>JAGPOW010003395.1:18800027-18861953 GCA_030014935.1 Caiman crocodilus
CCTCGCTTCCATTTGGTGTATGCCTCCCTCTTAGCAAGGAGACATTCCCGGATGCTCCTAGTGAGCCATAGGGGTTTACGCACCCTCCTACTCCCTTTGTGTGTATATGTGGGTGCCTTGCTCCCACCCTCCCAGGGCTAGGTGGGGTACAATTTGTTGGTGGGTGCCACGGGCCAGATTAAAGTGCGTAGTGTGCCAGATTCAGCCCACGGGCCGTATTTTGCCCTCCCCGCTATAGTTGAAGGTTCTGCTGCTGATCCACCATTTATTTAAACTTATTCATTTTCTATACAAGCGAAAAGTCCCAGTTCTTTGATGTTATACAGACTATTGTGGTGACTCAGAAGAAATGAGACTGCCACAACTGACCTGAACAATTTCTTCATTAGCTTAGATCAAAGTCCAAATTAAGCAGGAGCAAAGTGCAAAAAGGAAGAGACTTCCAAACCTGGCATTCAACCTGGCCCTCCACCCTACCATTACCTCTACCTGGGTAACCTTTCTGTTCCTTTTACATCTTCTCTTCTGGCACTGCATGATTCCCAGTATCCCAGGTATTTAATACAATTTTATTTTCTTCCAAATATTTGACCAAGAAAAAATTAAGGTTAGCTGGAGTTGCCTTGTTTGCCATGGACCACACAGTGTTCAAGAAGCCTATACCACAGATGCAGAAATAGTCACTGGAAAAAAATGTGATTAGTAGAAGAAATAAATACATCTAGATAGGGTTGGTTTGCAGTTGGCTTTTTATATTACTTTCCACAAAAGGATTTTAATGCATTCCCTTCAGTTATCAAAGTCAAACAAAGATGAATGATTGAAAATGTTGGCCATAAGCATGGCCCCAAGGTGTGCATCCTTGAACATAATACCTTCGTTACTGCAAGCAACACACCATGTAGCTGAATTCACTCTGCTAATTCTCTGGTACTTTTTCCCTTTATTCCACTTATTCTTTAATAGCCAGCAGTACTGAAACTGATGTTTGCAGAAGTGAGTGAGTTGATTAATAGGTATTTTATACATCTGGTATTTTCTCATAAAAGACTGGTAAACTTATTTCAATTATCATACCACCAACAAGGATGCAATCTGTTCACAATGGCTGTTTACGAATGGCTGCTTTGGGTAATGGTTGTTTTCTTAGCACGGGAAATGAAATATAATATTATTAAACAGAGATATGCAGAATGATGTGTCAACTTATCCATCTTCCTGATGTTTATAGGCTTCATTTTTTATAATGTTTATTTTGTTTTATGGGACCAAACGTTAAAATATATCCTATTTGAAAGGATCTAATTTCTTTTATTTTTGTTTTAATGTCCTTGAATATTAACATCCACAAATTCACATGCAATCAGTGCAGGAAACCCGTGGTAGGTACTTTATTAATTCCATTTAGATAAACATGCTATAATGAAAGACATACAATGAAACAAGACATTTATCCTTTTAGGAGGTAGTAAGCTGCTCTTTGGCCAGAAGGTTATGATTTTCCTGTTCTAAAACACCTCCTGTGAAAAGGTCACAAAAACACACTTTACAAATTCATTAAGAAGTGTGGTAATTCTGGATGGAGGAGGGTGTCAAGAGCTATGCATTTACGTGTGTGCACACAAGTAGGGGATGGAATAGGTGCCAGGAAAGACCTAAGCTATCTAAGAATTTTATACAACTTTAACAGTTAAAAAAGACAAGTGTTATATGAATGGGACAATAAAATAATGAAATAATATGAATTCATTATATCAGGTCATTTAGCTAAACTATGTATTAGTTCTTTAACAGGAATTCAGACAACCCTCCCAAGCTACCATGGCACACTATAAATCCCACAACACATATTTTAAAAGAATTAACATGTGAGACTTCCTAGTCGTGCTGTTTGTACTTTGCCTTATTCCAAATGAGCACATATTCACTTATGAAACAACATAAGTCTGTGGTGCTTTTCAAGTTCGACATTAGGAAAAATGAGAGGAAAGAGTGCCTTAAAAGGAAGGTGTATTACCTAGAATAGAAGGGGTGTTACCTAGATAATAAAAATCGAAGGAATCCGGATGCATTTGAGAGATCTTTAAAAATTAAAGAGTTAAGAGTAAATGCTCATAGAGAGCACAGACATGTACTTTCCAGCAGACATTAAACTGATGATCCTGCTGAGGGAAAAGCATTCACTGACTGGCGCTAGAAACTTCCATATCATTAAATCATCACTGAAATGAGTTTGGCTTTGTAAACTATTAATATATTTCCTTTCTTTCTCTCCCCAACTTCCAGAATTGGGGATTGAAGTGTTTCTTAAGTATGAATTGTCCTCTGTGTGGTATGTACATATGCAATTACATTCTTCCTACCTATAATTTTTTTTCCATTTTCCCATCTTTAAATTGTTGGCAGCACTGTTCTATACCATGAAATAAGTGGTTCATTTCCCTCCAGAAGTAGCTGCATTTTTGCTGCAAGTCAAGCCAACCCTGTTCCTAGTTTCTTTCTCATTTTACCATGCTGGTAAAGTGCTTTTGGGATTCTTCATGACTCATGGAATATTATTTATTTCTAATTTGGTTTAAGGGTCTCACCAGCAGCTAAATACATGAAAGAAGACAAAGGCCAGGGCTTTTTTGTAACTGACTGGAAACTTTGGGTATTTAAATGGAAGCAACCTAAGGAGGCCTGGTTTTGTTACGGTGTGGAACTGTCCATATCTGTAATGACACCACTTATGAGAAGCCTCAAGTACCCCCAATCACTCAAGGCTTTTGAAAACCTTGTCTCCATTTCTCAAATTAGAAGTTCCTCCTTCTAGTCATATCCTTATGACTGCGGGAGGCCTTACTAACTTCCAAGGAGCTACAAGGACCGATTGGAGATGCGTATCATTTGCTTTCTCTGAATCCTGTTGGTTTCTGGCTTTGGAAAGGGCTGAATGCAACCGTTAGTCCATGATGCACAATCCAGTCTTCATGGAAAAAAAACAAACCAAACTCTAAGACCATGCGATGAATTGAATTTACTAAATTTATTGGGTGAAACAACTTAATGAAAAAACTATAATACTAATTAAATTATTAAAATCTAGATTGCAAGTAGTAATTAAAAAGATAGTTGCTATGCAACCAGAAGGATTTCTATGTACAGTGTGCAAAAATATATTTGTTAAGTATGTTGGTATTTTGCCTTGACCTTTTTCAGTCATACACCTGCCCAAACTGTCTGCAAATGTATTTCTGAGAATGATAACATTAAAGGCACTTGCTGTATAAAAAAAGGAAACCAGCTATTTGATTGGGGGTAATGATTTTTATTATATTCAAAAGGTTAGGCATAAGAAGTTCATGTGCTCAAAATAAAAAATGTAATTTATAAGGTAATGCTTCATCATTATAAAAGATTCATTCGCATCACATGGGCCTGATCATTTAAGTCCTCTGAACATGGTTCTCATGAGCTAAATATGGTGAGTTTTAAGAACTGTAAAAAATGGATCACTTAAGTGTTACAAGTCTATGTGCTGTATGTTCAAAAAGGGCTGGGAACTAGTTAAGATTACTCCAGATTTTTAGTAGGCATCTTTAAGTTGCTATTGACACTGAGATGAGGGCTGTATTAAACGGTACCAGCTGGCTATGGTCCCTTGGACATCATAACTAGTTTGGGGATTGCTGAAATACTTTACAGAAGTGCTTAAGAACTTTCCACCACAATGGTGAGAAAATAAGACTTTTCAATACACATATATCTACACGGTGTAATGTATGATGAGAAACTAAGTTTAATTCCTACTTTAGAACTGAAGTGCAAACATGCCATTTATTCCACAGGATGTAATTAATTGGTATTACAGCTGTCTTACACATCAAGCTTTTCAGTGCTCAGGCCATATGTTTTATATACCTTACCGCAATGTAGTTTAATGGATTCATTATTATTTACTTAAAATAAGCAGCATCAAAGTGTATTAGGCAGCAAGTTGATTTTGGCTTATTATAAACGATGCTGAGTGTGGAGAAATGAAAGAGAGAGAGGGAGAAAGCGCCGTCTGTAGTTCACCAGAAGGACTGTTGGTAGAGGGTAAAGAAAGTCAGCGTTAAACAATGGAAGCCTGCAGTACACAGGCTGCAGTACACAGACTTCTCTGCATCTGCATTATTCCTTATAACTAGTTTTTTGTCACACTCTTCTTCATGGAGGCTTTGGTAACCTGAGCATTGTGAGCTAATAAATATGCATGTGATATGTGAGTGAACAAAATGTCCAGACATGTTTGTTTTCTCTCATGTGCCGGTTAGGATTCTGGATGGCTACTCGGGCCATTCTGGCAAAGATGTGGTGATTATCTTACGTTCTGACTATCTCATGTCATGAGACATATGTTGACTAGTTCATATGTTAACTAGTTGCAAAACTGATAGGGCACATATACACAAGCAGTGAGGCTAATCCAACAAACTGTAATTGCTGTGCATCACAGCAGGTTCGATTAATTGTGTTGCAGTGTCCCCTTAAAATGGTAACTTTAGTTAAAGTGTCCCTACTGCCATTTTTAAGTGCTGGGACACTGGTTCATGAAATGCTCTGGATGTTTTAATTAGAGTGGCTCTTGGAGGTACTCTAATTAAAGTGTTCCCCTGCCCATACCTTGCATGCATATGAACACCTAAAGCATGTGTATAAACACCCATAGAGAAGAAATATCTTATATTTATATATAACTCTATTAAAATAGGAAGCATTTTAGAGACTAATTTCATCTCATTTAAGGGAAATCTTTCCTGCCAGTATCGAATAGAGTGGCAGTGCTTATTGAGTTCCTGAAAGACAGATTGATTTAGTAGATGAGATATCCTTAGGCTGTGAAAAGACTGGATTATGTAAACCCTATGTAGCCATGCTCCAATTAAAAGAGAATTTGGGAAAATTGTGGGGAGAAAGGTAAGAACAGAAAAAAAATCAAAATTTTACTTCACATAAAATTTCCCAGGGATAAGAAAATAAGTCATCTTTGCCACATCGGGGCATTTACTTAGGGTTTATCTGTCTTTTCTCGAATACAGCCTGCCAACCATTTACCTAACATTTGCCTAATTTTTCTTTCAGTAGTTAAGTTGAAATTTAATCTCAACTGGAATAACTGGAATTGAATTTTGACAGTGAAAGATATATAGACATATAAATACTAGGGCTGTGGTGAAGCTTTGGTCACTGATTCGATTTAGCAGAGATTTGGCCCAATTCAGCGTCCAAATCTCTGAATCTGAACTGAATCAGCAGACCCTTTAATCTCTCCAAATCAAATAAGAGCCCTCTGAATCAGTTTGGAGAGATTTGGAGAAATTCGATGATTCAGAAATAGACAGAGCTTTAAATATTTTTTCTACATACATACATACATAGGTACGAGGTGGCTCATGAATGCTGGGGCAGATGGAGCATCCCACAGGAGCATGGGCGGGGGGTGTCCCCAGCATGTTTGGCAGTGGACCCAGAAGTGTACCAGAAGCAATTCCAGTCCACTTCTGGGTCTGCTGTGGAGCATGTGAGCACATCTGGGACCCCACCCCATGGTCCCCAGCTTGGCAACTAGTGCCTCCTGGATCTGGGGGGCACCTGGGGTCTCCCTGTGGCTGATTACTGAGCCAAGAAGGCTGTGGGGGGACCCCCAGGTGCTTGGTGGTGAAGCCATAAGTGGATCGGAAGTACTTCTGGTCCACTTCCGGTCCACTGCCAAGTACGTGCCACCCTTCCCCCTCCGCATTCCTTTGGGATGCTCCATCTGCCTAATCATCACAGTGTTCATGAGCTGTGCCTGGTACCTCGAGGTATGTAGAAAAAACATTTAAAGCTGTGTCTGTGGCTGAATCACTGATTCTCCAAATCAGCTTTGAATCTTCAGATTTGGATTTTGCTGAATCTAATTGAGACAGTGATCTAAATCAACGAGTCGAATCACTGTCCTCTGATTCAGGCTGAATCTGAATTGAATACAGCCAGTTTCAGAAACCCCTAATAAATACTCCTTGAAGACCTCTCAAAACCAAGAAGGGCTAAAGGTTTAATCAATTCTTTACCAATTATTAGGTGATATAAAACATGGTCACATTTCTTGTAATTAAGTGCGAGACTTCATGATTGTCCAAAACGTTTGTAAGAAGTTACATTTGAAAGGATACATGACAAAGGGATACGTGTTAGTATAGTTCTCCTTCATTATGCTAACAACAGAACCTCTATCCATTAAAAATACTAGTGTTAACTTTGTGTACATTTCCCATATGATGAGGAGGCACAAAAAGACCAATAAACTCAGAATATTCTAAGCCTACTCTAGTTACAACACTAAACTTCTACAATGAATAGTACGAGGAATCAGGATTCAGAATTATATTACCATTAATCAAAGGTACTGAGTTGCTATGAGATTTCTTACCTTTCTCCTTCACTTACAGAACCTTTGTTCCTTTCTTTCTCTCCTTAAGTTTCAAAACCTTATTTTACATATTCATTACTGAACAACATCATGTTCCAGCTGACTGAAGTCTCAGATTTCTACTGCAGATGGACTTTGGATCCAGCCCATGTTTAATGACTGGAAAAACCTCCAACTCGGTATAAATGACAGAATAAATATTGTAATATACCAACTTACAAAAAAACCCTACTTCAAATCTTGATATTGTCTATTATCCATGAAAATGCTGTCCAGTCAAACAATTGATATTGAGATTGAGATCAGTATCTCCAGCAAGATGGAGGCAATAGCAACTATATAACTGGATAACTGGGTAGCTTTAATTACAGGTGACTACTGCTAGACACAGATCTATCAGAATTAAGGATGACCATGGGCATATGCATTTAAGTGCGACTAAATTTAATGTGCATCAAATTATTGCACATTTAGCAATTTTTGGCAGGTGTCTACACATGCAGGAACTTGGCACTAAAGTAAGTATGATGTCCCCAAAGTCCTGCCACGTGCCCCTGATGGCTGGGCAGACCTGGCACTAAAGTTAGTGCCGGGTCGCATCTCCACATGCTTAAAAATGCTTTGATACCTGTATTTGCAAGTATCAAATTTAGTCATGACTAGTCTAATTTCACCGTTTTTAGTGCTCGTTAAGGGTGTGCATGTGTAGATATGTGTCCTTAAAGTATATTAAATTAGGCTAATGTGCTTTAATGCGTCTTATGTAGATGTATCCCACGAGTATTTCATATTCTCCTGCTGCATAAAAATGCACTGATAGGGGACAGTGAAGAAAATAGTAATATAAATATTTATACACTCCGTTAGTATAGTTAATTGCACTACTTTTAATTTACAAAGAAATATAAGAAGCTGCAACTACATGTGCAATTAAAGCAAGTAAACCATACATATTTTACTTCCCTTGGTTTAGTAGAGATTACTGTATAAAATGGAAAATTGGTAAAATATTTCTACACATCAAACAGGTTGCTGTGAGGACTACTAAAATAAAATTTGTGGAACAATTTGAGTTCTTCGAAAGACAAGAAAAATAACACATATTAGCATTATTATTAAACATAGCAAGATAAAATACAATTAGTGCCTTGTATTAACAATAGCACCTTCCCTTCGAGCACCTCAGAGCAGTTCATAAGTAGTAAGTTTACTAATCCATGTTACATCAGTGGGAGGCAGTGCTGTTGTTTTGATTATCAAGGCACAAAGCAGGGAAAGGACCAACTTTTTTTTACATTGTCTAACAATTTAATCCATTGATTTTCTTGTCCTAAATTGTATATACATATGGCCTTATAGTCTATTGTTTTTAGAACCTGACGTTCTTGGTGAGCACTACTGGAAATTCAAGACTATAGAGTATGAAGATGATCAACCAAAGGTGAGATTTCAAAAAATAAATAAATTAATTAATAAAAGCCACCTTAGAAAGCCTTTCCCACTGGCAGGGCTGAGGTAAACACATGACATTCTTAATTTCTAAGCAGCATGCCCTGAAAACTTAATACACAGGCAAAGGATCAAAAGTCCCTTTCCATTTTCTGGTAAATTATTCACATTTTCATTCAAAAACATTGCACAATTTTCAGATCCCTGGTAAGACCATGGTTTTTAGAGTTTCTTTGATAGTGACTTCTATTAATCTTGGAATAAATTGTATTTTACCTTAGCCTTGTGAAGCGGAGCTCCTGTTTTGAGTGAGCGAGAGAAAGAGAGAGAGAGGTTTCAGGACAAGTAGCATAACAAAGTAGAAATCCAGGTTCAGAAGTAGTTCACGAGAAGAAAAGAACATTGGAAAAAAGTCAGCCTGTAACAAGTGAGGGTGGAGAGAAACTTCAAAATAAATCATGCAAATGTTAAAAAACCCACAATTTTTATGCAAAACCTAACAATTTAAGGACTCTGGAACAAAATCTGAAAGCAAGAGCATTTCCTTTGGTTGCTGTTCAATACGAAAAAGGAAATATTTTTATCTTACTCAAGGGAAGTGATTGTGGGTGGGGAAAGCTGAACATTTTTATGACCAAGTTTGCAGTTAAACAGTTGGGTACCAATTTAGCTTAATATTACGTTAAGCGAAGTATTCCTGAAAGACAAAAACAGCTCATTTTTATCCCTTTCAGCAGCTATCTTGCCTTCTAATACAGAACTTCTCAGAGATAGGTAATTACAATGCGTTCCATATTTTCAATTGTGTCCACTACGTTGTAGTTTTGTTCCATATATTTCAGAACGAGAGACTCTGATCCAAGGAGTTCACAATCTAAGAGGACACATGCAGAGAGAAGTCGGTGTAATGGGAATAACACGTTATTTATATTAAAGTAAATGCACAAGTGGACCTCATTCTTTGTAGCCAGACAGCATGGCAGAAGCAAGTACTCCAGACTGAAATGCAGACAAGGTAAGAGCCTTGAAAAGAAGCTGAGACAGTATCAATCACAAGGATTCAGTATGCCAGCAAGAGTGCCAACCTTACTTCTACTGCAGTCACAGATTACTGTATTTACCTGAATCCAAGATTACCCTGAATTTAACAGATTAAATCATCTATATTTAGATTATTTAATAATTAGAGTCTATACACAGAACATTTATATATTTATTATAATTTCCCATGTGTAGAATCTAATCATTAGAAGGTCATCTTAAATTCATCCCCCACACTGCTTCAGTGGGCTGGGGTTGCTCCAGCCTGGGCAGGGGCCAGAGCAAACGCATGCTCCATGCTCCAGGATGGAGCAGGGCTGCAGCCTACTGGAGTTGAAGCCAGAGCTGAAGTAAGTGCAAGCACCAGGTGATGGGGAGAGGGTAGAGGAGGGGCAGTGGCTGCAAGTGGGGAGAGATGGAGGGAAGAGGTGGCAAGGTGACAGCGGGGCCTGAGGCTGAGAGGGAGAGATGCGCGGGCAAAGACTGCAGGGATGCAGACGCCAGGTGAAGCCTGTCCCCCTGCTGCCTCATACACTTGAATGAAAGACAAATGTTTTTTCTGCCCCATGTTAAATGGGAAAAAAAAGAACTTGTCTTGGATTCTAGTAAAAAAGGGTAATTCCCTCTACCTTTTACTACTTTATGGATAGGGGAAGATATACAGCTGGGAGCAAGAGCCTCTTACTGTGAGATAATTCAAGATTAAGATTACAGGACAGCAATGTGAGACTTTCAGCAGGTGAGAGTCCCTCCTGTGGTCATGATGTTCTTCCCCAGTACATATTAGCATGTTCAAAACCTTGGAAATTAGTTAGTCAATAAGGTTATGCCTTGCTGGGAACTGGGTAGTTTCCCAACTATTAAGTATGGTTAATTTATCTACTTATAGGATGTTTATGTCTACGGGATGAAATTGCAACATCTGGAACATTTGATTTTGCATATTTTAAGAGAAATTTCAGATTGTAGAAAAACTGAATTGCCAAATACATGTTTACAGAGTTAGTAAATGGCTGGCGAAAGTCCCTGAACAGGAGAATAGTATCACATTTGAATTACAATTATTTTTGCTTCATGGTTCTATCACAAATCAGTAACTTATGCTTATCACCCCTGGAAATCTAACCTCTTCACTGTAATCTACAATGAAAGATAACAGTTTTTGATTAAGCTCTGGGTCTCATATGGAATTACTATAATAAGTTTGAACAGAAAGCCCTCCCCCCCCCAAACACACACAAGTGAAAATGGGCTTCTGTCCTTTTAATGCCTCTATAGGAGACCAATACAAATCTTTTTCCCTGACTCAATTAAACCTGAGGTGAAATAATGTCAGAAAAAAGTTGACTGCAGCTGAAGAAAAATATAGACATTAGGAAAAAAATAATAAGTGTGCAGAAATGGGGATTCCTATCACTGATAAAGCTTGAAAAAAGAATAATTTGTTTTCTCTGAAACTTGATCTTGCACTCTTCACTTGTTGTGCCTGAATGAGATTTCTGTTGAAATTTCTAAAGCGATCTAAGAAGTCTTTTAAGGTGCCGTCCATGTATGCACTGTAGTGCAGAGAGAGTGTGAGTTTGGAGTCGCATTTTGAGGGGGGGCTGGAGGGGATTTAGCATTTTTATAGGCTCTATCCCTTCCCTTTTCATAAACTGGAGAAGAGGACAAGGCTGGCTTTGTGACTGGCAGTGTATTCAAGAGGCTGGTTTGTAAACCCTTCCCTTACCCCATAATGCACAAGGAAGAAAAGGTCACAACAGCCCCACATGCATCTGGAATCATGGTACAGCTGGGTTCTGAGGCTTTGCTCTTGTGTTTTGGGGGTTGCAAGAAATGCTTCCCTTCACTACTAAATAACATGGGCAATCATGTAGATTGCCCATATGATCTCTTGTCCCCCTTTGTTTGGTTTTTTCACATGCATTTTGTTGCAACTTGGGAAGTGCCCAATACACATAATTTTTCTATAAAGAATCTGTTCCATGATCAACCAGAATTGCGAAGGGTTTAGGAGAAGATACTTCTCCAAAAAAATGCAGGGAGGAGGGAGTGGGTCAGTTCGCCAATTATCTGGTATGACTTCTGCCCTGCATCCTACCATCTTATCAACCCTCATATAAGGAAGTGTGATGGCACACATAACTGTACCGGGACCAGGCAGAGGGGTGGCAAGCCTACAGAAGGTGCAACTATTTAGAAAAGAAAGGGTAGTCAGCAGGAAATGAGTTATTGCCAGGTAGTTGTCAAATACTATTCAATACTACTGTGGCATACTTAAACTGTGTTCCTGCTGTCTTACCTTTGTTCTTGAAGTATATAGGACTTACTAGGCAATTGTGTATGGTACCTGGATATAGTTACACTGAAAGAACAGATATTGTCTGGCACTACATGTAGAACTGTTTTTGTATCCTTGTGAGACAGCTCCAAAAGGGGGTAAGGGGAACTTTGTTATGGTATAAGCCTCCTTTTTCACATTTCCTCATATAATTTTGATTGATTTACCCTGAATGAAAATAGAATCAATCCTAAAATTTCTTATAGCACGCACAACTGTACGGTCCAAAAAATCATGTTTTGTTTTAAGCAAAGTCCCATTTTTTGATACTTCCGTCACAACACGGAAGTTTCACTTTTCAGATCCTGTATCGTTGTAACTACTCATATGTTGTAGTTACTCAGTTACTCGATGTTTTGGTTTATTAAGACACTGAAGTAACTTTGGAAGGGAAGTTGTCTTTCTAAAATTTCTTGGCACAATTTTAGTACTGTAATTCCCCTATTATTAGCATATTGAGTATCACAGGTTCATTGCCTATGAGATTAGATTGAGACTCTGGAAATAAAATTTAAAAAGTACCTTAAAATTATATGAGGCTTCATTTTTTTTTTTTTTTAATAATGAGGACACGGATGATCTCATCTTGTAAGTTTTTTTGCCTTCAGTTCAATACCTGGATTATGAAACCACCAATCTTTGCTGGTTAATGGAGTTTAGAGTTACAAAACAGAGCGAGTCTTATGATTAACACAGTAGCTATAAACATTGTTGGACTGCTCGTTCTGCACCATGAACCTGTACTCATATCAGACACCAGTTTATATTCTCTGTTTACCATCTTGACTTTATGCCTCCTTTGTACATATGTTTTTGTGACCTGTAATTATTATAATCCCAGGGAAACTTTAGAAATGGACATCATTAGCTATAGTCACCTGATTAAGGAATAAATTTGCTGGCATAATTGCTACATTATAATATCTATTTACCTCATGAGAAATTAATTTTTTTTCTTTTTTTTTTTTTTGTAATTAAGGTGACCATATGTTCAAATTCTACACGGCTTATACAACTCCTCCTCCACACCCAGCCTCCCCGGCCTCCACACTTCAGAAATAAAAAGCACTACTACAATGGAAATTTTCCTGCTTCTTTAAGCCAATCTCATAGTATGGATAATGAAACTATTTGGAATTCATCTCCTGGGGTTTGTGCTTATCTCAGAGAATAGAAAGTGGAGTGGACTAAAGGTTTTCAAATGTAGTTCTGATTTCTTGAAACATTAAATAATGAAGAGGTTTCTATACTATCCAATTTCTCCCTTATGTTCATGTAGATGAATCAAGATGATATTGCAGTGAATTTAAATAAAGTTTTATATTGTCTTTTATTATCCAAGTGGGAGTCATAAAGTAGTGATGGAATGAGGGACCTGGGATGCACTGAAAGATTGTTGGATATGGTATACAAAAGTGATTAACATTAGCAGTTAAAATACAGTAGGTGTGCTTAGAGATTTAAAATTAAGCATGATCTTTTCATTTCAGCTTTGAATGCATAAGGTTTTGCTATTGGCTTGCTCAGTGACAGTGCATTTCAGTCAGAAGAAATGTAGTGCAGGAAGTGTTCCTGTAGCTTCTGCTCCTTGATCCTGATCATGATGGTACATCAGCTGAGATGTACAAAGCTACTCACATTTCCACAGATAAGGAGGCTGAGATCCTTTCACCCACAATCTCAAATACTCTTTGCTAATTGTATATTTGTTGCCCTTTACTGAAAACAGGTACTGCTGGGCATGGAGCTTAGGACTCAATTAGTCTTACTGACTTTAGCGGGACTGTTCACAAGAGCAAGTATTAGGTCTGGAGGTTCATGATTGCAGGTAGAGCCATTGCATATGACCAGTGTAACAGATTCTGTCATTGATTGAGTGCTCTGTCATTTATTTTGCAGATAGTTTTGTTCAGTATTTTAAGGCTTGCAAGACTTGCTCAGGGAAAAACAACAGGTTTCACTTCACTCTGATAAAATGAATTATGTTGTAATATTTTTGTTTGACCATAGCTACGCTAACAATTAATAACTTCCAAGTGTGCAGACATGCATATTCACACACACAAATTAACACAGATGAATAAAACTGAGATTTGGACAAAAATATTGATTAAGCTCATCAAAAGAATGAACAGATACAGCGTGCATGTCTACACTTGCATATTTACTGTGCAGTAACCAAAATTACTGTGCAGTACAGGCACACATCTACACATACATACCCATACTGCACAGTAAATATGGCAACCTATCCTGACTTAAGCATACGTTTAATATCTGCATCACGCAGGTATTAAATTTCCTCCCGATTAGTTATTATGCAGGTAGATGCCTCTTTGCACAGTCCACACACAGCGTTAATTCACTTCAGTGCTTGCACATGCATATGCCAGCTTATTCTCACTTACTGTACAGTAACATACTGTTCAGTAAATTTAAGCTAGAATAAGTGCATGCATATGCACGCCCGGTATAGCTAATAGGTTGGAAACCAATGATAACCGGTTACGGGGGGTTCTAAATTGGCTACTTTTTCATCTACAAATAAAAATGGCTTGAAGTTTATTTTGACAAATGTGTTGCTTATTTATAGGAAGAAAGGAGATGTCATGATCAAGAAGCTTTAAGTCCATCTCACAGTTTCCGTAATGAAACTATTTGGAGTTCAAAAGGCAAACTGAATGTTAAAATTTGAAGATAGTTGACGTAATTCAACTGAATTTTTGCTGTTTGACTTTCCACCTACAAGCTTATTTGTGGTAAAATAAAGATTATGGTCATTTTGACAGTGAAAAATATAGCTACAATTTGTTGAGAAGCTCAGTTCATAGGTCACTCATTTCATTTTGACATATGTAAGTTATGATTATTGACGGGTCATGCTAATCAATAATTTGTCCCAAATCAGGCCAATACAAAGAAACATGATGCTTTGCACTAACATCAGAGGGATCTTTGTTTTTACTGCTTTCATACATTTTCCTGTAGAGTATTATCAGATAAAGCCTCTCCCTTTCAAGGAACGCTTTCTAAATTCATTGTTTTTAGTAACTTTTCAGGAAAACAGTTTTCTATTACACCATTATAATCTGGTTAATTATCTCAATTATCACAGCTATAACAAAAAAAATCAATGAATTTATGCATACATATTTGAACGCTTTAGAAGTTGAGAAAGGAGGTCCAGACTAAAAACAATAGAATGCGATGATCCCTGAAGGGTATTCCATAAGAATACAAGATGTGCTGATGCTAAAAGATTTGCAATTGTAAAAAACCAGTCTTTTCTAAGTAAATATGTGAAATATAACTAGTTCATCATTATCAGACAATGAGGCCAGAAATATTCATGGTATCTTTATGTTCCATTTACACTAAATAAGAGGTTGTATTTAATCTTCAGGAATCATTCAAAAGAAAAGGGAATGAAAATAATGAAGGCAGACAACAGCTGCAATGATTACTAAAATGCAACAATGTCTACAGTTTAAAAGTGCTAACATATATACTGGAAAACAAAGTGCTTCTAGTTTATTTTAAAATTATTTAATTCCTTTACATCACAAAGTGGACACCATTCATTTTGCCATGGCATGGGATTGATTTGACTCAGTTTTCTAAAAAAAAGACACAGATCTCTGTATTCTGCCAAGGTAATTATTATCTATTGTGTTCTTATGGCTGAAATATGCAAACGAATGAAGAATCTATTAATATTAATAAAGTAAGATCTTGGTTGAATATACGGAAATGGTGGGTTAGTGATGCCAGGACATTCCAAAAAATTATGGAGATAGGCTTTTCTTTAGGTCTCATTTCATACCAACTCAAGTTAATAGAAATGCATTAATTGAGTTCAAGGCTAAGTACAGACAGTCAAAAAGTCCGAGGCTGAATCGATTCAATCTTTACAGTTAGTCCAAGATGTGAAGATCGAACCAATAAGCAGGTGAACACACAGTCACTTTTGATTCCAGAAATGCAGCCACATATCTGCAGTGGCTCAGGGTACAAGCTGGGGACACTAGACTATGCCAACCTGCTCAGCTGGGGCAGACAGCTTGGGCCAAGGCTAGCTCACCTACCCTGTGCGGGGCATGCTGTGGGGGAAGGAGCTAAGCATCTTGGAAGTCTGGGGGACGGAGTGAACTTGAATCTGGAGGGGATCTGGGATAGGAATTAAATAAGCTGATTTAACCTAAAATCAGTTAAACCTGAAACTACGTCCATTTAGGTTTATCTTAAACTGGGCTTGACTATTTTGAAAGCAGTTTATATGTGCACTGAACTTTCATTATATTACAGATTTGAAACAGTTTCCAATCACTTATACCAGTTTATGTGCAATTTCTGTCCTTAGCCCAACAGACATTGAATCAGACCTACAGTAAAAGCGTCCAACCTTACTCATGACATGCAAGTCTGTCTTAATTAAAAGACAAGATATAAAAATAGATGGGTTTGATATAGAAGGCAAAATGTGTACGTGCAGGCTGGGGACAGACATTATACATTTAAGTGGTTGAAGTTTTTAAGTGGCTTAGTCCCATCACCATAGGTGCAGGGTGGAACAGGCCCTCCAGTCCAGGTCCAGCCTGGATCGCCATGGTACACAAGGAGTATATCCCCCTCCAAACCCTCTGAGTGGTATGGTGACAGCTTAGCTGCACCCCCCACAAATGCCAGAGTGAAGAGAAACAGTCCCTCCAACCTGGGGCTGAGTGGGTGCCCCACATCAGCCTGCATGGGGTGAACCCTGCATCTCAGCAGGGGCACGGCCCACCCCCCTGCTCCAATTGGTGATGGTTTAGCCCTGCCCCCAAGGCTGTGTGCATGTAGGAGGGAACAGTCGCTCCAGTACAGGGTTAAGCCAGGACCAAATCATGCTGAGGGTGGGAGGAGGGAAATTCCTTCTCTGGCAGGGCTTGGAAGACTCTTCCTGGGGCACGGTAGTCCCAAATGAGGTGTGGGGATCCCCTGCATGGGCTGATGGCCAGTACTGAACTGGCCCTGGGTTGGAGAGACTGTTCTCCCTTGCTGGGAGACAGCAGGGGTTGGGGGATGTGTGGTGGGCAGCCAATTCGGGGTAGGCCCTGCTTGGCCACATTCAGGTGCCCTTGATAGTACCCAGCAGGTTGGGAGGTGTGCTTGAGTGTCCCCCACCCCCATTCCCCGGCTTCTGGTTTGGGTCCTTGCAGGCATCTGATCCCTTTCTGGAATCAAAAGTGAATATTAGTTCACTTCATTATGAGTTCAACCTACACAGCTGACGGAAACCTGAGAAGGTTGAATCAGTTCAGTTTCTGGCTTTTTTACTGTCTTTATTTAGCCACAAAGTCTCCATAACTCATGGGTGTGAAAGTAGAACCTATCTTTTCTCATGCCCCCCACATAGCATTTGGTGGATTCATGTTATTCATACAAGGTCCTAAACAGCTGTTCCCTGAACCAGCAACTTACTGAAGCAACTTGTGTCTTTATCTAGACTTATCTGCTCAGTGTTAAATACTTCTGTAAATATTTTGCTGAATAAATACTTAGGGGTGACCCCAATCTGATTTTTGTGAGTGAACCACTTGGTCTGTACTATTTTTAAAAACAACAGTGTACAGTATCCTTAGAAATGGAGAGCTGGTGTGGAAGATCTTTACTTAACCAGACTGAGAGCCCAATACCAGAAAGAACTTCAAAACTTTCATACCTATATATGACTGAGTAGCTTAAAGTTGCATACATGCTTAAGGTCTTTGCTGCCTGGGGTTCTCTGAATGTTGTAAATCCCGGTTGCTCCTTTCAATATATTTCTTTTCATACCCACAGGGTCATATTTCTCAGTCTAGAAGAATAGCAGTAATATGCATTTCCATGGAAAAAAAAATGTGAATTTCTGGGCTGATGTTCAGCCAAGCTTCATCTGACCCTTTCATATCTGGTAAGAGTAGAAGACAGGAAGCCTCAAGTAAGATGCTGAGAATGATGTTAAGTAATGAATAAAAAATGTTTAATAAAGTATGTGAAAGGTGCAATAAACATTGACATTTGCTAACTTAAATTTCTTCCTAAAATGAAAATATTTTCAGTAAGCTTCTTTGACAAGACTTAACATGACTACCTTTAGATTACATTTTTTTAGCAGCTAGAGTGCAACTGATAGAATCACATTGTATGTGTTACTTATTTGTTTCATCACTGAAGAGTATTGTAACAATTTTACATAACATTTTCTTTTATTTACCGGTGAGTGAAAAATAATCATCTAATTAGACATTTATTTCTCCAGATTAGAGTTATTACAGTGAATTTTTCAAATAAACTTAAGCAAAATATATTTTACAGATAAAAACATTGTTTTTATGGTAATTTTTTTATGACTTGAATTTATTTGAACTACACAATTTTTGTAGGCTATAAGACATGCTGTGTTAATTAGGATTAGTTAGGGAGCAAAATAGTAATTTCACAGTCTTTAATGCATAATTTTTTAAAACCTTATTTTGGTGGGATTTATGTACCACCAGATTTTTATAAAATACTCTACAGTGCTCCATAACATAATCATAAATTAAAATGTAGCCTAATCTTTACAGTAGCAACCACAGAGGAATAAACATCAATTTGCATAAAAGGTGAAAGTAACCTCCAAAAGAGCTCCAAATTTTAAATGCTGTCTAACTAGTACTTTATTATATATTTTTCTTTTTTCTAAAATAAGCAAGAGGGATTTTTTTTCAGCTATTTTGTTTAAAGGGCATCATTCATCCTGATGGTTCAAAAAGTGCTTTCCAAACCGTAGCACAAATTCTGTAACTGATCGCAAATGGAGTTTCATCCTTGCTGCATTTTTTTAGTATGAGTAAATGCTACTGACATGTCAATGTGTACATCATTTTGCAGAACACTCAAGAAGACCATGTGTAGCTGTTTCATCTACAGTGTCACTGGATCTTACAAATCGTGGAGAACAAACAAGACCTTGGTTTTGAAGGTATCATCACAAAATTTCTCCTCCACCTATGTAGTAAATTGAGTGACACTCCACTTGTGTAAAAACACATCACAAATGACTAGGGGAGTCCTTTAACATTTGAGTCTGTTGTTGCAGGGAGTCTTGGTTTTCCAAAACCACCCTTAGATCTTTAAATATTCCCCACCCCAGCAGTTGTACAGTGCATGTTAAAACCTTGGTTTACGAATGTATTGACACTTTACAACTCTGTGCTGCCGAATCTGAATCTGAAGTGAATACTGGCTGCTTCGCACAGGCCTAGTAAACATGATCCAAATAAGTTGGGATGGGTGAAGAGGTTAGGAGTTCTATGGGGGGTTGGCAAGTCCATGGGGAAGGGTGTTGGTGGGTCCATGAAAGGGCAGGGGGAAGCAATTGTCCATCCAAGACTGTGCTTGTACGCAATATTGGGTTGGATCGGGCATGACTTAGCCTGATTTGCATAGCTCACTTCCTAGGTGATCAGTCCGGCCAGTCATTTTTGCTTTATCTAACCTTCCTAAATGCCTGTACAGATCCGCATTTAAAATGACTTAACCAAAGTTAAGGTCTGTACGTGGGTCAACTAAGCTAGATTGGGTGGCCATTTTTTTACTGAACTAAGTTAGTTCAATCTAAGTGTAACCCTCAGATTACATTAACATATACCATATACCAATCAACATATACCATATATATGATGTGCAGAGACCTATATAATTTTATAACTCTATAAAGCCATGTAAATAACCATGACTGTGTGGATGACACCAAACTCAGTGGAGTACTAAGTACACTGGAGGGTAGGGCTAGGATTCAGAAAGACCCAGACAAATTGGAGGATTGGACCAAAAGAAATCTCATAAAGTTCAACGAGGAGTAGTGCAAAGTCCTGCACTTAGGATGGAACAAATCCCATGCACTGGGGACTGATTGCCTAAGCAGCAGCTCTGCAGAAAAGGACCTGAGGTTTACAGTGGACAGTAAGTTGAATATGAGCCAAGAGTGAGCATGCACTTGTTGCAAAGAAAGCTGACAGCATACTGAACCGTAGTAGTAGTAGTGCTGCCAGCAAATGGAGGGATTGATTATTCCCCTCTATTTGGCACTGGTGAGGCTTCAGCTGGAGTACTGTGTCTAGTTTTGGGACCCTGCTACAGAAAGAATGTAGACAAATTGGACAAGTTGGAGAGTCCAGCAGAGAGCAACTGTAATGGTTAGAGGGCTGGGGAGCATGACTTATGAAGAAAGGCTGAAGGAACTGGGCTTATTTAGTCTGGAGAAGAGGAGAGGAGACTAAGGGGAGAAATTTAATAATAGCTTTCAGCTCCCTGAAGGGTGATTACAAAGAGGATGGGAATTTTCAGTGATCTCAAGTTGCAGCAAAAGGAATTTGGTGTAACTATTAGGAAAAGCTTTCTCAAAAGACGGGTAGCAAAGCATTGGAACACACTACCCAGAGAGAGGTTGTGGAATTTCAATACTTTTTGTAGTTGTGACTAAACAAAGTAGGATCAAGGGGGCTAGTGGATCCATGGTGGGGAGGGGATTGACCTGGTACTGGCAAAGGGGGATGATCTAGTCAGTGACCTAGGAATCAGTGGGAAGCTGGGAGACAGTGACCACAAGCTTATCACTTTCACTATCCACTGCAAAGCTGGCAAGTTAGTTAGCAATGCAAAAGTCCTCGATTTTAGGAAAGCTGAGGTTGATAAGCTCAGGAGGCTTGTTGTCGAGGCCCTAAAGGACTACAAATTAACAGGGAGGGGAGTTCAGGATGAGTGGTAGCTTTTCAAGGGAGCAATCATGAAAGTACAAGCGATGTCCATCCCATCTCAGAGGAAACATAGCAAAAGGGCACAGCAACCCCCTTGGCTCTGCAGGGAACTTGTGAGCCTCCTGCATCTGAAAAGAGAGACCTGTAAAGGATGGAAGACTGGAATGACCACAAAGGAGTATTCTATACTGGTCCAGATCTGTAGGGAGTGAGCCAGGAAAGCCAAGGCTAAAACTGAACTGCAGCTGGCTATATGAGTCAAGGACAATAAAAGTCCTTTTTTAGATATGTGGGGAGTCAGAAGAAAAGCAAGAGTAACAATGGGCCCCTGCTAAACCAAATGGGACAACTGACAACCGACACCCAGGAAAAAACCAACCTTCTTAATTGGTAGTTTGTGACAGTTTTTAACCGGCCCAAAGGGACCACCCTGCTTAATACAATGTGGGACAGCCCTACATCACTGTAGACCATGTGAAGGAATACCTTGAGAGGCTGGTCAAATCAGCTGCTTTGGATAGTTTGCATCCCAGGGTACTTAAGGAGCTGGCAGGCATCATAGCTCAGTTACTGGCATGGATCTTTGAGAACTCGTGGTGCTTAGGTGAAGTGCCCAAAGATTGGAAAAAGGCCAATATGGTGCCTATCTCCAAGAAAGGGAGGAAAGAAGATCCAGAGAACTACAGGCCCATCAGCCTGATCTCTATCCTTGGGAAAATCTTGGAAAAAATTATCAAAGAGACGATTCTTGATAAACTGGCTGATGACAACATCCTAAGGGACAACCAGCATGGGTTTGCTGTGGGTAGGTCTTACCTGACCAATCTCATCTCTTTCTATGACCAGGAGAAATGTCACATGGACAAGGAGGAAGAGATTGACGTCATATATCTGGACTTTAAAAAAGCCTTTGATCTGGTGTCCCATGATCTCCTCATGGAAAAATTGGCCAACTGTGTCCTCGGTTACATTACAGTCCAATGGCTGGGGAATTGGCTCTGAGGTCAGACTCAGAGAGTGATAATAGATGGAAATGAATCATCATGGTGCTCCATGACTAGTGGTGTCCCCCAAGTCTCTGTCCTTGGACCTATACTCTTTAAAATCTTTATTAACGATGTGGACATTGGTGTCAGAAATGGACTGGCCAAGTTCATTGATGACACCAAACTTCAGGATAGAGCGCAGGATAGGCTGGTGAGCGGATGGGCAGATAAAAACCTGATGCCATTCAATACAGAAAATGTAAGGTACTTTACCTCAGGGAAAAAAAAAAAACAGCATCACACTTATAGGCTTGGTAGAGCTATGCTTATTAGCACCAAGACCGAAAGGGACTTGGGGGTCATGATTGACCACAAGATGAGCGTGAGCCACCAATGCAATGTCACAGCCGGTAAAGAGAGCAAAACTCTGGCTTGCATCCATAGATGCTTCTCAAGCAAATCTCAGGATGTCATTCTCTCTGTACCTGGCCTTGGTGAGGCCGCAGCTGGAGTACTACATCCAATTCTAGGTGCCACGATTTAAAAAAGGATGTGGAAAAGCTTGAGACTATGGTTAAGAGTCCAGAGGAGAGCCACATGCATTATCAGAGGTCAAGAGGACAGGCCTTATGATGAGAGGCTGAGAGCCATGGGACTCTTCAGCCTGGAAAAGTGCAGGCTCAGGGATGACATAGTGGCTACCTATCAGTATATAAGGGGTGTGCATCAGGATCTGGGGGTATGCCTGTTCACCAGAGCATCCCAGGGATGACAAGGTCCAATGGTCACAAACTGCTCCAAGATCATTTTAGGCTGGACATAAGGAAAAACTTCTCTACTGTCTGAGCCCCAAGGCCTGGAATAGACTGCTTTCAGAAGTGGTGCAAGGACCTACTCTGGACTCTTTTAAGAAACATTTGGACACCTATCCTGCTGGGATCCTTTGACCCTAGCTCACTTCCTGCCCCTGGGGCAGGGTGCTGGACTTGATCTTCTGAGGTCCCTTCCACCCCAAATGTCTATAAAATCTATGAAAACATTGGCTGGTATGATATAGTTGGGGATGGTCCTGCTTTGAGAAGGAGATTGGACTAGATGACTTCCTGCATTCCCTTTGAACCCTAATTCTCTATGATTCTAATAATTCTATGACTTTTAACATTTTCTAATACTATTTTAAGTTTGTTAGGCCTCATATTGACTGTAGGCAGACAGTGTAAAATAACAACTAGCAAGGAGGTAAAATTCGCTCCATGGTACATCCGATCTCTTTCTGTTTATAATCTGTTTTGCAATATATCTTTGTAAGGGTCTTCAAGTATCTACATGGAGTATTAGGCATCCCTGCACAGCTTTTCAGTGCATTTATCTGATTGGAGACAAGATAAGTAATTCTCCTATACAGGCCACACTTGAATTGAGGTGACCAAAGAATACATATTTTAAAATGGCCTCCATTTTTGCACGTGCAGCTTTACACACACATAGAATCTTTTTGCCAGCTAAGATAGAAAGTGACAGAAATTACAGGTATCATTACATAACTTAGAATAAGCAAACAGTCTTAGCCTGGCGCTAATGCAGTGAATATTGATTCTAGGTATGTCTACATGATCATACACTGTGTTTTGGAATACCTACATGCACAAAACCAGCAGCTCTACAAGTCGTATAAAAGGTAGACTGTACAATATGCAAGCACAGGTGGTAATGATTAAAAAGGGTGAGCACTGAAATGGAAGCTGGGCTTAGTCTCAGAAAGATCACTACACGTATACAGGCAGATGCAACAGGTATTCTTCCTGTAGAGACTGAACGTGCTTTCTCTGCTGCACTCAACTTGACTCCTCACTTTGTGGAGGGACTGTATAATCAATAATGCTTGAATTTGTATTGGCAAACTGTGCTACTGCCACATCACATGATTTCCTCTTCCTTTCTTTCCATGTTGGGTTATTTTATGGAGAAGAAATGTTTCGCTTTCCCAATTCTAGGTCTTTACAGTAGCAATCTGTAATACAGGGGCTTCAAGTTAGGGGGAAAAAAATACGAGTGTTTCCACATAATGGCCACCTTCCATTACTATATCCTGGGGAATATTTTTTCATGTGATGAGGAAATCACAGAAGTTTACATTTTGATATAAACCTGAGTTCTGGTGTCTGATGTAATTCTTATTTATTCTGTCTGAACCTTCTGCGTTATTAAAAACAGTGGCAACAACTTAATTTCCAGACTTTCTGCTTCACAAGAACAAATATTGCTCTGATGTGTTATCTTGGACAATACCCTTCAGCTTTCCATGCCTTGGTTTCATCATATGTAATAGGAGTAATAATACTGGACCTAATCTTGTTCACAAACTCCAGAAGAGCTTCAGAGGTAAAGTATCTGATCAACTTACTTAACATACACTGTGGATTAGTTAATTAATGTTTGTGAAGGGCTTAGAAATCCTTCAATGGAAGGTGTCACATCAATGCTAAGTATATTCACTCTCTGCAAACACTAGTTTGAATTTGAAAATTCACCACTCTAGTTGTTCATATTCTTTAAAAATAACTTAGCTAAGAAAATTAACATTATTAATGGAATATTTTAGTTGTAATGCTTTATCATACAGTCTGAAGTATTATCAAAAGATAGCTTAATAAGACTTTATATAAATCCAGCATGATCCTTCAACAAATAGAGCACAGAAGGTGTTGCCTTTTTTAAATTGCAGTTTACTATTATTAGCAGTCTCTGACAAAAATATAGCACATTTATGACACTTCAAAATATTTTAGAAGTACCAATATTATTTCTTTACAGGCTCAATATCCATTACATGATTTAGACTGATTCTTCTCAGTTTTCACATAAGATAAACATGGGCTAAGCATAGACAGTCAAAAAGCCCGAGGCTGAATTGATCCAATTTTTGCGGGTTAGTCTCAGCTATATAGCCTGAACTGATAAGCAAGTGAACAGACATTCACTTTTGATGCCAGAAATGCAGCCACATGCCTGCAGTGTCCCAGACTAGAAACCAGGGGAGCTAAAGCATGCTCAGCTGGAGCAGACAGTTTGGGCCAAGCAAGCCTGCCCACTATTTTGAAAGTGGTTTCTGTGCAATGAACTTCAGTTGTGTTATAGATTTGAACCAGTTTTGGATCACCAATACCAGTTTGTGTGTAGGTTCTGTTCCTAGCAATGGAATACAGCTTTAAAAAGTGTACTGCTGTGTAGTGGGCCTTCAGATCCTTGTTCCCTTTCTCTTGAGTAGTCCCAGACATCGCTTCTCCATGAAGCCGTGTCCCCATGTGGGACATCTCTGGTGTCTCCAAGACGTTCAATGGCCAGATGGGTCATGTGGGAGCCTGCAGCTACCTTGTAATTGCTTCCCCGTCTCCCTGTCCAGTGCTGGCTTTTGAATGTACTTCCCAGCAATGTTGGATGATGTCATACTCCCATGCTGCTCCAACTGCATTGACAGCATGCTAATAAATTGTGTGGGTGGCATTGTCTGCCTTTATGCATCTCCCGCTGCTGCACCTGGGCCAGGTAAGTTATTTCAGGCAACGGCTCTCTCTGGGCTTTTTGGTTTTCCTTGTCACCTCTCTGCCCGACACAGGGTTCTCCAGCCCACCAGGCCTGTCACCTTGTGACAGGTCCCTCAGCCATGCCAGTCTCTGGCTATGGTCCTCCTGGTCTTTGGCTCGTTCTGAGCCAGTAAGAAATACAGGTGTCCTGTATCTACCTGCTCTGTAGGCCCTCTGTTCTCCTTATGAACCCTTTAGCCACTGCTCTGTCTATAAGCCCTCTGGCTCTTCTCTCCCTGGACCAACTGGGATTGCCTTACCTCCCCTTAGACTGCCTGACCAGCTCAGGCCTGAGCTTCTGTTCTTCAAGCCCAGCTCCTTTCTGGTCAGGTGACTCTCTAATTCACTCCTGCCATACCTGCATGCTGTTTCTCCCACAGCTGGTCTTCTCTTAAATTAGCAAAAGCACAAAGCTGCCTGGTACACTGACACATACCAATTCTTAGTATTTATTCAATATTTTATATTGCAATAGCACCTAGGAGCCCTAGGCATACAGCAGGATACCTGTGTTTTCCATGTGTTGTACAAATACTGAGCAGGAACATGGTAACTGGCCAAGAGACCTTACAGTTCAAATGTAAGGCAAGACACAAACATGCAGACTGATGGGGAGAGTACAAATGAACAAATAAAGCAACATTACTCACCATGACATGCATAAGTTATAGCACCTGATAAGCCTAACTATTGTCAAGATTTTGTTAAGTGTCATGACTAGCTAAGCATTTAATTTATGAAAACATATTATATTTTGTTTTCTGTCGTTATTTACCAGGATCATTTTATTCATCATTGAAATGTAATCAGTGATTACATGGTGGAGACAATAGTAAGACAGTGCTCAACAACATCACACAACAGTTTAGGACAAGGAAAAAGAAGACTGTATTGTCTAACTGAAACTGAAGGGGTAATTTAGGTAGCCACATTGTAATTACCCCTAAATTAATCTGGCTAGGATATAGAAGATATCACTACTATTGTTTTAATAACTCTGAGGAAGATTCATGTTGTGTGTCATTTGAGAAAAAAAACACTTCTAGAAGACACTTCTAGTCCTGAACATAAAGCTGTGGGATTTGTCCAATACTGGTTCAGAGGGAAGACTGCCATCTACTGAATCACAAAGTGTTGCCATGGCCACAGCTACAGGGATTTCTTGAATAGGGTCACCATACTATTTTGACGGAAATCCAGGATGGGGGGTGCACGACACACACACGTGTGCACGTGCATCTCACTCTGTGGCTCCCAGGAGCCCTGATGGCAGAGCAGGGCAGGGTGGGACAGCACAGAGGCCAGCTGCCAGGCTCTATCCATCCCCTATATGCAGAGGCTGGAACTGGCTGGGAGCAGCCCCTGGGCAATATCCCTGGGCTCCACCAGTCCATGCTATGCAGCTACACAACACTTCCCCAGCACTGTTCAGAATAGCAGCAGAGCATGAGGTTGCCAGCAGTGGGTGGCCATCCAGCTCTCTGTGCAGGTACATGAGCCCTGGCTCTGGCCTCCTCCTTCAGTCTTCCCCATCCTGGTCCATCTCTGTTCCAGGTAGGAGGAGCAGTGTTCAGCCCAGCCTGCCCGCTCAGCCTCCAGCCAGTGGTGCAGGGGCACCACACCAGGCATGTGCGGGCTGGGTGACACCACTAATTTGAAACTTTTGCTTCAATTCTAGCCAATTGGCCAGGCAGCTGGGATGACCTATGAAATCTGGGGTTTTCCTGGCCAAGCTGGGCTGTACGGTCACCCTCTTCTTACATATCTGTTGCACAAACTGAATTAGCCAGACTACAAAATCACAGCACAAGATAGTATGGCTATAAGTCATAAACTGACATTTTCCTCTCTACTTTTAATGTTCATTTTAGGTGCTATATAAAACATTTTATTCAACTGTCTCTTATAAAAATGTAATTATACTAAAAACAGGAATGTCAATTTTAGTACAGGGAAGCAGGAAGTAGTAGTTCATGCTATTTTATTGAATAACCATTTGCTCTGTATCCAGCCGAAGAGCATAAATATTCAGAATGAACCCACTTAAAGTCAATCAATAAGCTAATATATAGGAAATCCTACATATAAATCTGAAACTTCTTAAACTAAACAAAGATTGTCAATCTATTAAATAATAAATCATGGCAACCATGTAAATTATAACATAACAAGAAAAGTTCTGAATGTGTAATAGTAAGAAACAAATTAGCAGGTAAATATCAATTCACTGTAAGCAAGAAGGAATAGGGCTGCAATTTGGGAGATCCAGATTCTCTTTCCAATTCTGGCACAAACATTCTATGACACTGAGATAGTCACTTCATCTTTGTCTGCCTGCCTCACTTTTCCCACTATTAACTGAGGTTAAAAATACTGGTCTCTCTCACAGGGCTGGTGGGAGCATCATAAAAGAGCCTATGCATAAAATAATTAAAAAGTAAACCTACCTATTCCTATTGTACCTTTATTTTATGTCATGTAATGTTTGTGAATAGCATGCTCCAAAATCAGTATAGGTCATAGCTTCGAAAGAGATGCAAATTTGACTTAGACTTTCTGAATCCCATTGTGACAAACATGTTGTTGACCACAAGTGTATATCCAGAGAACCACAGGTTTCTCCATGCTGTCCTACTGTCCACTAGGGCTGTGCAAAATGGCACCGTTCTGTTTCAACTTGAGTTTAGAGGGTTGGTTGGAACAGTGTTTCATTTTGAATTTCATTTTGATTCAAAACCGCTGTTCCATTTCATTTCATCGAAACAGTGATGCTGTTTCAATGTTTTGCTCATACACTATAATAGGGAAACTTGAAACAGCCTCTCTCATCTGACAGACAGATGAGGGAGGGAAGCCAGGTGCTGCCACCTGGAACGGGGTAGCTGGGGAAGGGAACGGGGCCCAATAACACAGTTCTCCTTCCCAGAATTGCAATTTTGTTTCAAGGCTGTTTTAAAGTCCTTTGTTTCAATTCGATTTCACTGTTTTGAGCTCAAAATGAGTCAAAACAGTGTAAAAAAACAGCCAGTGAAATTTTGCACAGCCCTACTGTCCACCTACAAAGAACAAAATAAGCTTTGCCCCTGGGCAGCTTCTTATCCCCACAAGCCTTAGTACTACCTGCCTTGAATCTAGCTCTTTTAGCTCCAGCAGGGGAAACTTTGCCGGACACAGGGATCTCATCTTTGGTATATAGAATTTATAAAATCCCCCTCCACCTCCTGAAGAAGACCCAAGCTTGAAGTTATCAATTGCTGCAAAATCACACTTTACTACAGTCCACAAGTAAGGCAACAAAATAGCCAAAGGAAATTGTATACGAGAAAGTAACCAGAGAGACTGAAGATAGCCCTTCAGAGAGAGTCTTGTCAGTATTTATGGAGATCAGCCTTCCTACTGACTCTAGCTGTTCTGTCAGCTGGGGACCTGGATTTACTTCAAGGTATGGGGAACCTCACAGACAACTTCTTCATAACAGGCTCTGATAGACTACAATATTATTGTATTATTTCCATTTTAAATGCAGAGGTGATATATCTTGAATTAACAAGGTTTTGACACTGTGACCCATTACAGTCTCATTAACAAGCAATGGAAACAGAATAAATCGGGGTGCTCAACCTCTGGTCTGTGGGCCAAATGTGGCCTGCGGAGCCATGATATCCAACCTGCAGCCCCTCACCTCCCCATGGGTTGAAAACTTGACAGTGGGGAGCAATGGAAATTATCACCTGAGTCATTGCAGTGAAGAGGAATCAGGGCTGGGTTCCACCCTTGCATATCCAGATTGGTCTGGGCCTGCTCCCCACTCTTCCCATGAATCTGCTCTGCCTTGCTGCAATTAGGCATCTGGATTGAGGCCCCGCAAAACATATCCAAATCAGAACCACTCCAACCCTTCCCTCTGCACAATCAGATTGGGGCTGCTCTTCCCTGCCCTGTGCTTCTGGACCAGGACTGGGATTCTTCTCCACCTCCCCACCTCAATACATCAGGATTGGGGCTTCTCTACCCCATTCCACCCTGCTTCCTGCATCTGCTTTGGGCTTGCTCTGTCCCACTTCTGCCTCAGGAGGACAGACTGAGGTTTGGATGCACAACCTCCTGCAGCCAGATCCAGCCCATTGGCCAAATCTGCCCTGTGGAGGAACATGGCATTGCTTATCTAGTTTGCCAGGTTAAAAGGTTGGGCATCATTGGAATAGATAAAGGCAATGTAAGGTGAATACATAACTGGTTGGATCACTATATTCAGCGAGTAGGCATCAATGGCTCAATGTTTAGCTGGGAGGAAGTCTCAAGTGGGGATACCCATGGTTTGTCCTGGGTTTGGTGTAATATCTTCATTAATGATTCAGCCAATGGGACTCCTGGTATGCTTAGCAAATTTTCAGCCAATACCAAGTTGGATGGAGTTGCTAATTCTCCAGAGGGCATGGATAGCATCCAGAATGATCTAGGTAGACTACAGAGATGGTCCGCAATCAATCAGATGAAATTCCACAAGGACAAGTGTAAAGTCCTACACTTGGGATAGAATAACTGCATGCACAAATACAGTGGGGCATGAGTGGCTAGGCTGCAGTACTGCCTAGAGGGACCTGGAGGTTACAGTGGACCATAAGCTAAATATGAGCCACCAGTGTGCTATTTTTTGTAAAAAAACCAACAACATACTGGGTTGTATTAACAGGAATGTCACTTGCAAATCAAGGGGAGTGATTCTTCTAGTCTATTCAGCACTAATGAGGCTTCACCTGCGGTACTGTATTCAGTTTTGGGTCCCACACTTGAAGCAGGAACTATATGAGAAGGATCAAGTGCAGAACAGCAACAATTATTAGGGGCCTCAGATGCAAAACTCATTAGAAAAGAACTAGGCTATTTAGTCTGGAGAAGAGAATACTGAGGCTGGATTTAGTTATAGTCTTCAAATACCTGAAAGGCAATTAAAGTGAGGATGGAAATGGATTTTTCTCAGTGTTCATAGGAGATGAGACTAGCAGCAATGGCCTCAAGCTTCAGCAGGGAAATTAAGTCTGGAAACTACGAGGAACTTTCTGACTATGAGAATGGTCAATAGTCAGAAAGCTGGAACAGGCTACCTGTAGAAATTTTGGAATCTCCATGCCCCCAAAATTTTAAGAGTAGGTTGGACAGATACTTGGCTGGGATTGTTTAGTCAGGGATGATCCTGTCTTCAGCAGGGAGCTGGACTAGATTATCTTGTGAGATCCTTTCCAGCCCTACTTTCGTATGAACCTATGTTGCTATAATGCTTATTTTTCTCTGTTTATTTCATTAGCCTGTGCACAGAAAACAAAGAGTTAAGTGCTAATGCAGGACAAAAAAAATATCTTCAGCATTAGCAAGACTTGACAAGCCTATTCCTTAGGGTATGTCTACTCTGGACACTTTATCATGGTGTAGAGATAGGTGAGCTCTCTTTAATTACTGGGTAGCAGCAGCAGTATAGCAATGGTCACATGGAGGTCCAAATAAGAGGCCTGCTGTCCTGCCTGAAAAGTGGTGTGTAACTCTGTGCTGCTGCTGCTGTGGCTAGATTGATACAGTGAGCTCATCTAAAGCTACCTTGCCTCTCTATACATTACACTACAGTATAAACTGATTTTGAAAGTTTTAAAGTATATAAAATTTTAACTGAATGAGGCCAAGTTATATAGGTCCATATGGAAACAGAGATTTAGATTTAGATTTTCAAAACTACAAAGGGAAAATATCTTCAGAAGTTTTGACAAGCTTTAGGTCTATCCAAAACAATCACAGAAGTGTTCTGATTTGTTCTAATTTGTTTAAATAAAATCAAACAGGAGACAATGAAAATTCTGCTCCTCAAAAAAGTGTAAAATAATTTATTTCTTAGTACTATTTCCTGTCCATTGTCAGCACTAGCTCTACTTTCACTATTATTTGTTGTTTGAAGGGTTGCAGAGATACTGACATGTGCAGTATTAAGATAGACTGAATATGGTAATTTTCATAATGAGATTTATTACAAACTTCTCTCCTGAAATAAAAACAAGACTGCACTATTCCAATACATTTAAATGGCTGCAGGATAGTCAGATTCCATTATTTTAATAGCACTAAATTTATATTCTGTATTTGTTTATGTGCTGAGGAACTTGAAGAAATAAGTTTGTCCTTGCATCATTCATTAAATGGATGGTATAAAGTAAAAAGAAACTCTGATATGATATATAAAAAGCAGAAGAGAGTCTTAATCTGAAAATCATTAACCAAATGTTAGCTTCTGTTTTTTCTCCTTTCCTTTATACTTCAGATGTCTTATCATTCTATCATGGACTGAGATCATGTTAGAATGTGCTATGGAAAACGTTAAACTGAAATTTAAAAGGATAGCACACTACAGGATAGTAGGTCCATATGCACCCTACATGGTGAAAACTTTCATGGTAGCTATCGATCCATTCTGAAGACACGTATCAGAAATGTGGTCTCTGAAATAAAATATTTCCCATTACAGCTTACCAAAGAACAGCCCCCATCAGACTGTGTTTTTATTTTTGTATTCAGTAAGGGAACTCTAGCTCCCATCTAACATACACATATGGGCATATGAAGTTGTGCCTAGATATCTCTTTAAACCCCACCATCCCCACAACGGATGATATTCTGTTAGCATAAAACAGAAATGGCAGTATTTAATTAGTTCTTTTTTTGATCTATTGCTTTACAGGGCAGTGGACATGTCTACATGTGCATTTACATTGACTTAAATTTACTGTGCAGTGTGGTGTCGGCAGCTGCGGGTGGGTGGCGAGTGGCAACTACCTGCAGGTGCCACTGACAGTGATGGCGGTGCCTTTTTGTAGGGGGTGCACTGCCACACTCAGGGGGTGCATGGGCAATCGTGTGCACGCCCTACATGTCACCCCTGCATGTATTACTGAGCAGTAATTAATTGAGTGTAAATTTGATACCTGTATGATGCAGGTATCAAATTCATGCTCAAGGTCACATAAGTCACCATATTTACTGTACAATATGGGCGTGCACTAGGGCTGTGCCAAACTGCACTATTCCAACTCGACTTCCATGCTGATGATTCAATGGAACAGTGTATTGTTCTGAGTTTCATTTAGTTTGAAAAGCACAGTTCTGTTTCATTTCATCAAAATGGTTTTGCTGTTTGGATGCCATTTCAATGTTTTGCCCATAGGCTGTTATGGAGAAACATAAAATGCAGATGGCAGGAAAATTGGGGGCTTGCCCATGCCCCCAGGAGGGCTGCCAGGGCTGTGCCAGAGTCCTCCCAGGGATGTGAGCCCCCAATCTGCCTGCCAGATGAGAACCAGGTGCTGCTGCCTGGGACTGGCGCCAGGAAGATTGGTGCTGATGCTGGTCCCAGGTGGCAGCACCCGGCTCCTCTCATTTGGCAGGCAGATCAGGGGCTTGCCCGCACCCCTGGGAGGGCTGCGACAGCTGTGCCAGACTCCTCCCAGGGGTGCGGGTTCCTGATCTGCCTGCCAGATGACAGACCTGGTGCTGGGCACAGCCCACACAACCTGCACCCAACTCTAGGCACAGCTCCCACAGTGATCCTGGGGGTGCTGGTGGCACCTGATCTGTCTTCCAGCTGACAGGAGCTGGGTGCTGCCACCTGGGACTAGGGCCTGGGGCAGATCAGCTTTTGTGTGGGGACCCACCACCCCAATTCTGGGGTGGGGTTGGGTCTCTGCATGAGCTGATCTGCCCTGGGCCCTGCACCCTCCTCGAGCTGGCTCCGGTATGGGCCTGGGATGGATCAGCTCATGCGGGAACTGCTGCCCTGATCCCGGGGTGGGAGAGGGTCCCTGCACAAACTGATTTGCCCTGGGCCCCGTACCCTCCTCGAGCCAGCTCAGGGATGGGGCTGGAGCAGGTCAGCTCATTTGGGAACCCACTGTGTGTCCCCAATCTGCCTGTGTGCTCCTAATCTGCATGACAGGAGCTGGGTGCTGCCACCTGAGGCCAGCAGCATCACCGATCTTCCTAGTGCTGGATGCGGGCTGTGCCCAGTGCTGGCCTGTTTTCTGGCAGCCGCATCAGGGGCCTGCACCCCTGGAGGACTCCAGCACAGCCCCCGCAGCCCTCCCGGGGGTACGGGTGAGCCCTTGATCTGCCTGCTGGATGATGGGAGGTGGGTGCTGCTGGCTGGGTTTGAAACTCAAAACATTTTTGAACTTTCTCAGCATTTTGAGTTACCTTGTTTCATTTTGAAGCTGTTTCAAAGGCTTTTGATTTTGCTGTTTAGAGCTCGAAATGCATCGAAACAGCTTCAAAATGAAAGGCTGGGTGAAATTTTGCACAGCCCTAGTGTGCACATGTAGATGCATGCCTGTACTGTGCAGTATTTTTGGTTAATGAGCAGTAAATGTGTATGTGTAGATGCGGGCAGTAAGAACATTATGTAAACAGCTAACCTACTATAGCAAGTCAGATTTACTGCTCATTAAATATATTTTGTTTTGAGTTGAATTTGGATAAGGTTAATGTCTATTATCTTATCGTTTATTTTTACAACTCCTTTATGTCCAATAACAAAAGACTGGAGGACATTTACGTAAGATGAATATTGATTATTGGATTACAAACGTCCACTCGAGAGTTTCCTAGTTCCCTGTAATTAAAGGAAAATATTTCACATGTACAAATGTTATTGACAATTAACAAAATATAGACAGAACTCAATCTGAGCATGATTATGTCTGTATTTGGAACATGCAGGAAATATTTTCCTGACATAGAATTTTCTGTAGTACATCTTGTTCCAACTATGGTCTGTCCCACCTCAGAATGTCTCCCAAAATTGAATGACAAAGAACAGGTAAAATAAATCCAGATATACTGGTTTCATGCCATTGAGTAGTCATACAAAATCTCCAGATAATCCTTCATATTTTTTTTAACATAAGAAAGTCATAGCCTGGGTTATCTGCAAGGATGAAGTCCATTGCAGACTGTGTTAATGTAAGTGTACTAGCAGTAGCAGCTGGTGACAGTGCTGTGAAAAATTCATCAGAGTGCCGGCATTCCTAAAACTACACCTCTAAAAACTGTTTCTGAAGAACGCCATTAACACCATCCTCTTTAGGCCTGCTAACCATTGCAAATGGCATTGCATAATATACATGATATTTACTTTTTCTTGGGTAGAATATTTTAAATCATCAGAACATCCTTTGGTGACTGCATGCGAGACTTTACAGCTTGGGAATTTGTAACTGCTGAATTTACTCTGAGTAGACATCTGGAATCTAGAAAACTCAAATTTTCACTCAGAAAAAATAAAGAACATAAAAAGCAATTATTGCATTTTCCCTTAAAAGCTGTATTTGCTTCATCTTATGGGGACATCATCTTTTCTCTCAGGCCTAAATTTATTACCTACAAAAACTCATTTGAATAAAAGTATTTCCTCATCTTATAGCAAACGAATAAACACAATAATTTTAGGAAAATATGCTAATCTGGATTAATTTCTAGCAGGATCCAACTTTATATGACTGGTATTCTTAAAATTGTAGGTAAACCAACAAAAGAAAAATGGAAGATAGTGGTGCAGTTGATCAGACAAGCCATAAAATAGATAATGGATGTGAGTACAATGGACTGTCATTTATACACCAGACTGCAATGTACACAACTCTTCATTGCAGTTTGAAATAAACATAGGAATAAAAGGGGGAGAGAGAAAAAAAGAAATGAAGCTGAGCTCATGTGGAGGCTTTTGACAGATGAACACTCTTCTTTGACTTTCAAATGTAATGAGAATCAGCTTTGATAAACTCTACACACTTCATCCCACCTGCAGCTTTCTGAATTCACATCTTAATTTGTGTCAACTGAAATTCTTTGACTTTTCATCAAGGTGCTCAGATTCACAGTACCTTCATTACTTACCCAAGTTTTCTGTCTCATTATGTGAAATATAAGTCAAGTAAACCATCCTAAAGTAGCAGAAAGATTCTGTACATGCAGGGATGAAGAGGGGTGAAGAGGAGTACTGATTTATCACTATTTTAATACATTCTTAATCAATATAAATGCTTCACTTGTTGGTGACAGAAGACAAGTGACCCAATCTTGTGCACAGAGTGAACTCATGCTGTTTTCCTTCCCCCCACCTAACTCCCTAGGAAAACTGCTATGTTTTTCCACTGCTTGACATTTGCTAAGCTTGCTAGTTATGAAATTCTTGGTATTTCAGGTTTAATATCAGTGAAAAACTATTAGTTTAGCATTGTTCTTTCATGCCTTCAGTGCTATTAAAATGAATTTCTGTGGCATTTAGTGACCAAATGAAAACAAATTAAAAGATAAGCTTACAATTGTCATGTTTTTTACTTTTTTTTTATAGCTCCCAACATAATGGTGTAACATTAAGTCATCCAATAATATTTTGCCCTTCTATAATGCCTTCCTTTCAAAGATCTCAAAGTCCTCCAAAGGTCTGTGAGTTTAGTAGGAAATTATGTTTCCTGTTACCCAAAAAAGAAAACTGAAGCACAGCAGACCTAAGCAATTTTATGAAAGTACAGAATAAGATAATTAGTATAGTAACAGACTAGGATAATTAATTTAGGTTTTTTTGGGCAAGGAACCCATGCATACTTAATTATGTTCTGAGAAGCATCCTGTACATTTTTGATGTTCATTTAATGCTTTATAGAAAAATTATGGCAATTCATTAATAAATAATTAAAGTGATGTTAGAATTCAACAAGGAGCAGGCTACACCGATATATTAGACATAGATCAGATTATATCAGGAATGCACAATCCTTTGCTTGCAGGCCAGATCCAGACCCTGGCACTGTGTTATGTGATCTCCAGGGCTCTCCATGGATCTGTGGGGAGCCCCATGCATTGTGGCCATGCGTGCTAGGTTAGGTATGAAGGGCAGCATAGGCAACATGTGTTGACAGTGTGGGGGGCAAAACTCCATGCTGCCACCTCTGCGGCTGCTCCTAGTGCTGGGTCTGGCTGGGCTGTCATCACGTGCTGCACCACTGACACAGAAATCCTACCACTGCTGCCAGGCCCTAGCTCCAGCTCTGTGCCTTGCACCCTGCTGTTGGTGCACAAAGCTTAGGGTGCATGTTGCCTCCCCCAACATGTCACCAATGATTTGTCCCCCTGATGTGTCTGGATGTGCCTCTGACACATCACCAATGTAGGGCAGTGCAGGACCTGACCCCAGCACATACATTGGACTTCTGGACCCAAACCTGGATGGAACAGGGTAGTGTGCAGCCCCGGACACTGATGCTAGTGCACACCGTGGTTCTAGTTCTGAGCCTTCAGTTTCTAACAGATTAAAGGTGCAATGAGATCTAAGTCTCAGTCTCAACACATACATGGCAGGAGACACAATTGTGGGATCAGGGATCAGATCCAACTTGCGTTCTATTGCCACTGAAAGGGGGAACTTCAGATCATGAAAAAGCCCACTGTGCTCATGGCTGGGAGCACCAGACAACTGGTCAGTGCTCCAAGCTGATGGAGTGTACCTCAGCCCTCAGGGCTCTGGTGCACTCCTGAGGCTGAGAATGCCAATCAATGGATCGGCGCTCACAGCCCTGGGAATGCACTGGCTAAAGATTAATTTAAGGTAATTATTACATATATTTTGTATAATCATTTTGTGGATTATTCCATGGATTATCATACCATTAAGTACCTGAAAATGTGGCCAGGTTGCTACTTAAGATGTAATTGACTGGTTAAAAGATGAAGTACTTTAAAAACGTTGTCTTCTTGACTCTGCATTTTACCATGTGTCTCGGCCATCACATTTTTTACTCTCAAAACACAAAAAGTGTAATAAATTAGATAATTAATGTCTAATACCAGGATGATACCTTCAGAGGAATCAAACATCAGTCAGTTTGAAACTCTTGATTGTGCCTTCCTATGACTTGCATAATACTCAACATAAACAAACCCCCAAATCTTGTAGTAGCTGGAGAAAAACACATCTGTCCCCAGCCAAGGGTTTAACAAAACTGGAAAGTAGGAAAGGGATTTGGGGTGGTGGGCTCCGCTATAACAACTTCTGCTGGAAAGATCAAAGCTGGATATAAAGCTGGGAGCTGCTGCCAGCTGGGATCCTGGGCTGCTCCCAGCAGCTAGCTGGGGTGCTGCAAGCCCTGCTGGGAGCAGCTCAGGCTCCAGCAGCTACCCAGAGCCGGGGTAGCTGCTGGCAGCCACAGAGCCTGGACTGGGGGGCAGGGGCCTTGCGTGGGGGGCAAGGAGCAGTAGGGCTGGGGGGAAGGGGCTTTGGGTGGGGGGCAAGGGGCAGAAGGGATGGCAGGTGGGTGTAAGGGGCAGTAGGGCTGTGGGACAGGGGCTTTGGGTGGGAGTAAGGGGCACAAGCAGGGCATCCTGCCATGTACCTCTTGCCCTCATTTTCTTTTTCTGCCATTTCAGCACTCCGACACCTTCCAAAGTAGGCATTGTGGAGTTTTTCGGTGTCCAGCCAAAAACCGTTGCCTACCCCTGATGTAAGATATCAGGTCAGGCAGGTTGTACCAGACTTAATCAGAGGTCAGAGAGGTTGTAATGTGTCATAAAACCAGTATCTATATTGAGTTCATGATTTTTTGTATCCAGTAGGTTTATGAAGTGAAGTTCTTGGGCTCGTCTACAAAATGTTTTGTAAATTTGCTTTGAATTAGGTTTAGAATAAAGCTAATGAAGTTTTGCTTGTGTTTACTTACAAGGCCAAGTTATTTTAAGAATGTATTACAATTTAGCTTATGGTATTTTGTACATGCAACTTCAGGAGAAATTATTTATATAATTTGTGTGGATATATTAGGTCTGTGTGAAATCGTTTCAAAATGGTGAAACCGTTTCATTTCAACTTCTGCTTTGCCATTTTGAAGGGACAGTGTTTCATTTCATCATTTCATTTCATTTTGAAGCACTGTTCTGTTTCGTTTTGTTGGAACTGTTTCAATGCTGTTTCAACATCTCACCCATAGGCTATAATGGGGAATCATGAAAATACCTATAACTTTGTCATTTCTTGGCTGATTTGGATGAAAATTGCAGGGATGGCCTTCTGAGGCCATGAAGCCTGCCAAGGTTCAGGGAGCTAGATGTTGAACTCTGTGGGCTGGTGGGGCTGCTCACAGAGCAGCCCTGGCTCTCCCTGGCCTCCCACCACCGAGCTGTACTCTGATGGGCTCCAGAAGCCCCAAGAAGCTCAGTGCTCAGAGCCGGGGTTGTGTTCTGAGCAGATCTGTCACTGGTTCACCACCACCTTTCACTGCCTCCTGCCACAGATTCAGCTCCATGAGGCTGTGGAGCCTCCAGCTGCGGAGCTGTGATTGCAAGGGCTGTGCTCCAAGCAGCTCTGCAGCCCCATGGAGCTGAGCCCTGTGGCTGGAGGTGTCAGGAGGCAGTGAAGAGCCAGTGGTGGAGCTGCTCAGAGTGCAGCCCTGACTCCAAGCACAGTCCTGGCCACTGCCTATCCCCCACCTCCTGCTGCTGGGCTCAGCTCCATGGAGATGGCAGAGCTGGTGGAGTGGCAGGAGATGGGGGAAAGCCAGGGCCATGCTCCAAGTGGCTCCACCAACCGACAAAGCTCAGCACAGTGGCAGGAGGCCAGGGAGAGCCACTGGCCAGGGCTGCACATGGAGACAGAGCTCCACCACTGGCTCTCCCCCGCCCCCCGGTGCTGGGCTGAGGTCCACTGGTGGAGCATGGCTCTGGCTCTCCCCTGCCTCGCACTACCAGGCTGTACTCTGAGAAGCTCCACCAGCCCCATGCTGCTCAGTCCCAAAGCCCCTCCTAGGGATGAGGGCTCCCAGATCTGCATGTGGGATTACAGGAGGCTGCTGCTGCTGCCTGGGATCTGCTCCTGTCATTTGGTGCACAGATCTGGGGTCCTGCACCCCTGGAAGGGCTGCATGGCTATACCAGACCCCTCCTGAGGGGCATGGCCCCTGGATCTGTGCTAGGGATGACAGCAGGCCATGGCTGCCACCTTGGACTGGTGATGAAGCCAAGTAAGCCTGGATTCGGAACTTGAAACATTTAAAAACTTCTGAAACATTTCAAGTGCCCTTGCTTTGTTTCAAGCTGTTCCAAAGGCTTTTGTTTCATTTCAGTTTTGCTGTTTCAACTCTAACTGCATCAAAACAGCTTTAAAACTAAACACCTGGCAAAATTTCGCACAGTCCCAGTGTGTGTGTGTGTGTGTGTGTGTGTGCGCGCGCGCGCGCGTGCGCGCACACATGTGTATTAGGCCTGTGTGAAGCAGCTAGTATTCACTTCAGATTCAGCCAATTTGGGGGGCAGTGATTTGATTCAGTGATTCAAATCACTGTCCTGAATCGATTTGACCAAATCTGATTTGGAAGTTTGTCCACTGCCAAATCTCTGAGTCAGACAGAGCCCATTCCTCCACCCACTCTCCCAGCTCCATCAGTGGCTGCCTCACACTTCCCCAACTCCTGATTCTTTTTTAAAAAAGTGCCTATTCACCAGCTGCTGCCAAGTGGGGGATTGAGCCCTGCTGCCCCCTACAGTGCCATGCTGCGTGGCAGGGCTCATGGCAGAAGCCCCGATTGCTGCTGCAACATCTGCTGAGTGCGGAGCTTTTTTTTTTTTTTTTAAATGCAGGGCAACCATGGGAGTGTGTGCTGGGAGAGCAGATAGGGGTTGAGGGGTGCTCAGGGGGGCCTGGGGGAGCAGGCAGAGGATGGGGACTGGCAGGGATCCCCATGGTGTGTGTGTGTGTGCGTGTGTGTGTGTGTGTGTGTGTGTGTGTATGTGTGTGTATATACACACACACATGCACACACACACACACATATATCACACACACATACAGTTTAACAAATACTTGTGGAATTATTAACCTCTTGGCAAATGCTCATTTGTAATGAATGGAAGTGCACAGCTGCAAACAAGTCAACATGTAAACAGCAAGAATGCAAATGAAATCTTCCTGTAGCAGCCTTACTTTATGCTGATACTTCTTTGGAATAGTCTATCTTTGTTCTTTCTCTGTATTTTTTAAAATTTTTATATCAAATCTCCAAAGACCTAGCCACATCTAGTAGAAACATGCTGGCCCTGCACCTTTCAGAGTTTTAATTTCTCTTATTAACAGAAAGACATGAGATTATGCAGAGAATGGAATATACACAGAAGCAAAAAAAATAGTCACTGTATAGTTTTTTATTTCAAATGGTATTAAAAAATCTGTATGTGGTTATTAGCATTGAATTAAAATGTGATCAATGCATGTTACAGAGATAGATGATGCAGCCATTTTTCATTTCTGGAATCTTAGATTAAAATCTTAAAACACAGTTGAAAATAATTATTTGGTTAGATCCTAGAATTAATCTGTTTATGTCCCAGTTCATCAAATGCTGTTCAACCTAAACACTGAGACTTGCCTTTGCAGTATGGAAGTTTGACATTATTGATTATAATCCATACTATGCAGTTATCTGTGTGACATTGGTTATATTCCCAATGTTCTATCTATGCTTTGAAAATCTATAATGAGCCTGCAGTGATAGCTCTATTGACTGTTTTAGAGCCTTGGACATGGATATTAAGTGAATATAGCCAAGGTATTACGTTTTTCACAAATAAAATATACAGCCATCAAATAATTTCTGCTCAGGACAAACTTGAGACCGAAACTCAGCCTCAGAACTGAAGTGGATTGGAAGAACAGCGGCAAAAAAGAGCAGGAACCTGCCCAGTTGCTTTGAGTCAGAGTTACCAGCTTCATACTTTTCAAGTTAAATCTCCAAAACAGACCCCTGTTTATATTCAGTGCCTGTTTATGTTCACAAACATGTTAGAAAATATGAGGAAGTTATTTTGTGTTTAGTCTGTGAATATTATGGACTATAACATATACATTAAATACTAGCAAAAGTAATTTATTTGATTAATTTAATTAGGACACTTGCTAAGGCAGTATAATTACCAAAAATACCAAATTCATAGAAGGTTTGCTAGTTTGCATTTATGATCAGGGGTGATATGTAAGGGGTGCACGTGGGTATACGTGCACCCCCTGAGCATGGTGGTGTGCCCCCCTTCAAAAAGGCCCCAATTACCACTCCCCACCCCCCGACACCACTGGGCACTTGCCCCTCCCCCCCCCAGTACTGGTGGCATCTGCAGGAGCTCCATGCTTACCATTGCCGGGCTTCCACCGCCGCCACCACACTCCCCCCACTGGCAGTGCAGCCATGCCCTCCCAAGCTCTGGGGGCATGCACCCTTCATGTTTATGATCCAGCATACCTAACAGATCTTAGCACAGTTTTGAGGACTCGTTAAGGTTTATAATTTTAAATGATAGTTGATTGTAATATCAATGTTAAGAGTCAGATTCCACTGGCAGATATATGATATGTAGTCCTGAAAAAGTTGTTGTACATTTAAACATGAAATTTACAGTCCAGATGTTTGGCTGGGGGGGGGAGGGGAAAGGGAGGGGTGAACACAGACCTGAGTTTCCACCCCAAAGCTGATAAACTTTGTTAAAATCTAGGGTGAAAAAATTGCATACCTTTTTTGACACTGAATAATAGCACTTTTGAAATTATTACTTAATAATTCCACATATCAACAAGCACATATATTACTGTAACAGCTGCAGTGCTCACTGGGCTGCCAGCACTGTGTTTGGGGACCCTTTGCAGAAAGGGTGGCAAAATGCTTGCAGTGGGTGCTATGGCTTTTACAAGCATGAAAATATACCGTGCATGCTTTTTATTGGGCCCTTAGCACAGGGACCAGATCCCTGCTGCCAGCGAAGGTCTCTGATTAGCTGTGTCTGCACTATAAAAGAGCTGAGGATCAGGAAAAAGACAAGGAGGAGGAACCAATTCCAGCACGGAGAGAGAGGGGGCAGAGAGGAGTGCCACTGGAACAGGAATTGAAGCTTGCTGTAGGAGCTGAATCCCAGGACAAGGGAGAACCGGTGTTGCCCTGTGAGGAGGTGAATTCCCTCCTGGCTGCAGAGCTGTGCAGTTTCAGGACACAGGTGCCTCTGGGGAAGTGGGAAAGGGAAGGGTCAGCTGCAGATGGTAGGCTGTTTGGGAGCTAGGAGAAGCTGCCAGGTTAAAGCCATGCAGGAGGGAGCCCAGTCTGAGCCAGGAAGGCTTGGAGCTGGAGGAACAAAGGACCTGCTGGGGGAGGGAAACCCCCGTACTGGACTGTGAGTGTCGGGAGGGAAGACGGCCTCAGAGGAAGAGTAGGTGAGGAAGAACAAACCTCGGGGTGGGGGGTGAGGAGACATGTAACCCCTCTGCACGTGCAGAAAATTTATTACAGGGTAAATAGAAGGAAGACACCTACCACATCATGGACCAGAGGCTGGTGTCACAGTGGAAAACCCTGAGGAAGGGAGACCCAAGATCCAAGAGAAACCAGAGCCATGTTCATGCCACCTGGCAGGTCACCAGCACAATAACTGTGTTGCCTTTTATTTGCAGGGGGAGTGGGTTTTAATCCCAGAGAGAAACTGGTTTCAAAGGTTATCACCAGGGGAATGTAATCAGTGAGGGAGTTGACTCTAAGTGGTACAAAACACTGTTTCTCTTAATATTGTATTTGGAAATAGTATTCAAACTATTATTTTTTCTATTAGTTACTGTTGATTTTATTTATATGTATATATATGGGTCCTCACATTAAAGTTTTGATTATATACGTGTGTGTGTGTGTGTGTCTCCTCACATTTAAGTTTTGTGGGGACCCATCAATGGTTGCTTTTAGCCTTCTTTGCCCAAAAGGAATCAGCAATTATCAAGACTGTCCTTTCCCATCATTTGAAGATGTTTACAGATATCTTCTTTTATTGTTATTAATCCTTCTTCCCTTCCTATATATAGTTGTTTATATAAATAAACACACCCACTCCTTTTTCCCTTTGGGACTTATAGTGGGTTTCTTGGACAGTGAGGGTGAGAGGCTCACTCCTGATGGGACACTTCAGGTAGCAGACCTACCTGAGGGGGTGTCCAGGGCTACTGGCACCCCTGAGGATCTGGAATCCGGCACACTGTGCCAGCAAGGGTCACGTTACTGTTCAGCATGGTTGGTTATCAACACAATTAATAGTGATTTCCCACCAAAAACTAAAATGAGACTAGTGTTTTCAATGAGTTTCTCCAGAGCAAGTCAATGAAATCACGTTTCTTTATGTTATATCCACAGTATAATTGGGAATACATTCAGATATACAGTGACTTGTATGAATGTAGTTAAAATCTGTCAAGGCAGAAACTCGTTGCCAAACTGAAGGTAATACAGCCCAGTTTGGTTCTACCATCTTTAATCTTGAATAGTACACATGAACACTGAATGTGCCACTTCAGGTCAAAGGCAGTAATCTCCTCCTCCAAGTACCTGACAGCTATTTATTTTTGCGGCATAAGAAATAGAACTTAAAAGATCATTTCATGTACTGAAAGTAAAATATGGCTTTGTCTTGATGTCTAAGGAAAGTCAAATATAACTGAAAAAGGTAAGGAGGCAGAGACATTTAGATTATTGAACACAGGAGAGTGTTCACTAGCTATAGTCTAAGACATAAGGACTGAAGAGAAAGAGGATAAAGGGGCAGAAAGAAAGAAAAAGAGAAATCAAGGACAATATCAAGGGAGCATTGGCGTACCAGCTAAAATCCACAAACAAGGGAACCCAGGCAGACTTACAATGTCCAACCATGGAATCCTAACTGAAGAAATATCAGGTTCCATCAAATTCATCCTAAAACCTCTTGTCACCCAAAGAGCATTTCACAGACCTGCATTTTGCAAAATGGCTTCTAGTCCATCCAGGAGAACACAAAACAACAGCAGAGTCTCCCTCCACCTGAAGAAGGGTGTTCGTGTCTGAAAGCTCACAAAGAACAATTTTTCCAACTATTTAGTTGGTCTAATAAAAGATATCACATTTACCCTTGGCTAGCTGTGAATTTGGCACTTTTATAAACCTGAACTATCCCACTCAACTATTTATAAATTTCCTAGACTAAAATTTGTCTCTCTTTATTTCAGCAAACCCAGACTCCTGAGTACTGATTTGTGCAATCTTAACATTTTTGTAATGTGTTTAATTCTGAGCAGTCATGGAGATAGATGCGAAGCAGACAAGAGACTTTAAGTCAAATCTGGAGTACTGAATGTGTGGCGCGTTTTGGAGGAGGCCTTCTATAATGTGATTGCAGTGTGATGTAACCACACCTGAGTTAGTGCCACCAACAGCTCAGATTCCACTGATCATGTAGGCTTGGGACAATGGAAATCACCATGTTCTGCAAAACACACCAAGGACTCGGGTAAATAATAAGACAACCAGCCTATGCACCATGTGACACGGGAGGGATGGTGGGGATCATAACCACTGCAAGTCAACAATGTTCATTAAAGGAGTCATGTTTTTATTTTGATTCTGGCATTATTAATAGCCATGCAGAGAGCTGAATAAAAAATTAAAGGGTTCAGACACACAAACCCTTTCACGTGTAGCAAAACCACTTCAGCATTAACCCTGGATAAAGAATTGTTTAAGTCAGAGGGGTTTTTGCTACATTTGAAGTGTTTTCAGCTTGTTCACACATAACAATTAGAATGGGGCAGCTGCTGCCCTTTTGAAATGTTTCCCTTTAAAAGGGCTCCAAGCATTTGTGTATTTATCTTTGGGGAAAGATTCTGCGTTGGACATGGGTGGATGCATTGAGGAAAGAGGGTATGTAAAACCTTATAGAGATCTCAATTTAGGAAAATATTCCAATTCAGAATACTTTAGTACACACTCGAGTCAGTGTTAATTAAGCACGTGCTTAAGTCAAGTCCTAACTAGGGATAGATTTGCAATCCTGTACAATGCTGCCCTAAACTAGCAGAGATAAATCAGAGCCAGTTGCAAGTGCTTGGGTTTGGGGGAGACTTCTCTACCATTGCCTGTACTACTTTATATGGTACATATAAAGAAGCAGAAAAATGTAGGGACATGTTTTTGATTACCATCTGACCTGATGGGCTTCACAAAAGGTAGAGGATTTAACCCAAGGGAAAAAAATGGAAAAGCAATCAAGCGTCCTTGGTTATGTCTAGAAGCTTTGAGTAGCCTTCTGCCTCCCTGAGAAATAATAATTCACAGCTCTCCCCCAAAGGAGGTATGACACCACTCTGCCCCACTGCAGAGCTGTGCCTACAATCAAGGCCTAAAATATATATATATTATACTTTATATTAAATGCCATTGCATTAGTTACACTGAATAGACACTTGCTGTAGAGCTTCAAGACAGGGACCTTTTTATGAAGTCACCAACAGCAAATCAATTGATTCAGTGATCTGCTTTCTAATGAACACTGCACACCAAAGTGGAATAATAAAAAATAAGACCAAAGAAGCATTTAGTTTAAATGCATTATCATGACACAAAAGGGATTGCTACTGGCTTGCCAATTTGTTCACCTCTTCCTCTTGTATTTTCTCTTGGCTATAAAGAGTCTCCATTTCAAACCAGACAATAAAAAGGAACATTAAAATTAAATCTGAAAAAAAAAACAACCCAGAAAATGTTCTTATCTGATAAAGAAATGTTTTGGTCAGTTACATTTTAAGTGCATTTCTGCCATAAAATAGCATTGTATTATGAAATAAATTAGGAATACAAATATTGCTTATTGAGAGACTAGTTGCATTAGTACTCTTATAAACTACTACCTCTACAGCTTTTTATTGTCTGTATTTTAGAGCTATGTATTCTGAATATCTAAATTAAAAATACTTTTTCTGCACTGAGCAAAGTAGAGGCCTGATATAAAAAACAGAATGGGATTATGTAATTGGCTATATCAGAATGCATTTACACGAGGGAACTGAATTAAGCTTGCATGGAAACTTAATATTAGCATTTGTTAGATGTTCAGGGCTTGACTTGGCAATCTTTGTATTCTGTTAAGAAGGGGAAACACACATTCTCAGAGGTTGTTGGGTTTCTTTTAAGCTTAAAACTAGAAACCCCACAAAATTAATCCTGTAGCTTGTATGTTGATTTCTGTTTTATATAGCTCATGAGCAGGTTGGGATCTTTGGACATTTCTAATTATGTTCTGAGACTGGGACGGTAGGGGGTGGACGGAGTGGACAGGGCGGAGGGGGATGGCACTTCAGAGTGGCTCTGAAAGCTGCTCTAATTAAATCCTCTGAAGCGTCACATGCATCAGTGTCCCCACACGGAAAAATGGCAGCGGGAGTGCTTTAACTAAAGCTTGTCAAATGAGCTTTAGTTCAAGTACCTCCACCACCATTTTTCAACACAGGGACACTGAAACACGTGATGCTGGGTTTATTAATTGATTAATTGAGTACTTACAGCATGTCAGCGTAGTCTTGCTACATGTGTATAGGTTCCCCTTAGCTCCAGAACACCGCTCTGCCACTTGAGCTAGCAAAACAATTTGTAGCAGTAATATGCTTTTTGACTTTCCTGGGGATGAGGGGGATTAAACACACTTTGTTATTGAGATTCACACCTATTTAGCAGCAATGTAAGGATCTTGAGATGCTGGAATACAGGGTTCAGTTCCAGGCCCTGGCATGGAGTGGATCTTACAGACCATTTTAGCCTAGCACCTTCAATTGATTTTCCTGTTCATTTTTATTTCCCTCCTTTCTCCCTTTGCTCTTGTACTTCTAGCCCTCCTAATCCTTCCATCTCCTTTCTCCTGACAGTTCTGGCTCATATCTGTCCTCCAAAGATGCCACCCCTAGCTGCTGACCATCTTCTCCAGTCCCTCATGTTCCTGCCTTCTCTGCCCATTGCCTTTCAGCCTGTTCTTCTCCTGTCTTCTTCAGGCTCCTTTTCCTAGATGCATAAGCCCCTTAATTCCTTCTTCAACTCATGCTTCTGCCACCATACCAAGCATCTGTAACACAGAACTACAGGAGACTTGGACACCACTGAATATAGTACATAATATCACAAAGAATTTGTGTTATAGGAATATCCATCTCCATTTTAAAATCAGGTAGGTTTCTTGCCTCTATTACTGTTACAGAAACTTACTTCCATTAAGAGCAAGGCTTTTGATACGGTCTCTCACAACATTGGTGAAAGCAAATTACGGTAGTATGGGTCAGATGAAGGGACTGTAAGGTGGAGAGAAAACCGATGGATCAGGCTCAAAGGGTAGTAATCAATGGCTAGATATCTAGCTGGCAGCTGGAATCAAGTGACATGCCCCAGGGGTTGGTCCTGGGGCTGGTTTTGTTCAATATCTTCATCAGTGACCTGGAAAATGGGATGGAGTAAACCCTCAGAAAGTTGTGGATGACACTAAGCTGGGGGGAGTAGTAGATATGCGGGGGGGTAGGGCTAGGATTCAGAACGACCTCAACAAAGTGGAGGATTGGATCAAATGAAATCTTGTAAAGTTCAATACGGACAAGTACAAAGTCTTCCACTTAGGATAGAACAGTTCCACACACTGGTACAGCTGGAGACTGAGTGGCTAAGCAGCAGCTGTGCAGAAAAGACCGGGGTTTTACAGTGGACAACAAGCTGAATATGAGCCAACAATGTGCCCTTGTTGCAAAGAAGGCTAAAAGCAGACTGAGCTGCGTTAGCAGAAGTGTTGCCAGCAGATCAAGGGACATGATTTGTTTGTGATTTGTATGACACACTGTTTGGTACTGGTGTGGCCACATTCAGAGTACTATGTCCAGTTTTGGTCCCCCACTACAGAAAGGACGTGGACAGTTTGGAGAGACTCCAGTGGAAGGCAACAAAAATGGTTAGGGGGCTGGGGAGTATGACCTATGTGGAGAGACTGAGGGAACTGGGCCTGTTGTTCTGGAGAACAGAAATCTGGGAGGAAGGGGAGATTTAATAACAGCCTTGACCTACCTGAAGGGAAGATGGAGCTGAACTGTTCTTAGTGGTGGCAGATGACAGAACAAGGAGTAATGGCCTTGTAGCACAGACGTGGAGAGGGGAAAAGCTCTGTACCCCTCTCTCAGCCCCATTAGCTGCCTGCAGAAAGGTGGGAAATGGAAAGGCTGCCAGCTACTTGGCTGGGGAGAAAACCTGGTTTGGAGTTAAATCTGACGAAGGCCTGTGCAGGGATACTGACTAGAGGGGCATCTGAGTGTCAGCTGACAGAGAAGCTAGATAATTGGATGACAGCAGATTTTTCCCATACTTGAAAACAGCCTAAGTAAAAGTTTTGTGAGATGGGTACTATAACCTGCAAACAGCCTCAGGCAGACACCCAACTTGGAAAAAATCATCCTGATCAGTTAAAGCTTGACAAATTTATAAGCAACTGAATTAAACCAAGTCTAACAATGCAAAGTGCTGTGTAGCCTTAATTACAGGCATCATTACTTACATAACTTATAGTGCTGCATAGAGAAAATGGCTGAGTATCTCACAAAGTTGTGCACTTCAAGGTTTCCAAAAAAGCCCTAATCAATTAAAACAGTTGGATAATTGTACATCTGGTACGTAATAAAATAAAACTTAAAATTATCATTTTTGCTAGTTAGGAACCTAAGTAGACAAAAACTACTGTACATTTAAGATATCAGATACAATCTATAGAGAGAAGTCTTCAATTCCTAGCTGTCTTAAAGACAGACAGTGTTTACTTCGAAAGATTCCCAACAGTAAATGCTACTTCATCATTTGACACTTTTAGTACAGTCTAGCCTACCTTTAACCTTTATTATTCACAATATTTCAAGTATTGTGAAAGCCAAAGGAATCTGCTGTAGGAAGAGAAACATAAGACAATAGCCACTGTCTGCTGAATGAAGCAAAACATGGTACATTGTAGTTATTTAGAAGAATGTTTTAATTGAAACACACCTTATTCCATACACATGAAGAGCTACAAAATAGGAATATGCTGCTATTAAACTAACCAGAAATGCTTTTGGGGCAAATTCTTTATGTTTTATTTATTAAGTTCTCAGTGTTATCTCTAGAGTAAGCTTAATTACTAATATAGTTGGTATTTACAAAGATGTTAAAATTGCAGAGCACCTTTTCTTCATTTATAGGAATCAGGGGAGACCTATTAGAATGGATTGTGCTAAATTAAAATGTATGATTTTTTTATTCCCCGACAAATGCAACCTGAGACTCATACAATGCAATGAAGTAGTTAACTACTGCAAAAACTAAGTGATTACTTAAGAACATAAGAAGTGCTATAGCAGGTCAGATTAATAGTCTATCTGATTCAGTATTCTGTCTCCTACAAGGGCAGAAATGGATGCTACAGAGGGAAAGCATCAAACCAGCTATCTCTAGAATAATTTATCCCCTATGCAATATCTTCCCTGGCATCCACCATTATTGGTTTAAAGATGCCAGAGGAAGCACCTCCAACCATTCTATTCAATAGCCACCAATAGACCTATCATTCATTAATTTATCCAGTCCTTTTTTGAACCTGGCTATGCTACCTGCCTCCATCAGTTTCTATAGAAATTTTAATAAAACAAGAGCAAATTTAAACTTATCCCTGGAAATCATATTTTTCTTCTGACATATAGAAAGTAATACTAGTAACCTCATGACAAACACTACTCTAAATTAGTTTCTAGCTCAGTTTTCTTGCTCAAGAGTTAACAAACATCTAAACTTTTGCATATCTCTAAGCCTTATGACAGTCACCTGTTATTCATCTTGGATCTGATCTTTATCTGCTGTAAATCAGCATAACTCCATTTAGTTATGCCAATTTAGCTAGTTAAGGTTATATTTCTCTGCCAAAGTAAATTAGTCGCATTCTCACTTTAGAATCTAAATAGCTGTCAACATCCCCCACCGTTCTAGAGCAAAGCATGCTTACAGATTACTTTCACCTTTTATAATTCACATTTTACATTCAGAGATCTGCAGATAATGTACATGCACACATCCACACACTCCCACATGCGTGTGCGCTAAACATACGATTACAAGACATTATTACAAGACTATTACAGAACATGATTAAACGACAAGAGCTTCCTATGAAAGAGTACAAATGAGGTTCTCATTGGATGCCCAGGCATCAAATGGATTCGTGTATTCCTCTATCGGGTTCTGGGTGACTTCGGACAATGCATTTAATTCAGTCTAAGAAAATGATGAGTATAATGATGCCAAATATAGAATTGTTAACAAGCATTTTCTCATCGTGCTGTACTTTTATTTAAAAATAAAAAATGAAAATAGGAATGTTCAGGGATGAAAAGAAGTAATTCTTGCATTAGGTAGGAAGGTAAGAACTGCATATAATAGAACAGAGATGAAGTGAGGAAAAACAATGGGTCAGTGATTTCCTGCTAAGGTAATTAGTGAGCTATTATGTGCTACTGTGGGGAAGTTCTGTTTCAGAGTGAGCCCTTGAACCTTGTCCCTGTTTATTCCAATTTCTTAGCAACCATTTTTGCAGAGTACAGAACATAATATTCATTATACTTGACAAAAGTATCAAAATGGTAATTTTCACCTACATTTAGAGTTATTTCAATTACTGATTTGCAGGATTTCCCTCTTTACATTGGCACATCATTGTTTTAGTCAAGAAAGCCTCAAGAATGGAAATTCACAGCATAAATTATTTTTCCTTTGAAGAAAAAGATAGAGATGGCTGTTTAGTTATAGTTAAAGATTCTCAATTGTTGGAAAGTAGGCCACAAAGACAAAGTGAATGAAGGTCTTAGGATGGTTTTAAAAATACTACCATATAGACTGAGATCATATAACTTGATTTTTCCTGGGTGCTGTAGATTGAAGACCATAGACACAACTAAACAAAGAATCTACTATAGGACAGAATGGTCTTACAGTAACATTTGAAAATTATTAGGACATTTATGAAGGGTTGCATTATATAATTTTTGCATATTAAATTTAGCATAGTGCTAAATATTCAGCCAGAAGAACTTTTAAATATATTATTCAAAAATGAAGAAAAAGAAAAAAAAGTTTGAAGATATATTGGATGCTCTATAACCTTATGAAAGAAACATGTTTAAATTGGTTTGGCTGTGTGAAAATTGGTTTCAGGAAGGGCGTAACTGCTAGAAGTCTTTAGCAATACAAAGTCTCAGTACAAAAATGGATAAATGGCACTGCAGGATCAAGAAAAAAAAAATAATAGGTCCAATCTGAGCCTAGAAACGCTAGTTAAGGAGTGCTTTTGCCATGGGAAACACAGAGGAATAGCTAATAACTCAATAGACTAAACTGAAACTGACAGGGGCTATTTATAATACTTGAGAAGAAGAATGCTAATAGCCAACAGTCAGTCTGAAAACAGGTCCAAAATAAGGAAATGACCAATTAATAGAAGAAAAAAGACCACAGAGAAATAGATTAAGACTAAGGATTCTAATGAAATAGTACCCATGTCAAAAATATAGGAGGAAGAGATCTTCAAATTTTCTTCTAAACATAAGAACTAAGTTGGGATGGAAAGGATGATTTAGGGACTAGGCCAAAGTCCAAAGTCAATTGAAAGATGAATGCTTACTACAATAGATGGATTGGGCTATTAGGGACCAGCAGCTGGAAGACATACATATAAATGCAGGAATCTGTCTCATCCATGTAGTCAGACCAATTTTGGATTAATTTGGGGTGGGGGGGTTTAACAGAGAAATTCCTATATTTTTAACCAAAATGGTTATGCTATGTATGATTCTGTGATATCAATAAGCATTGTACAAAGCCACAAGTTATATTCAATTAAAAAAAAATAATAACCCTAGTTATCAGAAGATATTTAAGCTATGATTTGATTACTAGATGCATCATAAAAAAATTTCATAAAGCCCTACATCTAGGACCTTCAGAGAGAATTGAACTGGATACCTTTTAATTGATGGAGTAGGTAGGTGTGGAAGAAAATCAAGGGCCAGAGTTATTAGCCCCATGGGTTCACTTACATGAATCACTTACAGCAATCAAAACAAAATCCCTGAAAAAATGGCCTTAAATTATTAAGATTTAAAATGTCACTAATAGGTTCTTACCATTTACCTCCTAGCATTGAAACAGTTAAGATTCATTGTAGCAGGCTGTACATTTTAGGGGTAGCAGCCCAGCTCCAGATGACAGAAAATGATTGAAGGCTTTCCTAGGAGGATAATTGGCTGATCCAGATGAAGTGTAAAACTCCCAGGGAAGGGATCTGTAGGAAAGAGAGGGAAGGCTGCAGCACTAAGCCTCGGTACTCTCTTAGGATCTGGGGAAAAAACAAAGGCTTTGGTTTAATTATTTATTTTTTGTACTTGATGTTTGACGGTTATGGTTTGTTTCATGGGGCAAGTTTGCCCCAGATAATAAAGACTATGGTGTGGTACCTGACAACCCACCATACTCATGTTTTCATTTTTTCTCCAGGCAATTTACCTTTTTTTTTACACTGAACTTAGAATTCCCAGCAGTAAAGTGATTCCAGAAGCTAAGACTTTAAACAATGCATCAATTCTGTGACATTTCCTAATAGAAGGAGCAATAAAGAATATTATGATCATATGAGTGGTAGCCAGGAGTTCTAATCCGTCTCTTAAATGGATTCAGTTTGTGATGTTAAATGAGTCAATAAGGCTAATCCTATGCTGAATGTTACGAATATATTTGCATGGTTTGTTGGATTAGGGTCCTATGTCAGTTCCCAGCTTGCGAAACAGACATAATGGCCTCAGAAAAAGGATAAGATTACTTGTTTCTGTTTGCAGTCTTCCTAAGGAGTTGTTATTTTCACTGTACCTCATTTTAATTCTTTTGTTATTATAATTATAAGTAGAGGAGTTTTAATAAATGTTCATATATAAAAATGTACAAAGATAGTGTTCCAACAAGGAATACCCCAACAAGTGACACCAGAGTGGTGAGACCCGGAGAGGTACCTCTGCCAGAGATTGGGGGTAGGATGTGAACCCTATTGAGACATGTAGGGTTTGGGACATACCTGCAGGGCTGGTGGCGGTGCAGACTGGAGAAACCCAAGCACTGTGTCCACCCCGGTTTACAAGCTGGTACCAGGTATGGATTGGGGCAAGCTGGGGTGTACATCATAGGGACGCGTCCCACATTGACAGAGGAAAGAGTGAAACCCAGGACCACAGCAGAAGGAGCGTGGAACCTGGCTGTAGGATTGCCCTGGCAGGGACAAAGTGAGCAGAGCAGGAGCATGCTCACCAGACTAGAGGCCTGGAGGAGCCTCTAGCCCTAGGGGCCCAAGCACCATGAGTAGGAGTGAGTGACATGATGCGAGAAGCCCCAGAGAGATGCCGCCTCACTCAGCAGAACAACATTAGCAGCAACCATGAGTTTGTTCTGGGAAAGGATCCAGGAATGTATTATAGTTTTGAATTCAGCAATTCTTTTTTGTCTGAGTTAAAGTCACACTGGATTGGCCTGCTAGTCATGGATACCGAAGGCTAAAAGAATTATGTTGGGGGCTGAAGCATTAAGCCTGGGTTAGTAATTCATTTGAGGATTGAGAAAAAAGGGAAAGTGTTTACTGGCAGGCCTTGAGGTCAGTAAAGGGGCTTGACTTCATGAAGTGGGGCAAAGAGGGGAGAGACTTTGGCTAGATTGTGAATAGCCCTGATAGGGACTGCTTAGCCAGTAGGCCCCCAAAGATTAGGTAGATAAAATATAGTGGGTGTACCACAATTGATGACAAGTGTGGTTATCCAAAGTTGGCACAAGCCTGGGTGTCTCCAGGGTAGTGACTTAAGACAAAGTTGGAAGATACTCTCTAACTGATCAAGACTACAAGCCATAAATGAACATGGCTAATTGAGCAAACCAGGGGCCACATTATCATTCCATCAGATGACCCACAGCCTGACTATCCTATAAGATCTGGTTGGCACATAGACAGGGTGTAATGAATGGAGAAGCCCTGAAGACCAACAGTGGTGCACCTCCCACATTTTGCGTGTGGTCCACCCACCTACCCACCCATCCACCCACCCAGCAGGTTGTGGCTTTCCCCCAAGGGACACTTGCCTAACCTGTACACGAATGCCAAGAGCTTGGGGAATAAACAGGAGGAACTTGTCTTCCTGATTAACACAAATAAATATGATGCCATAGGGACAAAGGAGACCTGGTGGGACTCCACCCATGACTGGACCATGGGTATAGATGACTATACCCTGTAGAAGGAGAGAGCAAGTGGACAAAAGGAGCGGGGGTGTAGCTCTCTATGTCAAGGAGAGCTACACATCCCTGGAAGCCGATATTGGCAACCAGGGTGGATGACTGGAGACCCTCTGGGTTAAAATCCATGGGGAACACGGCACAGGGGACACAATGGTGGGAGTCTATTACAAACCTCTCACCCAAAGTCAAAAGCTTGACCAGGAGTTTGCCAGGGAACTGGCTGAGGCTGCATGCTCTCAGTCCATGGTTGTCACGGGAGACTTCAATTACCCAGAAATCTCATGGGAAGAGTGCTCAGTTAAATTCCAGTGATCACAAAGCTTCCTCTCATGCCTGGGTGACCTGTATCTGACATAAGAACTCTACAGGCCAATGAGAGGTAAAGCACTGCTTGACTTGGTACTAGCAACTGGGGATGACCTAATCAGTGACCTAATGATAGATGGGAAGCTGGGTGACAGTGACCACGAGCTGATCACCTTCACCATCTGCTGTAAAGCTGGCAAGTCAGTCAGAAATACTGAAGTCCTTGACTTCAGGAAAGCTGACTTTGACAAGCTCAGGAGGCTTGTCAGTGAGGCCCTAAGAGGCCATGATCCCAAGGGGAGGGGAGTTCAGGAAGAGTGGTTGCTCCTCAAGGAAGCGATCCTTGATGCACAAGCTAATGCTATTCCGTTTCAGAGGAAAGGGCACAGCAGCCATCTTGGCTCTCCAGGGAACTAGTGGACCTCCTGTGGCTAAAAAGAAAGACCTACAAAGGATGGAGGATGGGATCCACCTCCAAGGAGGAATATTCCGCAATCATCTGGACCTGCAGGGAGTGAACCGGGAAAGCCAAGGCTGTGATAGAACTCCAGTTAACTACAAGTATCAACGATAATAAAAAGTCCTTTTTTAGATATGTGGGGAGCGAGAGAAAAAGCAAGAGCAACACTGGACCCCTGCTAAACTAGATGGGACAACTGACAACCAATGCGCAGGAAAAAGCCAACCTACTAAATGGGTACTTTGCATCCGTCTTTTATCAGTCCCACAGAACCCCCCTGCCCGTTACAGGACAGGGAGACCCAGGTGAGGGAGATTCCTTGCCTTCCATCAATGCTGACCTAATGAAGGAACACCTTGAGAGGCTGGACACCTTCAAATCAGCAGGCCCTGACAATCTACACCCAATGGTACTCAAGGAGCTGGCTAGCATCATAGGTCAGCCCCTAGCATGGATCTCTGAGAACTCTTGGCACTCTGGTGAAGTGCCTGAAGATTGGAAGAAAGCCAATGTTGTGCCTGTCTTCAAGAAAGGGAGGAGAGTGGATCTGGCAAACTACAGGCCCATCAACCTGACCTCTATCCTGGGGAAGGTCTTAGAAAAGATTATCAAAGAGGCCATTCTTAACGGACTGACCGATGGCAACATCCTGAGGGATAGCCAGCATGGGTTTCTTCGAGGTAGGTCTTGCTTGACCAATCTTATTTCCTTTTATGACCAGATGACCTATCACTTGGACAAGGGAGAGGAGATTGATCTCAAATCATGACTTAAAAAAGCCTTCAATGTGGCTTTTTTTTTTTTGCCAAAGCAGCCTTGGCTTCATGATCAGTGATTGGCAAAACTGGCCAACTGTGGCCTTGGGTCCACCACGATTGACTGGCTAGGGAATTGGCACTGTGATCAGACTCAGAGGGTGGTGGTTGCAGGAAGTCAATCATCATGGTGCCCTGTGACCAGTGGGGTCCCTCAAGGCTCTGTCCATGAACATATATTGTTCAACATCTTCATTAATGATGTGGACATCAGAGTCAGAAGTTGACTGGCCAAGTTCCCTGATGATACCAAACTTTGGGGTAAAGCATCCATACCTGAGGACAGGAGGGCAATCCAGGTTGACCTTGATAGCCTCAGGAAATGGGCAGATGAGAACCTGATGGTGTTTAACACCAAAAAATGCAAGGTTCTCTACCTTGGGAAGAAAAACTTGCAGCATCCTTATAGGCTCAGCAGTTCTATGCTGGCTAGCACTACAGATGAAAGGGACTTGGGGTCATGATTGACCAGAAGATGAATATGAGCCTTCAGTGTGGTGCTGTGGCTAGTAAAACAATCAAAACACTGGTTGCATCCATAGATGCTTCTCAAGCAATCCCCAGACCATCATTCTCCCACTGTACTTGGCTTTGGTGAGGCTGCAGCTGGAGTACTGCATCCAGTTTTGGGCTCTGCAATTCAGCAAGGATGTGAAGAAGCTTAAGAGAGTTTAGAGAAGAGCCATGGATGTGATCAGACGTCAGGAAAACAGATCTTATGATGACAGGCTGAGAGCTATGGGACTCTTTAGCCTGGAAGAACACAGGCTTGGGGGCAATCTGATGGCCACCTATAAGTTTATCAGAGGTGTTCACCAGGATCTGGGGGAACACTTGTTCACCAGTGTTATAACTATTCAAGGGATGACACGTTTGAATAGTTATAAACCCCTGTAAGACTATTTCAGGCTGGACATAAGGAAGAATTTCTTTACTGTCCAAGCCCCCAAGGTCTGGAATTGCTTGCCATTGGAAGGAGTCCAGCACATGCTGATTTGCCTCAGACCCTACACCCAGCTCAGATTCTCTCCAGGAGGGCACAAATGCAAGCCTTGGCGCCTGGGCGCTGGAGACCCATGGTACACAACTGAGGACCAGTGACCTGAGATACTCATGAGAGCAAACAGAAATAACCAAGGATCCTGTCCTTCTCATGTGAGATCAAGATGTAGTGGGCAAGTTGGAAGGTATGCTTCATGAGTAAGAGTGAGTGGAAGTCAAAAGCTGTCTGACCATAAGAACTGGCACGCAACAGATGGGAGTGCCCAGTCCCGGCAACAGAACAGAGTTAGGCATAGGCGTCCACAGATAGGAACACACAGAGCACATAAGTAAAATTAAAACCATTCAAGGAAAATCCTGGAACCTAAAGGGATTACAGAAGAATGAGTTGTGTGGCAGACAAGAAGAAACAGGCAATACAAGCAAGGCAAAATAAGTAAAGATAGGCTAGCCATACCATAACAAGACTTTTTTTCCTACTATATGAGCGAATTTTACTCCCCCCAAATCCCACCATTTTCCCAAATGTCTGACTAGTTATCTTTCACTTTGCCTGTATTAGCTTCTTAAAGAATATTATTTATTCTGTACACTAAAGCTAGACTTTATTGATTTACCTAAGCTTTGCCCTACAAATATGTAATTCCATTAGCAACATTGTACTCATTCATCTGCTTGTTTGCTTATGATAAGGCTTTAATTTTGGTGGTAGAAAGTCTGTTCCTTCTGAATCACTGTGCAAATCTCAATTCTCCCATATGGCTTAGAATTTCTTTGAGAGCTGCCTCATCTTCTACTTCTCCTGAAACTAATTTTGCCTCTCTCAAGGTTTCCAGCTAGTCTGGGGGTTGACCAATTCATATATTTAAAATGAGCTGCCAGATCTCACTCAGATAGAGAAGGGTTTTTTTATATCTTTGTTTTAAAAAAACAAAATATTGACAAAGATCATACAGCAATTTGTTGCTAAGGGCATCCTGAAGGTTTTGTAAACATTAGACCATTAGCTTATAACTTTATCACAAACTATAATATTCATAAAGGCTCAGATTTCCTTTAAGCTAGGGAAAAAATAGCCTCTGCAGAAATTCTTCTCTTCATCTTATGCAGGCTGGTTAGAGCTTTAGTCCATCTGACACAGGAATGGGCAATTATTTTGGCTGGAGGGCAGTTTAATGAGTTTTAGTGAGCTGTTGAGGGCTACATGGGTAGCCCTGCCCTTTGACAGTTGCCCCACCCCATGGTCACCATCTTGGGACCCAGAAGTCTTGCCCCTAACCTCTGACCTTTGCTACCAGAAGTCTCTTCCCTTACCCCCTGGAAATACTCATTTTGGGTGAGGGGTTGCCATCTTAGAACCAGAACAAAAACCAAATTGTACAGTAAAAGTAAAACACCTACTCTAACATTTTAATTTTTTTTAAATTTTTTTTTTAATCACGATTTGTGTTTGCATACCATGTATAGAGAAGATTGCATAATAACTCAAATACAAAGTCTTAGTTTTGTATATTGTGGCGGTTTGGTGGCGGGGTGTGTGTATGGGATGTGTGGGGGCATATATATTGGGGTGAGTATGGGGGTGTATGGAGGTGTGTATGTAGGGTTATTCGGGGGGGGTGACTCTTTGTGGGGGGGCACCTCTGCAACTTCCCTATGTGCTACCCAGAGTTAATGGGATACCGGGGAACACGCGCAGGTCCCCTAGTGGCTGCAGCAGTGGCAGCAGCAGCTCCACCCAGAAGCTGTGTGCTGACTGGGCTGGGTCCTTCTACCCACAAGGGTGGGAGTGAGGCACAATAGGGTATGTTGGGTGGCGACGGGGAAGTGAACACCTTGCTTCTACCTTTATGGGTGGAAGGGCTGGACAGGGTACAATTAGTTGGTGGGTGCCATGGCCAGATGAAAGTGCCTGGCAGGCTGGATCCAGCCTATGGGCTGTATTTTGCCTGCACCTGATCTGACACCCATGTACTTTGCCTCATGGTTAGTGAGACATGCTGGAGGGGATGTAGGCTCTCCATGGTATAGATTCTGCATTAAATATGTGCTGTCATAATAGAGGGAAATAGACTGATCATATACTTCCTGGGCTGTACCTGGGACATCCTAACATGTTGCATTTGGAAGGCAAAACTGATGGCAGAAGTTGTGCAATACTTTGATTGATCTATTTGTATTTATACTGAGTTACTAAGAAGCTTCAGGTCAAAGTGGATTCTTCCATAATCCCCAAGCTTTCCTTACCCCCAAACTGTGTAATTAGCTAAAGAATTAGATTGTATTTTATTTAATAATGTATAGATAAATCTAGAGATAAGGCTGAGATGTAAATTCAGGTTTGCAGTTTGAATCATCTCAGTTTGTGTGTGGTTCTATGAGGAATTTCTTTGAAAATGAGGGGATAATATCTGTGTTTTCAGCTACATAGTATTTCAGCATCACAGCACAGGAAAATCATTGTCTGACACCTGGAGCATATTGGTTTTTTACATCGATTGTCCAGTTATGGAATTTGTGTGATACAGGAGGAAAACAAACACAGATTATGTAATTTTATTTCTTGTCCAAATAAAATAATGGAGGAAATTTAGGCAGAATCAGAACAGATTACTTGTATCAACATTTTAGTTGAATCAAGACACTGATAAGGATACATTTAAATAATGTCTTAAAGCTTGAATTTGCAAGATAGCCAGAAACTGGATAGTCTCATCTCTAGAATGAGAACTCCAGCAGCAAACAGAAGTCCTAACCTCATGCTGAGACAAATAGCTCTGTACTGACTCAGAGGGAAGAGTAGCTCCTTCTAAATTGCTAACTCGACTCTGTGGCACTTTATGTTCCTTGGAGGTCACCGAACCAAATAATCAGTCTGAAGCTGTTTTAACTTCTTAAATTTAACAAGATCAGAGCCTACAGAAGTCTGACTGCAGGCCATTAGGGAAACTAATGTAACACACACTAGTGACTTGACGTTAATTTTATACTTGTTGTGGGATCTCACTAAGATGATTTTAGGCATTATTGCAAATTGCTATACCACACCTGTAAGCAATGGTTTCCAAAAAAGAAATAAGATTGTGCAATGCTATGATCCATTGAAACCTAGGTGTGAAATAAACAAAGTGAATAGGTTACTAGATATAAATCAGACTTAAAGAGTATAATAACAACTTTGAAATATTTCTGATGTGCTAAAGAAAAACCCAACCACACCTTAATGGTGTGGTGAAACAAGCAGTAAGCCACAAGTTATTACACAAAATGTATGTAATAACTTTGTGGCTGTTTCTTATCATGCCATTAACTGAACACTTGACCAGGCCGGGGCTCCTAGCCACATGATGCTAACCAGTTGTTGGGAACCCTATAGGCTGACTGGGCTTCCCAGGTGTGAGGGCATATTATGTGCACCACACCCCCCCATAACGGAGCTATCAGCTGATGGAGCTTGCATCCACAGGTGAACACCATACTTCTTCCCTCCCTATGATGGGAAGCCCTATAAGCTGATGGCTCCCAGCATTGTGGGTGCATGGGTGACCAGATAGCCTGAGCAAGCACCCAGCTACTAGCTAGAGCTAGAGCGCAGAGAGCCTAGGATAGTGATCCTGAGCTCTCCCTCCACCTAAGAGGCACTATGGGATCTGATGCTGGATTCCACAATCATGCTTCCTGCCATGCACATGTGGCATGCCAGGAAACACAAACATGGAGATCCCTTATCAGTTTCCATCATGCCTTCACTTGCACATCTGTCAGCTAGCTACATGAAGAAATTTGTAGCAAATCAAGTTTGTGTACTCCTACAGTTTTTTCAAGCATTCAGTAGCAAGGAAGATGAAGTAAAAGTAGAAGAGGCTACAAGCCTGAAGGAAGCAAAGGCAAGTGGAAACGTGGAAGAGAGGTTAAATTTGTAGATAGCAACTTGCAGAAGACAGGAAGGGAAAAAATTAGCTAAATGAGGAAAGTCCAATTGGAGTGTATGGGAAGCAAAATGTAGTAAAATGACACAGTGCCTAAGTGGCTTCAGATGGGATGCAAGATATAGCAGAAATGGTGAGAAATGAATGATACTCAAAGACATAACCTGAAAGAGGTAATTAAGGGGACGAGATTAAGATGCAAGCAGTTACTTGCCAAAAACAACTTTAGGGTTTTGGGGGTTGGGGAAACTGATGAAGAGATCCAGAGCGAATATTAGAGGAATTTACAAGGCTGAAATCACTGAGGAGCAGGTGTGGGTGTGGGGAACTAGAGTAGAAGCAGGAATCCAAATTACAAAGGGAAGACAACACTGAAGAAGTATTTCTGTTTTAAAGTATCGTTATAATAAAATGTATCACAGAGAGAGAGCAAGTTCCTTGAGGTGAGCATGCCTCATGCTAAAGGCAGCCACGCTATCTACCTCTGCCAACTTTTCCTTCAGTTATAATGAACTCAACCAATTATTTATTATTCTATCATTCATTCAAGTTATGAAGTGACAAATACCATTTCTTTTTCACTGCACTCTGAAGACAGTCATCTTATCTGTCCTGAAGCACTGGCTCCACTGAATATTTCAACTTTTGACCGTGTAATTACAGTTTAGGTTTTCTGTTTAAAGCTATACTTTCTGGTAAGAGCCTGTCAAAATAAAGTTTTAGAGTTACAAGTTGATGTGGGTCTTAGGAACATCCAAAGAAATTAGTTTTACACTTTTCCTGATCTTTACATCTTCCAGCTGTCAGGTGTGCCCCACTTCTTGTCAATTTTCTGCTTAAAAACAGGTCTGGTTTGACAGCAAAGGCAGAAGGATTAAAAGTGATGTTTATATAGGCTTTAAAAAATGCAGAGAAAATTTGACTCCATAGCAAGGTACAAAACTATATTAACAAACCTATAACAAAATAAAACTAGTTTGGATCAAATATGGATCATTATCTTTAAAACTACACATTAATATTCTTAATGAGATATTTATTGAAAGTTAGGGAGCATTTATACATTTTTTTTTGGCGCTGACAACAACTTGGTCAAAAAGAATTTCACTGCACTTCAATAGGCTGACATATGGCAGAGAATCATGTTCTAGGACCTCTGTGCTTGGATTATGAAATGAACTGGCAATATACTGGGACCAGAGACAGCTGTTAGCTGTCTGGTCTTCAGTTTGGGTCATAAAAACAGTCTGCAGGGATTGTTGAAAGACAAAAGAAAAGTTCAACATATTAATTTCTTGTTAAAGTTGTATATTTATGTTGGTTGTTTAAGAGGGACTTTCCTACTTCTGCTGGGAGACGCCAAAGAGGGACTTTCCTACATCTGCTGGGAGACGCAGACAGCAAAGTCCTACTGTTCATGCAGGTTTCTAACCTGTGTACAGGACCTCCGCCTGACACAGGAGGTACACGGTCCCACTAGGGGGAATGCCATACTGGTTCTGGTATTGGCAACGGGAGATGACATGGTAGGGAACCTACAGATCGGTGGCCATCTGGGGGACAGTGATCACCTAATAGAATTCTTCATAAGACGTTGAGTGGGTA
>JAGPOW010003395.1:18885753-18895942 GCA_030014935.1 Caiman crocodilus
TATGTGTTATGGACCATGCCTGCACTTATAGATATGGTCGGCCTTGAAGTCACTAAGTCCATACCCACTTGGCTGTTTTTGCTGTAAACCGCACTTTTTCTGATAGCAGGTTCAACCAAGTCTGCTAAAGATCAGGGCGTGAAGTTGAGCCCACTGCTGCTTGTTACTTAGTTCCCCTGTTCTTTCATGTGTTCAGAACATACGTATGTGCTACAGGACCCCATCATCAATGCCAGAGGGCAGGGCAATGTGCTTCACAGTACAGGGGACCTGCCTTACGTGATGCATGGGCACGTGTGTCCCCTGAGATTGGCTGCCACTGAAGCTGCCACCGGCTTCTGCAGGCAGTTGCCGCACATCACTATCCTCCCGTTGCTGTTGATACAGCTGGCAGCGTCTGTGGGCAGTCCCCACTCGCCTCCCCCCACAGCCAACACTGATTCCGGCAGCTGCAGGTGGTCCCTGCTCACTGCCATGATGCCCCCCGTCCCCCAGTCTCGGGAGGCACCAGTGATTCACGGGACCTGCCTCTTTGCGTAAACATTTTGGAATCGCTGCAGGTCACCCCCTATTTACAAAACATGGGATCCTATTTCTTATTTCTAGTTTTCCTGCTGCAGAAATAGTGCTCTGCAGCAAGGGTTAGGTTGAAAGTGTCAGTTTCCATCAGGTCAGGCAAACCTGTCAGCTACTGTGCCACGTCCATGCTATCTTGCTGCCTACAACCATTCATAGGTACTGTCCTCAATAGATGCCATAATACACAACTTGATTTGTCCTCGATCCCAAAAGCCCCATCAACAATTCTCTTCAAGGCTGCCTCAAGATACGAGTATTTGCACCACAATCATGAAAAGCTCCACACTGAAATCCCCTTCATTCTGCTAGTCGCACTGAACTAAGCAACACTGCATGCCTGACATAGGCCTGCAGGACCTTTCAAAGTATAACCTCTGAAATGCTCTGCTATTGGTCTTGCGTGTTCCTCTCCCTTGCAGCTCAGGCTTTTGGTTTCACAGTCAAATCTCTTGCTATGACAGCTGACAGCAGACCAGCTTCCTTTACAACTTATTTTTTGTCCCTGTAATCTGTTAAACTATATAGTGAGTGGTTAATGTATTTCTGTTGCAGATACCTAAGTCTCTCAAAAGTGCTGATGTTATTTCATCATTAATCTTGGCGTGGAACCTAGAAAGTAACTTACAGGCAGCGCTGCAGTAGTTCTATCATGGAAAGGAAATGAAAGAGAGGACCTCTTTCAGTATTTTATATAAAATAGAGCCACTATATTTATTCAGTATAATTAATGACACATGATGTAGATGAAAGAAATCATAGCTAGAAAGAAAGCTTGAAATACATTGCAAAGTAATGATTTCATTGGGATTGACAATCTGGTGAAAAAATATTACACCAAATCTAATTTTTATGTGTAGATATGCACAGTGATTTTGAAGGGATTGATAAAGCCCATACTGAATTTTATATCCCAAACAACAAATTTAATATAGAGGAAGACATTTTAGAGGCTTCTTATCATTAAACGAAATAACTTGGCATTAAAGGATGTGAACAATAATAAACCTCTGGCAAATGATGGAGTTTTATAAAAAATGTAAAAATATATTGTACCTTTAATTATTGTGTACGTACATACCAATATACCATTATGGTACAAGTCCAGGAACATATCTATTTCCTCACTAGTCCAGTGATTCTTAACTAGGATGCCCGGGTTTCTTAGGGTGCCATGAAATCTTTCGAAGGGTGACATGAGGTGGGAGGAGATAAGTATAGCCTCAGACTTGTACCTGCTGGGTCTCTGCCCCATCTAACTTCCTAACTTGTCTTCCTAACTTCCACCTATTTACTTTTTCACAGATTGCTTCCTTTCTACCTTGGAAACTCAATACTACAGCAGAGTCTTCCATGTTTAACATGAAGGGATCTTTTGCATCCCTTCATCCATTGTTTCCATCTCCTTTTGCCCCCTCCCCTCCTTTCTTTACTCATTGTTTTTCAAACTTCCACCTATTTACCTCTTCACTGGCCTCCTGTCACACTTCTAGCTTCTTTCCTACCTTGGAGACCTCAGAACAACAGCAGAGTCTCTCCATACCTGTAGAAGGGTGCTTGTACCTGCAAGCTTGCAAAGGACTCTTTTTCAATTACTCAGCTGGTCTAATAAAAGATGTCACATCTACCTGAAAAGCCTTGCCTGCCTATGCCCTTAGACCTACACAACTACAACCAAAAACCCTCTTTAACATAAACGAAGACAAATGGAAACCTTTTACATTTTACAAAACTCCACAGGAAATCCATCAGTTGCCAAAGATTTATTATTGTTCATATCTTTTAATGCCAAAGTTATTTCAGCTAATGATAAAGAAGCCTCTAAAACTTCCTTTTCCATCTTAAATCTGTTGTATATATGTTATAGTAAAACCTACACACACACATTTATGTGTGTATGAATATTATAGTAAAAACCAACCACTTTATGTGACGCTATTACTTCTGTAATTCATAAACCAGGGAAAGATTCTATGAACTGGTTTAACTGTAGACCAGTTTTTTTTAAATGAACATAGTCACCAAAATCTTAGCTAAATCTTATTTCACGGATTAGAACAGTTATGGAACTGAAAAGGCATACCACAAAGAACATGCCTAACAAATGGTAGCTTCAACAGAGATCAAAACACATACTTTATTGGGGTATTCAATGTCCAAGAATATTAATGTTATTGTCTGCCAAAACTTTCAGAAGATTCTTGGTATTATGTTACAGGATCTGAAAAAATGGACCTGTTTGGCAACATTCTTGTGCAGGTGTCTTGCCTCACCTAATTTACCTATTAGGTAACCTACCTCTTGTAACTCCCCAATCTTATTTCATCCTTAGGATATTTGAGTAAAAAATAATAGTCCTTGTATTCCTTCCTATTTTATCTTCTTCTGCTCTTCTTTCTTCTCACCTCCTTTTTTCCCCCTTCTCTTCTCCTTTATTATTTATTGTTTATGAAATAAGTACACATTTGATATATTGATAATTGAGAGATTTAAATATACATATCTATCTATCTAATTGATATACACACACACATATGTACACGTGTGTATATATCACCATTAACAATCTCTTAATTCAAGGATGGTCTCTACCAAAGTTCATTGATGGGTCTTGGGGTGACTTAAGCGTTCAATCGTTGAATCACAGATCTGCGTGCAGAAGTTGCTGGTCTCTTCACAGGGGACAGTAAGCTGTAGTCTAGGGTTGCTCTCCTTTTTCATCCTCCTTTCTCTCTTCACTACTTTGAGAGCAAGATGCTTTATCTTAAATTGGGCTGCTGCTTGGTTGAGGTTGTAGTGCCACTGGAGCCAGTTAGTATGTCTTCAATATGTCCTAGTAGTGTTTCCTCTGGTCACCACGAGATCTCAGGCTATAACTAAGCTGGAAGTAAAGCATTTGTTGTAGGAGCTGGGAGTCAGGCATCTGCACACAATGTCCAGTCCAACGAACTTGGTGCTTGAGTATCACCAAATCAATGCTAGTAAGACTGATTATCTTCCCATTCGAAGTGGACGATTTTCTGGAAGCATCATTAGTGATATGTCTCCAGACTAGTGATATGCCTCCAGGTAGGTCATTCACATTTCATATCCACAGAGGAGGGTGGGGATGATGACTGCATTGTAGACCTGGATCTTGGTGTCTTTCCAAAGACTGCAATCAATAAAGATACACTGGGGTAAATTCTAAAAGGAGACACTTGCCAGTGGAGCTTTTCATAAATGTTCACTTTCTGAGAGAGGTGGCTACTGAAGTAGAAAAATTCTCAATGACATCCAGGGTCTTTCCCTCGATGGTAATGTGGTGAGCAGGATCACGTTCATGGCTTGGAGTAGGTGTCGAGATATTACCATGTACGGAAGTGGGCCTTTGCGTCCCATTGACATTCACTGGCCTTACTCTTCCCCAAGGCCAGCGCCAGTCAGCCCAGTTGGGTCAGTCTTCCTTTTTGTTATCTCACCTGACACAACTTTGATGACTTAATTAACAGAGGGATGGGTGATGACTCTCTGACCCAGAGTTGACCATCACTTGCCCCAGTGCCAGACCAGGTATACACAACAAAAAAAATTCTTTGCAAAGGAATAAAAAAAAAATGCAGCTTGCTGTCTGTCCAGTGGTACTTTCCCTGCTGCAAGGAACTCAGATGCAGCCTCTCTCTTCTCCCTTGTTCTTAGTCCACAAGTGCTTGATTGCTGGACACATGATCAAGCATTTGGTTTTTTTCCTCTTCAGTAATAGATGCCATGCCAGCTTAATTGACTGCCCATGGCAGCCAATTAACATGGAAGTGTCTTTTTTTTTTTAAAGGTATGTGAGCTCTTCCAAGCTCTCAAGACCCAACAGGTCTTTTGCCCCATTCCTTGGGACTTCAGTTTTGGGCAGCAGATGGGCATTCATCCTATTTGCTTACCCTGTCTCTCTCCTCTACCATCTCCTCTTACCCCATCTGCCAGGACCAGGAATAGCCTTGGGCTGCTTAATTAGCCCAATCTGTCTCACCCAGCGAGGTGATAAAGCGGTGCCGGGCATTTTGGCAACCTTACTGAAGTATCATCCTTTGTTATTTTGTAAGCCCTCTATTTAGGACAAGCCATTTTTGAGGCATGAGTCTCATACGCTTATGTGGAGAAAGTGGAGATAAAAGTACTGTGCATGTAGAACAGCTTCTAGCAGGAAATTGTGGTAAATCCTTTTCTTAGGTATGTGATTAAAGTGGCCTTTCAGAAAAGGTTGAATGGCAATATATGTGGTTGCATCAACTATTAGAAAATCATTTTGGATTCGAGGCTTTAGGTGAGGCAAATACTTTAAATACTTTATTTTTTACCTTGAAAACTGCTTGTTTCCCCATTTTGTGCCATCAGTCTATGAACATATAATATCACACAACAGACCTGGTAGAGATTATTTACGACTGAAGTAGAATAAAGTTCTAGGTATCTAAATAACAAAAGCCCTACAGAAATTAGCAGTTCACATTTATTTGAACATTGACAACTGATCTTTGTCTTATACATTAAGAGATCATTTTTTGTCTGCATTGGGCTCTGTCTAAGCCTAAAAAAATTAAATATACTGCCAGTAGGTACATGTTGGAGATGTGATGCACTGCACAAAATGCTTGGTCATATGTTTTGGTCATTCCATATTACCCATTTTTTTGGTAAGGATCCCTAAGGATCTTTCTCAGATTGCACTCTTACAGCACGCCTTATTAGTGACATACAAGATTATATGACTGTGTTAGAAGCACAGGTCCAGGACCAGGGTGCAATCTGATATGATGAGAAGGCACACTTGGCATCTATGGAGAACTGTGTTTAGCAGACTTAATCGGCTTCAATAAAGTTAGTGTAGTTTGGAACAAATGAGTAAAACATTTAGGTAAGTACAAGGACTAGTATTTTTTATCTCTTTTATTCTTCTGTCCCTTTCTCTTACTTCCTACTCTCCTTTTCTTTTTTCCCCTTTTATTATTTATTGTTCGTGACATAAGTACATGATTAATATGTTTTATATAAAAACAATAACATCACTTGCCGAAACAGCAGCTGAAGAAACTGGCTGAGAATCAATAGCCTGCTTAGTATTTGTCTGGTTTAGTATAAGCCTTACCCAGACTACCATTTTGCCTATAGGTACAGTCAACTCTGCCCAAGAGTTATAGAAAAAGGACAAATTATTATTCCTAGCATGTATACAATTACAGCATGTGTACAGTTACCAAATGAGAGTTCCTGCCTTAAACTGTATTTATGGTTATGAATTTAATTCCTGATTGCTCCAATTAAGGCAGCCTTTAAATATAATGTTGGTGGACTAATATTATATAGCTGCACCTCAATGAAGCAGCCAGTTGGCAAAAGAAAATATTTTCCTCCAAAAATGCAAGCTGCAATAACTACGAAAGTATAAACTAAAAATGATCCTTTAAAAAAAGATGCACATGTAAGATTAGAAAATGCTATTAGCAATAGGTTCAAAAGCTATTACAGACATGGCAGATACGTAGCGCTACTAGTCTGTCACTCTGCAACCTTGTTTTATAAAGTAGTAAAAAGGAAATATAATCTGCCTTGTCCTTCTCTCTGCAGTGCACATACAGACCCTAGTGGACATCAGTTACATAAGAACTAGTACCCAGCATGAAATTACAGAGATTTGAAAGCAGGATATTTTCAGTGCTGGGCTTAGGCCATAGAAAATTATGAGCCTGTAGATACTACAGTAACTGGGACTCTACACATCACTTTAATAGATGAATCATAGGATTATGCTGAGTGCCAGTACAAATAAAACAAATAAAACATACTTTCCACCATTCCTTTTCTACTTCAGGAATGGAGGATTTCAGTGAACAAGAGGAAGGTGTTTTTTTTTACCTCAGGACTTAACATTACACATAACATTACTGTTAATGAGATTCTGGAAGGGAAGGGAAGAAAGATTTACACAAAATTCCCTACCATCTATTCATGAAAAATGCAATGGAGGAAAGACGAAATCAGGAGCAAATGAAGGAGACAAAGAGCACATATGTGCGTGTGCTTTAATGTTAACAGCCTATTCTACTGCACATTAAAGTATCACATCAAAAACAGTGCTAGTAAGTTAATACACCGTAGAATTAGTCTACTGTGCATTAAGTGTCACTAAAAAGGCATTTACTTTTGCTACTGTATATTAGGGTAGCTTAATGCACCTTTATGTAGTTCCTCATTTTAGAGGTATTAATCTTAATGAGCAGTAGCAAAAGTGCACCAACAAACTTATAGATGCACCCAAAAGGTACACAGCCAGGGATGACTTTTGTTTGAAACACAAGGAATGAATTAAGAAATAAGATGGGATGTGAGTTAGTATGGAAGCAAAGATCAAACTGTAGAGGCCCTTGAAAGAAAAAAAGTAGAAGTCTTTTGCATAAGAAGAAGAAATAAAGGACTAGATTCTATCCCATCTATTAGAAATGTAAGTTGACTTAGTTGCCAAACACTATTCCACCCTGCTCAAGTACCTGAAAGACTATTAATGAAAAGAAGGATGGGTTATCCTTTTCCTCACTACTCTTTTGTTACTTAGTCTTAAGGGGAAGATGACAGTGAATTACAAAAAGAGAGACATAAATGGATTTTCAGGACTTGGAAAGGGTAGAACAGAAACACACTTAGGTGTTTGAGTGGAGCGTGCAGAGTTGCATATAAGGACACTTAAAGATGCCTAATAAGTAGACTAGAATCTGGTGCCCACTGGAGACTCATGATAAGGAATGTCACGTTCAAAAATAATTATGAAATCTATTTTGAGGTAGTGTGGAAGAAGAACTGGACATCGGAGAATGGAAAACAGAGAAGCAGGACATTTCAGAGGTAAAGGTGGCAGGATAGATACTGTAATACATTGGTAAATGATCTGGGAGGGATACCTGAAGAAACAGTATAAAATAAAAAGTGGCAAGTTTTGGGAAGAACTGTCTGGTGAAATCAGAAGCAAGAACCAAGATTGCAATGCTTCTAGCTTATGTCACTAAAACATACTGATATTATTGACAAATATGAAAGAGGGAAGATGTCAGCGGAGGATAAAATTGATCTTTTATATACTTGTAGTACAAATAGATGTTGCCATTCCACTAAAATATACGAAAGACCAAAATGTTCAGAAGGAAATTTTGGAACGAGAGATAAATGTGTAGGTGGGCCACTGAGGCTATGTCCACATGAGCAGGGGTGTGCGTTTGCAGCAGTATAAACAGTCACAGCGCAAATTTGTACAGCTTTGTGCTGCAGTGCATACCCCTGCTCGTGCGCTTTCTGGTGGGACACATCGTCTCCACATTGCATGGAGATGGGGGAGCAGATAGCCTTGGCCGGTGCCACAAACCCATTGTGCCTGCACATCTGAGTCCGGCCTAAGAGTATAGGTCTAGCACAGAAAGAAGTTGGTGTTTGAAAAATTGTGAATTAGTACTCCCACCAAACAGTGAACTGGAGTTTAACAGAACTTCAGGCATGGAAAGAAGACTTAGAGCTACCAAAGAAAAAACTGAAAGAGGAAAACCCATTCAGGGAAAGCATCAATGCCAGGAAGCCAAAGGAATGAAACTGATTAAGAATCTGTGGAAAAAGAGAAGAGGTTGGTACATTTTCATGGTAAGAACTCATCAACAGCAACTCCAACTAGACATTGGATTTATGACACGTTATAACCTGCCTGACATCTGACTCCCCAGGTAGCTCTCCACCAGAAGAAACCCCCCCCACAAATCTCACCCCACTGGTTATGACATATCACCTCTCCTTTAAACCTGTACAGAAAATCCTCAAACAACTGCAACCCATACTAGACAGAGACCCTATTCTTAAAAAGATCTTCCCAGAGCCACTCATCCTAGCCTTCAAACAAGCACCAAACCTCACCAACCTCATCACCAGAAGCAAACTTCCTCAACCCCAGAAGGATCCAGACCATGCCATGAAAAGAAATGCAAAACCTGCCAACACATCTCTACCACCCCCACTATTACTACACCCCATCTACAACTATTACTACACCCCTACTACAACAGAGCCATCAGCATTCCTAGATCTTACAGCTGCACCTCCAGAGATGTAATACACCTCATTCAGTGCACCAAATGCCTTCATGGAAAATACGTAGGAGAGACCAAACAACAACTGCGCACCAGAATGAATGCACACTGGAAATCTATCAAAGACAGAAATACCCAATTACCTGTGGGGGCACATTTGTCAGAAGAAAGCCACTCTCTCTCCTATCTCTCAGTCCTAATCCTCAAAAGAAACCTCGAAAACACCTCCTGGAGACAAGCCTATGAACTGCACTTCATCAACCTCCTGGATACTAAAAATCATGGACTAAATATAGACATTGGATTTATGACACGTTATAACCTGCCTGACATTTGACTCCCCAGGTAGCTCTCCACTTCCACCCCCCTTCTCTCCCCCCCACCCCCACCCACAGCCTGTCTCTCACCCATTGACTCCTCAATCTACTTTTTCACTGACTACCTGTCTTGTATGCATACCAACCCAGCCCCTGGCTTCTTTACTTTTCATTCCATCCACAAAGAGTACAGACCAACTGCTGAAACTTCCTTAGCCTGACGAAGGGTTTTTGAACCCGAAAGCTTGCTTAATATGTATTTTCCAACTATTTCGGTTGGTTTAATAAAAGATATCAGATTCACCCAAGGAACCTTCTCTGCCTATGTCCTTAGACTAACACGGCTACAACCTACACCTCTATAGCTATTTAGTGCATTCACAAATTTTCACTGCTTATCAGAACCCATCTGAAACTCATAAACCCTGTTTAAAAGTTTATTTCATATTAGTTTAAAGCAGCATTATAGAATATATAACTTTTATGGTCATATTCTACTCTCTGTTACTAGCACCTGTGTTATCATTCCTCTTATAACCTTATGAAGCAGCAGCAGTGGCCATCCAGGCAGTAATGCCTGCTCCTGATAGAGACGCCTGGTGGTGCGGGTTTGCTTCAGACTGGTGGCTGCACGTGGGACTGGCCTGGCCTAGCCTGTGCACCTCAGACAGAACCAGGCCAGCTCTGCTGTCATCCAGGGCTTCCAGCACTGTAGGCAGAAGTCACATGCACTTGGGCTCGGCCAGGTCCTGCTTGCACGGATCCGGCCCAGCCTGGTGGCATGCAGGCCACATGGAGGCAGGACCTGCCCCAGAGCAAGGGCATGTGGGTTCTGCCTGCAGTGCTAGAAGCCTCAGGTGACAGCGGGAGCCAGACCAGCTCTATCTGAGGGTGTGGGGGCTGCCCAGGCCAGCACCACGTGCAGCCGCCAGTCTGAAGTGATCCCATGCTGCTGGGGGGTCTCTGACAGGAGCAGACATCAGTGCCCAGATAGTTGCTGTTGCAGAAGGGGGGTGGGAGGGGGGGCTGTGGGCCATGTGGGCGGGGGTTTGGGGCCCACCCCTCCCAACCCGTACTCCCCACCCCCACCCGCCCCCCCCACCCCCCAACTCTCCCCCAAAACCCCCAAAAAACCCCAACACAAACCCCACAACAAACCAAAAACCCGCACAACCACATCACCACCCCCCAAAAAAACACCCC
>JAGPOW010003395.1:18901357-18928430 GCA_030014935.1 Caiman crocodilus
CTAAAAATAGCCCTTGGTCCCCACCAAACCCCACTGCAGATACTGTGACCCTGACTCAAAAATAACTGTAAGGAGAGAATGAGTCAGGACATTAGCAGAAACAAAGAACCTTCTGACCTCAAGTACTAAAAGGATTATAATAACTTCTTTTCAGTCCTAAAGTATAAAAAGTGTCCTGGGTATTCCCACTGCTGTGATAGCAGTAATTGGAGTCCAGCCTGGAAAAAAATGTACTTAGTTCTTGTTTTGGCATGCTGCCTTTCCACCCCGACCCCCCCCCCCAACAAAGAACATAAGCAAGGGACTAAAAATGGTGGATTTCAAAATTTCTACCCTAGAGAAACTGAACCAAATTTCAAGGCTCAAAATACCTAAAATAAAAGGTATTTCCCCTTCCAACAATACACATGTGAGAGCGCCTCCAAAACACCTCTACAGACCCCCTTCACCCAATTCAGAGGTTAAAAAAGAGAGCTCAAGGAAAAAAGAGAGCTCTTGATGACAAAACACATACTAAACAGGCTGATGATATACATTTTGTTCTAATGAAGTACATATTTGGTTTCAATAGATCTACACAAAATGAGAAAAATCAATGAGGACAAATGATGAAGAAAAGAGTTGATACAATCATTCCTTCTCTTACACAAATCTTCATGAAAGCAAATGGACTTTGTCATTTATATTTAGGGGGTTGGGAAACAAAAAGAAATCCACATTGTACAGTTCTGAGCCTTCTCTCCTCAAGCATTGTCTTAGCACAGAATTTCAGATAAAAGATGTGAAATGCAAGAAAAAAAAAGATTCAAGAAGTTATTAGGCTGAGAAAGAAAACAAGCACAAAATAAAATGAAATGTCGTACTCGCTAGTGGTGGATGTGAACTCTAATATTGACAAACTCATCCCCATAGTAATTTCTTATCTAGCCTCATGTTCCAAGCTAATTAAAACAGTGGTTTTTCTTTTGATATGCTGTCCATAAATCAGGATGTTACTGCCAATACTATCATTGCACTGGACAAATCTTTAAAAGCAGTGAACCCTGGCTTGGCCAAATGTGCAGCATTTGTATCAGAAAGCATAGTAATAATGTGGAAAAACCACAATGGGCGTTCTTTAAAAAGTTCAAGATGTTAGACCATATGTTCATAGATGTATTTGGTGTTCATCATACTGCTCAGCTTCCTGACAAAAATAGTATCATAACACAAAAAAAAATACAATCCAGAAGTATTTGTGATTTTCATGCATACAATTATGGACTTCCCACACAAGTAGCAATGTACATGTGTAATGTTCAGTTAGAATGCATACAAATCTACCTTTCCCCACCCACTAAGTGCTACCATGAAAGAATTTTTCACTCGTTACTGGATGTCCAGCTTGAGCAAGTTGTCAATAAATGTGGAAAGAAGATTGTGAAGTAAATTCCATTGTAGATGGTACAAACTAATTCAAGGATATAGGATTGAGGAGGTACTGCATTTTATCCAATACTTCAATGTTACCAGATGATAGAAAGGTTTATAAAAGGCTTCCTGCAGTGTAAGTTCCTCCCTTCCTACACAGAAGCAGTAGAAAAATTGTAAGTACTTTAGTCTATAGACACAAGAAACCTGCTGTGAACTTTTAGGTCACTTAATGCAGCAGAGCTGGAAAGGAAAGGAAAGAAAGATACAAAAATTTAGAACAAAAATTAGAACATTTTTCTACTGGAATATACATAACCAACCTTGCAGGTCTGGGGGCAGAGGCAAGGCCCCTGGGCAGAGAAAGACTGAAGTTTACAAGCAAGTGGTCTTGGTTTTATTTTGAGTCTACAGAGGGTCTTGGCACCTGGGAAAGGGCTAAGTCAAACCAGAGGGTCCCTGAGCTCAGAGAAGTGGTGCGAGTCAAAGCAGTGGGCTGGGAGCCTCAAGAAGGGGAAGTGTGCAAGACCAGGGGTCCAGAAGCCAGGAGAAGGGGCAGTGAGCAGGACCGGTGGCCCAGGAGCCCTGAGAAGGCGCTGTGTGTGGGACCAGAGGTTTGATAGTCCAGGAAAAGACTGTGTACGGGACCAGGGGGACTGAAAGCCATTGGGGACCGAAGTATATGAATAGACAACACCAGAGAGAGAGCACCCACGAGGCTCGAGTCATGGGTATGGAGCTATGCATAGAGCTCTTAATGTGACAGATGCCCAGCAGGGTTACAGGCAGGCTGAGAGGGTCTGGTGTTCTTGGGTATAGGATTGAGGGAACCTAGGAGACTCCCAGTGGGATTTGACATGGACTTATGCGCATGCAGGGCCCATGGGCAACCTCCCTTTTATAACTTTCATTAAGAACAAGGCATGGCCGGTGAGATTCAAGGAAAGGGCGGCAACCAAGGCCGAACTGGTAGGGACCACACAGCCACCACAGACCTGCTACACCCTTATGGCTCCTTGGGGACACACTATTTGCTTCTTTCCATTCTGAAAACTGAACATTAATACCCACACTTTACTTTCTATCCTCCAGCCAACCTGTGATCCATAAGTAGACCTTCTCTTTAATTCCATGACAACCAATTTCATAAAGAACCTTTAGTACGGTCCTTTGTAAAAGACTTTTTCGAAATCTAGGTATACTATATCTATAGTATAGGCCTGACCACATTTTAGTGGGCATCTTTAATGAACTCTAATATTAGAGTTGGTGATGCATGATCTCCTTTTAGAAAAACCATGCTGATTTATCCCCTGAAAACCCTGTTTATCCAGGTGCTAATTAATCTTTTTTTAAAAAAATACTGTTTCTATCAGTTTGTCAGGGACAGAATTTATAGGGCTACAATGAGTCTGTTCAATTAGTAGCCCTCCTGTGAAACTATTTAACTTAAGGGCATCTTTGGATCCAAAACACACAAAAGTAAAATATTACATGCAGAATTTCTAAACCAGGATATATGAGTCCTAAGACCAGATCTTTTAGTTGTACTGGTTTTCATGTAATCAAAAAAAGAAGAACAAAGAAAATACCCAGGATCAAAAGGTCATCTTAAAATCAGGAACTTCCTCATACAATTCACATTATATGAGCATATCAGCTTTCCTCTAAATTTCTTGAAATAAAATTGAATATAGAACATATTATATGAAGCTACATATGAAAACATACTTATCTTTTTCCTCTACACTAGGGACCACATTCTATACCCCTATTAAGCATGTAAGTAGACATGGATGTCTTTTCTTCCTTGCTACTATTTTGTGACTCAGTTTTAAATGACTCATGATGGCATGTCACAAATGAAGCAAAGGCAATATGGATTTTCAAGAACTTGAATGGGGTAGAGCAGAATAGCACCTAGGCACCTATGTCCACTTAGATGTTTAATAGGTGGAATAAAATCTTATTAAGTCCAGGGCTTGTTGCACATATGTAACAGACTTATGGGATGGCACAATACTGAAACTGAAATTGAATTCAACTTTTTTTCCCCAAATATTCCCATTCATAGATGAACCTAGTTCATCCGGCTGGTGAGAGCTTCAAACAGAAAATCAGAGAAAGATCCTGTTTTAGGTCCTCTTTTTGGCACAGCTACATCTGTCTCATGAGATCAGCTGCACACATCAAGTTATTTTACTAATATGGATGAAAACAGGAGAAACCCTGAAGCTTCAGACTAATTTTTGTAAAGAATCTTGTACTTCTGGCCAAATCTGAATCCAACCTCTGGCTCTAGATAATGCTGACTTCCAAATCATCTACTGTAGCAGAAAGCTATGATCAAATTTCTGAATATGGGCAAAACATGTTCATAAATGAACTATGGCATGGCATTTCCTGGACTGCTATTGCATACCTTGAGAAGCACTGGCTATTGAGCATAGCCAAGGCTGGAGATTTTTCCTGGTGCATGCTGATGTTCTAGCTGGTACAGATCTGGTTATAAAAAACCCTGGAGATTCCTGGCCAGAGGGTCTTGCTACTCTGCTCAGTCAGACTAATCACCACATTTGGGATTAGGGAAGAATTTTATCTCACAGTCAAACTGTTGGGGCTTTCACCTTCCTAGGTAGCAGGGAGCATGATTCTCTTCCTCGTATCTTAACAAAATACATATTGTCTTTGAGGTGGCAGGACATTTACAGCAGATACTGTGAGTCGATTTAGCCTTTTTTTTAAATAGGGAAATATAAACTGACAGTTTTAAAAATATTGTTGTTTTATTGTTTTGTGACAGAATAAATATAAATATGGCTAGAGGGATGATTTCCTAGATGCACTGATGGCCAAAAGCACTCACTAATGGTAATATTTCATATGTGGGCGAGAGAGAAAGAGAGAGGGAGTATATTTGTCTTCAAATGTTGCAGTGAAAGGTAAACTAAAACTGTTTGCAAGAAGAAAGTGGGTTCATGTAGGTTGGGGTCATGTAAACAGAGAACATTTTAAAGTAGTTGGATGTCATTTGCAAAAGATTAATCTTTTGATCAAGCCCATACTTTGTGAATTTTCCCTTAAGTCAAGCATGTCTTGATAATGCTATACTTGCAGATTTATCTTTGAAGGTCAATACATGATTTGCAATTGGTATAAATGAAACTATAGTTTCCATTTGAATCTTTGCTCAGGGGTAGCTTAAAATTCACATCCAAAGCCATTTTCTGTCAGATTTCTACACATAATGAAAAGTAATAATGACATTCAACAATAAAACCAGACATACTTGTAATTATTTACCTCTACAGTATTATCAGGGTTGAAGAATTATCAAACTAGAACCATATTCACTTTACAGGGATCGTTATGCTAAAAAATGAAAGTTGCATAATAGGCAATAACTATATTAAAATGTACTTTGAGTTTTATAACGTATTATATCTGATAGTTTTATTGAAACTTATCCATACTTTGTAAAGATTACTCATTTTTGGATAAACATGCCTTTAGCCTGGAGATTAATCAATTTTCCTTTTTAAGGCAGACTCACATGAGAATTTGTCAGAAAGGAAAATCACTACAAAGACATTTAAATATTGAAAAGAATATTATTTATGCTTGCAAGTTAGGTATAGGAGAGATGTTCTGCTTGTAGTCATATGTTAAAAGATAGGCTATGGAAATGAAATTGTGGGGATTCCTGTTTCCTAAAACATCCACGTAAAATGCAACTGAAAATAATGGAATAGACATGTCCACAAGGAGCTGTAACACTAAAGAATACATAAAAATCACGTCAGTATGAACAGCTCTAAGTCTATACTGATGATGATGATATGTTTCTACTCATTTGCACTTTGCCAGCTCAGATAAATGCACTGTTGACTTACACAAAGTCACAATTCACAGCTCTATTTTTTCCTAAAAGACACATAGAGATCATAATTTTTTTATTGAAAAATACTACAGTTTATATCCAAATTAATGACAGAGTTCTGAGAAGCTCCATCCACTCAGATCGTAAGAGTGATGACAGTATTTCAGACAGTATCTCGACTAGCAATCAATTCACAGGAGGATTATATGACTTTAGATACTAATTTTTGAGCCCAAGGTCATATTATCTGTCATCATAGTTGAACAAACTGTCTTATGATTTTGCCCAATGACTTATGAAGTTATTTTTTAACGTTTGAATTTTCAGGGTTGGTTCAAACAACTGACCTTCCACACAACCCCAAGCAGTGACATTTGGGTGGGGAAAGGTGGTGATATACTGTACATGGAGTTATGATAAAACGGTAGGAGGAATTCCCCAGGGAGCTCAAGTTATCATCCCACAGAGCTCCATGCTACTCAGAACTGGGGCCTCAACTTTAAAAGTCATACAGAGTTTCACTTGGTTCATAATGGGATGGAATTTTTGATACTACAAGTTTGAATTTTCTGAAGTCCTGTGACAGTTTTCTTAACTGAACATTAAAAAAGAATATAGAAGAAAGACCGATGAATTTAAAAGCAAGTAGGTATAGAAGCACAAACTTGTGTAAAAATGTACCCTGAACTGCTGGGTTTTTTATTGGTAAAATACATAATCAAGCAGCAAAGTTGCACACAACTGGAAAAGCTTCATTTGATGTTTTGAATGTCTACCCTCTACAAGGGTACGCCAGTTACTAACAGGTGGTATTTAAGAGAGTGGGCTGGTGGAGTCAGCTTTCTCCATGAACAAGTTATTCCGTAACTACGCGCTATTAGATTTTTTTACCTTTTTGTAAGACACCCGATACAGACCTCTATTAGAGACAAGAGAATTTAAGTGATGGACTGCTAGGACAAGGCATATGAACCGACAGACAGTGGAAGACAAGACAAGAGTGAAACATGAAACATTTCTTTAAATGGCTCAACTAAACTGCTTTCCAGAATCAAAAAAAAATCAAGTTGCAAACATTACCTTCCTTACCTAAACTGACTTTGAAGGAGGCAGTTAAAACATATATTACATGAGCAGGCATTTCTAAGATTGTCTCCTCTTGTCACATTGTTATGGATGAGAGCAGCTCAGCTGGTGATCCGAATAGTTGGGATAGATAGGATAAAGTGGGAGATGGACTTGTAGGCTAGATTCCAATGAGCACCTTTTCCTCCATAGGGCAGACTATAGAGATGCCCCTGTTCAGAGCTTGGTGGATAAGTGGTTTACATTTTGTTGGTAGAACATACATTTCAATGTATTTGAAATGAAACAGTTTGTTTTAATTTTTAGTAGGTTTATATTAAAAATGGAAGAGTATTTGGAAATGAAAGCACTGTTATGAAAACATCAAACTGTTATATTTACAAAATGTAAATACAATGTTTCCACAACTTTGATTTTAAAAACATATTTTTTCTCAACACAAACAGCTTTGCAAAATGTGCACAATCCTGCATGAATGCATGACAATGTGGTGTTACAGCACTTCCACTTTTTGCCAAAAAAAAAAGACATTTTTTTTCTGCCAAATTTTCCTCCTGATACGGGATCTAAAAAGCAGTCCTTCTACTAGTAGGCTAGTTTAATTTACCTCTGACACACGATTTATTTAAAACATACAAAATGAAAGAGAGCTAAGTCTAGCAGTAACCATATTCTTTGAAGATGAATCCAGAGTATCCAGTTCAGGTGACAAACTCCAGCAAAAGTGATGCCACTGAACAGCTTACTGCTTAGAGTTGACTGAAAGCTCCAGATGCTGCCCCATTCAGAACAAGAGAAAAATTAACCATCTATTAAAGTGAGTATCAAACAGCTAACTCCCAGGGGATGAGACAAAATACACCAGAGCCCACAAATAAAGCCTTGGAGACTGAACAAAAAAATAGGAAAATGAGAAACCCTTATATGTATTTTTGCTTTTCATTCTGAAAATGGAACATTTACAAGCTTATACAAACTTATTTTGCTTGTACAAACTTATTTAAAAGGTACCCTAAATCCCTATGGCTAACAACTGTCATGTACTACTCAAAACCCATGGGGGACAGCGACCTCCAGATTGGGCAGCCAAGATGATGCTGGGGGATCATACACATCTGCCAGAAAAGTATAAAAGGCAGTGAAGCGTGACCCTCAGTGGTGCCCTCTCATCCAGCACCTGATCTACTGAGCCAGAAGGATAAGCAGGTGATCCCCTTCTTCAGACTACATTGCCTTGAAGGAAGCTGACCATCAGCAGCAGACTTCAGGGCCTTGGACAGGTAGATATACTAACACCAGTGCTCTCACAATCACTGCAGCAGCTGCTATACACTTTACTACATGAGTTTGAGTGCCATGAGTTTGCACGAGTGGGTGTATGTGTCATGGTGACCAGTACCCCTCATAACTCAAAGTTTGCACTTATGATTTTATTGGTAACTTCACATCCTGTCCAATAAACTAGAATTTATGATGATCCTGGGAGTTGGTCCTTTATAGCCAACAGTGTGTTATACTATGAGATTTCATGTTTAACATGCAAGCAGTTACATCGCATATTAATCTTGGCTCTGGTGGTGCAATAGATATTTAATGAAATAACATGCTTCACTTGGGGGAAAAAATGTATGATTTTTAGCTATTTTAGATGAAAAGCTGAGTAGTATCCATTATTTTCTACACAAAATGCATCTCAGCTTTTCATTATGGCATGCTATTTGGCAAATAGCTACTATTACGATAGCAAAAATCAGACTGACCAAAGTGCCCAGTTGATGCATTGATTATGGTCATACACACACTGTTTCAATTAAAAGAAAATTAGTAATACTATCTGAGCTCAGTTTATCCTCAAGTAAATCTAGAACAAATGATTTCCCAAGGATACAGGGTAATTTTCAGGATACGTTTAGTATGGTTTGAGGGACTGGAGTCCCTTCCTTTCAAGTCATTACATCAATCATCTCTTTTACTTAAGACACATAAAAATATAGAAAAAAGTATTTTAGGAAAATATATTGTATGTGTCATTGGGCATGAATATAACTTCAGACCATGCTATACAAAGGTTGTGCACGTATCTCAAGCTAATTTATAATTTGCCAGTAGAACGAAAATATGACCAATTTCCTCATTTCATTGGCTTCTGTTCTTTACAGCATGTTGATGCTGACAGAAATGACCATATTTTTCTATGGTCTGCCATATTTTCTAATGTTCGTATTAAAACAGGATACTAAACTAGAGAGAAACCAGAAAACCTCAACAAGCTGGACAGCTCTCAGTCTGCAGAATCTTGCGCTGAGTAATCAAATGGGGCAACTGCCCCAGGTGCCAGTGATGGGGGGGTGCCAGGATTCCTCCAAAACCACCACCAGGAGTCTTTGCACAGTGGCCGGGGGGGGGGGGGGCAAGTGGGACAAGTGGAATGATGCTTCCTCCCCTGCTAGACACACTGCTTGGTGCGGGACTGAGCTACTCAGCTCCATGCCGCCCCTGGCTAGTGCTGCAGCAATCAGTGCATGCAGGGGGAGAGAAGCACCACTCTGCCTGCATCATTCTCTCCTCCCAGCTGCACACCTCAGGCACCCTGCTTGATGCAGCACTGGGCAGGGGCAGAGTGGTGGTCTTTCCTACTCACCGCTGTAAAGTCTCCCGATGGTGGGGAGGTGGGGGTTCTGTTGGAGCTCCCGTTTCTCTTCTCCACCACCTCCCTTGGGAACATTTTCAGTGGTGGGAGAAGCCCTGTGCTGCCACTGTCCATGGGTAGTGCAATGCCACACCACATAGTGTATCCAGGGGGCAGGAAGGGGTGAGGGAGAAAATGCAATAAATCTTCCCCCACTCCTGAGGAGCCCCCCTCCCTTACCCCCACCATCTCCCCACCAGGAGCTCACTTTGCTTGCTATACCTCTGACCAAAATAGTCATTTAGTACAATTTACAAAAGTGTAACATCATCTCTAGTTTGATATAGAACAAAATGACACAATACAGAAATGGGCACTTAGGTTGTTTCAGAGGAGATGGGCATTCTTTATAGCTAAGCCAGAGCAGTGAAAAGTAAAGCACTCCATCTGATCTATTTAAGTAATACATAAACATGACAGGAGAGGTTTCCAAGGTTTATACTTTATCTATAGCTCTTAGAAAGAAATTAGAGTGCTTCTGAATCAGTACTTACTGTTATAGCATGTAGAAGCATAGTTATAGCTTATGGAAGATGAGAGAACTATAAAAAAGAAAGGATTTTATTTCAATTATCATCACTTTGTTTGTAAGTTATTAAACAGTCAACTCTAGTAGATACTGGACCAACTTTAAGACCCACTTATGGCAGATCCTTTTGTCCTTCTGAGCTATTTTATGTTTGTTTCTAAAGAGAAACATTGACAATTGCTTTTATCAAATGATCAGATTCAAATACCCATGCTCACAGTGGGCTCACCAACACGTGAACTTTACTGTGGAGTAGACTAACTCCACGGTAAAGCATCACCATCTACACGTGCACCAGTATTAGGGTACCGTAAATTATTTAACCCCACCTAATTAATTAATGCTAATTAATTAACTGCTGAAACACATGTATAGACAGTGATGGGCTGACTGAGACGTGGGTGCTAAAGTGGCTGCCTAGCCACATGACTGCACCCTTAGCACCCTCATGCTGCAGTCAATCCCCCTCCTGCCCAGTACTGCCACCCACAGCCTGAGTCTGACCCCCTATGTCCTCTGCTAGCCTGGAGGGATGCTCCATCCCAGCTCAAATTGCTGCTATCCCAGGTGCACATGTAGATGCTGTATCCAGGAGCAGTTTCTTCCAGCTCAAACAGCTCTGGAGTTTATTGCATTGCATTAATTGCATGCAAAGATGCACCCAGTAGGTGTGTCCCAACAAGTGTGTACATGCACGTTGCAGTGCCTCAAAGGCTTTTGAGAAACTGCAAAATGCATGCGGCACACATGAAAAGGTTCTCTGTGTTGCATATTAGCAGTGTGAAGTCAAAATTAGACACTGGGAAATCGAAAAAAAGGCTAAAAAAAAAAGCATGGTGGCACATATGGCTGCAGTGTGGACTGCCTGAACTGGACTCTGGCTGCCAACTAGGCTCCACATGCCCAAATTGCTGCTGCTGCAGCCCCAGGATGCCTCCAGGACACTAAGTAAGGCTGCTGGGGCCAGCTCAGGCACTGCTCCAGCATCCCCTACCTCACGTGGGGCAATTGTCACATGCCATAGTGTGCTATAGGGGCATTCCCTGAGGGCAGGTAGCAGCATGATAACCACATGCTGCTGCTTTTTGTCTCTGGGGAAACACACATGCATGCTTATCTAGAAGCACCTACTGAGTAGTTCTTTAATCCTGGTGGAATACCCTTGATTTCAGTTTTCAGAGAGAAAATTACCATTCAACATCGGTAACCACAATTTCATTCTTCGTTTTTCTTAAACTACCAAAGGCCTGATGTTAGATACACAACTGAGTGTATGGAAGCACATGTTTAGATTTGTTCTGCCTGTTGAGTTGAAGCTACCAAATGATCTACAGTAAGCCTAAATTTTCCCAAGTGCAGAAATAGAAAGTGGCCCAGATGGTTCTTGGAGATGGTCTGTTGTATACTGGAGTAAACAATTTAACAGGACACAGGAAAGCACTAAGACTTCATATTGAATTAAGACTGCAATCTTTGCCACATGGGTCTCATCCCCAGAGACTGGTCACCCAGCAAAAAGTTACATGATTAGGTTCAATTACCAGGATTTAAAAAGAATCTCATTAAATTTTTACCGTTCAAATGGTATACTTTTTGCATTTTACTTATCTAGGATAATAAGGCTTAACTGGTCAGTTATGCTTATGTTTCTAGTTCATATGTTAGTTCTCCTGAATGATTCATCAAGAATTTTTAAAATTTATAAAAGTAGGGGTGTGCAAAACAGGCCGTTTTCGATGTTCATCGATTCGGATCACTGTCCTGATTTTATTAGGCCAAATCTGAAGCTGAAGATTCAATGCTGATTCAGAGAATCAACCATTTGGCCTTGGATACAGCTTTAAATGTTTGTTCTACATACCTCAAGGTACCAGGGGCAGCTCATGAACACTGCAATGGTGGGGCAGAGGGAGCATCCTACAGGAGCAAGAGGGGTGGAAGGGGGGGGTCCACCTCATGGGCAGTGGCGGACCTAGAAGTGAACCAGAAGTGCTTCTAGGTCTGCCACTGGTGGACCCACTGGTGTGGTGGGGACCCCTCCCCCCCCCGGCATGGTCCTGTGGGACACTACATCTACCCCACCTTCTCAGCATTCATGAGCTGCCTAGTATCTTGAGGTATGTAGAAAAAAAACATTTAAAGCTGTGTCTATATCTGAATCATCAAATCTCTCTGAATCTCTCCAAATCGATTCAGAGGGTTCCAATTCGATTCAGAGAGATTAAAGGGTCTCCTGCTTAGATCTGGATTTGGAGATTTGGCCACTAAATCAGGCTGAAACTCTGCCATATCGAATCAGCAACTGAAGCTTTGCACACACCTATAAAACATGTCCCGTCTACAGGCCCTTGTTTCATTAAGAATTTTTTAAACTTTTCTGTATTTCAGGAACATGTATGTTTGTTTTTTTAAGGAACACATTTTTTAACTTGTTGTAATTACACAAGGCATTATGATTAATAGAATTAATTAATTACACAAAAATAGTCTTTATCAGTGAACAGACCAGGAATGAAGAACTTTTTAATGCATAGCATAATTCTTCATATGTAACATAGGCAAATGCATGAATATACAAAAGATGAATGCTTTCCATAATAGATGTAGACTACTACTGTCTGATTTCTTCCCATGATAAATGGTAAAATAGCAGGTGGGTTATAGAAATCCGGAACATTTGGACAGCATCATCTCACCTGGACAAAAGCAGCAGGCTGTCAATCCACATGAAGTTATTTGGGGTTTGTTTTTAATAAACGATCTGAGAGCCTCTGGGAGCGATTCCCTTGCAGAATGTTTATCAGGTACTTAGGTTTCAATCTGCCCAGCAGGGGTGCCATCAGAAAGGTGAAAAATTCCCACTTTCTGGCTTCTCACTCAAATTCATGTCAGTATGAAATAAGATTTCAGTTAAGCTACAAATTGAGGCATGTCTTCCTTTCTGGACACCCCTCCCCACCACATGTACACCCCAAGCAGTTTTTTTAATGGGTTGCTGTCAAATAACTGCATGAGGTGAGATAGGATACTGGGAAAAATAACAAGGTTCATTGAGTTTCTTCTAACAAATTCAATAAACACTAGATGTGTTGAAGAAACAATCATTTGCTCAGATAAATGAAGAATCCTTTTCAAGCAGAGGTTAGTGGCACAAATCAATAAGCTGAAATATGTATTCAGTCCATATGTCAGTAATACAATATTCATAATTCAGGGAACGGTCATCTCACAAATCAGGAGTAGAAGGTAAACCCATGAAAATGTTGACCCAATAACTACGGACAAGCAAATAAGGTACAGTTCAACTTTACAGTCCCGAAAGAGTAGCATCATGTACTACATCTGAGATTAAAAAATGTGACTCATGAGATAGTATGAACAAAAATAATAATTACTAAATACATATTGACAATGCAGTCATTGCTATGACCATAGCTCATGTAGATATACCTCAGCCAGCTAGAAGTTTAGCTGTGGCAGTGGAAAGATCAGCTAACATGAACTAGCCATCTTGAAACATGAATATTTAGCCATCTTCTCAGATGGGTTTTGCAAACCATGTTGGGATTTGGGCTCCCAGGGCTACATTGTTAATCGTAATCAAGATAGATAGTTTAAAGCCAGTTTGGGTATAAGTCTAACACAAGGTTCAGTCACAGCAAGGACTGAACATAATTCAATGGAAATATAAATATTCCATGGGTTAGAGAACTTCCGGGCAAGGAAAGTATAAGCTTACTTTGACTGTATCATCCTTGTTTAAACGGGCCATGCATATGATGGTAAGATCCAGAGATGTAGCCTAAACAAACCTGACCTAGATGATAAGAGACATGCAACCATTTCTCATGAGAAAATTCTGTCAGCATGAATAAGATGGATTAGTCAAACTCTTATAAATCCATACAGTGCTGAACTGCTCAGTTCCAGATTTTTTCTACCCAAGCATACAGAGGCTCCGTTTGGAATTCTCTTAATCTAGCAACAATAATTTATAAAGACAATGGTTCATATCCCTATTGTGTACTACTTTTGTGCGTTGTTGTGATATGTAGATTCAAGAATATGGGATTCCTCACGAAAGGGTGGAGAGGAAACCAGACCCCATGGGGGCGACACTTACTCCAGGATTTTTGTCTGTGCCTGCAGGGGACAGGAGGAACATAGCCCTATTTTATGGACAGTCTCAGCATATTTTAACCTAACCTGCCTGCTTTTTCAGTGGCAAGTCAGTGGTAGCATCAGGGCTTTCCTTCCTCTTAATGTTTCTGCATTGTGGTTATAGTATATGCCAAGGGTTGGGGTGGAAGATCTTGCAGACCCTGTTAGACAAATGACTGCTTGAAAATTCAGCAATCAATAACTTTGGAGGCCCTTCATAGTTCTACGTTTTGGCCTAAACACATACAAAAAACTAAATTCCAAGGTACATGGAGAAGTATTTACTGAAATTAAATTTTACATGCATCTGTCAATATTCTATCAAAAGGACTTGGTTATCTATTAAATTAAGAAACAGAAAAATATAATGAAACTTAGCAGACCAATCACAGTTAATCCAATTCCTAACTGTGTAAATCTGCAGAATTTAAAAAATGTATAGCTAGCTAGCTAGAGAGCTAGATCTCTCCTGATAAATAAACAGTAAGTCGGTCTTGTGACATTGTGATTAACAGTCAAATTTCAAAAGCAGAAAGTAAAGCTATTTTTTCTAGTTATTAAATACAATGTATTTTCTTTTCTCACTTTATAACCAAACACATGGCGAAAAAAAAATCAAGGATATTACCATATTTACCTGAATCCAAGATGACTTCAGATTTAAGATGACCCCCATGAAATAGATTCTATATACAAAATACTGTACATTTGTTATAATTTTCCAGGTATAGAATCCAAGTAGTGGAGTTATCTTAAATTAATCCCTGCCACTGCTGTCATGGGGAAGGCACTGGCAGGGACTGAAGGGCCAAACCCCAGCCACTTGCTCCTGTGCTGGCCCCCTAAGCATCTCCCACTGCCTGCCCCTACCCGTGCCTGCCTTGCACCCTGTACCCACATTCTCTACTCCCACCTAAAGCCTTCCTCTTCCAACTCTTTCTTCCCCACCCCATGCCTGCACCTCCCCAACACATCCTGTGGCAGCTCTGTTACTCCGGGGTAGTTATCAGCAGCAGCATGGTCCTAGCCTGGGCCCTGTGTGATAAAGAAGGCTGCAGGGGGAAGTAGGTGGTGACAGAGGTAGAGTTTGGAGGGCCAAGCACAGGCATGGGAGGGGAGAAGGTGGGAGAGCAGGATGAAGGTCTCCCCAACATATACACCCCCCCCCCAGGTCTCCCCTGCACTCTCCTGGCTGGATACCTGTTGGCTACAAAGGACCAATTCTCAGTATCATCATAAATTCTACTTTATTGGATGGGGTGTGATGTTACCAATAAAATCATAAATGATTGGTACCACTCAAACTTTGAGTTATGAGTGGTACTGGTCACTTTAGCACACACACATGCACAAGCACATGCACACACACACACACTCACATGCACGCACTCATTCAAACCCATGCCATTTAAACCCATGTTCTATAGTGTATAGTAGCTGCTGTAGTGATTGTGAAAGCACTGATGTCAGTATGTATACCAACCCAAGGCGCTGGAGTCTGCTGTCGATGGCGAGCTTCCTTCAAGATGATGTCTTCTGCAAAAGGGGGTCACCTGCTTGTCCTTCTGTCTTGGTAGGTCAGGTGTTGGATGAGAGGGTGCCTCTGAGGGTCACGCTTCACTGCCTTTTATCCATTTCTGGCAGACTTGTGTGATCCCCCCGCACCATTTTGGTTGCCTTATCTGGAGGTAGCTCTCCCATGTGGGTCTTGAGTAGTGCCTGGCAGCTATTAGTTACAGAGGTCTTGCCTATCCAGTAGTGCAGTTTCAGGAGTCAGTTTCTTATTTTGATTAATTAACAATGGTATTGTTAAGGATTGCAGGAATAGTCAATAGGGTGGGTGCTGCGTCCCAGGAATCAGTTCCTTGGCTTGAGCCTAAAATGGCTTGTAGAATAGAGTTTTGTAATGGTAAGTTGTTTTGGCTATGCTATTGTCATTAATTACCTACTGATCACCATACACTTGCATTCACTCAAGGGGGACCAGCCCAATATAGCAGATTTTGTCACTTTACGATTACAGTTTCAATGCAGTTTTTACAAATGGTTCAGGGTGAAACTTCTGTTAGGGTAACGATACGGATTTTTGGGGGGCATTGGATCTGCAGCTCAATACAAAGGCTTTTTCCTGTGTCTCAGCAGAACAGCTGGTCACAAGGCAGGATAATATATTAAGGCTAATATTGCAAATGCTTAGGTAACCAGTTTTCTAAACAAAGTCATAGTGTTAGAACCTATTGTGTAAGGAGAACAAGATGCAGCTCACCAGCTATCATCAGAGATAAAGCAGAAGCAAGATCTTGGAGATGAAGAAGGAGACAGCAAGAAACCAGAAAAAAACAGTGATTGACGGAGAGCACCCAAGTTCATGGCCTTATGCATACATTCCTAGCAGAGAGGCATGTAAATGAATGAAATACATAGGCAATCCCATGCTAATGAAGTAAACAGATGCAGAATTAGAGACGGGAGGAGAAATAGGTGGAACTGAAGGAGGGACAAGGGAGGAGTGGCTGTTAATATGTATGAACCAAAGTATATAAAATGTAAAAAAAAGTAATGTTCAGTGCAGCTCCCAGGTTTGTTGTTTTTTTGGGAACTAGTCTGAAGTTCTCTCCATTCTGAATAAAGCTGTTGTGAGCAATGTGTGCTGGTGTTTGCTCCCTGCTTGCTCTGGGTAATGAGTAACAGGAGCAATGAGAAATTGGATTGTCGTCTCCCTAGTCATCGGGCGCCACATGGAGTCAGGGTCTAACAAGTTCATTCTATAAGGAATGCATTTCTTAAGGGTTTAAAGTATAATATATACATATAAATGGCATGGTAAAGATGAGAAGGAGGAATTATAAAAAATGCACCGTGACAAATATATCAAAATGTGAGGTAGTGAGGTTCAAAGGCAACTGGGGACAGAAAGCGAGTTAGTACCAGGATACATTTACAGCCTTTGAAGTGGATATCTTAGCTCTTTTATTTTCTTTAGTGACACTGAGCTTAATTGATACGTAGACGTAATTTCTAGATTTCACCAACAAAAAGGCACTTCAGCTTTCTGGCTTGCTCGAGCCTTGCCACACTCATTCAATGAGTGTGCTAGGTCTCTGCCAATACCTAGAAGGAGAAAGAAATGCACAAAATGGTGTGTGTGGGGGTGGGGGGTGGCAGGCAAGAAAGGGCTTCTGTTATATCAATATCCAGAAGGGAAATGTATGAAGGGGGCTTTCTGCTACATACCTCCTCTTGGGCAGGTAGGTCAGCTCCAGCTTCAGTCCTGAGTCTGGGGTCAAAGCCAGAGCGGAGGAACTGCCTGTCCAGAGCTGGTACTTGAATCCAAGATGAGGCTTCCCATCCTCCTTGTACTGATTGAGGGGAGTCCCCCCACCCCCCATCTTGGATTTGGGTAAATATGGGATTTAAAAACATGAAAACCATAATACAAGCATCCCATATCCCAATTGCCAAGTTTGGATGTTTAGCTTGTAATACTGAGTAAGAGCTGTATCTTCCAAAAATGTTAACAATTAGCCTCCATTATGTTTGTAATATTAAGAAAAATAACATCAATTCCCCACAACAGTGTTAATGATCTTCATAATATGATCTTTCCATAAGGAGAAGTTGGGAAACACTTGTGTAATCACAACACCTGGTGTTCAGTACACAGAAAAAGGGAAAATGAGATAAGGAAAGAGATGTTATGGGATACAAGAACACTATTAAGGCAGATGAATAACAAGGATAAATAGGTAGTCAGGTAGGTGACATGGATTTTAAAAGAAGCTCAATTCTGAATCTGACAAAGAAATACCTGACATTTTAGACACTAGGAAGGCAGTATCATATATTGAAACATCTGATATGGTGCCACACAGAAAACTATTAATTAAGATGGAGAAGAGAAGGAGATTATTTCAAAACTGTAAACAAAAGCAGTTGAAAGGAAAAGAAAATGGCTTGAAAAGGAAGAAACTTGGAAGAATTAACTGGATTTCTGTGAGAAATGATCCCAGGGCTTATTTTATTTAATATTTAAATTATTGACCTTGGCATTAAAAGTAAAAATGTGCTATTTAAATTGCTGGTGGCAAAAAGGTGGTAGGCAATGAACAGAGAGAAGGAGATATTAGATGACCTTTAGGATTTAAATAATAGAAATTAAACAAAATACTAAGTAGTGCAAAGTGATTCACTTGAGAATTAACAAGCATTTCTTCAGTAAGCTGGGAACTCATCAGTTAGAAATAACAGAAAAGGAGAAAATGAGTGTATTAGTCAATCATGGGGTGACTATGAGCCACTATACAATATGGATACGCATCAGCCAATGCATTTTCAGCAGGAGAATGAATATGGCTGAATATAGCATGGGTGAAACTGGACCTGGAAAACTGGATATAGTTTTGGTCATCCTCATTTAATAAGGGAGAATTCAAACAGGAATAAGGTCAGAGAGGAGTCACCAAAATTATTAAGGAAAAGAGAGACTACCGCACAAGAGGAGACTAAGGGAACATGGCTAATTTATTCTATAAGGTGCAACTCTACCCTTCCTTCTGCTTGACTGCCCTCTGCCACAGCTAATCACCTCTCTGTTTAACCTAGTAGTGTGAAAATTAAAAGGCAATGTATTTGTTCTTGTAATACTAAAGGAGAGCAGACACTGGTAAAAGAGAAAAAAGAATTTAAGCTAAATGACGATGTTGGCAGGAGAACAAAGAGCATAAATGAGTCATAAATAAATTTAGGCTGCAAAATGCAAGGACTTATCCAGGCGGAGGGGCTGCGGCAACTCTGCGCTATCACTGCTAGCTTCACATCTGGCTGCTCACTACCTTCCCACCCCTGCTGCCACCAATAGTGGTGGTGGCTTCTTCGCATCCAGGGTGTGCAGGGTGGGGGGAGGGGCAGGTCCGTGGACAAGCTGATTAGCACCGATCTTCCCGGCGCTGGGTGCAGAATAGCCCATGGGTGAAACTTCAAAACAGTATTGAAACAGTTTCAATGAAATGAAATGGAGCAGTGCTTTCAAAACAAAATGAAGCAAAACTTGAAATGAAACACTGCAGAACGGTGCTGTGTCACACAGCTTTATTAATTACTGGGGTCTGTACCTAAGGTAGTAGTAGTGGCAAGGGCTGGACAAGCTGCAGCAGCGGCTGCCATTCTTGAGCCCCCTGTAAGTGATGCCCTGGCTGCCTGTGCCTCATTATGCTACTGCTAGATGCCTAAGTGGATGCAGGGCAAGCTTACACACGCATACATATTTACACACATGTACACACACAAAGCTCATAAACAGAACAGCTGCTGAACTGTAATTTTTGGGTACTAACAACCTAAGCTGGATTAGATGTGAATGGAAAAGGATCATGCAGAGTACATAAGAAAAGCTAGCTGGTAGGGCTAATACCTCCTCAAGGAGATGTAGCTCATACCTTTAAAGCTTCTGCTGAGATGGCAGCATTTATTAGGGCTATGATTTTTTTTTCACATCGCCAACTGCCAAAGCTATGCCAAAAAAACATTAAAAGCGTACACCAGACTTTGTATAAAGCCTTGAAATAAAGCTAAATTTTGCATGTTTACTGGAAAGAAACTTTTGAAATTCGAGGTACACTATATCTAAATGTCTCTAAGCCAAAAGAACCAGTAATAATACCTAAACACAATACTGGTGTTTGTAATAGTTTCCTCAAATTTACCTCCAGTGGATTAAACAGTTTCCACTACAGGGAAGAACTAAAATAAGGAATAAAATGCTGATCTTGCAAAAAGAAAAAGAAAACCCAAGAAAAACAATAACAATTTAAATAAAATAAAAATAAATAAATAAATAAAATAATTTCACAGTGTGTTGAAAAATGTACACATTTGGAAAATATTTTCCAAAATCCCTCAGGTTCAAAACTGGAATTTTTCATTATAAATTTTTGTTTGATGGGGTGATTGGCAGGTTCACACAACAGTAGTGCAAATCTAGTTTTTCTCTGGAACACAAATATAAAGTTTTATGAAACCTTCACAAAGCATATCTTGGACAACCTAATTTACATTTAAGGAAAAAAGTGTGTGTGTGTTTTGAAAAGACATAATTCTCCTTCTCAGAAGTTCTGATTTCTGTGTGTGAAGTCACTGTGCTGTGTGCAACTTCATCATGCTACAGAGAAAAAGGGAAATTAACCTGCCTTAAGCAGTCAGTCAGGAGTTTCCCCTCACTACACTTTGAAGTAAATTTAAATACCTCAAGAAAATGCCAGATGTTCAGTGTGCGAGAACTAAAGCCTTAATCCAAAACAAGATAAACGCCAGCAACAGCAGGCAACTTCCATTCACTGGCCCACTTAACAGCTATAATTTGTTTCTGAAGGGATCATTTCTTACACAGGTAAGGCTCTAAATCTTGAAAATGTTATGAACAACTGATGCTAAGGACAATACAGGACTGAAGCTACCAAGATTAAACTCTATCTACGAAGCTCCATATCTGCTGGAAGTCCTTACCACTAATAATCACTTATCATTGATCAGTACCAATCAGCAGTTAAGAAAGAAGCATTGAAAACCAAAATGCTTCAAAATTAGAAGTGCAAATGGAGTTACAATACTAAATGTTAACTTAACTAAGAGTTAATTTAGCTAGCCTGAATTTGAGATATTCAAAATTCACAGCACGGTATGCATTTTTGTGGCTGTGCTTCATTTAATTTTTAAAGGCTCTTCTTTTATTCTACTTTTAGAAAAAAGGGAAAAAACAATACTCCTCTGCAAAGGGCAAACTTAACAGACATGTACCTAAAAAGGGAATTAATTTATTCACCATATAATCTCTCCTATCCTTAAAGTTTCTGCCTCCTCCCTCCCTGATATTTTGGTACAAATAACTACCGTGTTTTTAAACACACTCAGAGTTGCCAGTATAGAACAGCCTTTATTATGGGATAATAGGAAATAGGGCCAGAATGGATCTCTAGGACAGCTAGTACAGCCCCCTGCTCAAGGCGGGCTTATTGCTGACTAAACCATTCCAAATAAGTGTCTGCTTAAACTGCTTTGAAAGTTTCCAAGGATGGGGATCCCACAGTTTCTCTAGGTAGCCTGTTCCAATGCTTGACTACCCTCATAGTCAAGTTCCTCCTAATAGTTAACCTAAATCTCCCCTGCTGTAACTTTAGGTTGTTGATGCCCCCTGTGGCCACAGAGAAAAATCCATCTTCATCCTCTCTGTAATTGCCTTCCAGGTTTTATAAAGACTCTTACCAAGTCTTCCCTTAGTCCTCTCTTTTTCAAACTAAATAATCATTAGTCCTTTCAGCCTTTCTCTGTAAGTGTCATTTCCCAGGCCCCTGATCATAGTTGTTGCTCTTCACTGGACTCTTTCCAAACAATCCATGTCCTTCTGGAAGTGAATGTCAAAACTGGACATAGTACTCCACGTGAGCCCTCACCAGTACTGAACAGAGTAAAGGAATCACTTCCTTTGATTTACAAGTGATACTCCTGTTAATACCAGCAAGAGTATGTCTTGACTTTCTTTGGCAACAAGAGCACCTTGTTGGCTCATATTCAGCTTAGGGTCCACCATAACCCCCAGATCCTTTTCTGCAGTACTGCAGCCTATTTATTCATTCTCCAATCTGTATTTGTGCATATAAGTATTCTGTTCAAAGTGCAGGACTTTGTATTAATGTATTAGACCACTTCTCCAATTTATCCAAGCTATTCTAGATGCTAGCCTTACCCTGTAGGGTGTTTGCAATCCCACACAATTTGGTGTCATCTGCAATTTTAATAAGCATGCACCCATCATCATACCTTCATTCATGATTTGGAGGATGTTGAACAAAACTTGACCTAGGATGGACCCCTGGTGGACCTCACTTGATATCTTCTCCCAACTAGACATTGAGCCATTGAAAATTAGTTATTGAGTACAATGATCTAACCAGTTACGTATCCATCTTAAAGTACTTTTGTCTAGTCTGTATTTCCTTAGCTTTTTAAGGAAAATGTCATGAGAGACAATGTCAAAAGCCTATATCACACCCACTGCTGTCTCTTAGTCCACAGAGCCTGTCACTTTATTGTAGCATGAAATCAGGTTGGGCAGGCATGACTTGCTTTTGGTGAATCCATGCTGGCTGTTTAAAATCACCTTGTTCTCCTCTACAGGCTTTACAAGGGATTCCTTGAAGATCTGATCCATGGCCTTTTCATGTATCAAGGCCAGCCTGACTAGTCTGTAGTTCCCCAGATCTTCCTTCTCCTCTTTCTGAAAGATGAGTCTTATATTTGCCTTTTTCCAGTTATCCAGAATCCCACCCAACTTCCATCTGACCCAACTAATCTCAAGGAGGATAGTGAATGACTCTGAAATTGCCTCAGCCAATTCATTCAGTATCTTTAGGAGCATCCTATCCAGCCCTGCCAACTTGAATAGATCTATCTTATCTAAGTAATCCCTAACCTGTTCTGCCATTACTCTAGGCTGTTTGTCTCCTTCCCCATCTTTGCTGCCAAATGCACTTATCAACTGATAGCAGGCCCTATTTCTGAAGGCTGCAGTCAAAAAGGCACTAAATACTAAAGGTCTTCTCTGTCTCCTTGGTTAAATCTCAATTAGGAACCTTCTAGACTCTCTCAATTAAAATATTATGTAAAAGATAAGGCAATCTTTAACTCACAGGTCTGTTGGCTAAAACACACAGATTGGGAGGCCCATTCTTGCACACTGTTTTTGCCATGAGTATCTTACTCCCACATGTCATCCATCATCTTTTGCTTGGACTATACAAGGACTTAAATGTATTCTCGGCAGGGACTGTTGTTTGCAGGTTCAGATATCTAATATAATGACGGTAAGTCTATGTTCACATATGCCCAGTGTGAAATGAACTGAAAATAGTAATCCTTTAAAATGTACTCCTGAATCAGGATGATTAAAACATTGCTCATATTGTGATGCTTTGGAATCCTAATCTGACTGCTAAATGTGACATGCACATAGATACCCATGATCTAGGTCTTCTGGCAGACACAAGCTTTCTTAATTTTCTGGGTGGAGGGGTGTATAAAAATGGGTGATTATTAAAGGTTTGCTGCTTTGAATACATCTCTCATCTCACAATAGGTACCAAAAAAGCAGTATTACTTTTTTTCACCTCTCAAAATAGTCTTAATAAGAGATTTAAATGAAATGTTAATTGCTTTGTAAAACCATAGGCTCTAATTTTAAAGTCTACTCCTTTGCAAAAAGTCTGAGTGATATGGATTGATTCAGTAAACATCAATAATTTTTCATTATGTTAAAATCAATCTCAATTTTCCATGATAATAGCACATTTGTGGAAAAAAGAGACTTTCTTACACTGCTCAAAACATTTCAATGCCTTATGCAAATTGCCACTGGGAAAGAGAAAAAAGAGTTACGTGAACATAAATTTCCCAGAATTAGGCTCCCAAACAGAATTTTATGTTTTTGCATAAGGAAAAGGTAGCAGAATAGAGTTTTAATCTAAACAGAAATTGATCATTACCAGGGATCCAGGTTATCAATTGTCCATAGGGAAATGGAGAAAAATGTAGATTTCCCTCTTTATCTTAGGAAAATGCAGATTTCTCATTTTAACAGAAACCCATGGATTTTGCACTTTTGCAAAGAGATCTCTGCAGGCCGTCAGAGTTCCAGCCTGCAAAGCCCTGGGGGGAACGGGAGAAGGGTGGTCAGGCATGGGGTGCCATATGCATATATATGCACATGGCTGCCAGGCAACCTGGAGAGCAGCTCTCACAGGTAAGTCCTGGGGGATGGATTGAAGCCTCCATAGGGAGAGATGGAGTGAGTTGGGAAGGGCTGGGGCTAGGGCTGCTGCCCAGCCAGAATGTGAGTGGGGCTTGGGGCCTGGGACTGGAATGTACAGCCACAGGGCCCCAGTGGGCAGCTTGTCCAAGGGGAATGGGGGTGGGGCTGACTCCCCACCACTGCATGCACTCCTATGCCCCACAGATCTGTACACAGCATGGGAGCAGGGGTAGGCGTGGGCTACCTGTTGCAGGCATGGGCTCCCCACTCTGCTGCTCTCTCCCAGGGCCTCCAAAGCCCAGCAGGTGTGACCTCACAGGTGTGACCTGACACTGAAAGGCAGAGAAGGGCCATACAGGGAAGCTCCTTGCCACCGCAAGATCCATGCTGCCCTGGCGTGGCATCCCCTGCCCATGCAGCAGCAATGGGGATGGCACAGCAAAGCTGTGTCCCTCACTGATGCTGTGTAGGCAGGGGGTGCCTTGTCAGGGAAGGGCAAGACACAGAGTGGTAAGGAGCTTCCCTGCATGGCCCTGCTCTGCCCAGCAGTTCCAGGCCACACCTGTGGGGCTGCAGAGGTCCCAGAGGAAGGCAATTCGCGGTGGGGCTGAGCTGGCAGCGGGCAACCTGGTCCTGTCCCTGCCCCTGCCCTGAACATAGATCTTGGGATCACAGGCTTCTCCTGTCCCCCAGGAGTGTGTGCAGTGGTAGGGAGCCAGCCCCACTACTCCTGAGCCTGCAGAAGGCAGGCAGCAGGTAGTGTGGTGGGGATCTGGGCTATGCGCTCCACTGCACTACAGTAGTCACCACCTTCTATGGGAGGCAGACAAGACCTGGGTGCTGCTGTAGTGGCAGGGGGCGTAGACCAGGTCCCTGGGAAACCTCTCTGGCAGGACTGGGGGGCAAGGACCAGCAGCAGGGCCAGGGAAGCTGTGCAGTGGGGGAGGAGTGAGAGTCAGCAGCAGGGCTGGGGGAGCTGTGGCATGGAAGTCAAGGGCAATCTGTGAGATAAGGGGGCAGGGGAACTCTGATCTTCTATGATAAAAACCCTAAATCACATACCAAAGTTTATAGGTATTTAGAATTTATTTTTTAAATAATGATTGAGGCACTGTATAGGCTTCCTTTAAAATTGTAAGTATATCAAGAAAGCATGGTGTTAAACTGATACATAAATATACACATATATACATACTAGGAGTGTGCAAAATGGGCTTTGTGGATCCCCTGAGGTAGGCTTCAGTTGTCCTTCTGGCCTCACCCAAACTCACCTGCCATGTCTTTGAATGTTATATCAGTGCGGGGGGGATAGCCTCAAAAGACCTCTCAGGAGTGGCCACTTCACTCATCAGATGTTCATGGGGCTCCACTTCCCTACACCCCAACCATATGCCAGCCTCTGGCAGGATGCCTGGTCTTGAAACAGCAACCCCACTAGCGTGGATGTTCCTGATAAGTACTCTATGGAATCATTATTTCCTGATGCCTCAGACTGTATCCCTCTTGCTCCTTGGGGAAGGATGGTTGATCAGCTCGGGCCCTAGGCCTGGGACTCCGTTGGGCTGGTCGGCTCTGTTCCTGGGGCTGGTGTGGGTGCCCCTGTCAGGAAGGGGTAAAGAAAATAAAATGTAGAAAAGAGAAAAACCCTCCCACAAGGGTCTTCCAGTCCAGCATTTTACTGGCCAGCTTGCCCAGTCCTCCTGCCTGCCCTTGGCAGTGCTCTTTCAACTCTGGTCCCTCAGGGTTCCCCTTCCCTTTCTGTCCCCAGCCTGGTTCCCTGACCTGGGACCTGAGAGCAACAGGGAGGGGAAACTTCTGTTCCCTCGGGGTTAGTCTCAGCCTTTTCCTCTGGGTCGCTGTTCCCACTGTGCCACCATTCAGTGTTTCTACCACATGCTTCCTCGGCGGTATTAGTGGTGAGCCATCCCAGATGTTCCACTCCTTTTGGGGCTCAATCTTGACACCCCTGGTGGGAAGAGTCCCTGTAGCTTCTGCTGTCGCCCGTCATCCAGGCGATCCTTATTTGTGTTGGCTCGTTCCACTGCCAGCGTGGAGAGTCTCTACCTACTCAGTAGCTCTCCCTGCCTTTCTGCCAGTGGCTGCTTTTACCCTCACCAGCTGGTGCATCCCTGTGATGTCACCTTCCAGATTTAAACATATAAAGTTGCAGCCTGTAAACAGCACAGGCTCTTCTTGCTCTTCTGGAGCCACTCCTCCTGCAGGTAGGTGGTTGTTTTGTATTTATTTCTCTATTTTCATGTTTTTTTCCATGCTGTGCTTTGTGGGCAGGGCTTCCTGGTCCCTCCTCTTGCTGTCCCTGGGACACTGTGTCTATGTCTCAATCACGGAATATTTCCAAATCTCTCTGAATCAATTCAGGTTCTTGTTCTATTACAAGAGATTAAAAGGTCTCCTGATCAAGGGTCCCTCCAAGATGCATGTGTGCATGGCTGTGCACAATATAATATCATGCCGCACACTAACTTATTAATGGTGCTCACCCACTCAGAGAGGAACTGGACTGTAGCATGGCAAAGTGAGGCAGGGGCTGGGGGCTGGCATGGTCTCTCCTCACTGTTGTAGGTGGGGGCTGGGGCTGGGGTCTACCACCAGGAAACTGCTTCACTCCCCAGCCCTGAGGCCATGTGCCTCCTCACTCTCGGAGGTGAGACAGAGGCGGAGGCTGGGGCTGGTGCAGGCTTCTCCAGCTCTGGGGAACTGCTTCATTTCCCAGCATGGAGTCCATGTGCCTCCTCACTCCCAGAGCAGGGACAAGTGAAGAGCTTGGCTTCTCCAGATCTCAGGTGAACAGGGCAAAGCAGGATGGTGCAGAACCTGGGTCTGCATCAAAGGAAAAGGAGCACAAGGAATCGTTCCTAACCATGATGTAGTTTTGGGGTGCTGGTTACAGCTGTGTTGGTGTAAGTACATAGGCAGACATGGTGTTTTGGGTAAATTATATCACATTTACCCAAAGCACTTTGTCTAACCATGGCATAAGATTTCTGCATCATGAATGGATAGTCCCCATTACTGGCTCTGGGGAACGACTCTGTTTCCCAGGCCACAGTCTTGTGCTTGGAGGATTATTGCAAAATCCATTGCATGAGGATTCATTACATGATGATTCTAGTCTATTAGGCTTAGCATAGTCCAGATCCAGGCCTAGGGAAAAGGGGAGGCAGGACTGAAGCGGTGCTCTCACACAACCAAGTGGCGTTTTCATGGACCAAAGCAGCATGCTCATGGATCGCTACAGTCCTTAGAGGGAACATTGCTCCTGATTTGATTTGGATTTGGAGATTCAGCCACTGAATTGGGCCAAATCTCTGCCAAATCGAATCAGGGACCAAAGCTTCAGATAGACCTAATATAGTTACACACGCACACAAACGCACGCTCACACATATATATATACACACATCCATCCATCCATCTCTCTCTCTCTCTCTTTCTACACCCCCCCATATGTATCAATAGGGGTGTGTGTGTGTGTGTGTGTGTGTGTGTGTGTGTGTG
>JAGPOW010003395.1:18928530-18965816 GCA_030014935.1 Caiman crocodilus
GTGTGTGTGTGTGTGTGTGTGTGTGTGTGTGTGTGTGAGATTTTATATTAGGGATGAATTACAATTGTTTCTTGGCTACATTACTTTTTAACTCCATTCAGGGCAATTAAAAACTACTTTCTGCTGTCACCATTACTTTGATACACCACATTTTTGAGGTCCTTGCTGCTTAATTGGACCCTACAAGGTCATACATGCTTTGTCTCATCAGTAAAGAAAAGCACATGCACAGTTATACCCCTAGCTTTTTTACAAACTTTGAGTGTTCTTCAATTCATGTTTATTAAACTCAAATTAAGAAAAATGAGAACAAAGCACTTAAACATATTATAGAGAATTAATGCAATACTATAGTAGTGTTTGCTCCAAGTCCCACACCAGTTTGTTTTTTTTTACTGGCTTCAGGTCAAACCATTCTTACCCCCTGACCGGCTTCTGAGCAGTGCACTTCATAATAATGAAGCCACAAGGCTTGTGAACATTTCCTTTGGACTGTGTAACACGGCCAAATCTACACATGCTCCTATGATGTCATTATTGCTGCTCCATCATTTAGTATTTTCTTTTGGAAGTACTAGGTAATGGTGAAGTAACAGCCTGTACTGCAATTCACTTGTGGTGCATGGTTGTTTTTAGCCATTACATCAACATAACAAAACACCATAACGGGAGTTTATTGCCATGGCATCATAGCTGTGGCATCACAGTTTGTGCCCACTGATGCAACATCACCATAGTACATTGCTACCATGATATAGCATCATGTGTAGATGACCTAGTAGGGAACTGCTGAAGGGGCTGGACTTGCTTAAATCAGTAGGTCCAAATTCTCTTCACCCAAGGGTGCTGAGGGAATTGGCGGGGGTCACAGCAGGGTCCCTGGCATGGCTTTATGAATGCTCATGGGGATCTGGCCAGGTAGCAAAGGATTGGAAAAGGGCCAGTGCGGTCCCCATTTACAAGAAGGGAAGAAAGGAGGACCCAGGTAACTATAGGCCAGTTAGTCTCACCTTGGTCCATGGGAAGACCTTTGAGAAAATTATCAAGGAGCACATCTGCAAGGGCCCAGCAGGGGAGGTAATTCTCTGGGGCAACCAGCATGGATTCATTGAGGGTAGATCTTGCCTGAATAATCTGGTTTCCTTTTATGATCAGGTCACAAAGTCCTTGGATAAGGACATCAAGATGGATGTTGTCTTCCTGGACTTTAAGAAGACCTTTGACACTGTTTCCCACTGCACTGTCCCCCCAAAAACTGGGTGACTGTGGCATTGATGCTTACACAGTTAGATGGGTGGCAAATTGGCTAGATAGTCACTCCCAGAGAGCGGTGGTGGATGGGTTGTTTTCAACCTGGAGGGATGTGGGCACTGGAGTCCTCCAGGGCTCTGTCCTGGGGCCTGTACTGTTCAACATCTTTATCAGCGATCTGGATGTGGGGGTAGAAAGCATGCTGTCCAAATTCACTGATGACACCAAGATGTGGGGCGAGGTGGACACGCTGGAGGGGAGGGACAGAATCCAGCTGTATCTAGACAGGTTACAGAGGTGGGCAGATGAGAATAGGATGGAATTCAACACAGGCAAGTGCAGGGTACAACATCTAGGGAGAAGGAACCAGCAACACACCTATAGGCTGGGGAACACCCTTCTTGTCAACACAGTGGCAGAAAGGCATCTTGGAGTCATTGTTGACTCCAGGATGAACATGAGCCACCAATGCGAGGAAGCGGTCAGTAAGGCTAGCTGCACCTTGTTGTGCATCTACAGATGCATCACAAGCAGGTCCAGAGAGGCAATCCTTCCCCTTTATGTAGCATTGGTCAGGCCGTATTTGGAGTACTGCATCCAGTTCTGGGCACTGCGCTTCAAGAGACATGTGGCTAGCATTGAGAGGGTCCAGAGAAGGGCCACTTGCATGGTCAAAGGGCAGTGGGTCAGGCCCTATGAAGAGAGGCTGAAGGGCCTGAATCTATGCAGCCTTCACAAGAGAAAGCTGAGAGGGGATCTGGTGGCCATTTACATACTCACCAAGGGGGGCCAGAGGGAATTGGGTGAGTCTCTGTTCCCCTGGGCACCACTGGGGGTTACTAGGAATAACAGCCACAAATTGTTAGAGACAATGTTCAGGCTGGACATCAGGAGACATTACTTTACAGATAAGGCTGCCAGGCTCTGGAATGGACTCCCAAGGGAAGTGGTGCTTTCTCCTACCTTGCGGGTTTTCAAGAGAAGGCTGGACAGATATTTGGCTGGGGTGTTATTCTGTACTCATTCCTAACCAGGGTAGGGAATCAGACCTGATGATCTGTTTAGGTCCCTTCCAACCCTAAGCACTATGAAACCATGCATCCACTGGATCTGATTTTTCTCATTTCCACTAGTACAACTGTGATAAGCTCAGGCCAGTCATATATGATATTTTATGCATATTATTTAACTAGTTATTTTGTATGGTAATAGTTTGCTTGTAACTATACAGTTCAGTTTATGGTCCCATGTGTCCAAACCACATTCAGTGGGGGTATGGATATGGTACTGCAAAAAACTAAGAACCGATGAGGCTATGATTAGAAGGTGGGTAGGTAAGTTGGGTATTGCCTACAGATACCTTGCTCTAGCTGAGGGCTGTAGGTTGTTTGGCATTGGTAGGTTAAACAGAAGGATTCTAGGGTGTACAGTGGTGGGTAATAAAGGTTAAATTAAGGGCTGGTGGTTGCATGGATCTGTGAATCATAAGAATTGTCAAAAGATTTTTCTGTCAATCTTACAACATTTTGGATTTCTTACAGCCTCAGCCACCAGTTATGTGAATGCATGAGACTCTGTTCTCATTTGCAAATAAAAGCTTCCTTCCCCCTTGGTTTTAGAAATATAACTTGAAATCATAAACTGAGATCATCTCGAAGACTTGGAAATCAACAGTCAATAAAAACAGAAACAAATTGTGTTATAAAATCTTATGCTATTTGTGCCCTACCTCATGTTTTAGCGCTTGGCATTGGCAAATTTGTTTTTCAAGTTGGGCAGATGCTGATCTATTAGGTTGTCTGAGAAACTGTTATTTGAGTTACTTCCATATGGCATAGACAGGCATCTGGTCCACCTGGATTCTCTTTTGAAAATAAATAACTTCCTTTGCACCACAACAGGATCTTAGGACCAGATTTAGAGCTAGGATATAGTACCAAGACTTGTCAACTTTGGCCTTTTCTAGAAACTACTACAAATGATGCCTTCACTTATTGCTACTCTACTTGGCCATTTGTAGATGTGTTCATTGTTTTCTAAACCTGGTTAACTGATTTGCATCACACAGTTTGAATAAAATTTCAATTCAAATTAAGGGTTAATAGGTGATCATTGACCATCGGGGAGGTTTTCTGCATTTTTGCACTTCAGTGCCACAAAACTGCATTCATTTCCTACACATGGTGGTGAGCATGATAACAGCAAGCTCTGGATACTTGCCATATCACGTTAATTAATGCAGTTTAAATTGCCTAGTTCAGACTGCTATAGCCTGTGGGTATGGCTACATATGCAATTAATGCACACTAATGTTACTGGGCAGTAAAATAAGGTAAGTAAAATGTGGCTGGGAATGCATAGACACGTGTACACTGTTGGGAGCAGATTTGTGCCTAATGGGATCAGCAGCCAGAAGGAGTTTCAGCCTCCTGCAGGTGCCCACCCAGGGACTGACAGGGGGAATGGGGACTGGTTCCAATGTATGTGAGGCTAGGTGAACTGCGCTCGCTGCAGGGGCAGCTGTCTCTCAGTCCCATGCACATTGGGACAGGTCCAGGAGCACAGGGCAGGAGATAGGTATTTGTTTACAGGGCCAGGAAACAGCTGCCCCTGCAGCTGGCACAAATCTCTTGGCCCTGTACACATCAGGACCAATTGCCATGTGCATAGGGCTGAGAGACGGCTGCCTCTGCACCTGGCACAGCTCCCCCAGCATTGGGGCTTAGCGAAGCAGCAGTATCCCCCTGCTGCCTGGGCTGCAAAATTGCTTCTGGTCAACATCTACACATGCACTATTGTACATTCACTAATATGCCATTTATCTAGTACCTGTACGTGTTGGTACTAGTAAATGATGCATTAGACTAATTTAATGCACAGTAAATTGAGTGCATGTATAGATGATGACGCTTTACTGCATATTAGTCTAATGCACAGTAAAGCATCTCACATAGCTCTGCCCTGCATTACCGTTAATCCTCATTCAATCAGGATTGATTAATTCAGACTGGAGTCCATTTTATTTCAGAATACAGACATCCACATGTATATAGTGATAGCTGTAGTCCCGATTAAAAACATAACGTCTATAAACACCCCTTGGCTCCAGCATAGGGAGGAGGTAGGGGAAAGGGAAAAAGAGGCTCCACAGTGACATCTACTGACTTTGGCATCTAATATCAGTTTTGGGAACATGGGCAAGGCAGTCAAAAATGCCTGACATCTGGCAGATCTGCAAGTTCAAAGCAGTTACCTCTTCCAGAAAAGTGGAAAGAAAATTGTGTACAATGAAGTTGTGTTTAAATCTCAACATTTTACAATCCGTATTTTGTGCTACCCAGGAATTTGAGTTGTAATCCTGATACTGACTATCGACAAATCGTTTAACCTGAACCTCCTTGCATTTTCCCATTTAAAAAAAAAGGGGGTGGGAGGTGTTCAGGACTTTTTCAGGACTGTTGTGATGATTAATTAGTTAATATTTGTAAAATGCCCTGAAGCTGAAAAACTATTTTCTGCCTCTCGAATGCATAGGAGAAGGTCAAAATAGGGATGATTTATCCTGATTGTATGAAAGTACCCCACAAGATCTAGGAGAAACTATATCTATGTTATTCAAAGTCTTCCTGAGAATTACACTGAAAATAATACAACTTCTAGCCTGATACTTCAGTTTGTAGAGGGGATATATTGATCTTGAAATGAATAGCATAATTTGAAGAATTGCTGAAGGGTTTTTTCTTTTTAATCTACTTTGCAGCTCTCTCAAAGGATCTTTCATTCCATTGAATGAGATTAAAAATAAAACCCCATAGTACAACCCCACGGTTCTGCCTGAGGGTAAAAAAAAAAGATATTTTTATGGGATTGGTATTGCTGGATATCATACATAGAATTTCTACAGATTGTTCTAATGAATAACCAAGATGCTTTAACACTGGGGGAAAAACAGTCTTCAAATACATTTCAGAGGATCAATATAACTTCATGTGTTGTATTTTCTGGAGCATCACAATGAAAAGACTACAACCAAAATTAGATATGTTCAGGTTTTGATTGACTAGGTGGTTGCTATTTATTCTGCAAGTGGCAACAAGATTTTTCTTTTTTAACTTCCTTAATAATGTTATTAAATAAAAAATAGGAAGCTAATAACTACAGTAAAATCATTTGGGGGCAAAAAGTGAAAACTATCAGTTGCAAAACCAGAAAATTCAAATTTACTTTTATTAGACCAAGTAGAACTTTACTATTTCCTTAAGAATCTATACCTGAATTTTAGTTCCTCTACGGAAACTCACAAGAAAGCTGTGGCAGGGCAGAGTTTGTGCCCCCCACTTTAAGACCTTAGCCAAGCAGCCAGCAGGTGCTTGATTGCGGCAGTCATTTTAGATCCCCGACTACTTATATAAACATATCAGTTCACTGCTGGCAGAGAAGGCAGCAACATCGCCTGGCTATAAAGGAGGAGCTGTAGGGGATGGTTTGGAGGCTCCTGGTCCTGGGCATGACCTAAAACTGCACCCTGCCGAGAGTGGGTGGCCTGGTGGTGCTCTCAGTGGCACGGGAGCCCCCAGGAAATGCCAGGCCAGTTATCACCCTGGTGAATGGTGTATATCTTGCAAAGTGAAAGACTTACTTATTCAAAGGTACAGGGTGCAATTGGTTGAGAACAGGATAAAGACACTGGATGTCAAAAGAGCAAACATTAACAAGCACAGAGAACTGATGGGCAGGATCCCCTGGGATGAAAGTCTGATGGGAAAAGGAGTCTAGGAAACCTGGTTATACTTTAAGGAGGCTGAATTCAGCATGCAGAAGCAAGCTATCCTGATGCTACGAAAGAATTGAAAATCCAACAAGAGACCTGCCTGGCTTGATAACAATCTCTTCAATGAGTGGAAACTCACAAAGGAATCCTACAAAAATTGGAAACTTAGTCATATTAAGGGAGAATATAAGAATATGGGACAGGCCTGGTGGGCAACAATCAGGAAGGCCAAGACAAGAATTGAGATGCAATTTGCAAAAGATATAAAAAACATGAAAATGGCTTCTGCAAGTATGTCAAAAGTAAGAGGGAGAATAATGGAAGAATAGGTCCCCCACTGAATGCAGAAGTTTGCTGCTGGCTGCCCCACTAGCAGATCATGGCAGGGGGCTGGGACCTTCTTCGCCCCTGCAGCTCTTTCCAAACCCTGTGCCTCAATCACTTGATTGGGATGTGGGATTGTGACTGTCCCTGTCCAGGACAGTTCCCAGCCCCTGCCCTGTACAATGGGCAGAGTCTGGACAGCTTGTTCCCTGCTCAGCTGCATGACCCTGGAGCTGGGGGTGGGGAACAGGCTGGAGGTGTGTTCCTTGCCCAGGTCTGAGTGCAGAGCCTGTTCCCCAGCAAGCTCCCTGAGTGTGGAGCTGAGCAGGGAACAAACTGCCCAGCCTGTTCCCTGCCCAAACTCCATGCTTGTGGAGCGGGGCAGGGAACAGGATCTCCTGATCCCTGCAACAGGGAGCTCCCAACACAGAGCTGGAGCTGCAGATTAAAGTTTTCTTAGGCTCCTACTACCTGGCTGTGATGGCATCTGGCAGGGCTAGATGAGGATCTCCCAGTCTCCTTACTCCCCAGTAGCGATCTCAGACCAGGGGCCTAGGAGCTCCCTGATGCCCACCCCACCACCAGCAGGCAGCTCCCATCTCCTGGTGGATGGATGACCAGGGACAGATTTTGCTCCCAGTCAGGCATCTACATGAACGCTACTGCACCATTACTAATCTTGAGTTAATTTGCTACTTGCAAATTTACTCAGGATTATGGAGGTTTACTGTGTGTAAGCATGTGAACATGAAGATGCACATACTTAGTTTGCATAAACTATGTTAATGTACAGTTAAGTATCTCATGTAGGTAGACATGCCCACTGTGTTTTATTTTCTATAGCCAGCTTGATTTAGATGTAGCATCCATGCTTCTGTTGCTTTTTGCTCATCCACTTGGTATATAGCCGATAAGGGGCAGATTGACCAAATCAGAATATGTAGGACAAGTGCTGAAATTTTCTATTGCATGGATTTGCTTGGCTGGAAATGTATGCATATGTGCAGTGTAAAATTTAATGACTGTGCTAAATATTTAAGTGTTAGCAAAATATAGCAACACCTGCCTACTCCCATATAGTGCTTGATGGCCTGCAGATTGCAATTCTTATTTCCTGAAGCACATTTTTAACTCTTCTTTTAAGCACAAAATAATGCTGAGTGCTAATTTCTTAAGTATCTGAGGCAGTTGGCCTGGTTCTGCTATCATAACTACCACAGAACTAACTGCAGTGAATTCATGTATTTTTCAGAGTTTCAAATGTCTATTAAAGTCTTCTCTCTTATTTTAGACTGGTATAATATCAAAATAGAGAACATTTACTCCAAAATAAAATGATCGACATTCACAGTTTAATACCTGAAAGGTGCGAATGATGACAAACTTCATTATTATGGGTCCAGTTTTTCTTCAGACAAGTACTTTTCAAGGCAGGTAATTTAAGTATAGTTGTTTTGCCTGCCAGGTTATCTTGGGACTTGCAGCTCAGCTAAACCATTGTAAAATTTATTCTTTATTCAAGACAAAACATTTTCTGTACCATTCACTCATATTGCAGGGAAGTGGCTTTCACAATTCCTGTCTTGAACATACACAGTTAGAAAACTTAAATCAGCTGAAAGGGTTCCATTGACTTGGATAGGCTTTGGATAAGGGCAATAAGGAACAACTATGATAGCTAACCTGCTTAGCTAATATTATTTATATACTCACACAGAGGCACTTTACAGATAACCCGCCAGAGAGAGAAAATCTAATATTAAAAATGGTTACTACAACCCTAGATAAAGCATACTTAATAAGATCATATAATTTATCTGGTCACCATGGGGGGAAATATTCACACATGATCATTCCAAGAACATTTTACACTTTTTCTTAAACTCAAAATTGTTTTTGCAACATCTATTGCTGTTTCCTTTCTGAACCTTCCTAATCTTTACATAAAATATTGCTATTTTTCTTATATTTTTCTCTAACCTACACTTAAAAACTACACTGACATTCCTGCCAACGGGACCTTTCTTGGTTTTTGCAGATACCTGTTGGTAAATTACTTGAAGAAAATACAGAATGGAGGAGCCAGAGCCATATTCTACATATGCAACTCTATCGATTTCAGAAGACTTATTCCTAACATACAATATTGCAAATGGAGTGTAAAATTAAGCCCATTACCATTTATGTTGATACTATCACTTAGCATTTTTTACAGTGTTTAAAATGTAAAAAAGAACTAACTCTTGCAGCATTCGCAAGAGGTAAGTATTATTCCTAGGAGTAGATAAGGAAAGGGAGGCAGATAGGTTAGGCAACTTGCCAAACAAATGCTTCCTGACAACCAACCCAGCGAGTATTACTGCAATAATGATGGGGCAAGTGGGAAGAGTGGGTGGGGACAGAGCCCCATCCCCTCCCAGCCCCATTCTGGGCCCACTTACCTTTCCCTCCTGCTGCTGGCAGGTCACTAGGCCTGGACCCAATGTGGCGGAGGACCGGGCCCAAGGGTGGGAACCAGTGGGCCTGGGGTGACCTAGCAGTGGCAGAAGGGATGGGAGGAGTGGGCTTAGGGCCAATGCTGGGGGGAGCAGGGATGGGGGAGGAGTGGGCCCAGGTGTGACAGGGGGATCCTGATCCTCCCCTCCTTCCACATCTGCTATGTTGGGCTGAGCTGGGCTGGGCTATTCTGTCACTGTTCCCACCCACTGCCGTGGAGGGATGGCTTTTCCCCCAGCTCAAGCTTACTCCACGCCCCCCTGTGTCGGGCCCAGGCCCAGTCCTCCACTAGCCCCACCATCACTGCCAAAGCCATGGTGCACCGACTCTTCCCCCCGCCCCTGTGTCAGGCCCACTCTGAGACAGGAGGAGCAGGCTTGGGGCTAATATGGAGGGGGGAGGATTGGGCCTGGGCCCGAGGGGGGAGGGGGCCTGCTCCTTCCCTTCCCCAGCTGCTGCTGTTACCGCATCAGGCCAGGTCCGCTGTTCTGTCTCCCGCCATGACACGCCAGCTTTTCCCGCACTCGGGCCCACCTCCTGCCCCTGCATTGGACTCAGACCTGCTCTCCCCCCTGCGTTGGGCCCAGGCCCCCCCCCCCATGTTGGGCCTGAACCTGCTGCCCTCTTGTGTTGGGCCCAGGCCCAGCCCCACTGCCCCATTGGGCCTGGGCCCAGTCCCCACCCCGTATTACCTGCAGGGAGCAAGGTGGTTGGGTGGAGGTATAAGGCCAGCTTTGCTGACCTCGCCCTCCACTTCTGTCCGCTCTGTTGCCACCGCCTCTGCTCTGTTGCGCTCCATACCCTGTGTCCCCACCATTATGGCAGTGGGCTGCCTTCTGTCAGAACGTTTCTTCGCACTCTGATTGGCTGTTTGTCAGACAATCAAAGCACGAATAAAGCATTACAGACAGACAGACTTAGGCTTTTATAACATCAGAATATCACACTGCCTCCTAAAGCATGCACAATATGTATTTCTAGTGCATCACACTCTGGGTAACCCCGGGAAGAAAATGGCACTTGAGGAACTTTAAAACATATTACCAAATATTTTGCCCTAAATAAATCAAACAATGTTAGGTTTCTTTAGTCTTATCTAGGTTACTTTAATCAGCTGTCCATGTACAAATTATGATGTGGAAAAACATCTGATAGAAATCCCTAGTTTGATCTGATTCTAAGACTGAAGACCATACCCATCTGTTATGTACGTTTCAACAAGAAGATATAAATATGCACTAGACAAGCTTACTAAAGGCTAAATTCTCAGAAATAGGTATCAAAAAGTGGGATGTCCTATGAATGCGTTCCCATGATTATATGAATCTGACGGTGCTAATTTTTTTTTTTTTTGAGCTGGACAAATTCCAGGCAAGTGGGATTTATAACCACACTTTTGCTCATTTTCAAGACAAACTGAGGCACAGCAAAGCTTCTGGGGCACTTGAGAGGCAGATTGCAAATACAATTCAACTGTTTTCTGACAGAAGATTAGCATGATATCAGTATAAGGGAGCTCACAAGCAGATGAATGCAAATATAATTCACCATCAGTATGTTTAGCATTAGAAAGGTTATCACAATTCTTGTGGGATATTCAAAGCTAAGTAAAATAGAAGTTTATTTTCAGTAGACTGATGCACAGATCTTGCTTTAAAATGTTTGTTGATTATGTAATGTGAAGTATATATTGTATTTTATTTTCCTCTCCCCTTCTGACATCAGCATACTTGGTCTTAACCATGTATGGAAGCACATTTTAAAAAAAAAAGTATGCATATGTATATATCACATCCCTTTATTCCTAACATGGTTAAGACTGTAAAAGAATCAGGTACAGGAATGAGCCTAAAATTTAAAAATATTGTTTAGTGTCATTAGAAAGGAAACAGACGCTGGCATGGCATAGTGCAGATACAGGCACTATGGGAAACTTTAATAACATTTACTGCAGACCTGCAGCAGTGTTGTGCCAGTGCAAAGCATTTTTTTTGGTAGATTAATAAGATAATCTTTAGCTACAAGAACCATTCTGAGCAATAAGTGAAGTACAAGCAACTGCATATTCTCTTGATATGTTTCGAATTCTGCTGTGCTCTTGGTGGCCTCTGATTTTATTATAGCCACTGTTCCTGACTGCTTCAGCTCATTACAGAGACAAATATCAGTTAGTGACAGGTAACTTTTCATTCTAATGCGCCTGTGCCACTGATGTCTGCGCTTCAGAGATATTTCCATTTTGCACCTGAAATTAGTTTCTGTGTTACAGCTCCAGACATGAGATAAAAAAAAAGATACTATAATTTAGATAAACTCCACTAAATGGCTTGACTGAAACAAAGCTAAAATGAAGGTATAAATGGCTGAAGTGATTAAGACTGTCAAGTTCTCTTGGGTACTGTTAGAGAATGAAATAGCTGATGGATTATTATTTATCCCTGAATGTGAGTTTTTGGGATTTAATTAAAGATGTTCTATTATATTTTTCAAAGCCTATTTGAGGCTGTACATCAAAAACTGCAATAACGGATTGTTATGCTGCTAATGAAAAAATGGATAACTAGGTACTCTGGAGATGCCCATCTTTTAAACTCTTTAATTTTGCTGGCTGGATTTTTTTTCCCCAAATGTATCTACAGGAATAGGTGATTTCTGAATGCCAGTTCTTTTTTTGTAAAAAACTAAACCTTTTCTAGCTGTTGTAAATATAACATTGCACAGTGACCACTACTGATATTGCTAAAAAGAAGGTATTTGAATTGAAACCTTCAAAGAATGGATTTCTAATAGTTCCAATCACCTTCCAAAACAAAGATTAGTGTTGACAAAAGAAGGAGCTTAAACTTTGCTGATAGCAGCACAATGCCGTGTCTACTTCAATACAACTGTATATGGAGTATCATTTCAAAAGAACTGAAGAAGATTGGACCCACCATGAAGAAGGTGTATTGGACTATAAATACAGATACAATTTTTAAAATAAAGCTGCAGCTTACAAGTGTCATTTTTCACAGTATGTACATGTGCTCATCCAGAAAAGAAAGTGGAAAATGAGCTAAAGGTCAATGGTCAAATTCTCCTTTTCGTTTTTTTTTTAAAACCAAAATGACACACAATGCATAGGCTGATGGCCCAGGCAAAGTTCAGAATAGATCAGGTGGTCTCATATTAACACCTGCTGTTTCAGTACTTTCTGCCTCAATGTTTCAGTCCCACTAACATCAGTGGGGTATGCATAGCTGCTTTAAGTTGAAGAGGGCCCATTGCAAGAGATTAGCCATCACAGTAACTTGAACTTTGGAAAAGTAATATAAAACTAATTCTTCTGCACATTTCTTGGGAGGGAACAGTGTGTTTTTTTCCTGGATTACCAAACCAAAGAGGATTCCAGGTCGACTGAGGACTATGGGCTAGAGAAAAGTATTCACTCCAAGGGTAGCAGAAAAGCTGCATTGAGCAATAGCTGCACCATGAATTATTACTTTTGTCCCTTTCTGTTGTTTTTCTTGAGAGTGCTGAGGAAAGGAAGGCATGTTTTATGGCTTCCTTAACCTAGCAAGAAAAGACTCTACCTATCATTAGGGACCTACCTAAGTTGTGACAAGACAAACATTTTTTCATGGCCTGCTCATGGTGTACAGAGCCAACTTTGTAGGCATTTTGCATTTTTCCTGCCCCTTGCTGCTGGTTGGTGGAGGGCACCTTCACTCAGCCTACATCACTACCAATTTTTGGGACAGTTTTGTGGGAAATTGCAGCCAATGCTGGATTTTCTAGTGGCCACAGCAATTGTGGACAATGCCAGGGGTTTTTTTGTGGTTTTTGCAAAAGCTCAGAACCCACAGTTTAGGCAAGCCTCTCCCTATTATTCAATGGCAGGAAGTTGATAGCTGTTCTTCTGGGACACTATATGAAGAACTAACTTTCTTTTTGGTATCAGAAGTGATTCTACTCAGTTCCTAGAATTCGTTAAAGAAAGTGCAGACAAGGTTCCTTGGGTGAATTTGATATCTTTTATTAGACCAACCCAAATAAAGAAAGGGCTAAATTTTCCACAAAATGCAGACAAGAGAGGTGGAAACACACTTATCTGCCCTGCCTGATGTTTCTCTTCTGTAATTACTATCTGTCCAACCATATCACGAATCTCTCAATCCAAGAAAGGAGACAAAAATGTCCAGAAAAGAAAACCAGTATAAAGTTACATTTGAGGTGAATTTAGTTTTGAGTTTAGAATTCACTTTTATAAGGATCAATTTGCCAAGCTAGTAAGTCACCTAAGTTCCACAAAAGTGAGTGATCCCACTGATTTCAGGGAAGCTGGTTTGCATTAGCTGAGATTCTGGTTTCAAGGGATTAAGGTAGAAGCTCTGCATTTCATAGTGCTTTCATAAACCAAAGGGTTCTAGAAAACTGGTACCTGTGCTAAGTCTTGTTCAATGTGAAGGGGGATAAAGAGCAATTTTATTCTGTGCTCTGAGCAAGCTCTAAATCTTATTTACTGGCTTGGAGTAAATCACTTATCATCTGTGCCTCAGTTTTCCAACCTGGAAGATGGTTTTAATACTAATCTACCTTGGTAATGCACTTCAGAATCTTTAAGTGGAGATACTATATACAACAAAAGTAGTACTAGGTTAAGTAGTTTATCTCAGGATAAAAGCTTGTCCAAACTTACAACTAACTAAAGTAAAAATGTTTCATTTAGATGCATCTGAGCTTGGTACAGAAGTACTACACAGATACTTAATTTTAATCATATGTTTATGTGTTTTGTTGGACAGGAGTCAGAAACAGAAAACTTACAAATTTGAAAGCTGAGTTTAGACTCTGAAATTTAAAGTACTCTTTTTTGCAAAAAAAAATACTGAAGGTACCTTGTTTGGATTTTATCACCTGTACTTATATTCCCATTTTAATATACATAAACTAATGTGATACTAGGTAACAATTCCCCCAAAAGAATAAAAGTTAATGTTATCACTGAAATTAAGGTTTGCAATTTGCATGTAAGCATATAACATTGGATAATGTACTGTATTAAAAGTTTACTAATACAGGAAGACAAAATGAAAACACAAACATGATGGAAACATCCACATTAAACAACAACAACAACAATAATAATATAAAAATCACATGCATCTCATGTTATTTGGTTGATACTATCCTCCTTGATTGCTTATAGTTAAATCAGGGAGGCTATTCAAGGAACACTACTGATAGGAAACAAAGCAGTGGCAAAATGAGATATGTTAAGGAAGCAAGAGCAAAACTACAAAAGCTATTACATGGGAAATACTCCTGGTCTGGCTTCAGGGTTTTTTCAGACCTGAATTTAGAAGGCATACTGAAACCTTAAAAATGCTGGCCTATAGGACCTGTGTGGAAGGTGACAGGGAAGGGAGAAGACATAGAGTGGACTATATGCAGAAACCTGTGGGGCAGATGTAGCTGAACATACCCAGAAAAGGATAAGAAATGACTGCAAACTCCACAAAGTCCAGAAACTAAGTAACCCAGTTGAACGAAACTTATACAGGATTTTATGGAAAAATTGAGGTATTAGCAAGGAGAAATAATCACATAAGTCTTTGTTTTATTTTAATCCTTGTCTCTGATTTCTACATATTGTTGAAGTGAATCAATAAATCAGCCTGTGTTTTGAATAATCTGTTTTGAATAATTTCCATTAGCTGCTGTGAGAAGTTCCAGAAAGACAAAAGGCTCAGATGTGCACCAGATTCATTTCAGCCTTTTCAGAGAATTTGGCAGGTAAATGGGGGACTAGGAAAGTGGTGGCTACAGCCCAGAAATCCAGTCTATAAGCATGGGTAAAGGTGATGGGTTCATCACTAAGGGACGTTTTTGAGGTGGACTAAAGGAATCGAAAACCCTGTAACCATATCAAAAATCAGAATTTTTCCACAATGTATAACTGCACATTCATGGCATTTTACAAGCATTGTATTATATAGCAGCAGCAGTGAAACAACAGTTATAAAACATAAAAATCAATCTAAGATCCCAAAACTAGATGTGTAGACACGTGTGCAGCTGGACCCTTCTTCAATACTTTTCTCTTTACACTCCCCTGAATTGTCTGATACTACTTCTTAATAAGGCTGAAAAGAAAGAGGCAAATGAAACACAAATCATCTCTTTATTTAATCCTCCATGAGAATGCATTCTGAGCACTGCTAAAAAATATGGAACCAGCACATACAAAGTAGCTTAAAGGCCACATCATGCAATAGTCCACACATTACCTTAATCCAGAAATAAATCGTGTTTCAGAGAAGTAAACCATCTTTTCTAATCACATATACATAACAAAATGCTCCAAGGCCCCAGCATTCTAGCTTCTTTGAAGCTGACTGCAACTTTACTTTTTTCCCGTAGGAAACAAGGTCTGTAGATCTTTTTTTAACCACGTTCCTTCAGGAAACTTGTATTAGGAATTCAGATTTTAAAGAAGAAAGATACTGAGATCAATGTGCTCCAATATACCAAAGACTATATAGCTTATACCTTAATCCCCAGCATATTGGAACACATTGATTTAGTTATCTAGCACTATATAAGACATTTCTGGGGAAACTCTCTCACATGCACATGCACTTAAACAGATAGACTTTTGAATAACTACATGTATTCTTCACCTTTTCAGTTGAACCAACATCTGAAATTTTTACATCGGAGCTGGTCAAAGTTGTTTCAAGGATTTTTAAGGTAGGTACAGATGTTACACTTAATGCACTTTAAACATGCGGAAAGTACTTTACAGCCATGACAGAACAGACATTCACAGCACATAAAGCACTTTTAAAAATGATGGATCCTGCTCTAATTTAACTCTGGATGTATGTGTACTAAACTAAATTGCCTTCTGGTAGGGTCCTTTACCCAGTCTGTGCAAAATCCCAAGAAAGGTTGACTTAGAGTATGAACACTGCCGTCCCAGGTGCTGTTGTGCAGGGCTGCTTCAGCCTTGGGCAAAGCTCATTTCTTCTGTCTGAACACAGGCTGGCCCCACCTTCTTGGGTATCACTGACCAAGTCAGTGGCAGACTCTGATCCCAGCCCAATGTGCAGCCTGGCTGGAGGGGAAAAAGGTTTCTGTCCCTGCAGCTTCCTAGCCCCATTGCATACCACAGCCTAGCCAGGCAGGTGTTGCAGCGAAAGAGTCTGGGGCCTCTTTCCTGGCAGCTGCTTCCTAATCGGCCTCTCTCTCCAGCCCTGCACCCATGCCAGCTATGGTTTGTCAGCAGCAGACAGACTACGGGGGGTCTGGGGAGAAGCTGGGGAGATGGGGTACTGGGGAGCATAGCAGGGGGGCTCTGTTCACCCACCCCCTTGCCTGAGTGACCTGTTATCTGCAGCACAGGATAGCTCTGGGTTTTTGCTGCACCAGGAACTGTAGCTGGGGTGCAGGGGGAGAGGGAGACTCCCTGCTGCAAGGGCCTCCACCACAGACTGATGACTCAGGGGTCAGGGGTTTTGATGCAGGTCTGTGCAGCAAGGGGGCTCTCTCTTGTTTCAGTTTCATAGTTTCATAGTAAATAGGGTCAGAAGGGACCTGAGCAGATCATCAAGTCTGACCCCCTGCCATGGGCAGGAAAGGATGCTGGGGTCAAACGACCCCGGCTAGGTGATTGTCTAGCCTCTTTTTCAAGACCCCCAGGGTAGGAGTGAGCGCCACTTCCCTTGGAAGTTGGTTCCACATCCTAGCCACCCTGACTGAAGTAACGCCTCCTGATATCTAGCCTGAATCTACTCTCAGTCAACTTATGGCTGTTGTTCTTCGTTACTCCCGGTAGCACTCAGGGGAACATGGACTCCCCCATAACCTGCTGGTCCCCCTTGGCCAGTTTGTAAATGGCCACCAGATCCTCTCTCAGCCTTCTCTTGTGGAGGCTGAACAGGTTCAGGTCCCATAGCCTCAGCTTGTACGTCCTGCCTTGCTGCCCCCTGATCATGTGAGTGGCCCTCCTCTGGACCCTCTCCATGTTGTCCATATCTCTCCTGAAGTGCGGCACCCAGAACTGGATGCAGTACTCCAGCTGTGACCTGACCAGTGTCACATAGAGGGAGAGGATCACCTCCTTGGACCTACTCGTGATGCATCTGTGGATGCATGACAAGATACGCTTAGCCTTTCTGACCACGTCCTCACATTGGCGGTCCACATTCATCTTGGAGTCTATAATGACTCCAAGATCCTTTTCTTCCTCTGTGCTGACTAGAAGGGAGTTCCCCACCCTGTAGATATGCTGCTGGTTCTTCCTCCCTAGGTGCAATACCTTGTACTTGTCAGTATTGAATCCCATCCTGTTCTCATCCGCCAACCCCTGTAACCGGTCTAGATCTAGTTGCAACCTATCCCTCTTCTCCAGCACGCCCACTTCTCCCCACATCTTAGCACAAATTTGAACAAGGTGCTTTTTACCCCCTTGTCCAAGTCACTGATGAAGATGTTGAACACTGCAGGCCCTAGGACCGAGCCCTGGTGGACCGCAGTGACAACATCCCTCCAGGCTGAAAAAGACCCATCCGCTGCCACTCTCTGGGTGCGTCCCTCCAGCCATTTTGTGACCCATCTGACCATGTAGGCATCTAATTTCTTAATGAAAATGTGGTGAGAGACAGTGTCGAAGGCCTTCCTAAATTATAGAAAGTCTGCGTCCAGTGCAACACCTGCATCCAAAGATTTTGTGACCTGGACATAGAAGGTCACCAGGTTTGTCTGACAGGACCTGCCTCAGTTGAACCTATGTTGGTTGCCAGTAAGCGTGATCCCCACTGCTGATCCCTTGCAGATGTGCTCCTGGATAATTTTCTCAAAGAACTTCCCCAAGACCGAGGTAAGCCTAACAGGCCTATAGTTCCCTGGGTTCTCCTTCCTCCCTTTCTTGAAAATGGGGACCAGATTGGCCCTTTTTCAGTCCTCCAGCACCTTACCAGAGCACCACAAGGACTGGTAAAGCCATGCCAGGGGTCCTGTAATGACCTCTGCTAATTCCCTCAGCACTCTGGGGTGGAGATCATCAGGACTTGCTGATCTGAACACATCTAGACCCACCAGAAATTCCCTGGACTAGGTCCTAATTGACCCTGGGCCTGGCATCACCTCCCCTGGGTCCATCAAGGATTCCACTAGGGGGGATGCCCCAGTCCCTGTTCAAAAAGATGGAGGCAAAGAAACTGTTAAAGAGGTTAGCTTTGTCATCTGGTGTGACTACCAGATTTCCTAGCATATCCTGCAGAGGCCTTATGTTACCTGGTACCTTCTTTTTACCCACTATGTATTTAAAAAAGGACTCCTTTTATCGTTGATCTGGGTCAGCTCCCACTACAGTGAAATGTGAGGCTGGGCAGCTCTGCTGAAGTTGTTGGCCTCCATTGTTAAGAGGCTCAGGCTCAGGAAAGGGAACCCACTCTGCCATGAGGGCCCCACCACAGCTTGCTAGAAGGGATCTTTGGGGAGGACTGAGCTGGCTCGATGTGGCAGGCGGGGCTCTCTCCTCCCTTGCCCAAGCTCTTGACAGTAGCAGCCGGCAGCAGCAGGAAAGGCAGCCTGGCACAATGCTTCCCCATGCTGGGAATTGGAGCTGGGGGAACGGAGCTCTCCCCACCCCCACTGGGAGCACCTGTTGCATCCCCACTAAGTTACCCTGCTGTGGGGTAGTGCTTGTGGCTGAGAGGCTCCCTTCTCCCAGCTGCAGCCAGCAATGGCAGTGACAGTTTCCTGCACTAATTTTCACTGTGCTGGGAACTCTGGCAGAGGAACTGGGGACAAGGAGCCCCTATACTGGATGCCCCACCTCAGCTTGCTGGCTGAAGTCTCAGCAAGGCCAGGCTAGTCCCTCTCCCACGACAGGGGAATTTCTTTCTGCCAGCAAGGCAAGTTCCCTGTACACCCTTTTTTGCAGCACTGGGAGCTGTGGTGAGGGGTTGGAAGAGGAGCCCTCCTGTGGCACGGATCCAGCCCAGCCCCCATCAAGAGCCAAGATAGAAAGCCAGACATGTGATCCCTGATCTTCTTTTGAATAAATGTTTATGCTATCAGACTGTTATCCACTCTCTGTTCTGAGTACTTTTTATTTATTTTGTTGGTTGTTCTCATTATTTCAAAGGGATTCCTTTGGTATCAAAGGACTGAATTATTACGCCTTGAAAGAAAAATCCTAATTACATTTTGAAGTAGTTACATCACTACTTATTTGGTCTGTGCTAAAGTTAGTAATTCAGTAATCTGTAGTGCTGATGATAGTTCAATAAAATGTTGTACAAGATGATTTTTCAATGTGTAAAGTCCTTTTAGTTTCTATAAGGTAATTAAACAAAGTTAATTTCCCGAATTGAAAAGCAACATATCTATAAATTATATCAGACGTTAAAAACACAACATATTATTTGCTAGTTCCTTGTTATCAAAAGAGCCATCAAACATGCATTTTACCACGATGCACTCTGGCGGCTTAACTCTGCTTCCACTGAAAGCAGCCAGACTTTAAGCATGGACTTCAGTGGAAAGAAAGTAAGGGCAGCATTAAAGATTTTTGGAAATATCTTTTTAAAGCAGCTTAAGGGAATTTGTCCTCTTGGACTACGCATGAAAACCCCAATGCACTGTGTAATAGAGAACGAAGTCACAGACTTTAATGTCAGAAGGAGCACTGTGATTATCTAATCTGACTTCCTGCATGACACCATAGACTTTCAACATCTAATTCCTTCATCAGGCACATATTCCCTGGTTGAGTTAGAACATTTATTTCAACCACTATCTGGTCTTGGCTGAGTAGCTTTAAGTGAAGCAGTCTACAGTATCCTTGGTAAATTGTTTCATCGATCAATTATTCTCACTGTTGTTTTAATAAGATTAGTAGACTCTGGTTTTTTAATTCCTTACTGAGAGAGACCTTTTTCAGAACTCAAATCCTCCATGTAACTCCTTTTTGAACCCTTTCTAAAAGAGTTCTCTTCCCACAGATATTCCTGCAAAACTGTTTATAAATAGCCTTAATGGTAGGATGTTAGTTTGTGATATGCTCTTAATATAGTACAAATACAGTACAATACAAGACAGTATATACAGTTATATCAGATAAGGGTTAGTCTTATAACTGTTAACTTGAAAGTGCCATTATATGTCAGATGCTAGAATTTTAGAATACAAACTATGAATAAAAAATAAGCAGAGGGAAATACAATGTTCATTACATGTTAGTGATGGGCCACTGATTTTTGGTATGAGAACTTGGAAATTCAGATATCATCAAACACAAAACACCAAACATTCTCTTTTTCCTCCATAATTTTTACATAGATTTCACATTAATGTGAATGAAATGTACAAATACATACATGCACAAAAAGGGTGCGGAGGTTTTGAGCAATGCTAGTGGGAAGCGTACAGCTTACGTATTTAGAAAACTGGAATGCGTCACATTGGTACCTGTGTAAATTCTTATGCTGATGAATATGCCATTTCTCACAGTACTGTCAAATTTGTGGTAGTTAATGAAAGAACATAAGCAGCGTCATACTGGGTCAAATCGATGGTCGCAAGTAACCTGTCTTCAACAGTGGTGTAAGTGGATGCTAGAGGCAGAAGATTGAACTGGATAGATCTAAAGTGATGCGTTACCTATTCATTACCCTCCCTGGCATCTACCATTACTGATTTTGAAATGTCGAGAGGAAACATCTTCAACCATTCTGTTTAACAGCTATTAATAGACCTATCGTCCATTACTTGTCTAGTCTCTTTTTGAACCGGTTATGTTATCTGCCTCCACCACTTCCTGTGGCAATAAATTCTATAAGTTAATTATGTGCTACATTAAAAAGTACGTTCTTTTGTTAGTTTTAAGCCTTCCCTCTACTCATTTCAGTTCAGTTCTGGGACTTGGTGAACAACGGTTGCCTGTTCACTTGATCTATATTTTCATGATTTTAGAGACTTCTATCATATCCACTAGGGGTGTGCAAAATGGGCCCTATTTGATTTGGATTCAGCCCAAAAAAGGGATAGTGATTGGATTGGTTGATTCATATCACTGTCTCTGATTTGATTTGGCTGAATCTGAAGATTTGATGCAGATTTGGAGAATAAGCGATTGGGACGTAAACACAGCTTTAAAAGTTTTTTCTATATAACTCAAGGTACCAGCACGGCTTGTGAACACTGCAATGCTGGGGCACATGGAGCAGCCCATAGGAATGTGTGTGTGGGGGGAGTGGGGGGGAGGGTCTCCACAGGCTCGGTGGCAAACCCAGTTCTTATTCTCCACTTTTGGGTCTGCTAGGAAGCATGTGGGGGAACCCCCTGAGCCTCTCCCAGCTTGGCAATCAGCTGCAGGGGACCCTAGGTGCCCCTGCCCCCCCTCCCTTCAAATCCAGGAGGCACCAGTCACTGAGCAGGGAGGCATGGGTGTGGGGAGGGGGCCCAGCACGCTCCCCAGTGAACCCAGAAGTGGACTGGAATAGTATCCAGTTCAGCAGGGTGACATTCAACTACCATGAGACCTTCATTTTTTTTCTACAGGTTGCTGCTTTATTCACCAGACTTCTGCAACAACAAAGGCAAGGTTCATATAGACAACAGCCTAATGCACTATACAATTAATTTATTCCTAAAGCACCATTCATCTGTGGAGCAAATGAGACAGGGGTCACAGAAAAATAAAGCATATAAGTCGCAAACCTGTCCAGTGGGTAGCTCCAGAGCCCCCAAGTTTTCCCTGCTGCTGCACCGTGTCCCCCAAAGAACAGAACAAGGTTTGACCTGGAGCAGCTTTTTATCCCTACAAGCCTCAGCTCCACTGTCCTTATACAAGATCTTATATCTGCAGTTGAGGAATCTCTGCCAGCTCTAGATGGATTCCCCTTTCACTGGAAAACAATTTTACGTTGTCCTTTACATGGAATAGGATAGTCTGGAATTCCTCACATATATATTAAAAGTGAAAGGACTCCTACAAGTGTAATGGCTGCAAGCTGAGTGGGTGCTCTGCGCCTTCGAACTTTGCAAAAAGGGCAGCAGGAAGCTTGCACAAGGTGCAGTACCTCTTCCAGGCAGGAGAGTATGCTGTGCACCGTGCATCCTTTTATTGGACCATTTGAACTGAGACCAGAGCCTCTCTGCAAACTGAGGGTTCTCATTGGCTGTCGGTGCACCATAACAATGGCGAAGAGTGGGAAAAGAGGAGAGAAAGACCTGATGCCAGCCTGGAGACAAAGGGCAGAGATGCAGCCCCCACCCCACCTCCACTAGGGGAAAGGATGCTGAAACTTGCACAGTGAGCAGACACCAGGATGGGGGAGAGCCCGTAGTCACTCCACAAGGAGATGATTCCTCACCAGGTGTGGAACTGTGTAACTTCAGGCCACGGGTGTCCAGAAGTGGGAAAGGGCTTGGTCAGCAAAGTGGATAGGCTGGCTGAGAGCTGGGAGGAGCTGCTGGGTCAGAGACCTGCGGTGGGAAATCCCTGTTTGAGCTAGGACAGCTTGAGCTGCCTGGTGGGGGACTTGCAGAGTCCCTGTCTGAGCTGGGAAGGGTCAGGGCTTCAGGAACAAAGATCTGCCAGGGAAGGGGAAATGTCCTGTCTGTAGGTAGAAGCACTGGGAGGGGAGACAGCCCCAGGGGGGAGTGAGCTGAAAAGACACAAACCGCATATGGGAGTGAGGGGATACCTAATTCCATAGAGTTTGCGAGAGGTGTATTTCAGGGCCCTTTGCCTGTAACGACTGCCTGGAGGCTCATCTTGCTGCGGCCAAGAAGGACCAAGGGAGTTCAGAGTTTCTGAAGCAACCAGAGCCTTGCCTCTGCCACCTACTGCTGGATCATAGCTCTAGTTGTGTTGCCATTTATTGCATGGGAAGGGGATTTTAACCAGAAGGGAAACTGTTTTTAAAGAGTTATGACTAAAAGAATGTAATTATTTAAGTAGTTGTTTGACACAAGTGGGACCACCCCGTGTGTTGCAATTAGTTACCTACTGATGCAATTGTAAATTTTATTCAAATTGCCAGTCTTATTATTAACTATTGATGATCAATCAATCGATAGATCGATCATCAATAGTATATAGATAGATAGATACAGACCTATATATTTTTCCTTCTTTTAATTATTTCTTTTCTCTATATAGTTGTATATAATAAACTAATGTGTTATTTGCGTCTGGAGCAAATTCTTGGGTGGTAAGGGTTAGGTACACACCCCTCCCTGGGACACCTGTTAGCAGACCTGCCTGGGGCAGCTCCCAGGGCTACTGGCACCCTGAGGATCTGAAATCTGGCATATTACCCAGACTAGCACACAGGCACAGGTTGCACAAGAAAACTGGCCATAAGTTTGAAGACTAACCAAAAAGACAAGTTAAGTTTTGTATCCCTCTCATCTGGCTGTACCCTAGCCCTCCTAAGAGTCTGACTGGCATTTCCAGGGACCAGCCTTCTTTCTGGTTCTGACAGTATTGACCACTGAGAACGTGGACTTCTCCAAAGCCTAAGAAAATCCAAGAGACCCTGGCCACCACACATACAGTCCTTAAAATACATCCAAGATAGGCTTCATTATCAGCATAGTCCTAATTTCTCATAAGCCTCAGAATCTTCCTGGGACAACTGGCAGTCCTCTGGCTCTTGGGGCATTGTTCTCTTGGGTGCCCTTGCTACTGTGCAGTCTCTTTTTTCCCCATTACAAGCAGACAATAACTTAACTTGGGTGCCCATCTCAATAATGGCTCCTATTGTCTTTAAATGGGAATGACAACTGTCCTTGGCCTAATAACACAATGACTAGAGATATTTAGCAGTTACATCTCTTCACTTTTTCCTCAACTTTGAATTCCCGAGTTCCTTTGATTAAACCATAACCAAAATCCAAACGTGCATGTGGACAGCAGAATATATCTATACAATGATAAAAACAACAGAAAGAGATACAGCATATTACTGACTTTCCTACAAGACCACACATACCATATCAGTACAACAAACACAAGAAAATATTCAAGACACCCAAAGGACCTTTCAATATTTTGTGGGATTCATGATAATGTAATAATGTGGTTGTCAACTGTGTCATTCATATACACCACTGGGGCCAAATCAAGGTTGCTAAGACAGGATTGCTAAGATAACCTTACTATAGACATTTCCTAACTTTTCTTTTGTGCTCTAATTTGTGAACTCTGTTTTCCTTAATATATATATATTAATGCAAGCTTCCCCACTCCCTACATATGTATACACACAGAAAAAATATTTGTACTTTCCTCACCTACCCTTTCCACAAATTTATCTTCTCTAAGACTTATCTGTAACACTTAAAATCTTTCCGTAGCTGTAACCAGCCACAATTCTGAAATTCAGTGAGTCAGCAAAAATGTTTCCCCTTCTTCCAATTTATACAAGGAACTTGCTACATAATTCCCTCCATCTGATTTCAAGATTTAGCCCTGGACCATCAGAAAGCTTTTTCTATGTGTAATAAATATATAGGTAGATAGCATTTGACTAAATAAGCCTTTACTTATGAATGATTATTCATCTCTAATTAAGTTAATCGCTAAAGTTCCTTCTGCTTGACTTCAGACTAATGCAACTAACTACATCTCTCTCTACACGTACATATGATCTTACTACTAGTGCTGTGTGAAATGGCACGCTTCCATTTCAACTTCAGTTTCCAGGTTTGGACAGAACAGCATTTTGGTTTGAATTTCATTTCGAGTCAAAACAGCTGTTCCATTTCACTTCATTGAAACAGTGAGGCTGTTTTGACGCTGTTTTCACCCATTCGCTATAATGGGTAAGCTTGAAACAGACTCTCTCATCTGGCAGGCAGATTGGGACCCATCCCTGGGAGGCCTGCCAGGGCTGTGCCAGTCCTCCAAGTGATGAGGGTCCCCGATCTGCCGGCCAGACGAGGGAGGGAAGCCAGTGCTGCTGCCTGAGACTGGGGAAGGGAAATAAGCTCAATTGCTCAGTTTCCCTCCTCAACACCAGATCAAGCAGGGGAAGGGAAGTTAGCCCAGCTGGGCTGAATTCCCATCACCACTGTGACGACTGGGCTAGTGAAAGGAACTCCCAGTCCCAGCGCAACCACTGGGCTGATGAAATGGTCACGCTGGGTTGAGTTTGTTTCCCCAGTGCATGGTCATGCTGTTGTTGGGGATTCAGCCCAGCTGAGCTGAGTTGCCTACCCCAGCCTGATCACAGGGCTGCAGAGGGAACTGAGCTAAATAGCTAAATAGCTCAGTTCCCTTCTTCAGCCTGATTGCAGCGCTGGGGAGGGGAAGTGAGCCAAGGCCCAGTTCTCTTCACCTGCTCTGTGATCAGGTTCCCACACCCCAGTTGAGGGAGGCAGGGAGAGCCAGGGCTTCACTTCCCACATGGCTGGGGCCTGGAGCCATTGGGAGTATAGCCCTGGATCTCACCTGTCTCCCACCACCTGGCTGCTTTGAAACTCAAAACATTTTGAAACTCTTGAAACATTTCAACTAACCTTGTTTTGTTTTAAGGCTGTTTCGAAACCCTTTGTGCATTGCCCTACTTACTACACGGTTTTGAAATTTAGGTCAGGATTGAAATATTACTTCTATGCTTCAACTTACTTGACAAATCATATTCACAGTACATGATGTTGGGTAGTATATGGAGAGATTGGCATTATAGATTTTATTTGCATTCATTTGGGATGATGTGCATAATACTTTTTTGCTTTGAACTTTGTGAACAATACAACAACATCAAACTTATCCTGAGACCCTTTTAACCACACTACTTTAATTTATTCCCTGTGGGTCACACATGCACAGATATTTGTATTTCCCCAAGGAAAGCCATATCAACGGGATTTCCCAGAACACAAAAATTAAAGGAGAAAACTGAAAGACAATTCCTCTACTATTTATCTCCAAACATTGCACTGAAACGCACACACACACACACACAATCTTGCTGCTGAGAAATTGTGAGGCGTAGGAGAGAGGATCTAGTTGAAGAGTGTGGCTATGGAGTCAGCCAAAACTGTGCATGGTTGGTGGAGAAAGCCAACTTATGATCTGACAGCTGTTTTCTGTTGACAGCTGTTTACACAAGGGGCAAGAGCTTGGCAGCCTGGAAGTTTTAAACAGAAATTAAAGCTCACCTGCTGGGTGTATAGTTTTCAGTAGAGCAGAAATTATTTTTTTCACCACCCTCGCATGCATTTGGGTCCAGTTGCTAGGTATCTTTCAGGTTGAGGCCAGTTTCCATCCCACTTCAAAATCCTATCCAGGCATCTTAATCTCCCTTATCTAGCCTATTCTACTTTTGCAGGGGGGAATTAAAATGTATAGCCAATATAGATAAAACTCATATGTTTATCTTTTAAAAGAGAAGATAAATAAGTCACTGAAAAAGGTAGCTAATGGGGCAGCAAGAAGGTTAGAAAATTGGGAGAGGACAGTGAGACTGCTGAGGTAGTGAGCAAGGGGACTTCCTAAAGTTCATAAGAGAGGATAAGTGAGAAACATTCATAACCTGGAGACTACCTATTTTCTGTGGCCTTCCCAATATCCAAGAGTCATAGAAAACAAGATCAGGAAGCAGGTCACTGATAACAGCTAAGCCAATAGAGCCTTAAATCCCACAACAAGCTAATCTGTAAGGAAATCTGCTTGGTTTGTCAATTTTGCTTGGATGATTTAATCAGGAAAGATACATCATAGGAAACTTCTTTGTAGGAAAAAAAAGCTGAAATATGCTGAAATATAAACACATCAATTTAATACAATACTATATAACAAATATTTCAGTATAAAATTAATAATGACTACCATGTTGAATAAAACAAATGTATGCAGGATAAGAAACTTAGGAAACAGAAATGTTAAAAAAAAAATTACAGGTGAATTGATTTTCTACTTTCAGATTTGTCAAGTATTTCTTTGCAAGAGTGAACTGAAAAATGGTAAAACTCAGAGAGAAAAATCAAAGCAGTCATTGTTAATGATTATAGCTGATCAATAGATTTTGGGGTATATTTTTCAAGGAATTCATTCTGTCTTCATAGATTAAGTTATCTAAATTTAGATGCAGTGCATTATACCATTGAATATGAACAATATTTATGAAATGGCATACTTGGATACTAGTCATCCCTACTTTGTTATGCTACTGCCAGTGTATGCTTTACCCCTTGTGCTGTATAAATGACCTAATCTTGAAGTGTATTCAGGAATGGCAGCAGAGTGAGATCAACAAAACAATTTAAATTTACAGCGTCTAGTTTCTGTTGATTCTTTAAAATATACATGGCAATATTTGATAAGTTTTATAACAGTTAAAAGAATGTAATATTTTCTGCCAGAATTTGTCACAAAAGTTGAATAACAAGTATGGAGAAATATATTGCAAGATGAATTTGTTGTAGGAATATGGGTAGAACTGACAGTATATAATTCTTCACACATATATATAATCATTACATGTAAATGTAAAAGACACTTAATCTTACTATCTAAGAAGTTAAGCAGTAAAAACAGAGTACTGATGACTTTGACATAAATTATCCCAACACATACTGCTTCACTTGCAATTCCAAAAATAGTCAAATAGTCCTGAGTCACCCTAAAACTAGTCCTGATTTCAACTGTGAATGGGCACTTATTCCAGGTACCTAGCCACCCCTCAAGATATATAGCTTAATGACATTTAAAATAAGCAATCAGTAAATTACCTCAGCTGATTCACCCAAATATTTAACATCATAGTAGAGAGGTTTTTGTAAATAGTATATACTAAAAAGTAAATAGTACTTGTAACTAGGGGTATATACAGGTGCTACATTTAGATCAACCTCACCAGGGTTATATCAATCTAAATGCCAAATTGTACAAGAGTGCAAAGGGCTTAAATTGTCCAAAAAATGACACTACCAATGTAAGTTCACCTGAGTAGGTAACTAATTTAATTTGGGATCAGGGTAACCTGCCAGCCCATTCATATCTTTTTCTTTTTCCTCCCTGGGAGTCAGCCTGTGTGCCTGAGCTGCACAGGGGCCCCGTGCTTCCCTCCACAGCTGAGACGTCACCTGGGATCACCTGAGCTGCATGCCTGAAGGAGGGCGCCACACGTGGGGGAGGCACAGCTACTGTGCAGAGAAGCACCAGCCCCCACCGCACCGCAGCCCAAGAACTGCTCTGCCGGTCAGCAGCTTGCCCTTCCCTCCCCACTGAAGTCAGGTAAGTCAGTGGGGGGTGTGCATGTCATGGGGGTTTAATCAGCCCTAAACTGAAGCAGTGTTTTTTAAAACCCACCGCTTTAATTTAGGGCCCCTGTTTCGGCTACCTATGCCCTTGTTACTTGACTTGGCTTCCAACCCACCCCCCAACTGGGAGCAGTGAATGGATGCAAACACTGCTCCCAGCAGCTGCAAACTACTGCACGTACTGCTCCTAATCTAGATCTAAGTTGCCTCACGTAGCATGTTCGCATCCTAAGACACTTTCAAAACTCTTTTAGTCACAGAGAATAACAACACGCAGTGCAAAACACCAAACTAGATGAATCCAGTGTGCTCAGAGAAATGACAGTGAATCTAAGATTAAATGGGAGGTGTGTGTGCATGACACTTTAAAGCACTTTAATGGTATCAGTGCTTGCATGCCTCAGCGGTGTATTGCGCAATAATTCGTCGCTGTAGGAAATGCAGCGGTGTAAACTCCTTTGAGGAGTTTTAGTTTGCTGGCCCTACAGCCGGAGAGCGAAGCACTGGGCTCCGTGCAGGTCCACAGCTTTGCAGGAAACCCTGCAGGAGCCTGACATCATCCCTGCAAAGCAGCTGTGCCCAAGAAAAGCAGCGAACCTCATCTTTCCCCGCCATCTCCTGAAGCCAGCTTGCCTGCCTGAGTTGTCCAGAGCTTCCCCCTGCAGCTGCGGTGCCCCCACCCCCCAACTGCCCGAGCCTGGCGCCACCTGGTGGCGGAGGGTGGTGGTGCAGCTGCCGGGGGGGAGGCACCAGCCTCGCTCCCACCCTGCCCTGCAGCCCAGGGACTGCTCCGCCTGCCAGCAGCTCGCCCCTCCCTCCCTGCTGGAAAGGCAGGTAGGTTAGCAGGGTTTGCGCATGACGCAGGGGTTTAAGGAGCCCTAAGTTGAAGTGGAGTTTTTTAAAACCCACCGCTTCAATTTAAGGCCCCCATTTCCTCTACAAACATCCTAAGAAACTGCTTTTCTCAATAACATAAGCATTTTCATTATGACACTAGTCTTCAGTAGCTCCGAGTTTTCTTGAATGCAAATGACTCAAATCAAATTAAACAATAAAAACCCACTATTCTTTTACTAAATCGTTTATTAGAATAGACTTGATGCTCATCAAAGAGATGTTGCATGTAATAAATGTTTTAATTGCAACTACCATTTTACAAGTATAAATTTAGCTCATAATGTTCCTATAATCATCTTAATGCAGTGAGGTAAATTGAGTAGCCTAAAACTGATCTTTCCAAAGATTGTTAATACTGATTAATAATGGACAGCTTTCCTGCCTTCACATTTAAAAGTGGTACTGAATATTTATAATGAGCATATATTACAACATGAACTGAATGCACAGTATACTATTTAGAGGTTACTGTTTAAAATACGTAAGAATTCTTTATTCACGTCTAATACTTATACGTCTCTGGAATAGAAGTTAAATAATAGTTATGCTGGAAAATTGTGAAGCAGGGATTGGCACGAAAATTTTAAAAGAATGCTTCAAGTTAAGACTTTTACGTGCTGTAGAAAAGTATAAAATCTTTGTTGGTAAAGTGGGTTTTCTAAAGGTATACAATCTTTGTTTGTGAAGTAGGTTTTCTAAAGGGTATCCAACAGTGTCAGATTTTGTGTAAACCTCGCATTTCTTAAGGAAAGAAAAAGCTAATTTCTCAGTAAAATGAATAAATGTAGTTACACCTATAACATCAACAATAAATTACAACATGGCTTTAGCCCTGACTGCATTCAAATTGGGCTAGCTACTTCATAGAAATAGTTCATAGAAATCCCTAGCCATATGTAACCTTTTTCATTTAAACATTTAAATAATTGACAAGTTCATCTTGACCTGTGTATTAGTTCCAATTAACTCAGTTCAGTGATCTAACTGCAAGTTTAGTCAAAGTGTAGATTTGGGCACAACACACTTTTTTTCAGTACAGTATTACAAGTCATTGAACTCAGAGGTTAATATTGACAGAAAGAAACAATTTTGAAGCATGGGAATAAGATAGATCTCATTCTGAACCCATAAAGGAGAGTAAATTAAGCATTTCTGAACCTAAGGTCATTTGCTGGCTGTACACAATTCAAATGTTGCTTCTTCAGCAGTGCGGGAGGCTTTCTTTGATATTCTTTGTTAAAAGAGTGAGTTCTTTAAAATATTTTTTGTGAGGATTTTCAATATTAGATGGTTGCAGAAACATATTTCTATTTAAAAATGTCTTTGAAATATATATATCAATATCAGTTTACATATGCAAGGATGTGATAAGTTTATCCTAGTTAAATGTTGAAGATCTTATACCTTTAATTTATTCTATTTTAAAAAAAAAGGTATTGAGTCACCCACATGTCCCTTCATAATAAAAGATTATGGTACTTTTTATTTAGTCATCATTTTTCTTTATGTTGCATTGAAGACAGTGAACCTTTATTTAGACAACTTTTGGGGAAATCATTGTGGTGGTCTTTAGTCGAAACGGATGTTCAGTCAGATGAACAAAATCAAATTATTGTCCCAAGTTTGACGGGAGCTATTGCTCCTGAACGTAATAAAAGATTCCCTCTTGTAAAAGTTTTTTTAATGTCATTTTAATAAAAAACAAATGTTCTAAGTGCTTTGTACTTAAATGTGTAGTTTCATGTAAAGAGGAAAAGCATAAATTAATTTTTCCTCCTCCTTGAAGCTTGAGACCAGAAAGGAAAGCTCCATGAGCTACAGGTAGACTTGCAGGTGATTCTTTTCAGAAGTCCCCCATCTCCTTCTCTCAAAACTTCACTTCAAGGCGAAGTCTTAAGGCAGAGTCTGCAGCAGTATGGTGAAACTACACAGGCATAAAGGGAGACTAAAGCCAATGACAAATGAACAGGTGGAGCAACATCTTGGATCAGACCTCTGCAAAGGCAATCACAGCCTTTAATCTTCAACTACTCCTTTACCACCCCTCTTCCCTTTGAACTCTTCTTGAAAGCTTACTCACCCTCAACAGCAACAGAAAACTCGTGTGTTCACCCTCTCCACCTTTCACTTCTTTATATTCTTTATTTTAAGAACTCACAAGCCATTTGCCTTCATACTTCAGAAGCTTCCTACTGCAGAAAATGGTTTCCACTGAAGAAGAAAGCAGATTCTTTTGCCATAACCCATTATGCCTTAATTTTTGCTTTTTTCTAGATAGCAAACCTGACATCCCTCCTTCCAAATTGCCTGTGGCACTCAAGCAAGATTCAAGATGAAACTGAGATGATTTGGGATGCACTAGTTTGTTTAACATTCCTAATTCAGCCTTATTATGGTAGTGCACCAACAATTATGGCACTTGTAGCGTGCCTCTTATCAAGGTTACCCAACACTTCCCTTAGTGTTACAAGCCATTAACCAACAGCAATTTCTATTTTCTAATGCAGACTTACCAGAAGATTTATGGAATACACTTAAAAGTTCACAGTTAACCACCCTTTATTGCTTGAAACAATGTCATGCAAAAGGACCAAATGGTTAATTAACAGGTAGTTTTAAAAACTGCACCCTCAGCATTCTCATGCAAATCCAATGGCATAGCAATGCTTAATTAGGCTTTGAAAGTCTTGGAATGACAGACACATAACACATTTTATTAGTATTAAGAGGTATTGCAGAACCATGATTGTAAAAGGCCAACAAGAATAATAACCAATATGTACTAATAACTACAGTAATTAATAATTAATCATAAACAGAGAGAGGTAGTAGTTAGCCTAAATCATAGAATCGTAGGACATTACTCTGAAACCTAGAATCTTAGAAAGTTTGTGTTGGAAGGGACCTCAGGAGGTCATCTAGTCCAGTCCCCTGCTCACAGCAGGACCAGGCCCAACTAGATTACCCCGAGCAAGGCTTTGTCCACCCAGGTCTTAAAAACTTCCACGATGTAGAGTTCACAGCCTCCGTGGATAACCTATTCCAGTGTTTTACTACCCCCCAATGAGAATTTTTTTCCCAGATATCTAACTGAAACTTCCCTTGTTGCAATTTGAGGACATTGCTCCTTGTTTTATCATCTGCCACCACTAAACACAGTCTAACTCCATCTGCTTTGGAACCACTCTCCAGGTAGTTGAAAGTTGGTATTAAATCTCCCTTCAATCTTCTCTTCTCCAGATTAAATAAAACCAATTCCCTCAGTCTCTCTTCAGAAATCATATGCCCCAGTCCCCTAATCATGGACTCAATAAAGACATTGGATTTATGACACATTACGCACTGCCTGATTTCTGATTTACCAGGTACCTACCAGACCTGACCTGTTACACTTTTCTTTTCTCCACTCTTTCTCCCCACACTTTCCGCTTTTTCTGACCTTTGTCTTCCTAATTTTCAGTTATTTCCTTTTTCACAGACAGCCTCTTTTCTACCTTGAATTAATACTACTGTACAATTCCCCTTCCTCACTTTTGGTTTCCCCCACACCTGCTTTTCCCCCCTCCCTTCCCTGCTCTACCTTTTGTTTCCCTAATTCCCACTCAGTGAGCATTCACACTGACATCCTGTCACACTTAGAGTTCCTTTTCATTCCTTGGTGTCTCATGGCAGCAGACACTTCCTTCCTATGCCTGAAGAATGGCAATTGCGCCCAAAAGCTTGAAAATATCTTTTTGCCAACTACCCAGTTGGTCTAATAAAAGATACCTCATCTACCCAAAGAAGCTTGCCTGCCAGTCCCCTAAACATTTTTGGTGCCCTCTGATAGACACTTTCTAATTTATCTACATTTTTTCTGTAATGGAGAGCCCCAAAACTGGACACAGCACTCCAGATGTGGCCTCACCAGTGCCAAATAGAGGGCAAGAATCACTTCCCTTGATCTGCTGGCAATGCTCCTACTAATGCAGTCCAGTACGCTGTTAGCCTTCTTGACAACAAGGGCACACTGTTGGCTCATATTCAGCTTTTTGTCCCCTGTAGCCCCGAGGTAGTTCGTGAATGGCCTTGCAGAGAGCTGGGGTGCTAAACAGGAATAAAATACCCCATTTACTCAGATCTAAGATGATCATGAATTGAAGAGGATGTCCCAATAATTTGATTCTATATATGAAACATTATAAATTTGTTATAGTTTTCCATGTATAAAATCTAATTATTGGAGGTTCATCTTTAATTCTTCCCTCCCACTGCTGCAGGGAGGGAGACAGTACTGCAAGGTGCAAATCTACCTTACCTTCTGCCTGACCTCAAACTAATATGGCTAACCACGTCGCTCTGTTTTAAAAGTAATCCATATAATGGGATAAGAATCCAAAGTCTTTGTTGAGACCACGCTTATCACAATTCAGCCTGTGGATGACTTCTTGATTTTTCCTAGATATGCCCTGACTCTAAAAATGTTGAGAAACACTGCACTGTGGAAGGCACTGTTCCATCCCTCATTCTCTTCCATGGGCCAGGTTTCCATGTGGACTACATCTCCTTTAAGATGATACTCCCATGTCACTCCAGCTCTATTGTCTGGTAAATCAAGGATATCACATAGTCAAGGTCTGTAGGATGGGTAATATAGCACATACAGAGAGCCTGGTCCTTACATGATACAGGGGGATTCTGGCTCCTGAACTGTAGCTCTTATAGAGACAGTGCACCACTATGAAGAGATCCAGTTTAAATTTGGGAAGGACTCTAAACAAAGTGTTTTCGACCCTCCTAGCAAACTAAACAAAACATTTCAATTTCAGAAATAGCATAATAGCATGCAAGCAATACATTTTGATAATCAATAATGCCAAATAAAACTTACTCGGGCATTTCAGTTCTTTGAAATTGTTGGGTTTTCCTTAGGTGGATATTATTATGTTTGCTCAATTTAGGTAAAACTTACAGGGGAAGAGGATTGGTAGTACACGTCTTATCAAGGTTACCTAGTACCTCCCACAGCATGCTAAACCTTTGACTAAGAGCAGTTTCCATGTGCTCAGCAGATTTACCAAAACTTTGCAAACAAAGTAGCCAAACATTGGCACTCCATTGAAAGGCAATGGTAATTAACCTGTCCTGCTCACAACATGGCCCAGACATCATCACCACTTCCAGTTGACAGGTAGTGCATACACAGCAGAGCAGCATGTTTGGGCATGCTGCTGCCAGACTTGGTAAGTTTGCAATGTAGACATATCCGACAAGGCTTAGGCCCCTGCCACACATTATATTTAAGATGTGATGTATCAGTTAATCATATTTTAAACTGTGACCTGATTGCATGTTCAGTCAATTAATGGGATGTTGAAACGAGGAATAAACACAAAAGTTATTCCATAAAAAATGTGTAAGAACTTGGTGACTGGTTCCTATCTCACCATTAAACATGTGGCCAGGCGAGCCCCTGTAGCTGGGAGTGCTGTCAGCTGAAAGGGCTCTGAGTTGCAGGGATGCACCTCCAGGGCTAGAAGTCAGGATCAGGTGGCCAGGGCTACCAGCAACAGAGGCACATGGTACACCCCTGAAGCTGGAAGCCCTATTAACTGTGGGGGCTCGCAACCATGGGAGTCCATTACCAGTGCAAGGGGAACCCAGGATCGTGATCCTAGGTTGCCCCTACACTCGCAATAAGGTGTGAAGGGATCTAATGTGTGATCCCACAATCACACTTCCTACCATATACATAAAGCATGGCAGGAAAGGTGACTGTATGGATTATGCATCAGATCTCATTATACCTTAACCTAAATGTCTGGAGGGGGCCTTATGGTCACACACTGAACAATGAGGCTAAAGGAAAATGTTGCATATGTGTTCATTAAGAAAGAACCTGTGACCTCCACATGCAAACTAGGTAAGGATCCTGTGGGAAAAAAAAGAGTGTGTTATAATTTAATCAGGGATTATATCACAGTTAATGGGCATAGGAAAACAAAATTAAGATCATGTGTCTATACATGCAATTAATGTGACTGAATAAACTCTGGTGCAGTTCAGACCACAGTTTATTGCTCCTGGGCACACCTTTACATGCGCACCTGGGACAGCAGCATGCTGAGCTGGGTTGGAGCAGACCTTGCTGGCAGCGGGTCTGGTGGGGGGTCAGTCTACCAGTCTGGAGCTGCTGTGACCCAGCTCAATGTGTTGTGGAGGGGCTGGCTTGGGCACAAGGGTGCTTGAGTGTGGGGCTAGCTGACAAGTAGCCCTTCATACCCCAACCAGACCCATCAGTGTCTACATGTGCACTGGGACTGAGTAAATAACTCTGCCATAGGATAGTACTTGTGTGGCAGTACTATCCTACGACAGAGTTAATTAGTTTACTTTTCCTTATAGCACTGCATGTGTAAACACTGACATTTTTCTGTGGAGGTAATTCGGCAACTGCAATAAACTGTAGTCATGCCCATGAACTATTTCCTTGCTTCCACGTTGTTGAATCTGCAAACCTCATATAGTTTGTGTAGTATATCCTAGTCTGATTTAATAACTTCCCCAATTTGAAAAGTGCCAGGGTCCCCTCCTATTAGTTCTATAGGTCAAGATTCTCATTTACTCTGACCACAACGAGGGGGCAGGAACATCTGTTTCAAGTTAAGAGGATCTGCAGGGATCTGTGAAATCTAGGCCTATCAAGACTGAAGCATTATGCTCCTCCACTGGCTCCTTTCTAGTGCAGCCACTCCCCCCAATCTCTGCAGGGCCCAGAAGAGATAAAAGTTTCCTTCTTTCATCCTTCAGGGATCAAACTTAATTTTCACTATTTATGCCCATGATCATGATGACTAAACTCAGTAAAATGTACAGAAAACCAACGTTAAGGATTGTACTCAAAGATTCTGTAGCAGCCTTACATCAGAAGTAAGTATCCAGCTTTCCAAAACAAACCATTGTTTGTCCTGTGATATAATAATTGGTAACTATGACTACTACTGATAGGCAAGAATCTACCCAAGTCATGGCAAGACAATGGGTTATTTGCAGCCTACTTGCAGCATGCAGAGCCAGTTTTGTAGGTCCTTCATGGCAGCCATACCCTTTGTCACTGATTGGCCGAGGATGCCATCACTCAGTCTACCTTGCTACCACTATTTTTCAGTTGATTTCATGGGAAATCAGGGCTTGTGCCGCATTTTCCAGTGATTGCAGACAACACTGTTTTTCAGAGTTTCCACAAAATCTACAAAACCATGATTTAGGTAGTTCCCTACTAATACACCATGAAAGTCTGTTTTCTAAGATGTTTCATACAACTTAAGGGTCTGTTTATGAACTGTTAGTTTCTTACAAGTATTTCCACTTTGACTTAGCATCATCCACAAGAACAATTACTACAAAGAATAAATATTCTTGAAGAATGGGAGATATAAGTGTGTGAGCTAGTGTGAGAGAGATTTATGTTTTTATATAAAATATTTATTAGTTTACTCCTATAACCATTGAACAGCTAGGACATTTTTAAGTATTCTAATGATATGTCATACTGAATAGAGCCGAAGCGAGAATAGTTTATCAGCTTGGAATATGAAATCATAGCACTGATTTGTCATACATTTTAGCATTCATATTCTTATATGTATAAGCATTTGTGCTATCATACCTGAAAGATGAAAAGGGGGGGGAAGGGAGAGGGAAATTATGATTTGATCTGTGTTAATCTTTTGTATTCTGCCATGAAATTTCAATGCAAACATATAGCTGTTATTTCCTTTGCCTCTGTAGACCCAACAGTCTGCTCTTTCTATGTCAACGAAAAGAACTACTCCATGTCTTAACAGAGATCAATAAGCTATAACACATGAAGAAACAAATGTATTTTACAGTCATCTTCCTTTCCAGGTGTTTATACAAATCTCTAATCTTTCATATTCATACACACACACACACATCTCTAATCTCTTATATTTATATACACACACATATACATATGTACATACACACATGTGCACATGTATCTTCGGCCTATTTTCCTCAAATTCTATAATAAATTGATAGTATTATTTTATTTGCTGGGAATTTGGTAAGCTTGATGTGTTATTTCCTGCCTTAAATATTACACATTTCCATGTATGTTACATATTTCAAATTCAATATATATTCCCCCCCCCCCATCTTAAATGACTTTTTATCTCTGTCTTCAAAATCTCTACCTCATTGGTATCTTGGCTGTTTTACAAATAGAAAATTGAAGGGTGCTACAGCATCATAACATGTAATATTATTACAGCTA
>JAGPOW010003395.1:18965916-18976986 GCA_030014935.1 Caiman crocodilus
TAATATTATTACAGCTACTTCTAAAAGTGGAAAACAAACTGCTTATAAGTTTTATTACATGTAGAAGTGAAATAATGATTTGGGGAGGGGTTGTTTGTTTTCATTCAGTAGAAGATGGATTTTAAGTACTGACCCATTACATCCAACTTTTTCTCCCTGGTTTCTGTATACTGCAAGCTTTTGATATAATATTCTGAGAATTAGATGGCGGAGTGAGTATAAGATGTTCAGATCACAGTACTATCAATCGTGCTGAATCTCCTGATGTTTCCTGTTTACTTCCAGACATAAAAGGCTGGTGTGACATTGTGGCTGACTTATTTATTTATTATTTTCAAAGATGCTGTTAACCATCTTGCTATTTTTGCTGCCCTTTGGTAGAAGGCCATGCCTTCTATAGTTTTGCTTAAAGCATATCCTCAGATTCAACTTAGCAGCAAAAAGTATCATGGGGTTTTTCTAGAATGGAACCAGAAGGTGGTCTTCGAAGTGTCAACTAAAAGCTCTCTAGCATTGATGGATACAACATTTTAGCAGATCTGCTTTGAAGAAAAGATCAACAAAGTAGATATAAAAATAAATCACGACAGTAGGTGTTCTTGTATAAAATGTTTCACAAGTTTTATACTAGGCCACAGGCTGAGAGGATAATGGGAATGAAGTATAAAAGTGTAAATGGACAATGTCTCGTCATAAGGTGCTCTGCATATATTTTGTGCGTGTCCTCGTCCTAAAAGAATTTAAGTGAGGGAAAGGAATGGAAACCTCTCCCAGAGTTTGCAACTTAGCTGGCAAACATGAATGTAATGGCTGTGAAATGAGCTAGATTATCTTCTTTTTACCTGATGATGCAAACAGAGATGAGTTATCTGGACTCTCTTAGAGAGCTATTTACAAAATAGGGAATCTGTTTGCTTTCATTCTCATAAGTACATATTTTCTGAAATTTTAATGCACATGTGAAGGAGGAGTAGGTGAGAAAGATAGGAAGAAAATAAGTTTTTATGCATACCAAAGTAAATGGCAAACACACATCTGGTACGGTATAGTTAATACAAAAACAAAACAATAAAATACTCCAAGGAACTGGGAACAGAAATTGCACCATTGTTTTCAGGAAGACAGTCTTGTTGATTTTCTCAGTGTTAACCTAATATGCCAGTTAATTAAAATGCCATTAATCATTCCTTGCAAACTGCTAAACTCATTATGTTAGACAATCAGTGGCAGCAAACTGCAGAAGCTAGTGGACTTAGCTGAAAGTACTTTTTAACCAGTCTTAGAGAGACTGTGTAAGCCCTGATGATAAGAACATGTTTTATTACAGCTTAGCTCCATTACAAAATACAAGGGGAAAAAAAAGCACATCTGAAGTAACTGTCCTCAAGACCTCACTGTTGTACTTATTGAACAGTGCAGGACAGAAGTTACACATAGCAGCACAGTCACGATGATCAAGGCATATGGTAATTTTGTGCAATGATTATGGATACTTTTTAAGGAAGTTTGTATTAAACACGTTACATTAATCCAGATTGGAGAAGACAGGGTAAATGGCAAGGTCACAGACTCCTGTCCTACTACAAATGGAAAGAGTTAATAAGAGCCATCAAAGCTACCTCTTTCTGTTTTTGGGCTATCGAAGCTGACTGCTGGATCATGACCAGCAGCATTTCTTAGCATGCAATGCAGAAAACATGACCACAGTGGAAGAGTAATGGCATGTTCATTGGTTAGGTTTAGAAGGGACTGACAGCCGTTCAGCATTTTTCTAAGTCTTGATTTGTACAAACATACACTAACATGGTATGTTTTAGGAAAGGGTAAAAAGAAAATAGAAAGTATACATCTGTCAGAGAGCAAATATGCATTTTTAACCAGAAAGTAAAGCTGGTTGGAAAAATTCCAGAATTTTCTGACAAAAGATGAAAAATGGCACAAATTTTACTGAAACTTGAGAGAAAGAATCCGCTATTGGATTTGGAGTTTTGGAGCCGCTATTATTTAGAAAAGAGGTTGGAAAAACAGCAGACTTCTTTTTTACTTAATTCATGAGAAAGGATGATTCAAGATCGTTTTTTAAATGGCCCTTTTGAGATCTGAACCAATTGACTTAAGAGTGATGACGCATAAGACACATTCAATGCAAATAAGAGAATTACAGAATCTAGTTAGGAATGCCTCGTGACAAACACAGTAAAGTAAAGCTGGACCCCTTCCTTACATCTCTCAAGCATATTGTAACAGCCATTACATCACCTTCGTCTCCCTGCTTTCCCTGTGGCATGCACTAGTAGGGTTCTGTCACTTGTGGCTGTATGTCAGGGTTAACCATGTAGTTTTACTAACAGGTTAGACAAGGATTTGTAGAGGATGGTTTGGATAGGTATGATCCTACCTCTGCCTGGGAGTTCGACTAGACTAGATAACCTTCAGAGGTCCTTTATATCCCTACTTTTCTATGAGTCTATGAACTACTGAGCAAAACCAGCTGTTGCATTTCTACCTTCCTGAATCAGAGCACAAATTATCAGGAGTTATTACTGAAAACAAATGACTTGGAGTTATGATTTTAGACTACTTCCCAATGTGAATAAATAGTACAGTGATCCAATTCTAAACACTTATTTTTGCAATACTCAAAAAATACTGTGCTACTATAATAGTTATGCATTTTAACCATAATTTATGGTTCACCACTATTTTTGCATTGTTTGTAGCTTGTGGTTTTACAAAGGAGTACCCAAAATATTAAAAGACTTAGTATTAAACTAGCCTAGTGGATTTCTGTAAATGTTAATCTTTGCATGAGAAAACTGTTGAACTAAAAGAAAAGGGAACTGCAAGTTACAAGCTGCATATGCTTTATAATTCCTTTAATTGATTATTTGCTATCCTACTGTCTCTAAATTCTCTGACATTGGCTAGTTGTTTTAAAATGTCATGAACTGAAGTTACTATAATTAACTAAGGCTAGGGACAGACATTATACACAAACATAAGGGATCAGAAACTGGTCTAAATTTGTAACACAACAGAAACTCAGTGCACATAAGCCAGTTTTACAATGGTAGAACCTGGTCTAAGATAGACCTGGACTGATGTAGTATCAGATTTAATCAATTTACGTTAGACTGATCTAACCCAGGCTGTCACAGAACTGAGGCAACAAAACCTCTGCTGCTCAGCCCTGTCTTGTCTGCACCCGTCAGCCAGATGAGGCAGTGGGAGGGGTGAGTAGGGGGAAACAGAGCCCCTAGCCCCAGACCCCCAGAGCTAGGGTCCCCATAGTTGGGGGGAGTCATGTGGTGGGGTCTTTCCCCTCAACTGCTTGCTGTCTGCATAGGATGGCTAGTGGAGCTGCTTTCCCCAGCCCTGTTTCCCACCACTCCTGCCCCCTACTAGCCACTGCCACTTAGAGATAGAGGGTGGGCAAGGTGGGGAATGGAGACCCCCACCTTGGCCTGGCCCCCCACCAGGGTAGTGTAGGTGCAGCTTCTAACTGATAGGGAGCTGAGTTGCAGCTAGGGTGGGGAGAAGCAGTGGCAGCAAGGAAGGAGATTTTTGTTCCCTTTGCCGTGATCAATTATAAGACTGATTTTCTTAGCACTAATTTGTGTAGGAGTTTTATTCGTGCAAATAGGGATATTTATGCCATAAAGCATTTGTTTGTTTGTAAATGAAACTATTAATGTCAGAACTGTGTTTCCACAACCACCCTTTGAACAGATACACTCAGTTACTTGACAGGAATGTGACAAGATAAAATGGAATGTACAATTATCTAGCAAATAAATCTGTCGTGCCTTTTATTTTACTCGTTCAGGAATAAGTCCAACTGAGGTTAAAACTTTGTTTCATAACCATAGCTAAAAATAATTCTTTCCTGAGCAAAGAGGACAAGAAAAGATTTCACGTTCCCAAAAATTCCTCCACCAACTCATCTCTTTTATTTCTATTAACATCCTCCTCATTTTATCTCTGAGAGAATCAGGGTTTTCCTTTAGCAATGCTGCTTATTTATGTATGTTGAATACCCATCAAGGATCAGAACACACATCATGTCACATAACTGGTGAATCGCACAGAGTAAAATACCTAACACTAATGCTTGAAAGGATATTTCACTGTGACCAAACTGCCAAGGGTCGAATCCATATGTTTTCATGGAAAAAGCCTATCAAACTATTCTGAATATCAAGCACATTAGTTTAAACCATGATAGGTTTGTAGACCATTTGTTGAGAGAAAAAGAAAACTTAGTCTTAGCTTAGCTTGTAGACACACACTTAAAAATACTTTTGGGATATATACTTATTTTTTTTTGTAGTTGTGGACTGGTTGCATTGAATCCACTGGTCATGCCACAGGTGGTTAAAAGTATCTTGTACTTTGCTAAAACATTTATTCCCTGAGAGTCACCACGCTCCTTCATAGCATTTTGTAGAAACGGTAATGTCCATTTTGTGTCCAAAACACCCTTTCCATATTTGTTCGATTTGAAACATCAACTTAATCTCTAGAACATATGTACTTCATACTAAAGTGGAGATCCTTGACAGCTTGATAGGCTGAAAGGGAAACCCAGTTGGCATACTTCTGATAGTATTTCATCAGTTATGAAGTATTTAAACGGCTCCTGGAAAATCTTATTTATCAATACAATTTAACAACTGTTAAATATTTTAAAAAACATTGCTGTAGTTAACAGGAACCGAAAGTTTTGGCACTATCAAGGCTATCATCCGTGAAAAGGAAAGAGATACAAATACGCAACATAAACCAACTCAAAACACTTTTCTGGTTCAAATATCTTTTTCTTCTTTTGTTTTTCCTTTTTTCTTCTTTCTCCATCCGGTCAGCGTTGAGGACGAAGGGAACAGATACATCACCATCATTCTATTTCCAGAAAAATTTAAAAAACAGAAACTTTGAGGAGGAGTGGTAAGTCTCAGTGTTCCTCAATACTGGCTGTTGCTATGGAGTGAAGCTTTTTACATCAGATCTTTATTCTCCTTAGATCAGCATGGAAGGACATTATAGAATATTGCAATCTCCCCACTCCTATGATTGATAAAGCCATGAGAAAACTTTAAGGAAGATAGTGTTTAACTGATAACCATAGTCATATAATCTAACCTTTAGAGTAAGTTGTTACCTATTAAAGACAGAAATATTCAGTGTCCAGACAAGCATACATATACACGGGCACGTGTTTCCTATGACACAAAGAAGCAGAAGCACACATTTGTGCTACGGCTTTTTGTCCCAGGGCACGCTCCTACATACACGCTCCAGCATGTGGCAAATTCATCTGGATGGGGTGGGGGAGGCTGTAACCAGCACCTGTGCTGGCCCCAGGAGCCTTACCTGGGGTTCTGGGTGCCTCTTGAGGCAGCAGCAATGTCATTCTGGCTGCTCAGAGCCTGGGCTGGCAGCCAGAGCATGGCTATGGCTGTCCAGGCTCTGTTTCTGGATCTCCTGGTATCGCATTTTGGTGCAATGCTACAAATTAGCAACATGGCAAATAGGTGCACGTGAGAGATACGTGGTTTGCAGCACCTCAAACAGCTTGAGGCACCACAAACTGTACGTATGTGCTTGTCTGGATGAAAGCAGGCATTTTACAGGTGTGGGGTAGTCGACTATGGCCTAAGAAATTCAGGCAAGACCTACACCCACTTTTAGGTATATTGCCTCATAATCGCTGCATAGGGAGATGTAGCAACACTGGAACACCGAATATGAAAATGCAATCATGTTCAAGACCTTGTTTGTGGAAGTGTTAATACATAATACAGCATGTAAGCAGTGTTCCCTCTAAGCTGTGCGCATGCGCAGTCATGCACAAGTAAAACTCTTGCTCTGCATGAACTTTTTAATGCCATGCACCTGCCCAGAGAGGAACTGGGCACAGAGCACGGCAGAGGCACTGGAGCCAGTGTGGGACACTTACTAAAGGTAAGCTGCTCACTCCTCATGCAGGGCAGGCAGTGGCTCCTCCACAAGCTGAGGCAGGGACAGGGATTGGGGCAGGGGCTGGGGCTGGCGCAGGCTCTGCCAGCTCTGGGGACCTGCTCTGCACCCCTGCATCACTTCAGAGAGTGAGGCGGCACGTGGCATCAGGGTTGGGGAGTGAAGCAGTTCCCCAGAGCTGGCAGAGCTCATGCCAGCCCCCAGCCCTGCCTTGCCTCACCTCGGGGAGGATCCTCTGCCTGCCCTGTGTAAGCAGCTTACCTGTTATCTGACTCATTGAAATTTTCTTTTTGCTGTGTGCCAAGCAGCCAGAATTAGACATTTCAAACCCTGTCCTGATTGTCCAGTGATGTAACATTTCATTTGGGGGAATAGCATCAGTATTTTTATTTTCACCTTTCCCCTTAAAAGCAGACCACTACTGATTCACAAGATAAAGAGTCTTGTTCTGCTCTGCTTCCAGCAGACATGGTCTCTCTTGGCTTTGCAGCACAAGGAATATCCTGGTTTGTTCTCTGTAGGTATGACTCTCACATGTACAGATTTTTAAACAATAGAGCAACTTTTCTTGAGAAAGGCCTTGGGGGGTGGAAAGAGAAGACACAGTACTGTAGCAGGGTGGGGGTAAGCAGGACAACTGCCCTGGGTACTGAAAGGAAGGAGCACTAACAGGTGCTGCCCTGCCAGTGCAGGGTGTGGGATGGAGCTGTGAGCAGCTCATTGCGGGGGGGACACGGGGATCGGGGGGGGAGGGTGGCTGCATGCATGGGCAAGCATAAGGGGAACTGCTTCTCGGGCTCCACCGGCTCCGGGGAACCGCTGGACTGAAGTGGTGTGCTCACGGACCGCTACTCCTTAGAAGGAACATGGTATGCAAGACTGCATGATAGAAAAGAACAAGTGCAGCAACTATAAGGTTATTTATTCCTTTTATTTCAAGCCAAGATTTAGAATTTCCCTTGTTGGCTCACTGTAAGTACTCATGTGTGACTGTCACAGTCTTTCTGTTATTGCTGTGATCAGCAGTATAATGTGGTGGGTATTGGAGTCAGTTTGTATATTTTAACAGTTCTAGGAAAAAGACACTATGTCATAACATATCTATCATGCCAAAAATGAACTAAATGCTCTATGTATGTAGTGGTTAAGTGCCACAACCACTAGGCTCTTGGGCTAAAAGATGAGAAAGCCCCTGCCCTTTTTACCTTGCTTTGCTTCTGGCAGGTACACATACGGTGTGATGTTATTTTATCATATGGTTGAACAGAATCCAAAACTGTGTGTCAGTGTCAGAAACACAAGTCATAAAGTTGCATACATGCAAGACTGTGTAAGGTCAAAACAGAACTAGGGTAACCAGTACCATAGCTTCCATCCATTTTTGCCTGTACTTGCACAGACGTGTCCACAGAAGGTGGATTACCTTTTTCAGGTAACACCCTTTTTGAGGGTGACAACCTTTTATTAAGAAACATTACAAACAGTCGTAGTACAATGCAGTATTGTAGGAACTGCTGAACAATACAAAATTAGGCACAAAGGGACACGGGACTAGGGCAGATCTCTTGGATTATAGACAACCGTCTCAAGCATACGTGTGAGCTCCAAATCTGCCACTGACACACAAATTAAGGAATCCAAATTATCATCCTGTTCATTGTATGCATGATGATAGAGATTGTTTGCATCATACTTACAAATGTGTATGTGTCACATACTACCTATACTACAATATAGGAAATTAAGAAATAATAATAGGCAATTAATTACCACAGGAGTGCAACTTTACATCTAAAGAATTTTGCCTCAGGTGTTCGGTTACAGGAATTTCCTTGAGAAAACTTTTTAAGCAAATTGCATACAGAATTGATTGCATTTATCCAGAAAGTTTTGACAGAAAGTCTGTAAAAATCACCCCTCGTGGCCAAATGGCCGAAACATTCACTTTATGTCACAAAAGTTAATTATTCTATTGATGACAGAGCAGTAACGTATTTGAACAGATGACCGATAGCATGTTACTACCTTGAATTAAATGCACAAATCAACAGGGACCAGTTAAAAATTACCGCCCCCCACCATGTTTGGAAATATTTCAACCTGTTAAACACACTCCCTACCCCCAACAAGGAAAAACTCAAAACAAATTAAGGGAAGTAGGTAACGGATTCAAAAGGACTGAAAAGCTGAAGGACTTAGTTGTAGAAGAGGCTTAGCTCTCTTTCTTATATCTCTGTTTAAGCATCTGGAGCTCATAATCCAGAAAAAACGGCACCAGGAGGAGGGGGAGGGAGGGCAGGGGCGAGGGGAGGGGGCACGACCTTATAGCGAAAGTTTACAGACCGAACAGTTAATGTTGTCCCAGGACAGATCAGGAGACAAGTTTCCAACTAAGAGAGGGCAGCTGGTAATACCATTGTACCTAGCACTGTTGAGACCTCATAGGGAATGCTGTGTACAATTCTAGTCTTTCTTGTTCAGGAAAGATTAATTAAAACTGGAGCAGGTGCAGAGACGGGCTACTAGGAGGCTCAGGAGAATAAAGATCCTATCTAATGAAAGGAGACTATAAGAGGTTGACTTGTTCATTCTTGCAAAACAAGGAAGTATTTTTTTGGCATGAAAAATTTGTCTAAATATTAACTATTATCTTGTCTACTTCTAGTGTATATTCAGCCTGGCAAACTGATGAGTGCAAAGGAAGTTATCCAGAATTATAATAATCAGAAATATGCATTTTTAAAGTATGATCAAATCAGTGAATAGGGAACAACATGGACATGAATGAGGTGATAATGTGAAGGGAAAAAAAACCGCTAAATACCTCGTCCTTAAATATGCAAAGAATCCTAACCAACGGCTTTAAAAATAGGTAAAGTAGTAACTTATCCGGCATAGATATTATTGATGGAAGAAATAGAAGAGGTATTGGCAAGTGTCACAAAACATTATTGCATTACTAAGAAAAACCACTGTAGGAATGTCCATATTACATTGTTGCATTTTAATCATGAACAAGAAATGTGAGAATTAATGAGTAACATAATTCTCTAAATAGATCATATTCCATAATGATCATAGTTGCATCCTCATGGCAGTAGCCAAAATCTCTATGAAATAATTTTAGCTGTGCCACACTTGTCAGTGTTAAAGTTAACCCATCTGCTTTTAACACACAATTCTATGTGCGTTGTCTGTATTAGCTTCTGGAAAAGGACCACTTTTGGTGGAGAATATTACAGCACAGCTCCTCACACCAGGTAGGGAACAGAAAGGTAATATCAAGAGAAATGTTGCCTAAAACAATTGCATAAGCCAGATGTTTTGGGGGGATGGAAGATGGATTTATGCCAATATTAATAATTTGTGCTTCAATAGGTGTTAAATAGGTTAGGTAGACATTTGTTGGGGATGGTCTTGATCCTGCCTTAGGATAGAGGAATGGAACTAGATGATTTCTGGAGGTGTCTTCGGGGTCAATATTTCTATGATTTCATGACAGACCAAACAAAAACACACTCTTGGTGACTGTTGAGCTTCTGCTTTTCTGTTTTAAATTTCTAGTCAAGCTATATCTATCTCAGGTTTTCATCTTGATTGCAAGAGGGGTAATTACACAAGCTATTTCATCGAATCAAATGAACCAAGATGATACTTTACAATACCAATTTTCTCCTCTTTATAGAATTTATTTTCCCCTTGACATCCCATTTGGATTTTGGGCAAATCTGGCTGTGGAAGGACAAGAATTAGACCCTAAAGAAGATAAACCTCTGTAGAGAATTGTAGAGGTTTATGCAAACTTTGACTCCCCTCCTTGTTTATTGCAACCAAAATTGTAAGCATAAACAGAGAATACGCTCTCATCAGCAAAACAACTTGAATGCATTTATAAGTGGTCTCGTCAGTTTTAGTGCAGATTACTATATACTACCTATCACTCCAGGCTTTTGAAGGTTTTTAATAAAAAGGCAACAATGAGATGTGTGATTTAAAATGACATTGAGTATCATTTTGTAGAAAGTGGGTTTTTTTTTTACTAATTACTTTCCTTCTCTAGTTATGTCAGTGGTTTGATGAGAGCATTTTTGTAATGGTAAATGAGCCTCCATTCATTGCACTTAGGTTCACTACAACTTTAAAAAGCTAGACTTTTACTGTGTTGGATAATACATACAGAGTTCTAGTAAATGATGTCTGGAATGAAAATAGAAGATGACCTATATCATATTTATATTTTTTATAAAATTGTGAATTTCAGACCTCATAGACTATCCCCTCAGCACTACTTGATATTTGTATAAGAAGAGAGAAAAGCTAACTGGAAAACAATCCAAAAAGGACATTTGAATGAACCTACAAAGAACAGAGGAGAATATAATGCAATGGTTTGCTCTCATATAACACTTTTAATTTTAAAGGGGATATTAAAACAAAGTATCAATTAAACTCTCAACAACCTTTTCTAGCAGATGAACTCGAAATAAATGGAGGCATGGAAGGCTTGAATGATTTACTAAACAGTAAATAAGTGATAGAGGCAAGGGAAAACTTCAGCAGTTCTGACTCTAAATCTAAACCCCACACACTTCAGTACCTGACACCATAATGTCCTGAAGGAAAGGTGTATGGTACATACTGTACCTGCTTTATAGGATGTCCTTTTTGTTCAATCAACTTCAATCTGCAGGGCAAGAAACTCTCATGACAAAACTACAAGACTATGTATTTGAACAAATTGGGACGATGTTTTACAAAAGGGTAAACATTATCCCAACCCAACTAACTTGAGAATTGAAAAGGAGACATAAAGGAAGGGGGAAGAGAAATCAAATAAGAAGGCACATACTTGAAAATACAAACAGAAAAATGCTTATGGATGGCTTAAAATAGTGGAAAACGACATGTTTTTTAAAGATGTGATATTTTAAATAAACAATATATTTGTTTGATGCTGAATTCCCCACAAGGAACATCAAGCCATTTACCTGTAAAATTCCAGAGTCACGCCACATCTGCAAATGTCTGTAACATCAGCATTTGTACAACAAAATAGATGATGATAAAAATATATACACCTGTGTGTGGGGGGGG
>JAGPOW010003395.1:18977377-18988395 GCA_030014935.1 Caiman crocodilus
GGGGGGGGTCATTATCTAAGGCTAAAGTAAGCTGCATAAATGCTTCATTACCATGGAAATTGTGCGCAGAACATGACAGCAAAGAAAGTCAGTTGAGACAGCCCATTTTAATTTTTATTGATAATATGATCACAGGTGTGCTTTTAATCATTTCACCACATTACATTCCCATCAACTGTCAGTAGTAATTTCACACGACAAGCATGTTGCCCTTGTGGCATTACAAACACAACCCAGAGTTATTCAAAATGCTTGGTGACTTGTAAATGACCCCAACTATTGTAAGTGCATAACTCAGGGAAGTCAATAGATTTAGTGAATTATTTGTCACTCACCTCCATTATATACTGTAGCTTTGAGATGCTTCATGGCAAGTGTGGCTAATAATGGTTACAGCCATAAGTTTTGAGAGCATTAGACTGCACTAGCACTTGCATGTCGTGGAGGTAGCAATGCCAGCAACGTTCGGATAATGTCAGAAGGTTTATATGACATAAGGCAGTGATCATGCTGAGACATGCTGTTCCTGTTCTCCACATCCTTGCTCCAGAAGTGGAGGTGGAATAACTATGTTATAATGCAGCCAACAAGCCATGCTGAGCAGCAGATCTTATTGGTGCATATGCCGCACCACACAAGCACAGCTGTACTGTCTGTTCCCAACACAGGCGATGCATAGAAGGGGCACAGAGGGGCATGTGCTCCAACCTGACATTGGCCGCTGCTGGCTTCTGCAGGCAGCAACGACCTGTGCACACACACACTGTTGACGCTCACTACTACTGACAGTGTGGATGGTGTCTGCAGGCAGTCCACGCTTGCCGCCCTCCATCCCTTGCCAATGACACGGCCGGTGGCAGCTGCGGGTGGTCTCCACTCGCCGCTTACCAGCATGGTGCCCACCCAGTCATGGGAAGCAAGCACCAATCATTCATGGTTCCCAACCTGGGAGCTAGAGCCCATGCATCAGGTGCAGCACTCCAGCAGCATGCCCCAGTATGGCATTGCTTCATTTCCTATAGACCTTGTACTGAAGTGCAGTGTGGAAGACTGGTTCTAATCCTGACTCCACTCACTTTGGCTAGGTACAGACATTCAGAAAGCCCGAGATGGAATTGGTCTAAGCAGTACAGTTTTCTGTAAGCAGCATAGTTTAGATTGGTACCGAGCAGAACACCATTTTGTGGGGTGAGAGGGGGGCAAATCTTAGACCAGGTTCTGCCATTTTTAAACCAGTCTGTGTGCTGAACATCTGTTTTGTTATGGGTATAAACCAATTTCCAACCACTTATACCAGTAAAAGTGAAATGTCTGTACCTGGCCTTTAAGTACTAACTTAGTTAACCCAAGTAGTGTCTTTGTTGCTCTTTTCTCCCTCCTCCACCTTCTGGAATATAAATTCTCTCTGGCTCACTCACTACAGGTTTGTACAGCATATAGTATAAATTGGCACATAATATAAATAATTAGTATGATGATAATGATAACAGCAACAACAATAATTTCAGGAGATTAACACATGCTGTGTACATTTAGATACCATCTTATAGCATATTGGCTCATAAACATATTTATGAAACTGGTTATTTCAGAATAAACATGTTAAATTTGTGACAGTTATTCATTGCTTTTGTTCTATACCAGCACCGTGTCCTTGTCACGTACTTGCAGATGTGAGCTGTACCACCATACATTCTTATGCCAGGAAAGCCATTGTACAGTTTCCTTTAGCTAAACAACTACACTGATGTCTACAACTTCAGCTTACGCTTGATGAGGAAAATGTTTTGAATGCTGGCAGTGCTTCATACCAAAATAATAAAATACAATACAAAACAGCTAAAACATCCCACTGAGGTGGGTAAGCATATGCAGTATTATATTCATTCTACAGAGAAACAAAATGAGGCATTTCGCAAAAGTTAAGTGACTTGTGCAAGATGAGTGAAAAAAAAAATCAGTAGCACAGACAGGCAGAGAAATCCATCAGTTGAGCACTCAAGTCTATCCTTCTAACCAGGGGTTGGGAACATTTTGGGGAGAGCACCAAAAAAACTGCAATGTCTACTTGTAAGATGTTGGCATGCCGGACAAACAAAATGGAGGGAGGGGGTCCTTACCAGTTATCATTTACCACAGGGAGGGGAGCAACCCAGTGGGGAAGGGGAGGAAAGAGAAGCAGTATGGTTCCCCTGAAAGAGGCAGGGCAGGCAGTGTTGGCTACAAAGCACCAACCCACAGGATCATCATAACTTTCTAGTTTATTGGATGGACACAAAAGTCAGACTATAAACCTTGGTGCTGATCCCCCCAAACAAACGCACACACGTTTACACACACACATACACACTCACAGTAGCTAGCTATGAACACTAAGCACTGGTGTCAAGACATACTTATCCCCAAGCACTGGAGTTTGCCATTGATGGCAGTTTGCTTTAGAAGGGGTCGCTGGCTGGTCCTTCTGGCTGGACAGGCAGGGTGCTGGTCAGGTAAAAGAGGGCACCATTGGTAGTCATTCTTCGCTGCCTTTTATCCCTCTCTGGCAGACTTTGGCGACTCCCCAGTTCTCAGGCTTACACAATCTAGGGGTCGTTTACCTTGAGCGATATCCCTCTTGGTAGCTGCTGGATGGCAGCTGTCAGCCCCAGGGGTCACATCTGCATGTACGTGCAGTCTCAGGAGTCCATTGATGAATTTTGATTGATTCACTGCCATGATGATAGAGCTCTGGAAGTGGCTGATCAGAGGGTATTTCAGCTCCAAGGGTCTGTTCCAGCATTGATGAGTTCAAACCAGGGCTCCCACACCTATAACAGTGAAGTTTCTAGGAATTCCTAGCTCTTTATTGAGTCTTTCCGCTTCTTGGTCTGTAGTTTTGTAGGTGTTAATTGCCACTCATCAACATGCTTATCCAGACTAGCTACTGTTACAGAATCAACCATGATTCATTCAGGGACCTGCTCCATACAGAGGTTCCTGCTCTTACTAACATTGTTACATAGTCCAGCTTACTTTTAAACTGAAAGTACATTCGTAAAAGCATCTACAAGCTCTATTTTCACTACAAATACACCTTATATAACAATACTAATGATGTAATAAAAGAAAGAGAGAGAAGAAGGAAGAAAAGGTAGAAAAGAGAAAGCATCCCCAGGAGGCGGCAAATACTAAAAGAGGGACTTCTGCCATAAGGAGGAGCTTCACATTTGCTACATTAAATTTAAAATACTTCAGGTTACTTACATATATACAGCTTTGGTTTGCTGCAAGAAGAGATATCATTAAGACGAGAGGGTGAGAATAACAGTGGTCTAGTGAGGACACGAACACAAGGTATTAGAGTCATCAAAACAATGAAAACTGAAAGAAAATACATTAGAATAATCAAAGCCATTGGGCTTTTGAACATTATATATTATTCACTTGATAAATCATACATATGTATGGATAGCATTTTTATACATAAACATCACCATCACATCGTACCTCTTTCTGAGTACAATTATGTAGATATTACGTACAACAGTATTTTAAGGGTACAGATGGTACAAATGTCACAGAGTTTTGGTTTAAAACGTGTTTCTTTTTATTACCATTCATGGCACTATCATGATATTTATGAATCTTTAGAGAGCAAATATTGCGGGTAGATCTAAAAGCACAAACCATGAACCAAGACTATCTCCTGGCTGAATCTTAAAAATGAAGGATTCTGGTACAGCAAAAACAAGCAAAAAATAAGCTTTAATATAGCGCTTAAAATATTCATTTATGATCACAATGCTTTTGGAAAAAAATGAGCACCTACACAACATCAGGCCAAATTTCTGTAGTAAAAAGTATGACATTTCTAGGAATCAAAGGAACAAAAAAGTTAACTATATTACTGTGTACGCTCTCCCTGTTGTCCACCAAGTATCTTCTATAAAAAAGAAGAATGGCATATTTAAAACAAACCTAGAAGGCATAGTTAGTTGAAGAAAGATCAGCCAAAAACAAGGGCAGCAAATTGAAGAGGTGATACATTTTCATAGATTCATAAATTGTTAGCGGCTGAAAGGGACCTCACAAGATCACTGGCCCCAGCTCCCCCTACACTAGGAAGGACAACTGGGGTCAGGTGACCCCAGCGAGGTGACTTTCCAGTCTCTCTTGAAGATTTCCAAAGCAGGTGATTGCACCACCTCTGGAGGGAGTTTGTTCCACAATCTAGACACCCTGACTGTGAAGGAGTTTTTCCGAGAACTGAGTTTGAAGCAATCTGCCAGGAGTTTGTATCCATTACGCCTGGTCTTCCCCATAGGTGCCCTGGTGAACAGTTGTTCACCAAGCTCTTGATGTAGCAGTTAAAATCTTCATTTTTAACATACAGTCAAACAGCCAAAAGTCAGTATTGAGCACCTGACTGAATGAACAACAGAAACCATGTTAGTGACATAAATCTGACTTTTAAATATCAGAGTAATTAAGGAACTTGCAACCCTGAAGCTAAGCTAGAATTTAAATCCAATTACAAACGTAAACTCCATGGCTAAAAAGAGGTGGCTGGTTTTATTTGGATTTAAGTGTTGTGTTTTGTCATACCCTAGACCTTACAGATGGACAAGCCAGTTGGTTCCACATTAAGTACCTGTGAAGTATCTGAATTAACACTTTGCCTCAGAACAATTGTGGCTAATTCAGGTTAATTGCCATTTAAGCCTTGCATGCCGATAACTGTGCCTTGCCTGTTTTGAGGTGAGTCGAATGTCTCGGACTAATTAGCCACAAATTAAACCAGTCATCTATTTCTGGCCCATAGCTATAAGCAGACATCTTATTTGAGGTGGTCCTGATTTGTCCAAGTCAAAACCTGGGACAAATGAAGAGCAGCACAGCCTCTGACAAGCATAGCCCTTCCAAGCTGCATTGCTGCTCAGTGGCACGCAGCCTGACACGTTTGTCCCTGGAATGATTGGCAATCGACTTTAACGAGTCACCATGAACTTACAAATGCATACAAGCACTGTCCTGGCAAGCAGTGTCATCCCTGTCTGGGGAAGCATGAAAAGCATAGCCTTGCTGCTCATTTCCCTTCCTGTCTCTAGGAGTGGAGGGGAGGAAGCATCAGGAAAAGGCCCCCACTCACTCCCTAGATCAAGGAGAAATCAGTCTTCAGAAGGCTTGGGTGGAAGGGCGGGTGGAGTGAGAGGGTGGCAGCTCCTCAACTCCTCCCTAGCTGGTGGGATAATGGACTGGTACATATGTAAGGGCCTGGAAAAAAAAGCTTTTTCCCCATGTGAAACGTGACATGGGCCAAAGCCCCCGAATTGTGAAAAGCTAAAGTAAATTAACTCTCAATGGTCATTCTCTGACGAGGCTGAACAAATGCAGAACTTGCAAGTTAATGAGTTAAGCTGAACGTTGGTTTTTCTATCCAACAAAACTTCTAGAGACTTCAAAAATTATTCCTATACTGAACTTAGACAAGCAGCAAAATCTTGAATTTTTAGAACAACAACAACAAAATAATCAGCATGGAGCAACCAAATACATCTATTTCAATCACTTTGAAGTAGTTAACTTGGTTATCATACATAGTTTAACATTTATTCTAAATTAGAAAACGAATTTTTTTTCTTTCTAAATGTCAAAATGAAATATTTTAGCCATCTCTAGTTTTTGTCTCCAAAATACTGAGTTGAGAAATTCACCAACTTTAAAGCTTTTCATGATTGTTTCAGGTTTGATGAATCAATGTTCTTCTCTGATATCTGATTTAATTTTAAAAAATATCCTGACAAGTAATAAGCAGCACTTCTGCTGTGGTGAGGAGTCTGCCTTCTCATCTATTCTCAGATTAAAGAAGACCGGATGCACGCCCCGGTTTGAACAGAACACTGAATATCTCAGTCAATGGCAATTTTAATTTACCACAGAACTCTTCCAGCCAAAAACAATGCATAATTTGCTTCTTTCATTTGACGTTGTCTCATAAATAAAAGATAAGAGGATAATGAATTATAGTTTGTAAACACTAGAGCCAAATAATAATCGTTGATTGCTAATAAACTTCAATGAAAACTGATTCATACAAGCTACAAGTGATACCATGGCAATAAATATCTAGGAGGGCACTGTACATTAATAACAATTGTTATGCTGCTCTTTGAATATTAATTCTCATTTGCATAGCTATTGGCTAGAAGGCAATGGGAAAATATTTCTCTAACAGGCTGAAACAAATAAGTCTGTCAACAACTCACTTTTCTTCTATTTCTCATGTTCAAATCATTTCTGATTTGTCGTGACAAAGTGCTTCTATCTTCAAGTAAATGCAAAGAGGAAAAGTTAAATTTATATACATTGTTACAACACTGAAAAAGTTCACTGTGACATCTATTTAAGAAAAAATATATAGTACTCTGACATGGACAAGCTCTACCCTTTTTCCTTCATACTCATTGTTTTCAGAAGGTTATTTCTCCATTTACGTAAAATAATTCTAGTGATACTGGTATTAGACATTTCATAGAATGGTATAATTTCTGGCAGCCATACAGGATAGACCCTGTGCAGTGAATCCCATTATCTGAGCTGTTGAAGCACGCTTCATACACACATAATTACCACAGATGATCCAACTTCTACAGTAATTACAGTATTAGAATAAATGGGAACATGGCAGCCTGTGACCTAAGAATCCTCTGGCAGTAAAAGATAAGTATGACTGCTGTGCACAGCTTTGTCTAAGCCTTTTAAAACATTCTCCAAGGCTCCACTACATAAGTAGCAACAGATCAGCTTTTGGACTTATTTTTGTTCCAAACACAATAGTTGCCTATTTTGTAGCTTACTCATGTTGTCTACAGTTGTCAATATCTCTCTAGAGAGAGAGAAAGAAAGAGAAACAGACGAGAGAGAGAGAGAGAAGGCAAACAAAACAGAAACTTGATACAGACATGTGCACACCATATTTGTGGAGAAGATAGGGGGATACGATACAAGGAAGAGACAGATTATATATAGATTTTTATTTGCCTTTGACCACCTTACCCACTCCCTGTCTACTTATTCACCATCTCTACAATCTTCCCATTCCCAAATTTTATGCAGATTCCCAAAGTATGCATACACATATGTGTATGCACAAATATATGCACAATCAGATACAGCAACACATGCTCCTTTCCCCCCAGATTTTGGACCTGCTCTTTTCTCCTTTTTCCTATTCTCTCTGAAAATTACCTGAAAATTAGGAGCAACCCTAAGGCATTAAACTCCTCTTGGTATATAAACAACCTGCAAGTCACATATCTTGCATCCCCACAGGGATGCACATAAGATCAGTTAGGTCTGGTCACATGTAGTTTCCCAAAAATCTAAAAGACACATATTTTCTTCTGGGTGTTTCTATTAAGAAATAGACATTTCTCTTCAACCATATGACTAATACCAGTTTGGTAGCAATAATGTCTTAAAAGAGCTTGAATTTATGTACTTTTCACAACTGGCTTCTGCATCAAGTGCCACCTTTGCTGTAGTACTCTCAAGGAATAAAATAGCAACAAAAAGCAAGCTGATGAGTATAGAAAAGGCACTTTCAGAATTAGCATGCAAGGTTAATTTCTTCTTATAAAGAAAGAAATGAAAAATAAGTTATTTGTAACCTTCACTGTATGTGTATTGCTTCAAATCATGAGTATCTTAAAGTATAACACAACATTGTAGTTCAAAAGAGGCCAGACAAACTCCTCCAAGTGACCTGCCAGCTCCAACTATTTACCAAGGTTTTTCCAGATATACAGATGGCAGAGATGCTTAGTTTCTGAGACTAGGAATGTTTTAGTAGTCTGCATGCTCAATGTTTTAAGAAGTTAAGTACATTGTCTTTTAGATCTTAATATAAGTGAAATATGCATTCTTACCCTCATCAGAACCCCACCAATGCAAACTCTATTACTTCACAGTTCATAATTGTTTTTATTTTCTGTATTGTTGTAGTTCCTAACTATGAGCCATGGTACCTGTTGTATAAAAACTGAACAAAAACAGTCCTTGCTCCAACAAGCTTAAAATATCAGTTTATCTTTTACAAATTAATCTTTTTTTCCCCTTTTGAGAATCAGTCTTGTGTTAGAAATGGAATTTTCCTTCCTGATAAATGTTTTCCTCTGATTTACTAATTACAGATGATTGAAAGAACATGATTCTACAGGTTCTAATAATAAAAAAATATTATTTTGTCATTCACTTTCAGAAGCAAAATGTGGCAGTTAACAATAACTTATTTTTATTCAGACTTAATCATTTCCATCAGTGACATTAACAGCTGCATTTGAAAAAAGAAAAACCAAACCAAACCCCCAAAAAGCTTTTTCTTGCAAGTGAGGATTTGCTACTTTCCAGCATATCTCATGCTGACTTTTAATTAGAGATCACATAATTTTTAGAAGACAAGTTGACCCTATCACCTTCTAAAAATAACAGGATACCATATCTCTGATTTATTTCCCATTACATAGCAATACAGTAAATGGCTAAAATATCCTCAAGATATACAGCCAAACATAACATTCAAAAAGGAACTCAAAACAACTATAAAACAAAGTGTGTGACATATACGGATAAAAATGTCAGTGTTGAAATGCCTTACATAGTACAATAAATGTATATGCTCCAATGTTAGCACTTTTACCTTCCTTTGCAAAGCTAAGAGAACATTTTCTAATACACATTTCTTTGACCAGAATATATATCTGGATCAGAATATATTTCCTGGACCAGAATATATATTATAAACAAAATATTAAAACTTTTTGCCAGCTACTGAACAAGGTACCACACAGGAATATCTTTTAGCACTTCATTGTAAGTTATAAAGTAAAACCCACATATTCTTTCATATCTAGGAAGGTCATGTACCGATATGCAATTGCTCTGGTAGAGTTGCTGCTTTCACAGCAGAAGCCACAAGTGTATGGATATTCATGATTTTTCTCCCAGAACAAAAATGACGGCTCCAGGAAAAAAATAACCCAGGAACAAGCAGGACAAAATCACTCCTGGGGGACTGAATGTCTGTATGCAGATAAATGTTACCATCTGAGAGAAGCCGTACCACTGTCCTCCAGCATCCCAGAGTGCTTTGTTCCTCTTCCATGTCCACTCCACTATCCCCATATTGTGCTGCAGGGAGACACAGGCTGACCTAAGCACTCTGGGTCAACCAATCAGGGCTGTCCTTTGCACTGCTGCCCTTTGTTGAGGAAGATTTGGGAGTCTACAGAGCAGGCTGAGATTTGAGTACTGGGGGCCTCCTGGCTGCCTAGTATCAGCACTACGTGTTGTGTGCTCTCCAGGAGCTTAGCATTCGAATGTCTGTTCAGGGATATCCAGGTAAGTTCTATTACCAAAGCTAGGAGATTTCTCCCACATCATCCAAAAGTGTGTGACTACTGTAAAGAACAGAGTATATAGCTTTTAAGTGTAGCGGCTGGGTCAGTACTCTAAACACAACACAAAATACCCTTGCCCTGCTCTCCCCAGGGTTCTCCAAGATGAGACCCCTGCTGCTAGTCCTTCATTCTCCTCTCAAGCAAGCAACCAGTAGGAACCTAGGGTAAATAATCAGATAAAATAATGATAAGAGAGCCTACGTGAAAAGGTTTAAAGGCAATGGCAAGGGCCAAATCATTAGTAAGCATGAAGCATTTGGTCCCCTGCTGGGGTGGGGAAGAGTTGTTTTGTGTTTCAGTGCTTTGGATAAAACGTGTCCTCTTCTCCTTTGGAAAGAAAGAGGCAAGGCACAGACCTGAACGACTGAAGTGAAAGGTGCAAGTCCATGAGAAGAAGTGTGTTTTTATCATCATCAATGCTACATTGTGACCAGGTTTTAGGAATATTATACAGTACTTCAGGGCTATTAACTTCATGGTTACATTTGCCCCTGCTCCCCTCCTCGCAACACACGCGGACACTGGGCTTCATTGGGTAACCCTAGAGCACTGTTCACAGTCACTGTCTAAACTGCGTAAAACATACACAAACTGACAGAGCCGGAAAGTTTTTAATAATGAGCTTAGTAACACAATATGGTTTATTTCTGCTATGGAGGGAATGATCCATAACTCTCATGAGGTATATTCATGTTAATTATGAAGGTCATTGCCTCATGCAATACTGATCAAGAGCCCACAGAGCCAGACAGTATACAAACAGCACACTTTAGATAAAAGAAAGAAATCTAAACCCTCTGATGAAAGCCTCATGAAAGGGAACTTGTTCAGAAATCCATGGAGGAAAAAAAAAGAAATATAACTGTACAACAGCTGCTTCAACCTTGCAAATAGAATTAAAGCAATTTAAATGAAGTACACAAATAACTAGGGAAGAAATATAGAGTGGAAATGTCACAATAGATTTTACAATCTCAAGCAACAGAAATTAATGCACAGTTGTCATTAATAAATAAAAGCCAGACTTCATGCATGACATGCGCCCAAAACTAAAACATCCCCTGCCACTACTTCTTGCAAGATGTGAAATTCAACCGACCTTTGTATCTGAATGGAACTTATTTGCATTAAGTAGAATAAAAATAATATGTAATGAATTCTCTCCTTACTATTTTTGAAAGCAGTGTTCAGAATCAAAAGGCAACTGATAAGTACCACTTCATGCTATAATCACCATACTATAAATGCCAGCTTGCTTTTTTTTGGGTGTCTTTCCTTCTCGCTGCATAAATACCTCCTCATTGTACATTCTTTCCCTGTTTTAGACCTTTGAGACTTCCCTCATCTTCTTTTCTCTTTCCTTCTTGTTGCTAGTCTCTTTTCTCCACCCCTGTGATATTTTCCTTCTTCTCTCCCTTCCTGCATCCTTCTGATCCCCCTTAAGCCCATACTGACCTTTGCTAATGTAAAGGCCAGAGCAGACCTCGCTTGTTTTTCCACATTGCTATGTTTATCATTCTTAATGCTCGCGTGACAATTCTGGGGACAACCAGCAGGATTCCTGGGGTTGCCACCCCC
>JAGPOW010003395.1:18991124-19023889 GCA_030014935.1 Caiman crocodilus
CTTGAAGGTATCCAGCTTCTCAAGATGTTCCTTCATGAAGTCAGCATTAATGGAGGGCAGGGGATCACCCTCACCTGGACTTCCCTGTCCCGTAGCAGTTATGGACATCCCATGGGACTGATGAAAGACTGACACAAAGTACTTATTTAATAGGTTGGCTTTTTCCTGGGTGTCAGTTGCCCTATCTGGTTCTGCAGGGGTCCAATGTTGCCCCTGCTTTTCCTCCGGCTCCCCACATATCTGAAAAAGGACTTTTTATTATCCTTGATGCTCAAAGCTATTTGGAGTTTAGTTGCAGTCTTGGCTTTCCTGGCATGCTCCCTACAGGACTGGACCAGTGCAGAATAATCCTCCTTGGAAGTGACTCCCATCCTGCATCCTTTGTAGGCCTTTAAAAAGAAGAGCTTCAGGAGGTCTGCTAGGTCCCTGGAGAGCCAGGGGGGCTGCTGTGCCCTCTTGCTGCCTTTCCTTTGAGATGGAATAGACTTAATTTGTGCATTGAGGATCGCTCCCTTGAGGAGCAACCACTCTTCTTGAACTCCCCTCTCCCTGTGGTAACGGTCCTTTAGGGCCTTGATGACAGGCCTCCTGAGGTTATCAAAGTCGCCTTTCCTGAAGTCAAGGACTTCCGTGTTGCTGACTGACTTGCCAGCTTTTTGGCAGATGGTGAAGGTGATCAGCTCGTGGCCGCTGTCACCCAGCTTCCCATCGATCACTAGGTCGCTGACTAGGTCATCCCCAGTAGGGATCGTCCCCAAGTTAGGTTGCTATCCTCTGGCTACCTAGCCTCCTTTGTGGTCCTCCAATCCTCCTCACAGGGAGGTGCACTAGCACTCAGTACACATTTCACTTCTCCAGATGAGCACCCAGCAGGTCCTTCCCCCAAGCTGTCCTAGATCTACAGAGCCTATCCCCAGCTCTGCCTCCTCTTTCAGGCCATCTGTCAGATGCAGGCAGGCAGTGAGAGGTGGGAGAGAAAAGAGACATATGTGTTCCGTTTATGAGCTGTAGGACCCTGGACATCCAAGTCCCCATGGCATGCCCCTGCACCCCGTCCTGAACCATCCTGCGATATACACACAGACCTGACACTAAGCCCAGGAGAAACCCTGTGCTTGGACACAGCCACACGGACTCAGCCATGGCTGCTGCACACTAACCCAGGTACAGACATGCCCGAGTGCTTGGGTACCTGGTGTATTGCAAGGCTTTTTGGCCCACAACTACAGGGTTCTGCAGTACTAGGGCAGGGGGAGCATGGAGGGGACAGTAAGTATCCAAACCAGGTCAAGGAGGATTTCAGGTGTGCTTATTTGTGTCTGACAGCACATCAGGGGTGGTCTGGATGTCTGGTTGCACTTGGCCATCTTCAGAAGCCCAGGGAGCCTACAGGGCATGCTGGGACGTGTGCAGAAGTTCCCACAACCTGCTGACCTGGGCAACTGCAGGTAGTGTGCTTGTCCCCACTTCTTCCCTACCAAAGAGTGAAAGCATGTGCTCCGTTTACTAGGCCTGTGCGAAACGGCTAGTATTTGCTTCAGATTCGGATTTGGCTGATTCAGGGGACAGTGATTCAGTTTGGTGATTCAAATCGCTGTCCTGAATTGATTCAGCTGAACCTGATTTGGAGATTCAGCTGCTGCTGCTGAAGCTCTGAATCTCTGAATCAGCCAGACCCCATCCCCTGCCCAATCTCCCAGCCTGGCAATGGCTGCCTCACTCACCTCAGCTCCTGGGACTTGGGGCAAAAAAACCCTGACTGCGAGGTGTTGCCGAGCAGGGGTGTGATCCCTGTTGCCCCCCACTGCCCCATGATGCATGGGGAGCTCTCCATGAGCCCCTGGTCCCCCCTGTTGCCCCAGGCTCCCTATGGCTACCCCACCTGCCATGGCTCTGGCCCTTTAAGAAAAAAACAAATGAGAAAACTGCTGCACTCACCGTTCCTGCCAGCAGGGGGCGATCCCCGCTGCCCCTCACTGCCCCACACCACGTGGAGGGCTCTGCATGAGCCCCCTGAAGCCCTGGGGCTGCTGCAGGACTGGTGAGTCCCAGGGTTTGTCTTGTTTTTTTTCCTTAAAGGGCCAGAGTTGCGGTGGGTGGGACAGCCATGTGGGGGCTGGTGGAGTGGGAGGGTGTTGCGGGCTCATGCAGAGCCCCCAGGTCAGCATGGGGCAGTTGGGGTGGGGTAGTGGGGATTTCCCTGCAACACCCAATAAGCACTGGGACTTTTCTTTAAAGGGCCAGGAGCTGGGGGGGGCAGTCATGGGGGGGTCTGGGAGAACAGGCAGGAGCTGGGGGCTGGTAGGGGTCCTCTCATGGTCCTCTCCCCTGACTCTCCTTACCATCTCTGAGTCCAGCTGCAGCTCCCTGCTGTAGCCACCAGGGACTATCCAAGTCACCGAAGCTCTCCAAATCTTTTCCGAAGATTTAGAGAACTTCAAATGGATTCAGACCTTTAATTGGTCCCTTGATTCAATTCAGATTCAGAGAGTCAACCACCAAATTGGGCCAAATCTCCTCCAGATTGAATCACCACCCGAGCTTCGCACAGCTCTACTGTTCACTACTAATCTAACCTAGGCCGCTTACAGAAATCTGCATAAGTTAGATTGATTCCTCCTTGGGCTTCTTGAATGCATATACTTGGTTTTGGCGTGTGTATTTTACACATGCACACATACAATGCTATACTGTACAATACTATACTGTATAATATTATATACATATTCATTGTATGTGCTCACATTTTATAAATACAATACTATATAAATGTATACATTCATACATAACATTATATTGTATTTATAAAATGTGAGCACATATAATTAATAAAAATACACTGTTTCATAAATGGATTGACCAAAAATAGGCTAACCATTAACTGAAATATTCAATTAATTGTCTTAACATTGACTACTTTAAACCTTTCAAACACCTTCTCAGTTAAAATCTTGTATGAAGAGGTAGGCTTGGATTTATGTGCTTGTGACCAGCAATGTCAGTCTGTCAGGCCAGCTGTTGTGGAGAACAAATTACAGCTAAAAACTCTTCACTCAAATGCTCTGTTATGAGTCACCAGCCTTATATCCTCAGGAGTTCTCTACTACCGGTACAGAGCAAAAGAGCAAGGGACCCTCAAGTGAAGAAACAGTCTCAACAATAACTAACAGGGAGACCAGGGTGAGATAGCCAACGTAGTCCAGCGTTACTGCAAAGTACTATTTGAGATACTGCAGGTCTTTCATGTTCCGAAACAGGTGGGAAGGGGGTGCATTGATAGTTGTACCTCAATAATGATTCCATCTGGGATAATGTTTGCTTCTTGGTGGTCTTTTTGTAAGAGCTAGCTGTTAGGTAGGATCATGTCTTGGAGAACGTAGCCAGCATAATTGCATTGTCCCTCAATATGTATTATGCCAAAGGTACATACTATGGCCTCTTTGCTATATATAGGAGAGAGAAAACAGTTTCATAGTTGTTAGGGGCTGGAAGGGACCTTACATATCATCAGGTACAGCCCCCCCACACTTGGGCAGGAAAGACTGCTGGGATCAGATGACCCCAGCAAGATGACTGTACCTCCTCTGGGGGAGCCTATTCCAGATACATTTCTTTGCTTTTGAATGGTTCTATCAAGTTCGAATTTGGGCTGTATACGAGTAAAAAGATATTCTTATTTTAAAGGGGTGCATAACTCTAGAACAGCCAAAGCTTACAAAAAATCTTCTACTGCCATTTAAAAAAATAGGCAAACAGTTTGCAAATGTGTTACTGAAGTGGAGCCAAATGAAAAACAAAACAAACCAAACACCTGTTCTTGGAATTAATCAGAATAAAATATAGAAATCTCAGCAAATACTGTCTCAAAATTTAAAAAAAAATCTGGTACCTGTACAGAAGGGATATTGATAATTGCAGCATTCATAGATGCTAGTGTAAATACTGCTGATTGTGTTGCCAAGCAACCACTGTCAGACTCTGAATCTCACTACCAAATACTAACAGATTCAGCAGAGAAAAGTATCCTGAAAACAAAAGAAACCATAGGTTCAATATTAGTTCACTGGGGAATGAAGAAGAGAACAGGCTAAGAGTAAGAGTAAGAGATCCTAGGGAACCATCCTCTGTGATGCCTGTCCTTCTGTCCAGGAGGACAGTCTTGGAGATATATATATATATATATATATATACCTAAATATATATATATAGAGAGATATAGATATATGTATTTTTTTTTTTACATAAAAATCACTAAAGCACTGGAATTTCTTGAAGTTGCCAGCATCAAAGGCGCTAAAGTCTGAGATACAGCACAAAAGTGTTTGGATTTTGGAAAGGACTAAAGAGAACTGCTGAATCATGGAGTGCGATTGTATCTTCTGGAGCCCTGGTTTCCTTGTGACCTCAGGGAAGTTTTTCAAACAAACAACACAGAGCACTTGGAGCTCTCATCTCACTGGGTGGGAAGTTGTCTGTTTAAATCCCACCCCCAGCCTCACCTCCCATGGTGAGAAGAGACTGGACCTTTGGGCTTGATTCTGTCATAACAGGTAAAAATGATTTCTTATTTAATAAATAGCTGCAAGACTGAGGACAGAAGGAATGTATTTTTTTGAGCAGCCCAGACATGGGTAAGACCTTATTCATTACTTGGCTGCATGAGCAAGCCTAACATAACACGACTAACTGTACTTCCTTTGGCCCAGCTTTCCAGGAACTGAGATTTTGTTTGTAAAAAATTAACAGTTATGTAGATCATTTGTGATGGATGCTGCATTAAGGTCTAGCCACTTCTAAAATCACCAATGCCCGAGGACTTTTAAAACTTTGGGATTTTATTTTAGAGCAAAAGAGCTTGTTTTCTATAAAGTGTTTCCATAGTAACAGGGACATAGATGTCCAATGCAAGTATATGTCACTGTTATGTTTTTATTTTAATTGTGGTTTAAATTGCACTGCAGATTGAACCACTTTCCTTGTTTTCCTAATTTTGTTGCTGAAATGAGTATAAAGTTCTTGCTGGAGTATTAGATACAACTGCATGGCATGATTCACTAGTTAAATATGTATGTGCCTCTTATTTATGGGATAGAGAAGAAACATTTTCTTTAAAGACCTTACAACATTTTTATCTCAATTACAATTCTACAGTTCCAGTCCCTTCTGCTGATGGCATCTCTACGGCAAAAACAGATGCTGAAAGAACTAAAAAAGAAAAAACAAACCAAACAAACGAATGAGCTTCATCTTTATTTTCTAATTCAGTAACACTGGTACCAGGTATCAACAGCTTTAATTTATTTGATGTTGGGTCTTCTTTAATCCTCTAACAAATCAGTTTCCATAGACAAGGAGTGTTACTAATTCAGTGCACTAGATGTAATCTATCATACTTACGCTTTTAGCGATTTCGTTCAACAAGATTGGCTTTCCAGCACTGATTTTTGATCACAGCATGGATACCATTTGGTACATTTTCAGCATCAAGAACTCAGTTTCTTCATGTAGTTTTTTCACAGGATAATAATTTCTGAAGAACTAAATTGTGGACTACGCTTGCATTTGGCACGGCAGAATTGTAAGGTGCATTTACAGAAATGCATTTCCAAATTATACTAATTGTGAGAAATGGAAAAAAGCAAAGTAGACATATCATGGTATACCAGCCATACTCTGACAGAAGCCAAAAGAAACAAGGGATAGTGAGGTTAGAATCACCTACATACTTTTGCTCAGGTTATGGCCCTATCAACTTCCAATGACGGACGTAAATATCAACTAGTTTTTCATGTGAGGTGTTTGCAAAATGATATTTTTAAGCTTGGACAAGATATGATTTTAGCACCCAGTGAATTTGATTGTTGAAGGTATTACTCTAAAGTTTTGAAATGTTTAGTGACAGAAACTGAGCTTCTGCTTCAGTGTCACCTGACTAAAGGAAATGAATGGACAGATTTTGTGAACAATTTATTTTTAAACATAGCTATCTGTAGCATCAAAAAAAAAATCTGAAAAGAGCAAGACTTCTAATGCAGATAGAGTACCATATTAAAAATGTACAATCATCATTTTATGAGTGTTCTACAGGAGTTGCACAATGATCTAATAAGTAGCTCATGGAAGTGATGGATTGCCCTCAGAAATGTATTTTAAAAGTCTTGGCATGTATCAGGACATATGAAATGATAAATTAACATTGATCTGATGGCATTCTCCTTGTGTTAATGCCTAAACGGTGGGATATAATGGACTATTTCTAGTACTTCATAATCTCATCATACTGAAAATTACATTTTGCAATATGTACATGCATATTAAGTGCACAGCAGTGTAACTTGATCAATCATAACTTGACCAAGTGCTATTAAACTAATGCATCACAGAATTAACTCTCGATGCTCTAGGATACTGTAGCATTTAATAATAACTATTTATACACGTTTCTCCAAAACCTAGAAAGTTTTGTCTGTTTAAGTCAGAGGCCCTCTAAGCCAAATGGTCTGATTTTGGGGCCTGATCATGCAAGGTACTGAACGCTGTGCATCCAATTCTAAACAGATGCTACAATGTAATATTTCTCAAAATCCTTGAAAAATAGAGTTTTGGAAATCAATTGGTTCTCAACCAGTCACTTCACTGGTAATGGCAGCAATACCGGGTGAAACAAGAGCTTGTATCTAGATGAAGCACACCCCCGACCCTTCTGTTGAGACACCATGCAACACTAGAAAGGGGAGGAACAAAGAAACAGGATCTCCTTCCTACCAGGCAACACATGGAATGCCGTCCATCTACTTCTGTCACAGGTCTTTACTCTGACAGTCTGATGGCATCCCCGCTATACCTGCCTCCACATGGGAAAGTAGTGCTATTACAATCCATTTCATACGTAACATTCCTTGCTCTATACTTCATAACCTACTGCAGAATTTGTGCAAACTAGACAACGAAATCTCAAGTATTTTAAAGTATATCCTCACCTACCATTCTAGAGTTTGTTTTCAGAGTCTTTTTGGTGCTTGGCTCCACTGAATTAGAGAATGCTTTGTTATCCTTTCCACAGCAGAGTTTGAAGTTTAAAGTGAAAGTGGATGAATGTGGATAATTGATTTTATTTTTCCTTAAAAGCAATTCAGAGGCACAATACAGTGGTGTTCACCATGGCTTGGTTTTCACAGCAGCAAATCTACACCTTTGTTGGAAGCATAGTCGGGGATTCAAAAGACATTTCAAGGTGCAATGAAAGCTCATTGGAAGCCTGGTGGTGATGGTAGAAAGTTTGCAAAACTAGCTTCTTTGCTGAAAGTATTGGTAAATATAGGGGGACTTGTGCCTGATGCAAAGTCAAATATAGAAAAATGATACAATAATCAAAATTAAGGTTTTTCTTTAATTCAGCCTCTCATACCTGTGCCTTGTGCTGCAGCCTTCAACTGCATGGTTGTGCGCTAATTTTAGTGCACACTTTAATTTTACAGGATGGATGTGTTCTGGGAATAAGTCACTATTGCCTGGTAAAACCAGACTGTTACCTGTAAGACCACTGCTTTGTTTGTTAAAGACATTGGAAGGTGGATAGCAAAAGAAGCTTGACATGCAGAATACAGAAAAGATGGTTTTGTGGTCAATTTGAACACCACCCTGGAGATATAGATTCCAGCTCTTATTCAGCCAGAAGTCCTGATGTGATAATGAACAAGTCACTTCAGCCTAACATTCTGGTCACTCATTGTGTATTTATTTGATGGTTGTCCAACTTGAGTTTCCTGGGTCAAATCTGCAGAAGGACTGAGCATCCACAACTGCAAGTGAAATCCAGAAATCCAAGAAAGCCTTGCTTTGATGATATGGAAAACTGCATGATACCGAGTACTCCAACAAGTCAGCTTCTCAGTGTCTCACTAAGAGTATTCAAAGACAGCAGAGACCTCATCCTTTAAATTCTCTGTGCCTCAGTCTCGTATATAAAACTGGTACCAATGATGCCTTTTTACTTCACATATAGTTGTGCAGATAAATCTTAATGGTTGCGAATTGCTCAAATATTTTAACAAAAAGTACCAGAGAATATCCAGGGAAGAAAATAATCCTGCCTTTTGAAGAGGGTTCAAGTAATAGGAATTCAGTAAGACATGGAGCTACACATTGAACAATTAAGACAAGCTGAATGAGACAGGTTTCTGTGGAAAAAGTAATATAGGATTACTTAACTGAAGATTGTACCAGAAAAATTCACACAGGTGAACTGTTTCTCATTGAAAGAAGATCTTCCGTATTTCCTATAGGAGAAACTGCCTGAACACCTATGTTCTTCCAGTTTCTAGGAGAGTGGCATTTCTCCCAGTAGGAATGTAACACCCGTCTACACTTTCTATAATGTAAGCATTAGGGCTGTGTGAAATTTTGCCAGAAGTTCCATTTTGACACTGTTTTGACTTGTTTCAAGCTCGAAACACCAGAATTGAAATGAAACAGAGCATCAAAACAGCCTCGAAATGAAATGAGGCAAGTTGAAATGTTTAGAAATGTTTTAGACATTTTGAGTTTCGAAGCTCAGGCTGGGCTTGCCTGCAGGGAAACAGAAACTGATGTAAGGAGAGGGAAGGAGAAGAGGAGGGAGGGAGGGGAAGGACTGTGTAGCTGGCCAGTGACTGTCATCCTTTCCCGAGGTCCCTTCCAGTCCCAGTGCTCTGGGGCAGGGGTGGAAAACCTGCATAAAAGGCAGCTTTGTTTTAACTGTCCTGCTTTCTGCCTTGGTGTCAGTTAAGTGAGGGCACACCTTAACACACACACACACACACACACACACACACACACACACACACACAGAGTCAGCCACTCATGTCACAAGGTTTGCCTGTCAGCAGCTAGAGGTGCAGAGCCCCAGAACTGAGACTCCCCCTGTACCCATCTTCTTGACAGCTATCAGGCTTCGTTGCAACAGCAGGGCCAATACGCCTGCAGCTTCCACGCCCCTGTGCCCCAAGACAGATGCAGTCCGATGAGTCTCCCATCACAAGTCTTGCCTGTCAGTAGCCAGAGGTGCAGGGTCCCAGAACCCAGACTCCTCTCTCCTTGACAGCTGGTGGGTTTTGTGGCCTCAGCAGGGGCTTGCAAGCCTGCAGTGTTCACCCTGCTGCGCCTTAACACACACAGTGTCACCCATGAGGTATGTTTTTCCCAAACCCCTGTAGCAATCTCCTTGAAACTTGGCAGGTGTTATGACCTTGGAAGGGGCTACCATTGCTGGGCATTTCATCCAAATCAGGCCAGAAATGACAGAGTTACAAGCTGTTTTGAGCTTCCCTATTATAGTCTATGGACAAAACGTGGAAATAGCGTCAAAACAATGAATCTGTTTCAGCGAAACAAAAGGGAACAGCAGTTTTGAATCGAAACAGAATTCAAAACGAAATGCTGTTCTGCCAAAACACAAGTCAAAACAGAATGGTGCCATTTCACACAGCCCTATGAAGCATGTTCTTTTAAAGTAGTCTTCTGCATATAACCATTTTTCAACTGCATCAGAGAGCACTGAGACTCCATTCAGGGACTGAAATCTTGCTGTTGAACTGAAGACCTTAACCTCTACAATAAAACATGGCTGTTAGTCTGGGATGTTAGCTAGCTAAGGCTGCTTGAGATTTAGGAGTACTCAGTGCAAGGGCACAACACTTTTCATAAAAGAAAAACACTTTTCATAAAATTAAAACAAAGCAGTAGCAGTGAAAAGGGTAAATATTTGAGTCAAAACTATTGATTTAGCCAGTCTCAGGCAGAATATTAAATAGTCATTTCTGAAAGAAGCAAGATCAGAAGACTGTGGTTTGCCATTTGTATGGTAATGGCCCCCCAGGCAGCATTAGTTCTTTAGTTTGGTTGGTACTCTACCATGCCCTGCTCCCAGAGGGCTTGTGATTAGAGAGGTGGGCAAAAAAATGGTATTGACTTCTTTCTTGTTGTTGCTGCTGAAGATGAAGATTGCCCAAAACATTCCACAAATGTGTGTCGATTCCAGTGAATAGCTTTGGTCAAAAATAGGGAAAATATGATCTGAACAAGTAGGAACATTTATTTTATCATTTGTGAACCAGAATATTTTGTCTGCACTCAAAGCAAGATTTCATTTTAGAAGTACACATTGGTGGGTTTTCTTTTAAATGTGGACTGTTTAAACTGAAAAAAACCAAGGCAAAATATATAATTTTGTGATTTCATTTACCATCAAAATGGCAACTAAACCAAAGAGTCATTTTTATAGTTCAGCTTACAGAAATGTGTGCTATTATTTGCTAACAACATTCTAAATGATGCATGTCTTTGTATTGATTCCATCAATGTGTGTTGAAGCAACTCAGGTTCATTATAAAAAATGAGAAAATACGACAAAAATCTCAGGTGAGTTACTGCTGTAAAGGGGGGAGTTAAAAGTTAAAACTATTAGATGACTTGTTATTTCTTTTATCTTCTGCCTCAAACATCATTAATATCAAAACTATTTTACTTATTCTATTTCTGTATCAGTAATTCAAGAGGTTCCTTTACTTATACTGGTTTTGCATGTTATTTTGTAAAGTCTCTCATTCTAAAGATCATCAGAAATGCATCACAAGTATTATTACTGTACTTAGATATCTAAAATGATACGGCACAAAAAATTAAATGTGTAACTTATCTAAACTAATGTTCTTATATTGCAGTTCTTCATAGATGAGCCTATTCACTTCCTCTGAAGCCAAAAGGCTTCAGTAAGGCTCTGAATGGACAGAGCAGTTTTCCTCTGTTCATAATTGCAGTTTTATGATTTGATCGCCCTGCTGTGACCCTTTATTTATTGCTCATGTGCATGTTTGTTTTATAGAACATTAATACAAAGTGATGAATATATTATTATTATTATTTAATATGCAATGACATAGTTTATACTTTCCATGACATTAATTGTGGAAAGATCTTAAGCCACAGAGAGAGGCTTCAGAAACAAATTTTAAAAACCCAAATAAAACAAATAGATATGCATTATGCTTCTTTAGCTGCTCTCCCCACCCCTCACTAGATTCAAAACAAGCAACTGCTTTTCATGTACAGCTCCTACAGCCCTTTTAGAGTCTCTTTTTTGGTCAGCTGAAATGCAAGCAAGGAAGCAAAATTATTTTTGCTATTACAGATTCATATTTCATACTTCTCCTATAATGTATTATTCTGTACACAGCATTTAATTCTGTTGTATTCTAACACTGCCTTTTTATTTTTCCTTTTTATATAATAGCTACTTCAAATGTTCTCAATGACTGACAGCTTGTGGAATGACCTTCAACTAGAAGTATTACTTTTTTTTTTTTAACAAGATGTAATTCAGTGCAATTTGTCACACCTGATTCAATTTCCTTTAGTTCACATGTACTTGGAAATCCATTGCAATATTAATTGCATTATCTGTCTTAAAGCATTCGCTCACAATATGAGCTCCTATAACCCTAGCCTGTATTTTGTGGGCCTGCTTTGATGACATTCGTGTAGGTTGAATCATATTTTTGTTTGGGAGTACAATTGTGTGTGGGGCTGGGGAGGGGCTCTGTGCATGACTGTGACAATGTATTGATTCTGAAAAGTTTGGTGAAAGTTTAGCATCTGTAAAGAATTGTGATTTTTCCCCTCTCTTACAGGTACTTGTTTTTACCAGTTAATATGGAAAAGAAATGAAGTGAAGTTATGCCCCAAAATGATATGGTATGTTTCTACAATCCTATTTTATTGTATGATAATATACATATGTAAAAACAAAGGAAATTTAAGACTGAATCAGAAAAGACTCTAACTACACTGCTATAAACCTTAGCTGGAATACTACCCTGTAGTGAAATTGAAAATAGAAATATTGGTGATGTAAAGTGCTAATTTAATATCTTAGTTGTCCTTCGTAGTTTTAACCACTAGTAAAATACTATTGTGACAGCTCCAAGTACAAAGTCAATCTCTGCAAGTGATCAGGTGCAAAGTAACATATAAAACACCTTGTAATTTCTTTTTTTCCCCTAAATGCAGCATAAGGTGAAACTATTTCACCCCTAAGTATCAAAACAATCTCTCACCATTTCATTTTTAAGACTAAAAGACTTTCATGACCAAAAAAAGGAACATGCACTTTAAAGTAATAATACTGATCTACCTTAATGGACAAAAGGCTTTACATTATTTTTCTTGTAACACTTTTAGATCTTCTGATGAAAGCCGGCTTTTAGTTGTCAGGCTGCTGGGATTCTCTTTGCATTGTTCCCACACTGAATAATTAAGAAAAACGTCTTTATAAAAGGAAAAAGGTTTACACAGTTCTGTGATGGAAGTTTTTTTGCACTGCCCTGAAAGATGTCTTAAGAGGTTTATAAGAGAAGGATGCAGCTCTATTAATGGAAAATAATTGACCAATTATTAGTGCTATATACATAAACAACTACCTATATTATATCAGAGGCCTTTTAAAAGTGAGATCATCATAAACTTACTGACATTTCAGACAGCTGTATCCAATAACTGGATTCCTCCTGCTCGAGGAACAATCACTGTATGCTAAGCTACTCTTCCAACCTACAACAGACTTTGTAGTGATTTCACCTTTAAAATGTACCACTTCAACAATATTTATTGATATATGACAGGGTATCTGATAACAAGGGCTTCATCATGAAACAATCACTTAACCTTGAAGAGCACAGCAATCATCTATATACCGAGGAACTGCTCATGAGGTGAGTATTTGCCACTGGTATGAAAGTTATGGTCAATAACCATGCTCTTCCCTATAATCAAGCACACTTTGGTGATGAATTCACTGAGACATCATGCCCTTTTAGATTTACCTTTGCTGAACTAGCTTGGTTATCAAATATTATTGCAATATAACAGCAACTCATAAAGAGCCAAGTTCAGTTACCGAGGTAGAGAGTTTAAAACAAAAAAATCAACTTTTTAAATGTTTAATATTATTTTAATTGATATCTCTGTTTAGCATTTTAAAATAATTTGAAAACCAAGAGAAAATGGAAAAATTCATAACACTTCCTGCCACCAAGCAAGTAATTTTCATTTTGAAAAAGCAGCCAAGAGCAAGTAAGAACCTATCTTTATGGGAAAGTTCACCAGATTAAGGAAAGGTTCTGCTCCCAGCTGAGTCACCAACCTTCCTTGCAATCTTGAAATAATATAGACTGTCTCAGTTTTTGTGTCTGTAAAACAAGGTTAATGATACTTGTCTACTTTTATAAATGGCTTTGAGATTGCAAACAGAGAGTGCTAACCCTTGCTATACTGTATTATTATATAGGTATTTAGCAAAACAGCAGCAGAATGAGGCCAGCAAAAAATATCACAGATGAATGCATGATTATCATCCTACCAGATGAGGATTAATGGAAGAGGAACTTCTCTAAGAAGAGATGCTTACAGTGGGGTAGGAATGAATAATCTCTATGGCTAAGGACAGACATTCAAAACACGGTAGCAGAATCAACCCAATTTACGTGGCTTTCTTTAAGTGGCATAGGTTAGTCTGGAAACAAACAGAACATGATTGCCCTTTGATGGGGGTGGTGGGGGTATACAGGATGCCTGCAGTGGTCAAATCCAGCAGGTTAGAGGCACCCCTACATGGCTACCAGTGAGCAGCCAAGCACAGCCAAGCAGTTGGGCCACCCCTGACTGGCTGTCAGGAACGGGGGAGCACACCTTCTCTCTCTCTCCCACTTCACTGTCAGCCGCAGGAATGTCAGGTGCAGTCAGGCAGTGGAGGTACCCCTGCTTGACTATCCTCAGTGGGCTTTCTGGGGCTATGCCCACTTGCGAGGGGCAAGGTGGTCTTCTGGGTAAGCTCCCACACACCCACCAAAGGATCTCTCCCCACAAGTGAGAACAGCCCCAGGGAGCCGAACTGGGCTTCAGGGCATGGCCAAACATCTCTTTGTCTCCCTCCTCCCATCATTGTCAACTACTGTGCTGACTTGGCTCTGGGAGCACTTGGGAACTGGGCAAGCTGGGAGCTTAGCTGGAGCAGCTGAGCATAGAGAAAGTAGTAGCATGCCTCCCTGTGAGTGGGGGGCTGGCAGGGGGCTGCAAAGTTGCCTAGGATGCTGATGGACAGTGACCTAACATGAACTGATAGGGTATGTAGTACAGAAGTTCAGTTCCCCAGTCTAATCTAAACTGATTAAGTTTGAGTGTACATTGATCCAGGTCTATCTGGATCAGGTTCCACCATTTTAAACCAATTTATGTGCATCAAACATCTGCACTGTTATGTGTTTATTCTGGTTTATGGGGACCTATACTAGAAAAAAAAATGTAATGTCTGTAGTTGGCGAACCTCTTTATAGCAGCATGCCTTTCTCCAAGTGTTATGGTTGCCCTAACAACTTTAACTTCAGATCCACTGGTTCCTATATTTTATTTTATGCTACAAATTGGCTAAAATAAGATCCTGGCTGGCTAAAATTTTCTATAAATAAATAAAAACCAAAAAAAATAATACAAACATTTTTATTATTGAAAAGTATCCAACTTTTCATTGTACGGCATATGGAGTAGCATGCGGGCTGAAAGAGAATGGACGCACCTGTGGAGTTATAGAGATTAAAGTAAGCAAGTTGTCTCTATTTGCATGGGGAAATGAGAGATACAACATCTCTCCTCCTTGACAAAAACTAATCTTTTCCAGTTTAATGTTTCCATTAAATGGAACACACAGCAAACAGGTCAAACTTGTGCAGTGATCCTTGGATCCTAATAAAAATGGCATTTCAGGACCTTCTATAATTGTCTGAGGAAACACACCTCTTGGGATACCAACAGAACAGAGTAATAACCCAGCCCATTCCCTTATAGATGAGTACAAAGTGCATGTATACGGAAAAAGGTTTTATATGGAAAATATATATTATGCCCATTTCTTAAATTGTAGAGACATGTGACTAGATTTACACCACACACTCATAGACCAATGGAAAAATACTTAATCTCAGGAATCACTGAAAGAGGAGGTAAGAAAAAAAGATAATCCAGGATGGGGGTTAGGAGATCTGGGGCAGGGGGTTCTGTGCCTGCACATGTCCACACACATCACCTAGGACTCAGGCTCCTGGCTGTAGGACCCACTTGAAGGAGGGTAGGAAGAGGCCAAAGCTGTGACCTAGCAACAGAGAAAGACCTAGCGCTCAGCCAGCCCCACGTGGTGCGGCGCAGACAACAGAACTCAGGCGGTTCCTCCGGCACTGCTCCAGACCAGCAGGGAAAACCTGCCTGCTGCACTGGGGGCTCACTGGGAGGAAGCAGAGGACGGGCCTGGCAAGAGACAGAGAGGGATGGACAGACAGACCCCCCCACCCCAAACTCATGCATCGCTGTGATCAGTGGCACTGGGCTCCCGAGTTCCTGGCTGACAACAGCTCTGCCCCTCCAACCCCCCCCCGTCCCCCGCCCCCACTTCCAGTACAGCCCTACTATGACAGCCCCTGCAGTGGCTGCCCGAGCTGCTGTCAAAGCAGCAGTAAGTGGCACAGCTAGAGATCTCTTCACCCCAGCTAAGAAATTAAATGGATAAATATCAAAATAAATGCTTAAAAAATAACTACCAAGTTTAGACTTCAAAATAAAAACAATGAATTCTGCCATGCCTAAACATAACGTTGGGTCCTCCGAATCCCATCCCCCCGGACATTCTGAACTCCCAATGTCAACGTCGCAAGGAGTTTTAATCCTACAGAATATTTTCTTGCGAAAAGAGAAGGTGAGAAAATACGCAGGGAATCGCTTATTAATGAACAATGCTTACACTAGTCTCTAAACCCTTTTTTTTTTACATTTCTTAAGCTGAACTGAGATGAACCTTCCTGTGCTATCCGTTCATTTTTTGTTAAGTGTCAGAAAAAACAGACCTTGGGAGATGATCAACCTGTTTGTCTGAACAGAACAGTAAGTCAGCACCTCCCCTCCACATCCCGTAGCTGGGAGGATGTTAAATGTGAGCAGTACCTTCATCACTCTGGCATTCTATTTTAGTCTAACTCTACATCAGGAGGCTGCCTGAGCGCTGCACTGATAACGAAGCGCTATCGCTTTTCAAAGTGACAGAGCGCAGTGACATATCAACACTGGAACTTAAACGAAAAGCCCCTTCTAATTTAACTGCTAATCTGCTGAAGCTCTGTTCAGCCTGGCACTCTTGTTTTCAATTAAAACTTTCCTGTACCAAGAGAAGAAGTTTGGTCTGCATGTACCCTCACTTTTCCTGGATAGCAGCCAGCGGAGGAAGCTGCTAAAGGGATAAGGAAGAAACCAGCATATTTTTTAGGCTTCTAATGGCAGATGCCTAGAATCATAATACAGTATAAGCTCACACCTTTCTTGAAGCGGTTTATAGAAGAATGACTGGAGCTTTGCTTTCAAAATGGAAATTAGCACTTAAATTGACAAATACAATGTAGAACATATCTGATTTTACACATATTTCTATTATTTTGCATTAATTTAATACCCAAATCTACCATTGTGGCAAACAATTAGTATGTGAGCAATCATCCATTAGCGCTTTAACTGACCCTTTTAGCATTTCACTGCTGTTCTCTTTTGCTCACCACACAGATGATGAAATGAACAAAGGAGAAGCAAAAGTTCTGCTAGTGGGTTGCGCTATACACCTTCTTGAGGTATATTTCCAGGGCTCTTCCTCCCCTATATCCTAGTCCAGCATGCTCCCAATTGGCATTTCTTTAGACAACAGGATTACCCCAAACTTTCTACTGCAACTCTCTCTTGACATACTTTTTTGGGGATCTTTCTCCAGTCCCACAACTTGTTAGGCATGAGCCAGTTAAGTTCTGGATTAGGTCAATTAAAATTAATGGTCACCTGACTTAGTTATCCTATTTGAGTCCCTCCCAGCCTCAGAGATAAATGTAATCTAAATGTCCTTCTAGGTTTATTTTGGGACCTTCTCAATGCAACAAAACTCCTCCCATTGATCAATTTTCTTATTCAATCAGTCCTTAATGCATTCAAATGCCTCATATAATACAGTCCAAGCTCAAATCAATCAATAATCCTCTTTGATCAATCTTGAAGTGATTGTAACACCTCACACAATGCAGTTCATACTCTAATTAATCGATTATTTTTTATTGATTGACCTTCAATTCATTGTAATACCTCACATAACATAGTTCTTGCTATAATTAATCATTTATCTTTCCCAATCCGTCCTCAGTGATCATTTACCCTTCTCAGTCAGTCCTCAGTTAATCTCAGAGCCTTGCATAATATAGTCTATGGTTTAATTAATCAATTTTCTTTCTTAATCAACCTTAAATTAATTCCAACTCCTCACGTAATATAGTCCATGTTCCCCCTAATGAATTTGAGGCACAGCACAATTTCTCTTGTTCTTTATTAGAAGGGGTTTCCTTCTGGGGCTTGTCTATGAGATGGCCTCAGCATCAATCTCCCACCTCCAATTCTGCAGTCAGGATCCCTCTTCTCAGCTCTCCATGTCTTATTCATGCTTCCATGTGAACCATGGGGTATGCGTCTCTCCTCACTGTCTCCTTCTCAGGGGGGGACCACATAAACTGGGCTGGTCCCTTTTTGAGGGGCTCAAAACTCCCTTGGTCCTATGGGAGCCAGGCCTTGCTGTGCCTGCCTGCAGCGTGGGTGGTTTAACCCATTTGTGTAGGTTCTAAATTTTTTCCTGGGCCCAGCATCTTTGGCAGCCATGTTTCATGTCTGGGTTCACCTTGAGAAGCGAGGGTAGCAGGGTTTGGGTTCAGCCCCCCGACTACAGTTAGGATAAAACCTAATTCATTTAGTACTTTCAGCAGAGAAAACAAATCTTAGTAGATTTTCTGGTATCAACCTTGCAAGTAACCAGCATCTCTCCTTTTAAGTATTTCCTTTTAAGTATGTCCTTGTATTTTCAGGGATGTTTCAAATCACTAGCCTATAACATTAGGATTTTAGATTGCTATTTGAGAAAGAATGATCTACTGTACTTCAGGAGATGTAAAGGAAAAAAACCAAACTGCTGTTTTAGGAAATGTTTATAGTAATGTTGCTTAAAATTTTGGAAGTAGCAGTTCCCTTTAGGCAAAGTACAAGTTTTCTGGCAATTTGTCTTAGACAACCATTAAGTACAAAGAGTAATTTTTCCCCCCCTTCTTTCTCAGAGTAGCTTCTGTTTCCCCTGGTTACTTAGAACACTGTTTTTCTTCAAGAAGCTGTTTCAGTGAATTGGCTTCACATCAAAATACTGTCCTCAATGCAATGGCATGAGTCAGCTTGCCATTACTTGATCGATCAAAACTTAGACCAATAAAGTAGAGAACATATGGTGCATATCCTAACAAAACTGGGAAAATGTAAAATTTATAATTAACAGGAGCCAAGCAATGCGGGTTGGCATTAATTTGGAATGCTGCAATGCAGATAAAAATACACATATTTGGCAGTTATATTTTCTTATAAATAATTCTGTTTCTTGCAATGATGTTTATAATTTATAAAAAACTATAATTTGCATGTAGAGCAATGAAATGGTTAAAAAACTCATATCTATGCTTTACTGAACAATTATGTTTAACTAACACAAAACCATTGACATTCTTGAAGTAGCTGAGTGGCATTGAAAGAGTATTTTAAAATATCCAACCTGTATGTCTTTCACCCTCAAAATATTATTGGTACATAATTTGAAAATTTTGCAAGAAACCTTATGTTGACAACAATAGTGTTAGGTTTGTATCACAAAATATATGATAACCCTGATGATATTCCTATTATCCTTAAGGTTTTGTGCCTGACTTTATGTAAATTCATCATTGTTTGGTAACAACCTACACTTCAGATTTTTGTTATTTTTAATAAGTTATTTGGCTTCTGATTTTGAAACAGACATTCTGTGCGATTAAACAATGATTAGGTCTTCTTACCAAATATTTTTATAGTGATAATTTTTCTTTGTGCATCTTTTACAGCCAAGCGTGAGATTTTGTTTAATCTGTATTCACCTCTGTAAGCTGTTTCAAATTTGTTAAATCTTTAGTCTTTTCTCTGTAAGAATGTGTAACTAAGCTACTACCCATATCTACACAGCAAACCATAATGTTCTTTGGTTAGGTTTCCACCAGTGAATGGACTTTGGATGCTTATAAAACCTTCACATACTCTATTTTGTGCAGTCTTTACTATGGGATTCTACCATTTTTCTTCTCCTTTCTTCTTCAATTTTAATGAATTACTTGTTGTAAGAAAGTTACTGGGCATGTATATGCATGCTATTAATTCTAGTCAATAAACTCTGGCAAAGTTTTTACCAGTGTTTACTGCTTCCAGGTGCCACATTTACACATGCACCTGAGACTGCAGCACACCGAGCTGGGTCAGAGCAACCCCAGCTGGCAGACGGCCTGGGAGAGCGGGGTGAAGTCAATCTGCCAGCCTGGGTCTGCTCTGACTTGGATCAACATGCTGTGGAAGGGCATGAGGGTGCTCTAGTGTGGGGTTAACCAGCTGGCAATCTCTACACTGTAGCACCCTCATGCACCAACCAGCCCTGTCAGCAACTACATGTGCTTTGGAATGTACTCCATAATAAGTACTAAGCTATGGCAGCTTTTATTAATTTATTGCATCTTAATAGGGCTGCACATGTAGGTGGCTGAGACTCTCCTGTGGAGCTAATTAGGCAACGGCAGTAAATGCCTTGTGTAGACACACCCACTGTGCATTTATTTAGTATTGCATGCAAAACATTTAAAATAACTGCAAAGCATTTATTATTCTGTAGTTATATAAAGAATACATACATAATAGGATATGTTAAGAATATTTCTATTAATCACATTACACACTTACGTGACTCTTTTATACCGTCAGTCCAAGGACAGTTGGTGAGATCCTCAGCCATATTTCAAGCTTCAGAGCAGTGACACTCCCACTGTGCTCTGCACTGGTAAGACCACAACTGGACTACTGTGTCCAGTTCTGGGTGCCACACTTGAACAAGGGCGTGGAAAATCTGGAGAGGGTCCAGAGAAGAGCCACCCCTATAATAAGACGCTTGCAAGACAAGCCATATGAGGAGAGGATGAGGGACTTGGGCCTCTTCACCTTACAGAAGAGAAGGCTGGGAGGGGATTTGGTAACAGCTTACCGCTACATCAGGGGAGTACATCAAGAACTTGGTGAACAGCTGTTCATCAGGGCACCCCTGGAGAAGACCACGAGAAATGGATATAAATTCCTGGAAGGCCACTTTAGGCTGAATTCCAGGAAAAATGCCTTCACAGTCAGGGTGTCCAGACTGAACTTTCTCCAGTGGTGGTGCAGTCACTTGTCCTTGAAATCTTCAGAAGTGGAGACTGGACAGTAACCTCACTGGGGTCACTTGACCCCATTTGTCTTTTCCTGCCTAGTGCAGGGGCACTAGACCTGATGATCTACAAGGTCTCTTCCAGCCTCTAACAGTGAATCTATGAAAGAATGAAAGGTAGGTACAGAAGGAGCTTAAAGACAGCTTGGTACTTCTATGATTCTGTCATGGTCTGTGTTGGGCAAGTCATAACTACAATACATGAGGACACCCAAAATACTGTTTTAAATGTAGTCAGATAAAAATAGCTAAGGGTCAGTGAATGGAGTACTTGCTCCAGTCACAATCCTTTGCCTTCTCTTCTTCAATACAAAAGGCCTTACTTCTCCCAGTGTACAATGTTGTGCCCAATCTGACTTCCAACTGTTCTTAGACTGATGTCTATTAGCACAAGACCTCAAAAGCTATATTTTTCCCAGTTTTATTTTTAAAGAGTTTGTTATAAGAGGTAGTTTCTGAACAGTGTTTCCTAAATCCAATTGCAGGCTAGGATTTTAACTAATACTGGGAAAATAAGAGCCTGTGTTAATAAAGATCATTATGGAAATAGTGGGGGGAGAGGGGGAAGAGTAGAAATTGTGGATTTGCTTTTAAATAATACTTTTAAAAAATCCATGGTTGAGTTTATTAAACTGATTTAATTCTCCACCTCCTTGCTGTTTGGGCTGTCTGCTCCCACCTTCTCTATTTCTGTTATCATAGAGAACATCCTTTCATTTAGAATTTTTCAGGGGTGTCTAATTTTCCCCCATTTTTTTCATCTATTTGAGCTCATTGTATCCGTTTCACTATATTTAATATTCTTTATTTAGTGTTCTTGTTTACCACCTTTTCTTTGTTGTTTCTTCCTTTTATCTAAATTTCCATTTTTCACTTTTTGAGTTGGTCTTTGTTTCAGAACCTATGCTGCTATCTTCTGTTGCCTTATGTCTCCTTACTCTCTGCTTGCTCTGCCATCTTCTCTGTTTGCCTCTTTTTTTCTGCTCATTACTTTCCACTCCTAATTCATCTTGAAATGCCAAGCAAATAAGTCAATCAATGAAAATGATGAGAACCGTTGCTCCTGAAATACTTTTTACATTACATATGGTTTAACAACACTGAAGCTAGTACATTCTGATATTAAACTAATAGATCTTCCCTAAATTGTGACCATAAAAATTCCATACACACTAGTTTGAAGAACAAAGAGGTCAGTTTTAACATTTGAGGGCTGCACTTTTTTAAACAATGTGTGCATCTCAAACTTACAATATTCAGTATGATTTGTTATTTCGAGTTGTCTCTGGGGTGGGGGAAAGGAGCATCCTAATACAATGTTCAGATTGAAATCTGCATCACACAAGAGGCAAGAAATGCAAACCCCAGGTTTATACATTAACCCTAGTCTTCTGTTCCTGCTTTAAAAAAACCAAAAACCAAAAACCCACAGTGTATGGACACTGCAGAATAGCAGCATCCCTCCCTTGTGTGAGATGCTCAGGAATTTTAATAATACCTTCCTATTGTGGATTTTGCCTAATTCATGAACACTCAAGAAGTGGGGTGTCTTCTACAGAAAAAAACCCACCATCTTCCTACATTTATTTACAGTGGACACTTATACACATACCCGTTTGTCCTGTGATGTGCTGTCTTGATTGAGTCTGCTCCACATGCGAGCTGATGTGCACTGCACAGTGCCACATGCAGTTGTACAAGAGGCAAAATGTGCACCACAGTGGAGAAAGTAACGGCAGTGTACTTTTAAACTAAAGCACCATCATTTTCTCCACACTGACACCACATTTTGCCACTTAAACACCTGCAAACATTGCAGCTCCTGCAAACATTTCTTTTCAAAGTGCCTGGCTCTGTGGTGCTTACACATGTAAAAATGCCTAGCGTTTCAAATCTCTCTCAAGTTAAAAAAGGGACACGATCATCTAGACTGTTTCTAGGAAGCAAAGGCCACCTCCAGATGAGCTGGAGCATGTGGTTTTTTGGTGTCTCAGACCTCTTTGTGGTGCCACAAACTGCATACAGTGAATGTTAAAATGTATACCTCACTGCAAATTTGCAGTGCAGCAGCAAAATTTGCTATAGGACTTGCCCAGGTGGGGGCAGAAAATAAAGCAGTGCAATGCATACAAAAAAACCCACATGCACCAGCACTAACAGAGGCCTGGATTTCCAGAGGAATGCCCAAGGTGTGCCACTGCTGCTCCAGCATGCCACCAGGACACCAGGCAATCCTGCAGGGGCAAGCACAGGTGCTAGTCCCAGCCTCCAGGTCTCCCTGGCTGATGAGCTGGTACAAGGACGGTTTGCTCCAGGCAGGACAATTTGCTCCACAACAAAGCACACAGTGCAGGGCCCTGCACTGCAGCACAAATTTGTTCCACTACTATTTGTGCCATGGCAAGCACACACACCTCCTCATCCAGTCACAGCCAAAATGCTAGCACTTATTCATATTATCCTAGCTTCTGCTCTCACTCTCCCTTTCCTTCCATTCTCTCTACTTGTCATCGCCATTCTCTCCTTATGCCCTAATAAGTGTTTTTAAATAAGGACTAGTAACTATTAAGAAATATTTGAAAAAAATAAAAGGGAGGGATCTTGACAGCATAGAATGAGAAAGATTTAAGAATGGATGCTAACACATTCCTGATTTTTGAAGTTATCCAACTGTAGATACAAGTGAGGTACAGATGACACTTTAAATGGTATAAATGATTGGAAACTGGTCTGTACCCATAACCGATCAGAATTTCATTTGTGTATGGTTATACACAAAACTAGTGTATAACCATAGCAGAACAGAAGTTTGTCGCACACAAATTGGTTTAAAAGTGGTAGAACCTAGCCTTACGTTTGTCCAAAACCCAGACACACACCAGAGGGCAAACGTGTGTCCTGTTTGCTATTGAGCTAAACTACTCCACTTACAGAAAACCATGCAATTTAGATCAATTGCACCATGGACTTTTTGAATGTCTGTATTTATCCATAATCACATCAAAGTTCATGGGTTGAAATTCAGCATACAAAATGACATTAATTATTGTGTAACCTCTTAAATCCATTTTATCTTAGGGTGGCACTGGCAATACCTGCAATTTTGCATAAAGCAATGATGGAATCTGTCGCAGAACTTGTTTAAGTGTGCAGATGTTTTTGAATTAACCCCCTCCTCAATAACAAGAATGACACAATTCTGATTCATATTAGTTAAAATTTCACCTCTTGATTAGGTTTGAATATAAGCATAGATAAAGAAGGACTGTAAAGAAGAAGGTAGGAGAGAAAATAGGCTGATGCCTAAGGGCATCAAATACCAATTTAACTCCTGTTTAGGAAACATTAGATTATTTTATATATTTGGAGCTATGACGCAGGTTAGCAAACAGTGATACCAAGCAGCATCTCCAACATGAACATAACCCAAAACCTTGAGAAACAAACAGCCATCAACAGAAGAATGACCAAGGTCAGAACTTCCACATTTTTTTAAAGGCAAAAGGTCATTTAATGCACAATTACACTTAGCTCATAACCATGGTTTTATGAAGAATAGGGTATCTCCATCTTTTCCGTAGACAGACAATATAATGGAACACATTGGAACTATCCTCTCACACAATGAAAAAATGCCTGAGTGTGCAGACTTGAACAAATAAATAAAGCAATTAAGTGTGAAGGACTCAACAGTCAAGCTATTAGTCCTCAACAACACATGGGTATAATACAGACTAGTGTTTGGTCTGATTAGTTCTTTGCCTATAATTAGTAGGTATTGTTGTCCACATGTAGGCACTGGGTTGTTGCAGTCATTCACTGCATATGTGGCAAGCCAGAGTAGGCTGAAAGGGGCCAAAAATAGTGCAAGGGTAGCTGTATTATGGAAGCTGGTAGAATTTTCATGCTGAGACTCAGACTATTAGGAAATATACTTTGAAAATAATCCAACTTAGTCTCTCTCAAGCAGTTTTAAAATGTTGTTTTATAAAGAAAGCCAGTGCAAGCAAGAAAGAACTGGCAAAATGCCCTTTATTTTAGGGAGAAAAAAAAGGCAGCAGTCAGTTGGTTGTGTAATCTTGTGTAATTGACAAACGGAGTTCAAAACCATAGAGCCTCCAGCAAGGTGGCATAGCAGATAAAGGTCTAATCATTCATTGGAGAGACAACAGTTCAAGTCTTATAGCTTGTGATCCTGTATAGAAAGTGCTACACCTCAGTTCCTCAGAATCCCACGCCACAAAGCTGGGCTACAAGGTTTAAAAACTACAGAGTTTATAGCAAGGAGCCAACAGGAGCCAAATACTAGGAAGCCTTGATTTATAAACCAGAGAAACAAAGAGAAAACCTCTATAAAGTCATGGTTTTACTTATTGAAAGTATTGGGGGTAAATTCACAATTATCTGCATAGTCTATTTTTCCCATCAGTTAACACTTCTCTCCCATTGTTAAATCTAAACAAACAGTTCTAACCTAAATGTCTCCAAATAGCAAGATAAACTCAATAATTTTACTAGAACCACAAGTCACCTTAACTTGTGGCAAAGCTGACTTTTGTTTTTTTACCCAGTACCTCCCATCCTTCCTCAAATCTATATCCTACACATAAATCCTGTATCTGTTTGGGCCCACCTGAGAGGATATGTACACAATTCATAACAAGCAGTGAAATTATCAGTCTAAAAATACTTACAACAACAAAGGTTTTTAACATATGCTTCCTTGAACTGAGAGTTACGTCTTTGGTAACTTTTGTAGATACCTTACTATATATGTTGCGAATTCAGAATGTGACCTAGGGTCCAATGTACGGCCCATACTCTATTCTGACAGTTTACAACGCATCGCAATGCGACTGAAAACTCATTTGCAGACAGCAGTCTAGTGGCAGGTGTTCCTTAGTGTTGACAGCTGCATTTCTGATATGGATCACAGAGAAACTCTATTGGTAGTTCTGGAACATCTGGACCATTTGGTCAGAATTCAAAAGCTAATTTAAATGGGCTGTCTCTTCCCCTTGCATGAAAAGAAGGGGGAAAAAAAAGAATGATGGTGCAACACTGACATTTGCATACAAACAAAAATTATGCTTTCTATTTTAATATAATTACTAAAAAAGCAATTAATTTCATAAGCATTTATGCAGTCAACTGCTGGGATGAAAGGTAAGAATGTATTTCTATATGGTGTCAATAACAAAAGCAGCTACATTCTTTCAAATAATTAAAAGACACAATTCAAACTATGGAAATAGAATTGCTTCTTGTAAGATCTCACCTGGTTTAAGAGAAACTTTCATGGCAGTGACCATTTCCTACCATGTCTTTGAACAGTATCTAGACTCACCAGACCTGTATTATGATTAATATTTTGGGTATTTTGCAACTGAAACAAAAAAAAACCTGACCTCCATATAGGAAACAAAAAATGAGCACTTTAAAAAAAAAAAAAAAGAAAAGCAGTAACCCATGTTGTATGATCTGCACCTCATCATACTCAGGCATTGCTGAAGAGTTAGGATCTGAGACCCAAGCACAAGAGCATTCAATGGACAGCTGGAACTGGATTGGAAGTGGATTCCTTTCCTGCAAAAACTTAAGTTTAAAAAAATTCCTGTCCTACAACAGGAGAAAATACAGACCTTTCAAAATTCTTCATAAAAATTGAAAGGGACCCCAAAACTAGTATAGTTAATAATCCACTGTTTAGGATATTTATCAAGAATGTGGGAGACCCAGATTAAAGTTCCTGCATTTACTAAACTGAGGACTGGACTCACCTCTCTCAGACTTAAAGGCAAGTGTCCTAGCCTACTGGAGTACAGCTTCTTCCCAATTTTCTAAGTGTTATTTTAAACAAATAGAGCAAAAATCCAAACAAACATACAGGCTAAGTATAGACAGTGAAAAAGCCCAAGGCTGAATCAATTCAATCTTTGCAAGTTAGCCTAAAATGCATAGATTAAAACACTAAGCAAGTGATCTGACATTCATCTTTGATTCTGGTAATGCAAGCACATGCCTGCAGTGGGCCAGGCCAGAAGCCAGGGGGCACTAGAGGATGCCTTCCTGTTCAACCGGAGCAGACAGCTTGGGCCAAGGCTAGCCTGCCCACTCTGTGAGAGGGGGTTTGCAGGGGAGGTGCAAAGCATCCTGGGAAGCGGGGGACTGTGAGTTAGATTCTCTCCAGATTCAAATTGAGACACAAGTTTAATAAACCAATTGAACCTAAATCAGTTAAGTTTCATACTACATCCATCCAGGTTTATCTTAAACTGGTTTCAACCATTCTGCAAGTGATTTGTGTGCACTGAACTCATGTTGTGTTATAGATTTGAACTGGTTTCTGATCACTTATATCACCTTATATCAGTTCATGTGTAGTTTCTGTCCCTCAGCCAAACACACACCAGGACACTGAATGTCTAACAACTAGGACACTTGCATGGAAAGTGGGGGGACTCAAGCTCAAGTTTGTAGCCAAAGAGGCAAAACAGAGAGTTAAACATACGTCTCCACATCTAAGGTGAGCGTTTTGCTCACTGAGATAAGCTATTACTTTGTCTAGCCTGGAACTGTTGGTATTTTCCCCGTTAGAAATTTTATTGACACTCATATTCCCCATCAAAAGATTTTGCTGCAAACAGCCAAGAACTTTCCATGAAAATATGGTTTACTAAAAAAACCCACAACAACCAAACAAACAAACCCCAAAAACCCCACACGCCTAACAAACCACCCCTGACTAGCTCTACTCACAACATTATCCGACTTTGAAAAACCAAGTTTGAATAATTGAAAGTTTAATCTATGAGTATGATCTCAATTCTGGTGTTAGACCATCATCGATGCTATATTTCTAACATGTCACTATTTGCTATAGACAGTGCTTGATGACTTTCAGCTTAAAATACTTCTTTATCAGTAAATCAAAAGACTAAACTCTCAGATGCCATAAATCTTCACAGTTCTATTGACTTCAGTGGAGCTGAGCCAATTTATACCAGCTGATGTTCTCACCCAAAAGATATACTTTAATTATCACATAGGTAGCTTCCTTGGTTATGAATCTTCTATTTATCCAGGATGATTGCTTAAACAAAATCAAAACTCAACCCGAGTTTGTGTCCATCTTTCTGAGTATATACATGTGTTACATTTAAAACTGGCCTAACCCTAATTCAGTCTAAATGCCCAATCATGTGGGCATTCACAGGGTTTAAAGCAGCCAAGAAAAGGCATGCCAAATCTAAGTTAGTGCACCTGAGGAAAACTAATTTAGATTGAGAAGGATAACTGATTTACAGGGGGGGGTGGGGGGCGTTAATTTAAAATAGAGAATGCCTGCACGTGGCTGTGCTACAAACTTGGGGCGGAAAAAACTTAGTCACTTGCCCCAGCCCTAGGCCTAGCCCTGATAGCCCCCCAAGCAGTCAATCTCCTCCCCACCCACAGGTCCACAAACCCACTTGCAGATCCATGATCCCACCCCCACCAGCCCCATCCAGAACCTGCCAGCCTCTCCCACCTAATTACACCTGTGCCTCCCCCCCCTCCCCCAGGAGTTAAGTAACTCAGGTCGCCTGTGCTTCTCCCAGCAGCAGCAAATACCTGCACGTGCTGCTCTTGGGTTAGGTTTCAGCCACTTAAAGTAACCTGCTTAAATTTACACTGGATGCGGTGAGTGGTTGTATGTACCCTCTGTCTTTCAATGAAACCTTTCCACATAAAGGGCAAATAGGTACAATCCAAAGCTTTGATATGAAATGTGGAAATATACTAAAATGTGTGTTTTTAAGAAACTTTATATCATAATGAATTACTAGAGAAAACATTATATTCTTCAATGGGAACTAGGCTTTTGGGCTCGACAGTACCAAACTTTGTGCCAAAGAGGCCATACAAATAGCAATATCTATTTAATTTGCTACTCCAATAAAATAACAGCAAATTATTTGATAGTGACCAATTTTCAAGAGTTTAATGGAGACAGAAAGTACTAGACGGAACTTGAAGCAAACCATAGTGGTGGATTAAACAAAGGTACAACACAGGCCTGGAACTTGTGTATTCTGATTTCCTTCCTTGCTTTGCCACTGACTTGCTGGTCAACTCTGGGCAATTCACTTGGCCTTTTTAAGTCTTTAACTGTAAACTGGTGATAACATTACTTAACCCAAAATAATGTTGTTCTAACTGATAAGAGTCTATAGGGATTAAGAAGCTTTTATTAATAGATTTGGATAGCCTTGAATGAAAGTTGGTCTAGAATACAGATGTACAGCCAAAATGATTTAAATAAATTGTGTAAGCAGTGCTTATACGCTAAACCTCCTATACATACTTTAGAGGCATTTTTATTAATAACTTTTAAAAACTAACTCATGGCAGTCTCTCATAGACTTTGAAGGGAAAATCATGAAAATGCAACAGGTCACATTATGCATGTATTAACCAAAGTTATTGTATAAAATCAGAACATACTTTAGTTCCTTTAATAAAAAAAAATGACTGATAATGACACATAATTTTCCATCTAATAGTCTGAGAGCACAACTGTACAATGAAGATCATTTTGAACTGGCTTTTCCTGTGAACTTGATTCCCCCAGTCAACATGAAGATCAGACAGTAATAATCCTTTTTTCTACTTCTTCTCTCCAATTCCTATATTCCCTTCCTCCTTTGTAACACATTACTATAACTGCTAATTTTTAAGATATTGGTGTTCCCTTCTTCACTATACTGGACACCTGAACTGCTTTAAGTAGCATTTCTGTTTTATGATGAAACATAAGCAAATCATACCATATGGGTTTAGAAAACCTCCCTCAGGATCCTGCAGGCCATTATTTACATTTAGCACTTTGATTTCTGCTCCATGCATATGGACACATATTAATCTATTTTACATCAAGGAAGGAGATACCAAAAAGTGGTAATAAGGCTGAGAGTCCGAATCCCTTGACTTCTAATCCTGGCTCTGAAATTAAGAGCACTAACATTCATTCTTGTGAGAAAATTTCTTTCACAAGGGAAATCTTCTGTGTTGTCATTAGGAAGATCTTTCTCTTGGAGGGGGCACGTTTCCCCTGGGCTAAACTGAATGTACATTTGTATGCTTGTAGTTTCTACCATGATAATGACAATTTTCCTGGTAGAAACATGAAGCCTATCTGTGGTCACAGGCAATTCAGAGAGTTTGTGGAGAACACTGGAGACAGCTTCCTGGTGCAAGTGTTGGAGAGACCAACTAGGGGAAATGCTCTACTTGATCTACTGCTGACAAACAGAGAAAAGTTGGTGGGGGGGATGTACAAGTGGCTGGCAAGTTGACTAGCAGTGACCACAGGATTACCAAGTTCAGGATCCTGACAAAAGGAAGAAAGGTCTTTGGACCCAGGACCTCAGAAAAGCAGACTTTGACTCCCTCAGGGAACTGATGGGCAGGAACCCCTTGGGAGGCCAGTCTGGGGGAAAAGAGCCCAGGACAGCTGTTTGGAAGCTTGGGCAAACAACTTGATGGAGTATATAAATATTGCTCAGGCATGCAGGGATGAAATCAGGAAGGCCGAAGTGCAATTGGAGTTGCAGCTAGCAAGGGACATGAAGGGTAAAAAGAAGGGTTACTACCAGTACGTTAGGAACAAGAGGAAGGTTAGGGAAAATATAGGTCCCTAACTAAATGGGGGAGGCAACCTAGTGGCAGACAATGAGGAAAAGGCTGAAGTACTCAATGACTTTTTTACCTTGGACCCACAGGCAACATCAGCTCCCAGTCTACTGCACTGGGCAGCACAGTCTGGGGAGAAGGTAAGCAGCCCCCAGTGGTAAAAGAACAGGTTAGGGACTATCTAGAAAAATTGGATGTGTACAAGTACATGAGGCCAAATGCAATGCGTCCAAGGATGCTGAGGGAGTCGGTTGATGCGACTGCAAAGCTGCTGGCCATTGTCTCTGAAAACTCATGACAACTGGGGGGAAGTCCCAGATGATTGGAAAAGGGCAAACATAGTGCCCATCTTTAAGTAAACGAAGAAGGAAGATCCAGGGAACTACAGACTAGTCAACCTCACCTCAGTTCCTGTAAATATCATGGAGCAGGTCATCAAAGAATCAATTTCTAATCCCTTTGAAGAGAAAGCAATTAGGAAGAGTCAGCATGGATTCACCAAATGCAAGTCATGCTCGACCAACTTGATTGCCTTTTATGATGATGTAACTGGCTCGGGGAAAGCATGGACATAATATACGTTGACTTTAGCAAGGCTTTTGATACTGCCTCCCACAACATTCTTGCAAGCAAGCTGAGGAATATGGGTTGGATGAATGAACTTTAAGATAGATAGAAAGCTGGCTGGATTGTCCTGCTCAATAGGTATACATTAATGGCTTGATGTCTAGTTGGCAGCTGGTATGAAGTAGAGTGCCCCAGAGGTCAGTCCTGGGGCCAGTTTTGTTCAATATGTTCATTAAGCATTTGGAAGATGGGATGGATTGCACCTGCAGCAAGTTCATGGGTGACACCAAGCTGGGGACTCTAGTAGATATGCTGGAGGCCAAGGCTCACATTCAGAGTGACCTAGACAAATTGGAGGATTGAACCAAAAGAAATCTTATGAGGTTCAACAAGGCCAAGTGCAAAGTCCTACACTAAGGTCAGAAGAATCTTATGCACTGCTATAGCCTGGGGACTGACTGGCTAAGCAGCAGCTCTACAGAAAAGGACTTTTGGGTTACAGTGTACAATAAGATGAATATGAACCAACGATGTGCCCCTGTTTTCAAAAAGACTAACAGCATACTGGGCTGCATTAGTAGGTGCATTGCCAGCAAATCGAGGGAAGTGATTCTACCCCTCTATTTGGCACTGGTGAGGCCACATCTATAATACTGTGTCCAGTTTCAGGCCTCTCACTAAAAAAAGAATATGGACATGTTGGAGGGAGTCCAGTGGAGTGTAACAGAAATGATTTCAGGGTTAGGGCATATGCCTTATGAGAATAGGCTGAGATAGCTGGGTTTATTTAGTCTGCAGAAGATAAGACTGAGTGGGGATTTGATAGCAGCCTTTAACTACCTGAAGGGTGATTCCAAAGAGGATGGAACTAGATTGTTCCCAGTGGTGACAGAAGACAGAACAAGGAGCAATGGTCTCAAGTTGCAGCAAGGGAAGTTTAGCTTTTCCCAATATCCAACCTCTCTCACTAGGAGGGTGGTGAAGTTCTGGAACAAGTTACCTGGAGAGGTGGTAGAATCTCCATCTTTAGAGGTTTTTAAGTCCTGGCTTGACAAAGTCCTGGCTGGAATGATCTATTTGGGGATGGTCCTGCTTTAAGCATAAGGTTGGACTACATGACCTCCTGAGTTCCCTTCTAACACTAATTTTCTATGTTTCTATGGTTTCTCTCACCATGTAGCCTTGGGAAACTTAAGTGCTATGTGATTTAAATAAGTTTTTCTCACTTGCCTCTCAAAAATGATCCAGGTTAATTAAATTTGATGTGTATAATGCTCAAAAATTATTTGTTCTAAAACAACATTAAATATTTTATGTGCATGAAACAGGGAGGCTTTCCTAGTGCTGGTTAGATGTTGGACTGCCCACCTGTTTCTGGGCTAACTGCCCGCCTCTCTCTCCTGCTATGCCTTGATGGAAAAAATGATTAACATAGTTAAAATGGGCAGAAAACAACAGAATGCAATTCAGCAAGGAGAAATGCAAAGTGCTGCACCTAAGGAGGAAAAATACCCAGCACACCTACTGCCTAGGAAATGACCTGCCTGGTGGAATGGAAGCGGAAAGGGATCTTGGAGTCCTAGTAGGGCCAACATGAGTCGGCAGCATGACAAAGCCATCAGAAAAGCTAATGGCACTTTATCGTGCATCAGCAGATGCATGACAAACAGATCCAAGGAGCTGATACTTCCCCTCTATCGGGCACTGGTCAAACCACAGCTGGAATACTACGTTCAATTTTGGGCACCAAACTTCAAGAGGGATGCGGATAACTTGGAGAGGGTCCAGAGAAGGGCCACTCATATGGTTAAGGGCTTGCAGGCCAAGCCCTATGAGGAGCGACTGGGGCACCTGGACCTCTTCAGCCTCCACAACAGAAGGTTGAGAGACAACCTTGTGGCTGCCTATAAGTTCATCACGGGGACACAGAAGAGAATTGGTGAGATTTTATTCACCAAGGCTCCCCCAGAGGTTACAAAAAATAATGGCCACAAACTAGCAGAGAGCAGATTTAGATTAGACATTAGGAGGAACTTCTTCACAGTTAGAGTGGCCAAGGTCTGGAATGGGCTCCCAAGGGAGGTGGTGCTCTCCCCTACCCTGGGGGTCTTCAAGA
>JAGPOW010003395.1:19023989-19038141 GCA_030014935.1 Caiman crocodilus
GGGGGTCTTCAAGAGGAGGTTGGATATGCATCTAGCTGGGGTCATCTAGACCCAGCACTCTTTCCTGCTTATGCAGGGGGTCAGACTCGATGATCTATTGAGGTCCCTTCCGACCCTAGCATCTGTGAATCTATGTTACTCCAGCAGGAGGATGCCCATTTAAGACCCCAGTGACTAGGGGTGATATCCTCAGCTCTGAACCTTCTTCTACACTGGGGCCCATGCCTTGCAGATGGCATCTCAGACAGCTAAGTTCACCTGTAAACCTTCTCCCTCTTGAGCTGTGACCCCCCTCCCTAGGACCTTTGGCTCCCCCTTAGGTTGTACAACCCTCAGGCCAGTTGTATCCCAAGCCTTTTGCTCTGGGCATCCCTCACAGTGGGCCCCTGGCCCGTTTGACTCCCCTTGGTTGGCCCCAGAAATGGCCAGTTCAATGGTCCATCCTGTCAAGTCTGAGCAGCTTGCCTTCTCTCCTTCACAACTCAACTGGTCAAGTGAGCATCAGCCCTCTCAAAGATCTACCAGGTCTTGGCTTTCTTCAGCCAGGTCTGTGCAGGGGCTGGAGGTCATCAGATGCACCCTACATACCTTTCTTCAGGAAGGTTTGTGGCCCTGGCATTTCCTGGGGTGCCACAGTTCCACCAGGCCTCCCTACCCTTTCAGGGTGCATTTTTAGGTCATGCCTGGGACCTGAGGCCTACTCCAACCCCATAATCCCAGCTCATATACTTTCCAGCTGTTCCTGGCTCAAGGAGGTCAGCAGGGAAATATTCGTTTCCTGCTGGCTGGTCTTCAAACTGCTCTCCTTAGCACAGAGATGTGGGCATTAAATGGCCACCCTCAAAAGGGTCAAAGGGGGCAGGAGGGTGAAAAAACCCCCATGGCTCACCGAAAGCATCTGGGAACATCTAGCTAAAAAGAAGGTGTACATCCAATGGAAGGGAGGGGTCATCACCAGGAAGGACAATACCTTTGTTGCTTAGGGCTGTACGGGGGTGGTCAGGAAGGCCAAGGCAGAGATGGAACTGGGACTAGCTACCCAGATCAAGGACAACAAGAAGTCCTTTTTCAAATACATAATGGGTAAAAAGAAGGTACCGGCTAACATGGGGCCCCTGCAGGACATGATAGGAAATCTGGTTGTTGCACCAGACAGCAAAGCTAACCTATTTAACAATGTCTTTACTTCTATTTTTCTGAGCAGGAACTGAGGCATCCCCCCACACCAAGACCCCGGTGCACCTCCCCTGTATGCCCCAGGGGAGGTGCACCCAGGCCTAGGGTCAGAGAGGACCTAGTCAGGGAACTTCTGGAGGGACTGGATGTGTTTAAGTCAGAAGGTACTGATGATCTTCACCCCAGAGTGCTCAGGGAATTAGCAGAGGTCATTGCAGGACCCCTGGCATGACTTTACAAGCACTCATGGTGATCTGACATTTTGCCAGAGGACTGGAAAAGGGCCAATGTGGTTCCTATTTTCAAAAAAGGGAGAGGAAGACCCAGGAAACTATAGGCTAGTTAGTCTTAAATCAGTCCTGGGTAAGCTTCTTGAGAGAATTATCCTGGTGCATGTCCGCGAGGGGCCAGCAGGGGAGGTTATGCTTAGAGGCAACCAACCTGCGTTCATTAGAGAGAGGTCCTGCCAGACCAACCTGGTGGCCTTCTATGACCAGGTCACAAAATACTTAGACACAGGTGTCTCAGTGGACCTAGTCTTTCTGAACTTTACGAAGGCCTTCAACATGGTCTCTCAACCCCATTCTCATTAAAAAAAACTAGGAGACTATGGTGTTGATACCTACAGTCAGATGGGTCTCTAATTGGCTGGAGGGCTGCACCCAGAGAGTGGTGGTGGATGGGTCTTATTTGACCTGGGGGGGGATGTGGGCAGTGTGGTTCCATAGGGCTCGGTCCTTGGGCCCACACTGTTCAACATCTTCATTAGCAACTTGGATGAGGGGGTAAAAACAAAAAACACCCTGTTCAAATTTGCAGCTTACACTAAGATGTGGGGAAAAGTGGGCATGCTAGAAGGGAGTAATAGGCTACAATCAGACCTGACCAGGTTACAGGGGTGGGCAGATAAGAACAGGGTGGTTTCCAACGCTGACAAGTGCAAGGTGCTGCATCTGGGGAGGAAGAACCAGCAGCATACCTACAGGCTGGGGAACTCCCTTCTCATCAGTGCAAAGGTAGGGAAAGGATCTTGGAGTCTTTAATAACGCCAAAATGAACATGGGCTGACAGTGCGGGGAAGCTGTCTGGAAGGTCAACTGTACCTTGTCATGAATCCACAGATGCATCTCAAGCAAGTCCAAGGAGATGATCTTCCACTTCTATGCAACAGTGGTCAGGCCACAGTTGGAGTAGTGTGTCCAGTTCTGGGTGCTGCACTTCAGGAGAGATGTGGACAACATGAAGAGGGTCTAGAGGAGGGCCACCCGTATGATGAGGGGGCAGCAGGGCAGACCCTATAAGGAGAGGCTAAGGGACCTGAACCTGTTCAGCCTCCACAAGAAAAGGCTGAGGGGGATCTAATGGCCATTTACAAACTAGTCAGGGGAGACCAGTAGGCATTGGGAGAGTCACTGTTCCTCCGAGCATTACCAGGAGTGACAAGAAACAACCGTCACAAGCTAGCAGAGGGTAGATTCAGGCTAGATATCAGGAGGCGCTGCTTCACTGTCAGGGTGGCTAGGATAGGGTTCCTTAAGAGGAGGCTGGATGAACACCTTGCCGGGGTTGTTTGACCCCAGTACTCTTTCCTGCCATGGCAGGGGGTCAGACTTGATGATCTGCTCATGTCCCTTCTGACCCGACCAACTATGAAACTATCAAACACCTGCCATCTCCCTGGCCTAGACCTTAAAGTGGCAGGCACCAACAGTGTTCTGCCACAGTGTCCAATATCTAAAGCAGTAGAACAGATGTTGAGTATATCTGAGTTAACGAAAGACCAAGTACCTTGAAATACTTTTCTTAAAACAACAGATCAGCTGATGATTATGAAAGCTCAAGAAGAGCTCTGAAGAAACTGTGCAGACTGAGGGGAAAAGAGACCACCTTTAAAAATAAGTGAGTGGCCAAAAGCTTTGAACTTTCAACCCACATGTTGAATTGCCAGTGATGATATATGCAGTGACAGTTAGGTGGTTCATTTCCGCTAATTGCTAAGTCTGTTGGAAAAGTAATGACAAAAAAGATGGACAGAAATATGCCATGGAAAAAATATGTAACCTAGCCTCAAGCAGCTGCCTTTTTTTTTCTTATTTGCACAGATATCAAATGTGTATGCATATGCACTATCAACTGAGTTTTAATACTATGGGGATTTTTTTTGAAGACTTGTCTCTTATACTTCTTTTTGAATTATCTTCTTTCAGATCAGCGACAGAAAACTGTGCTATGTTTTTTGTATTATTAAGATTATATATCATATTAGATGAACTATGTTTTATGGAATGAGAAATAATAATTGATGCTGTAACAAATTTATGGCAATCCCCATAATACTTTGCAGAATTACTATGACCAATACTGGTCCTACTCATTGAGTAATGTACCAGTTGTGATGACCAAGAGCCCAGTATCTTGTGCAGTCATTCACAACAGAACAAATGCATGCAAAATGCTACCATTCTGATCTGATAGTTTTGTATCGATTTTGCATTTATTTATATAAATCTTTGCTTGAGGTGCATGAAATGGAGGAGTGCATCATGTACAGAGGGATAGATGCACAAAAAATAAACTCATAAGATAAAATAACTGATATTATAACTAAATACAGCAAAACAGGAAGAGTACATGTTCTCTCTCTGTCTCTCCCTACCTTCTATTTTGTTAAATATGGTAATTATGGCACAAAAGACTGTGATACTGTAGTGCTGATCTTGTTATATTCTGAAGGACTCAGAGAGCAAGAGAAATTTTAGGTTGACTTCGTTATAATTTCATGCATTCCTTTGAAAGTTATGTTGTTTATTAATTTACTGGGTAATTAGTTAGAAACTCAATAAAAGTTTCTAACAATTGTACTACTAAAGAAAATAGAACAAATAATTGGTGTGGATTATTGTGGCAACAGGGGATTAGGCTCTTTTTAATACAACCCATAAAGCATCCATTCAAATGATAACTGTGAGTTCTATGGATGAATATGTGATTAATAGATAGTGACTAATGTAGCCTCCTGCCCAGCCAGTACAGAGAATTGGATATTTATTTACTAGTATGTTATGACAAATGGACTGATTTTTGAAGGTATTACTCTGACTGCATCAATTGTTTTTCTGGTTATGCTGGCAGCTACTTTAAAAATATAGCCTAGATTATAAATCACTGAAATTCAAAGGAACAGTTTAAAGGGTTAATTTTTTTCTTGTCGTTGTTGTTTCAAAAGAAATTTGCCTCATATTTGTATTTAAATCTGCTAGGTATCATCTATGGGACACTAAGCAACCTGACCTATCTTTCTGCCTAAAAGGATATGTGGTAACTCAAGAAATTACCTATGAAACGACTGCTTAGGATGTCATTCATTAACATGCAGCAGTGTGGCATCTAATGGAGAAAAATCTTACAGAAATGAGACAAGAAGATGAAAAGAGAACACAGAGGCAAAAACAATGATGCTTAACTGCACTGCACTGTGAAGTCTCTCTCTTTAGCAGAATCACTTTGAACTTGCCATACCACTAGTGGGTCTCAGAACCCATAAGGCACGGCCACACATGCAAGCACACGAGCTTGCAGGAGCTCAAATGGAAGTGGTACAAATTTGAGTCAGGGCTTTTTGCCTCAGTGCACGTGCCCAGACATGCACTTTGGTGTGGGGCAAATTGTGCCACTAGGGGCAAAATAACCCTGCCTGGCTCCTCCTGGGACTGCACCCAGGGGGGGCTAGAGCCTGGGGCCAGCACCTGCGTTGTCCCCACCAGTACAAAAAGCTGTCCTGGCAAGTAGCTCAGGGCTACTTGCTCTCAGGATCTTCGGGGTCCCAGCCAATGGATACCTAGGGACACTCCCCCTTGCACCAGCTGGACTGCTGAAGCAGCCCAGAGAGGTCCCGGAACCCTCTACCCACTGCACAAGTTTGGCAGTGGAGGCTGCTGGCTGGATGTGACCTGCCGTTTACCTGCCAGACCTCTGAGCCAACTACCAGTGGCTTTGCGCAGCACCACATGGCTGGGCAGGAGGCACACATCTCCTGGAAGATGTTCTGGGTGTGGTGGCCTGCTTTGAACTGTCACAGCATGTCCTCCTCCTGGCTGCAGTTGGCCAGGAGGTCAGCCACCTTCAGCTGGTGGCAAGGTGCCAGCCCTGAGCAGGCTCCTCTGCCTGGGTCTTGCCACTGGCCTCCCTAGCAGGAATTCTGGTGTTCCCTATTTGAACACTGAAAAATCCCTGATAAAGTCCCCAAATCACTATGTAAAATATCCCAACATCCATGTTCCTCCACAATTAAGACAAAAGACCACTAAATAAATAAATAAATACACAGATATATAGACAGACAGACAGCAACCAGTTGAACAATGTTTTATTGATATATCTACAGTGTTAAAGCAATTTGGAAGCCTATCAGTGTCTCTATCATCATAAAAGTGGATTCTAGATGCCTATGTTTTACTGCCCCCCACAACAGGGATTACAGCCCTGCCACAGGGGTTACAGCCCCATCGTGGGGGCCACAGCCTCTCCAACAGGGGCAAAATGGCCCCCGAAGGGGCTACCCCTTCTGTGGGGCCCACTCACCCTGCCTCTAGCCTCCTGGATTGCTGCCCCACCTGGCCCCATCTCTACTGGCTCCTGCAAGCAACCCCTTGTCCACTCCCTCAGATCCCCGAATGACTGCCTCACCTGGCCCCATCCCCTGCTTGCACCCCCAGCCCCCTGATGGCTGGCCCCCCACCCCAGCCTCTGGCACTTAAAAAAAAAATAAATAAAAAAAATAAAAGAGAAAAGAAAAAAAAAACGCCTCTGCTTACCATAGGAACAGGGGCTGTGGGGACTCTGGGGCCTCCTGGCAGAGCCCCCCTCATGCAGCACAGGGCAGCAGTGGGTAGTGGGGCCCAGACTGGGGTTGCTGAAACCGTCACCTGGACCTACACTGTGTGGTCGTGCCCCAGTAACCCTAATAGCAGCTGCTACTGCCAGTGAGTGTGAGGGGGCGTTTAATTACTGGGATGCTGGGGTGGGGTGGGCTCAGGGGACTAGGGAAGATAACTGGATGGGGAAGAGATTGGGGGTTCTTGGTGGAAAGCAGGGGGTATGGCCCAGCGAGGCAGCCATCAGGGGGCTGGGGGAGTAGGCAGGGCCAGTGGGGGGTCCCCCCTATGGTCCCCTCCCCCTACTCCAGCCCCACCACTCCTTACTCACCGGCAGGAGCCCAGCTCCCTGTAGCAGGCAGGCAGCATGCTTCAGCACCAGGGTGAGGGCCAGCCATAGAGGTGCTCTGGCTGCTACTGGAGCACCTCTCCGGACGACACAACCTTCAACTGCCTCCGGGAATGGTCCAGGACCGTGCCCTGCCCCGCTTTTTTCTGCTGCGCTGTTTTTTGACCCCTGAATATCCAAGGCTCTAATTTTTCCCCCACGCTACAAATTTGCAGTGTGGGGAACATTTTCTCATTCACACATGCGCCTCTTACGGTATCTCAAAGGACTTTGAGATGCTGCAAAATGCACATGCGCACTCATCTGGATGCGCCCATACAGTGCCAAAGTTCACTTGACATAGACACATGATATGAAGCAAGCAAGAGCTTGGGTAGATAACATCTTTTGTTATCAGTTTTACCTTAATATGTATTTTATATACACTATTGTAGGGAATGAAAGCTCCATTGTCAAATGTTTACTATCAATGTCCTCTCTACGCAATGAACTGAAGGCTAGGCTTATCCTAAGCTATCCAAGGGAAATATAGTCTGCTAATTTAGGCCCTTTCTATTTCAGCATTATACAAATTGTACATTAGGTAGAAATATACATAATTCTGCAACTCAAATAAATATTTAGTGTGTTAATTAACAAACAAAATCACTATCAAAACAAAGCAGGTTGTGTCACCAATTCTGACCACTCAGCTCTCCCCGTTTCTTTGTATGCTGCATAGGATTTTTCCATTTTCTTTTTCATGCCATATTTTCATATATGCATTTCTATAGCTTGTACAAAATGTAAGCACAGCACAGCAAAGAGAGAATAAGAAAATAATTTCTATTCTTTATAGAACTGGCCTATGTTCAGCTTCTACATTTGAATTCTTCTTTTAAGTAACAAACAACTAATGACAGCTTTTCAGTGCCTATCTGCCTATACCCTACTGCCCTATTTTGGTCTAATGCTTGATAAAATGCCCCAAACTACCCGTCCATTTATTTGCTATCACTCAGACATGGCAAAGAGGCATATTATCATTTCCTTTTGCTGTTGCTGTTTGACCGCTTGTTTTCGGTCTCTTCTGTTTTCTGAATCACGCCCAGACTTTAATACATTGCACTGTTTTCTAAGCCTGAAATGATGGTAGACTTATTTCTTCAATTCCAAGGAAAAAATAAGACACAATGTTTCTGTTATTTCAGAAGGTTTACCTATCACATACATAAGAACTAGAGCAAAAGAGAGGAAAGAGGTGGATTGCCATTTTGCCTAGAAAACTTGGTGGAAAGAATATTTAAGTAACTTCAGCAACTAATGGTTTCTGATGCTTGTTTCAGGACAGAGATGACACTATGGAAAATTTCCAAATATACTACAATGGTTCAATCATGTTTTTGAGTACCAGTCTCCTGGTCTGTGATATACTGGCTACTGTTACTCTTTTCCTTTTCTCACCCCAACCTGCCTGTTCCATATTGCTAAATATTTTTCTTCCTAGGCTTAGTACTCAAGCTACTATATCTATACGGGCTCTACCAGTCCATAACTATGACCAATAACTGTTGCATTTTAACTAACTGGTTATGCTGATACTAGACATCAAGGCTCAATATATACACTTCATAAAATATCTTTATATAGGAGACTTGCTAAAGCAATGCTTTTCAACCCGTGCATGTAAAGAAACTGGAGTAGATGGCATAGTGCATTGAAATATGAAGGGTCATTCTTGCAGCTGTATACTATATATCTTATATTTGATTTCTATTTTCATAAGCTTACCAGCCTGAAAGCAAACAGAGGGAAAGGAGACCATTTACATTCTTGCTAGACTGCCATGTCTACTGTACCCATCAAATATGGCATGCATGTGTCAGCCTCCTCAGGAGGGATGAGGGTTATTGGTACCAGCAATTTTCCATCACAACAGGATAAGCCACTGAAGCAAGGAAACAAAACCCAAAATTATTCAATATCAGAGTCTTTCCTTCTTCCCAAACTGGATAATGTACTGTTTGGGTTGGAAAAGGACACATCAATGCCCATTAATCTTGTTGGGAGTTTTTTTTTGTAATTTTCCTTTTTCTTCGTCCTTGAGAGATGGCAAGAGTGATACTGGGATGTTAACAATGCAAAGAAACTAATGGAGAAAGAAAGAAAGTTGTGAACGCACTTAGATGAAAGAATCATCCCTAGGTGGTTGCAACACAGATGACAAACAGGCCTGTTTCTTTTGATAACAAGGATGTATGCACTTTAGAAATACCTCTGGTAAAACTCCAGATTATATGAGTAAAACCACTTTTATGTTGAGTTAGGTCTTTTGTTGCTTGTTGTTTAAGGAGTAGGTGAAGAAGATGGACACTACTTGTTTACAGGTAATGGAATCATGGACAAATTTTTACTCAGTTACCAGGATGGGAGGGTGGGGGATACCAGTAGGGCACAGCTGAAGTAGGATGTCGTGGATAGACATGGCATGCTACTTCACCCATTGGCTGTTACTTCATTGTTTTGGATACTGGTTTAGGAAAGGTCCAGCTGTAGTCTCTAAAGCCCAGTGGATATTGGTACATAGCTCTTACATGATATGATTTGTTGGTATGTCCGCCTGGTCCAATCTGCAGTTCTTTTCATTTAATCTCGTTTACCTTCAATAATGGAAAAGGAAGTGTATGAAATATGATAGCCAACTAGAAAGGTGCAACTGAAGAACAGTCTTCAAGCTTATGCCCCAGCCAGTGAGATCTGAATTGGAAAGACTTTTTGGATTAATCTGGGGTAGTCTACACATGGTAAGCAATAGTTTTAAACACATTTACAGCCTTTGCATTTAAGCATGTAAGGCTGTCTGAGTTCTGTTGTTTCTAAATAGACTGTAAAGGTATTATGCAGAAGGCAGGACAGCCAACTTCATCAGATGTTGTGAAACATAAGATGCTGTTGTTCTGATGAAGTCGATTATCACCATGAAGAAGGGTATGCTTCTCTGAGCTAGTTATTCTTTATGATGCCACTCTGGCCTGTTTTTTGCTTGATTTCAACCTAACGCAGGTAACCGTCTCTGACTTTGGGATGGCATGGCAAATACAATGACACACATTGAATATGACTATACTATTACACCCCTCCTATAAAACAAGTGAAAAACCATCACAGGCACAGCAAGAATGACATTTCAGACAACTAGAAGCTTTTTCTATTCCTCCTTTTTATCAAAATAAACAACAGATTAATTTCAACAGGGCAGATATAATTGGATTTGTTTTGTAAGAAAAAAAAAAGAAAGTGGAGGAACTAGGCACGAATCTTCCAATAGTACAGAATTCTTTGGTTTCAACATTAAAGTAATCAACAAAACAATAACAAATACAAATCAAGTGATGTTGCTGGATAGTTCTTGTTGAAGAGGTGCTTGAATGATATAGTGACGATGCATTCTGTGGCTAAATTGTCTACCCATGGATAAATACAGACAGTGCTGGAGTGGTATTTTCTGACATAAATTTGTTGAATTGAGAGACATGTGGACCAAAGAGCTAAGTAAAATGTGTTTTATTTCTGGAAAGCAGTAACAGAACAAGTATGCAGATACACAATGGAGCAGGATGAAAATGCAAGACTCACTCTTACAGAGCACTCTGAAAGTATTTAATTGGAATAACAACAAGAGGGGCTTGACAGTAATTAAAACAGGGTTTGAGAAAAATTACTGTTAGAATTTAGAAAATTTAACCATGAATGGGATCCTTTCTAAACGATTCCAAAACCATCTGGAAGAATCTGATAGAGAATTACATCCCTGCTACAAAAATTCTATACAATTTTCAAACCTATTCATTACGCTCTATGGGATTTTTCCCACAGGAGACTGTGGATGATCGACATCAATGAAGCTTTTACGATTATATTGAAATGAAAGCTGTGCACTTTGGGCTTTATTCACTCCAAGGCTGTATAAATGGAAATATAGTCTATGCATATCATAATAGTAAAACAAAAACAACCGGGGGGGGAAGGGGAAGTTGTCACAATGGAGGTGACATCAACTCCTAACGTCTTAAGGGACAGAATAAAAAGTTACTGAATGACCTGTCCTGTCGGGGGGTAGTGATATAGCAAATGCCTGAAGGATGCACTATATTAACACCCCCACCCCCAACACAGGCTTTGCTAGCAGAGACTATCAGGAGATCATAGTGCTAAGGAATTCCAATTAGTATTCCCTAGTAAAAGCCTTTTTGGGACAGTAGCAGTGCAACAGAAGGGTGAATAATCATGAGCTGCATCTGGGACAGTTCAAACCAAATGTGCTTCATATTCTTTAATCTTTTCCCACAGGCTCTTAGTACAAGATTTATGGTCCTAGATTTAAGACTTACACCAACCCCAGTGGATAATACAAACGTGAAGAGATCTATTTAATCTAAGGTTGCCACCTCTGACTGAAACTATTCTGGGAGATTTTCTTCTTAACATCATGTAATGTCATTAACTGTACTGTTCAACCCATTCACAATATCAATAGTCAATTAGGAGATCAGTACTGATTCTGGTAGACTCCAAGCCACCCTGGGAGAGCTGGCAACCCTAATTTAATCTCTTTGCATTGCTAAGAATGTCAGAATGTTCAAGTAAGGTATTATTAAGCAGTTGTTGAGGAAAGACAAATATGATTTAATTCACAAAAGAAAAGTTCTCATGAAATGGTATTGTTAGCAGCGAGTCCTGGCCTAGTCATGGATGCATAGGCTGGCTACAGGTTAGAAGTCTCTGGAATCTGTAAGCTTCTGGCCTTGGTGACGCTATGACTGACTTTCCAACTAGAAGCGTGCACAGTCCAAAGAAATCCTCAGCAAGTACAGCAGAGGCTAAAATAGCGGGCTCCTCTCCATACTAGGTCGCTGGTGCTCGGGATTGCTAGCTAGCAGCAACATGTCAGTGCTGTTTGGTTCCCTCTCATAAATATCGTCTACATTGACTTGTTAAATGGTTTTGATTTGTTCTTACTGTTGATGTTCGCTGCAGAACTTGTTATAACATACGCTTTTGATTGACCTTGATTGTCACGTGGTTATTCGTGTATTTGCCCTCCAGACAGGGCCAAGCTGTAGGCCAATGTCTGGAGCAGAGACCCTTTGTAAGCCTACCAAAATAAAATTAGCTGATAGGTTATAGAGGCCTAACAACCCTATGTATTTGTTAACATAGGTTACCCTGCCAGCTTCCTTCAGTATGGTGCAGAAAAAGACTGTTTTATATTTCATTTATACTATGGATAATGTGGAGTTGACCCAAACTGTTACCAGTGAGCTATTATAAAGTTGTTGTTTTAGACAAGAGGAATATGATTGAATTCTCAAAAGAAAAGATCTTTTCTTGTCCCAGGTAAGCCCATGATCTGTTTGGACTACGCAGCTAACCTACACGACACGTTAGAAGTGACCTATGAACTGTCAAACACATCCGAGTACAAAGATGCTTCATCTGCTGCAGTCCTCACTATCTTCTGCATTTCAAAATGAATAAAGTTGGTTTGTGTGCAAGTTTCATGCCCTCTTGATGTTTAGGAATATATTATTATTATAATTGAATTAAGGCCATTAATTACATGGCACAACAACTTTGTGTGCTGCTCTGTGTAGCATGAATAATAGTTTGTACTGAAAAGAAGAAACTGGTTCAGAAAGCAAGGATACTTAAAATTCTCATCTCAAGTTCATAAATGGCAGTCACCACAGATTGGTATCTACTGATAACAGTGGCAGTTTATTAATAATCTGTCATGTAAAGCCGACATACTGGGTTCTGAATTCTGCTCAGCTACACAATGAAATCTCATTCATTTTATTATCACCAGAATTACCTACAGTCTGTTGAAATGGCTTTGTAAGCTTAAATATGCTTTAAAACTCTTTTCTCTATACAATTTACTGCTCCCCCTCCCACCTGAACTCCTTATTATCAATCAGACAAATCAGCAAAAGTCTAATCTTGATCTGCTAGTATATCCATAATCCAAATAAGTAGCAAGTTTCAGTTAAGATACAGATTTTGATAAGGACTATAAGAGGTTACTGCCAGACAAATGGGAAAGTCATAGCATCTAAATTACTTACTCTAGACATGCCAGGCGGAGGGTGGGGAAAGAGATTACACATGAATGTATTACATTACCAGATTGCACATGTTTGTACACACAACGATGGCCCATGTCTTTACTTGATTATTTATGTCATTTCAATATGGATAAGGTGGGAGGGAGTGGGGGGAAGAGTCTGTAGATTTTGTGCAGAAAAAGATTTTCAGTTCTGGAAACAAAAAGCTGTTCAAACTGTTTGGTTTACATTTCAAGAGTTTATACAAATATTTTCTTGTAGTTTTACCTGGGTTTCCTTTTTAATCCTTGTCACGGCGGGGTCCTACAGGAGGGCCATGATTTCCTGAAGGCCCTCTACCCATGCCAAGTCCAGCCCAAGGCACCCTCGAATTCTTTCCCACCACGTCTTGATCTTAAATAAGTTTGGAAAGCTGCCTTATACCGCCTTGCGCACGGCGTGTCAGGACCTCCATCCCCGTGGTCTCCTGGACTGTCTGATGGCTGCTCCCCAGGCACCCTAGCCTTAAGGGCTATGTGTGGCTCCGACCAACCCCTAATACCACGCCCCAAGCCTCGCAGGTGTAACGGACGTTGGTGTGTCCGAAACTGTGCCCACTCTGGGCCTTCTCAACAATGCCCCCTCTCCAGGGCCACTTATCAATCCACCGGTGTTCTCGGCCCACCGCATGGCTACCCTCTACTAAGGCCGGGCGTACTGTGCTGCTATCCCTTTTTGGATCAGGACCACCGCAGCACTTGCCCTTGTCTAGGAGGCACTCTGCTGCTGACCCCGGTCTCTCCTGGGGTCCGCTGCAGCATCCAGCCTCTGGGCGGGGTATAATGCTGCACTTGCCTATTACCAGCTTCTCAATGCTGCCCCTTCTTGGGCTTCTTAATGCTGCCCCCTCTCTGGGGCTTGCTGCGCCCACGCTGGTGCTGAGGTCCCCCCACTGCTGGGGTCCCTGTATGAGGCCTCCTCCAACCCCTACAGCCTCACCCAAACCACCGGTGTAAACAACAACCAAAACACAAGCCTCTGGCTATAACTTAAACACAAGGCACCTGGCCATACCAACATAAGCCTCCCAGCTATACCAAAGCATCATTGCTCCAGCCTCTGGAGCTCTAAATTTGGTTTCAGTTTTATGTTCAAAAGACTCTCAAAAGGCAAATTTAAAGCAAAATGACTGATTTCTGTATGTTTTTAAAATGTAAAATGGCTCGGATTTGATAATCCATGAGTCATAAGACATCTTCCAGTGAAACCTGGCTTCATTTATAAGAAATGTTATATGTAAATGAAGTAGATGCACTATCCCACATTTTTTTCTAGTCTCTCCCTTCCCAATATGGACCAATATTTTTATGCATATGGCCACTATGTCCTATTGAAAAAGGTTCCTTGTTCTAGTTCATCTACCACTATTCACGCAAGGAAAAGACTAGGAGAATACGGCCCCAAAAAGGGTTGGGGTCTTGTACACCATCTGAAAACTGAGGTATAGAAAGAGGAAGAGACTTGTGTGAGGGAAACCACAGGTCAGGGACTCCATTTAGAAGGGAATGCATAACTCTGAATCTTAACCCTGAGCCTTGAACATATGGGTCAATCATCTGTTCCATTTGTTTCAACTTAAAATACTTAAGTATTTTAAAATGTATTTT
>JAGPOW010003395.1:19051806-19067437 GCA_030014935.1 Caiman crocodilus
TTATAACACACTCTGAAATAAAATATGCACTTTCTTTTTGAAAGGCAGAAGGAAGAAAAAAAAAGTTTTCCTTTTAGTATCCGAGTAGCAGCACCTATGAAAGCTGAGCCTGTCGATTGTTCTGTTCCCAGCGAGTCACATTCAGATTTTATTTTTGTTTTTGACTGGCAAGCAGCAGAAGCTGCTTTGAGTGTGTGTCAAATAACTACTTTTTCTGCAACTATCCATTTGGTCTAAAAAAAGATATCACCTCCTGAGGAGTTCTGATTACCTGGAGACCAACATGGCTATAACCTGTATCCCTAAAACATGAAAGATATTGAAATTAGCCATTTTGAAATGAAAGCTTCATATTTTACAATAAGGAAGCAAGATTCAACATTTTGAGACCTGAAAGCTGACACCCTTGTTCCAACCTTTTGTTTTGAGTCAAATTTACATGCTCACAGAGCAGCCTCAACACAAGAGAAATTCTTTGCCCAGGAGAGCCTTCTATCACCTATTCTTCTGTGAAATATGAAACATCATAACAAGAAAGAAGCATAATTCAATGTCCTGACAAATCTGAGGTAAATAGACTGCTCCAACTTTTACCTGAGCCTATTTTGCATAAAATGAACTTTTCCAACCAGAAGATCTTTCAGCTCTCTTGTGAAATATAAATTTTCATTTCCACCTGGGAGAAATGTTATAATCTTTGCACTTTGCCTTATGAATGGTGCATGTCCCCAAAAGCTTGCAAATAAAGATGTTTTTTGCAGTTATCTAGTTGGTCTGATAAAAGATATCCTGTCCCCAGGAGTTCTGATTACTAGTGCACACTGCAATTTCCAGCAGCTGTTTTTTTTGGAAAAGGGGGCATGTGTGGTAAGTGAGAAAATATGGTAATCCCATGCAGTTTAGCAATTAGTTAATAGTCTTTTCTTTCTTGGTTCCTGGTACTCATGTGAAAACATTTAGATATCATCATCCCGTATCTTCTTTCGTGAAATAAAATATAATATTTATAGAAATTAAATTGCTGTTTTTCAGGCTCTTTGAAACCCTGAATCAGACTAGATTATATGACTGTCTTTTGTATTCCTTATGTGAAATATAAAGAGTGGTAGATATTTAAAAAATTTCTCCAAAGCATCAGTTGTTCAGCATAGAGAAAAAAAAAAAAACTGCTTGCCATGTACAATTTACTTCTAATACAATTTACTCAACAAATCATTTAAACCTTAAATTAATCAAATCCTCTTCACCTTGCTTCAGTCAATTATCTACTACCTGTCCTAATGAGACTGATAAGAAACTGCTATGAAAAACAAACTTTAAGGTCTTTTAAAACAGCCAAGTCCTGCAAACCCTACATCTATAAAATATGGGCCATTTGTAGATTTTGTATCTTCTAAATTCCTCAAAATGTAACCTTATTCAAGCATGTATTTGAGCATAAGCACAAATTATTTATTAAGATTAATGTAAAATTACAATATACCTAATATATACCTTTTATATATACACACACACACACACACATATACACATATACACCCCCCCCTTATATATATTAATCCAAACATTGTAAAAACCAGCAACTTAGCAATAACAGATTTTCCTCCACAGTTTGTGGAGAGGAAACAAACAACCTCTATATTCATGCACAAGACAAACTAACATTTTCTGAGATAGGTTTTATATCTATGATATAAACATCTACATTTTGGTTCTGATTGTCAAAAATCAGTTTCTAAAACACAAATATTACTAAGGGCTAATAGAACGCAGCTCATTACAAAGAATTGGCATAGTAAGAAAAAAAATCTATCATTCCTTCTCTTGGCAGGATTTTGAACTGCCAGTTTTACATAATCAGCAGAATCACAAAGCAAAACAGACAGGTTTGCTCCCCTGGACTTAAGTTTCATCTTTTTAGAGGTTTATCTTCTGTCTAAATATGCAGAGTATGACAGCTATTATGTATGAGAAAAATGAATTTATCTTGTGAGTTTGATCTCAACTGAACGCTAACCGTATTTCCTCCTCCGATAAACAAGTATTTGACTTTATTACATTTAATTCTATGTAATAGCCTGAAACCCGGGGGAATATTTTGGTAAACCTGTCACTCTTAACGTCTTCTGCTTCACTGGTTTTCAAACAATGTCGCCCAAACAGTAAAAATCTGTATCCTTGCTTCCCTTGTATTAATACAGTCATTTTCTCAAGAAACTCAGTACAGTAGTTGGGATATTAGAAGAGGTGGAAACTGGACTCACCCCAACCTTCCAATAATTTTTATTTTCATTGCAATAGAAAGTTGTCTTGGATTCATCTCCCTGAAGCTGTGACATTAAACTTTTGTTGAGAGACACCATTTTGATAAGGCTTGACAGGTGATAAAATAAGTTTTACTTTCTATTGCTAGTTGCCCCTATTCATTGTCATCAAAGAAGCCTTCCCACAAGGGATTTAATGTATAAAAATTGCCATTTCTCTCTGCAGGACTTCTGTCAGTTTTATAAATCATTGCTTTTCTGAGTCACGTTATCTAATTCAGTTTGAAGTCATACGAGTGCCAATACAGGGTGACTACATTAATATCAGTCCCATAGTGCAATATGTTCAGGTTATCCAAATGGAACCTTGAAGTGGAAAGATTTGTAACAAAATATCTTCTTCAAACCATTCTAGAGAGGGAAATAAAAGGCCCTGATAACTATTTTATAGCCCATTTTAAACAGTGAGGTAATAGACCCGTATATCAAAGATTTGCCAAAATATGAAGTAAAGTCAACAATTAATTTAGCAAAGACTTGTTTCTTCTCACTCTGAGACCCACTGCCAGATGTTGAAATGCAATTTCTTGCATTGATATCCACACTAACGCTAAAGAAACAACAAAAATATGTCTTACCCTGAGCTTGCAGGTATAGTATTCAATAAAAAATTCTCCACCCTGAGACCTGAAAAAACAAAGAAAAATTCCTTTACCAACTCTGACAATAAATGGAAAGACATATGAAATACTATACACTGGGTAAATGACAACTCAATACTAGAAGTAATTAATACATTATATACATTATACAAAAATCAATTGGCTAAAATCCTTGACTAGTACAGTTTGAATGGAACATATTTAGCAGAAAAACAGCTGACTAAACCTTTAAAATTCAAAGTGAAATCACTCTTCTTTTTCAATGTTCTGAAGTAAATCTAACTTTAAATTCTTTCCTACACCACTGTATGTATGAATTGTTGTGGTGACCACTAATCTTCAGGGGTATATGAACAAAAAGTTTTCATGTAATACATTTCAACAGTTTGGCTAAGTTTTATTCAGACACCGGGACCTTTTGTGGGGAAGGTTGGAGACGTAAATAAAGTTAACTCTCACTGGGCATATCTGCATGTGATAATTCAACACAATGAAATCTGGTGCAGTTTGCTTGGAGTTTATTGTTCCCAGGCACAGCATTTATATGCTGAGTTAGGGCAGGGGGCTCGGGAGTCAGTCTGCCAGCCTGGAGCTGCTCCCAGTAGCTCTATACATGCTGCTGAGGGGCTGACTGGGACATGAGGGTCCCATTGTGGGGCTGGCTGACAGGTAACCCCTGCATTGTAGCATCCTTGTGCCCAGCCAGCCCTAGAACCATCGATACATACACTGCGATGCACTAAACTCCACCATAGGATATTATTTGTACCACGTGGTTCTAGTCTACGGTAGAGTTAATTAGCTTAGTTTGGTCTAACAGGGACACAAGCGATGCTTTACTGAATGCTAATTAATCAACTCCACAGTAAAGTGTCTTGTGTAGATGCACCCAGTGAGTTCTTAAGCACAGACAAGCTTAGGATATGTTCTGAGACTGATTTTAAGGAAGGAGGAAATGTTGCTATCTTAGATAATACACATGAATGCTTGGAAAGAATCAAAGTGCTTTGTAACAGGTGACTAAAGAGTAGGCAGGGTATGAGATGTATAGAAATTATTTGGGGTGAATATCTGTGAATGGAGACAAAAAAATATTTGTCTCCCTTCAGTCACAAATATAAATTATTTTTTCCCTTCATTCATGACAAAAGGGAAAGTAATAGTTTATAGGGCTGTGAGAAGCTTCAGTTGCTGATTTGATTTGGAGGAGATTCAGCCTGATTCGGTGGCTGAAACTCCAAATCCAAATTGAATCAGGAGGCCAATAAAAAGGTCCAAATTGATCCAAAGCCTCTGAATCAATTTGGGAAAAGATTCAGGGGAGATTCAGAGATTTGGGCAGACCCTGCTCCCTGCTGCAGGGAGCTGGACCTGGACTCCAACCCCGATCTGCTCTCCCAGTCCCGTCAATGGCTGACCTGCCTGGCCCCAGCATCCTGGCACTTAAAAAAATAATAATAAAAAAAGCCCTGCACTTACCGGCTGCTGCAGCAGCCATCGGGATCCCTGGGGACTCGCGGCAGAGCTCCCCCATGCAGCGCAGGGCAGTGGAGAGCAGCAGGGATGGCATCCCTGCCTGGCAAGAGTCAGTGAGTGTGGGCTTTCTGGGGGGCCTTTTTTACGCGCCAGGATGCTGGGGCCAGGCAGGGCAGCCGTTACAGGGCTGGAAGAGCTGGCGGAGGATTGGGCCTGTTTGATTTGGAGATTTGGCTGCTTCAGTGGCAGCCAAATCTCCAAATCAGATTCAGCCAAATTGATTTTGGATGGCGATTCGAATCACCAAACTGAATCACTGCCCCCAAATTGGCTGAAGTTGAAGTTAATACTAGCTTCTTCACACGGGCCCAATAGTTTAGTGTAGTAAACACCTTTATATTCATTAAGTGATTCACCACAAATTTGACCTTCATTTTTTTAAATGGGATTTATTTCTTTATAATTGCTATGATTTGTTAAAATTTTCAATAACAAAATAATTACTCCATTATTAAAGCTTGTTTTCTTTACAGCAGTAATGAAGATTAATTCTTAAAATTTAGAAATTGGTAGAGAAATACTAAAAAATGCAAACAGTCTAAACACATTATTAAATACTAGTACATACTTCTGAGATTAATAGCACAGAACAGAGCTTGTTACAATCAGAAAATACAGTATAAACATAACCACACAGCATGCACAAATGTATTTTATCTTACTACTCATTTTATTTAATAACATAAAAAAGATTAAAACACTAGCATAGCCATCTATTAAGCCTTGATTCAGCAGGATACTTAACACATACCAAGCATATTAGTTTATCTATGGCTCTTTAAGTACCTTTTAAAATTAGACCCTTGATACAAAATGAAGAATACAGAAAAAAATCCTACATGCACACGCTCACACACATGTATAAACATATACTTTGGCACAAGTAGTTGTTAGTTAAAGTTTCATAATTAAAGCTTATTTTCCCCAACCTCTTCTATGAAGAGATAATACTTTCAGCTGTTTGTTTCCCAAGTGTGAACTGAAATTTCTCATGCCAGGTGTCTTTCTCTGACCATTTTTGTGAAAAAGGGTATTGGAAGGAGAAAAAAGAAAGACTGGGATAATTATTTCCAGTTGGGTGGTAGAATCATGTTACATTGTAATTTTAGGTGGTTCCTGGAGCTCTTAACACCTGGATTGCCTGCACATTAACACCTGAGACTAGTTTTAAGTACTCCTTAGCACTCCTAGTTTTAAGTACCATGAGGGTCATGTGTCAGTGGCTCCAGGTTCCTGATTGTGGGTCCCCTGTGGTATTGGTGTATAAACATATCAAACATGACAAGGCTAGAGCCCTGGCTCGGGGGGCAGGGGGGGCAGCGAGAAAGATGAAGCAGGGAAAAGGCGGAAAAGAGGGAATTCATTCATTGCTGCTGTCATCTCTAAATGACCCAGGAGCAATGGAAGGCTCAGGACCACTCCTGCTCCAACGTTAGTAGGCGATTCCTCTCTTTCTGTTCCTGCTCTCAGACCATGGGGGACACTGAAGGACTGATCAGAGACACCACTGCTGTCCCTGACCAAACCCTGCTGCTCTTGCTTGCCAAAGCCCCCAGTTGGAATGGGGCAGGAGCAGCCCTTGTGCTCCCCTAACCCCAGGTCAGCCAGGGGTACTAGCAGCAGCAGACAGGTCCCCCCTTCTTGCAGGGTGGGGCAGCTATTACCTGCTTCAGGGACTTCAAAAGAGACCTCAGCAGCTGCTGCTGTGGCACAGTCTGCTGGTGGGGGGAACAAGGGCCTGAAGCCTCCCTTGCATCACTGGTGGCATCCCCTCAGCCCTCTTTGAGAATCCCTAGCACCACCTGTGGACAGGGGAAAGGCAGGACTGGGGAGGAGGCAGGTTGGATGGAACAGGACAGAAAGAGGGATAACAAGTCATGTGACATTATGATTTGACATATTATAAACTACTACTACTGGCATGTCAGTAAAAGTTGAAAAATAAAAGGAAAACTCATGCAAGGCTACCCTCTGAAAAATCAGATGCTAAATGTCTCAGAATTAGTGAGGTTGTTTGACCTTGGTTTTCTCTGTTTCCCATCTGTAAAAGGGGATTGGGTGAAAAATCATCTCACCTCACAAAAGCATTGCAAAAAATGTTTCAGAAGTACTCAAAAACTGTGTCAATGAGTGTCACAGAAGAACTAAAAGAAATCAGTGATTTTGCTTCACACAAAGGTCTGAATAAGTGTACCACAAATAAGCCATTGAAGTATGTATTAAAACAATGACACTAAAAGGCAAATATGCAATAACTGTTCATTAAGTGTCCACTGTCTAGTCAATACACTGAAAGAGGTAGTGAAAAATCTAGTGGAATAAATTGCTTGTGTTTATTAAAGTGAGTTATACTGCATAAGGGTGTTTCTTCAGTGGAACATACTTCGATAAAGGTTTGCCTGTAACTAAAGGTGGTAAATATAACTGGCTTAGTTATTATTTCAGTGAAAGTTTGTGTGACAGTAACTAGTTCAGCATGAAAGAATGACCCATTTCTAGAAGAAAACAAAACCAAGCAAAAAATGGCAGTTATACACAATTTGTATCAAACTATTCTAAAATAATGGTAGCTGCATACAGATGGCTATCAGAAGTCAGTGTTCTTTTATGTATCTGTATAAAGCCACTTTTATTTTTGAATAATTTCCTAGGTTAGGTTGATAGAAAAAAAATCAATTGTAGTCATATCGAAATAGGTCACTCCTATTTTATAATAAGTGTTCCCACACAAACTTGCATTGAAAAACTAAAAGTGATAAGTGAAACAGACTTGATTTTCTTGTTTCTAGCTACCCAAACAAGCCCAAAGGATATACTGTACTGCACAATGAAGTGCTATGTAGAAAGTCTCAAACAAACAAATCAAGAGAAGCTATTCTTCTTCTCTGTTCAGCACTGGTGAGGCCTCATCTGGAGTACTTTAAGTCCCCACACTTCAGAAATTAAGGTAACAGTTTGGAAAGTCTAGCACAGAGCAACAAAGATAATTATGCACCTGGGAAGCAAGGCTTATAAGGAAAGGCTGAAAGAATTAGGAGAGTTATTTAGTCTGAATAAGAGAAGACTAAGGTGGAATATGATAACAGTCTTAAGATTGTTGAAAAGAGAGTATAGAGATGATGGAGATGGACTGTTTTGTGTTTCCATGGAGGACAGGACTAGGAACAAGGGCCTCAAGCTACAGTAAAGGACATTTAAGTTGGAGATCAGTGGGAACTTTTGGATTATGAAGCTAGTCAAGCATCAGAATGGGCTACCTAGAGAGGTTAGAGTAGTTCCATCCTTGGAAACTTTAAAAAATTTTAGACAAAGGTCAGGCAAAATATGGCCCATCGACTGGATTTGGCCTGCAGTGGACTTCATTTCCCAGCAGCCCCTGCCCATATTACAGCAGCCAGTTTCCACAGAGCTCATAGCTGGCCTGTGACACTGCAGGGGCCAGGGTTTCCATGGAGACCAGCCCCAGTAACACTGGCAGGGCATGCGGCTGGGAGAGGAGCTGATTCAGGGCTGGGATTTTGTGGTGGTCCACAGCCAGGACAGAACTGTGATCTGCTGCTCATGCCCCTCCGGAATGTAATACCTTGTTTTTGTAAGACAGAGTGAAGAAAGAAAAAAGAAAAGATGTTTTTTTCCAGAGTTATGGAACAGAGTCTAATCTTCAGTTGACTAATCTTCCTTCTCCTGCTTAACTAACACTGAAAAACTAATTGCTGAAACTGGTATCATGGGTGAATCTATGACTTTCAGAACAGATTAAAAGTTTCCCAGGCTGTGAAATAGAAGATAGTCAAGAAGCAGCAGACAAACATTGCCCTAAGAAAGGTTAGCTTGATAGTTGAAGATCAAGACCATTAAAAATGACGATCCTTTACATCCTGGAGTGTTCTTCTGGAGTGAAGAACAATGAGCCAAAGTCAATTTACTCCTTCATCTGTCTGAATATCAATGCAACAGTTGCTGTATTGTGGAGTAGGAATCAAAGCCGGGTGCTTCTATCTATCCTAGATAGATAATCATCTTTTCCATGTAATATATGCACCCCATTTTTTTCAAAAAAAGGTTCTTGTTGTGTGCAAAAATAAAAATATATATATAATACAGAGAAATAAAAATCACTGGCTATGTATTTTTCTTAAACATATGATAAGCATCTCTAACAGTGACACAAAAATGGACTAGATGAACCATTAGTCTATTTTGGAGCTGCAATTCTATGCTCAGATGTTAGAATAATAGATAGTTAAGGTTGCAAGGGTCCCCAAGAGGTCATCTCATTCAACCCCTTGCTCAAAGTAGGACCATCCACAAATAGATCATTGCAGCCAGCACTTGGCTAAGCTGGGATTTAAAAACCTCTAAGGATGGAGATTCTATCACATCTCTACGTAACTCATTCCAGTGCCTCACCACCCTTCTAATGAGAAACTATTTCCTAATATCCAACTGAAACCTCCCTTACTGCAGATTGAGACCATTGTTTCTTGTTCTGTCATCTGTCACCACTGAGAACAGTCTAGCTCCATCATCTCTGGAACTACCCTTCAGGTTGTTAAAGGCTGCTATCAAATCTCCCCCCAGTCTTCTTTTCTGCAGACTAAACGCACCCAGTTCCCTTAGCCTCTCCTCACAAGTCATGTGCCCCAGGCCCTGAACCATTTTCATTGTTCTCCAATGGACTCTCTCCAACTTGTCCACATCCTTACTATAGTGGGAAGGGGGCCACAACTGGACACAGTATTCCAGATGTTGCCTTACCAGTGCCAAATAGAAGGGTAGAATCACTTCCCTCGATTTTCTGGGAATACGTCTACTAATGCAGCCCAGTATGCTGATAACCTTCTTGGGCACACTGTTGACTCATATCCAACTTAGTGTCCACTGTAACCCCCAAGTCCTTTTCTGCAGAGCTGTTGCTTAGCCAGTCAGTCCCCAGGCTTTAGTGTTGTATGGGATTCTTTCATCATAAGTGCAGGCCTTTGTACTAGTTCTTATGAGTTTTCTTTTGGCCCAATCCTCCAATTTATCTAGGTCACTCTGAAACCTAGCCCTGCCCTCCAGTTTATCTACTACATCCCCAGCTAGGTGTCATGTGTGAACTTGCCGAGGGTGCAACCATCTTCCAGATGGTTAATGAAAATACTGAGCAAAAGCCACTCCAGGACCGATCCCTAGGGCACTCCACTTGATACCGGCTACCAGTTAGACATAAGCCATTGATTACTATCCACTAAGCCTGATAATTCAGCCAGATTTCTATCCACCTTATGTCCATTCACTCAACCCATACTTCCTCAGCTTGTTGAAAGAATGCTGGGGGAGACAGTATCAAAAGCCTTGCTGAAGTCAAGTTATATTATGGCCACTGCATTTCCCATACCCACAGAGCCAGTTATCTCATCATAGAATGCTATCAAGATAGTAGGGCATGACTTGCCCTTGGTGACTCCGTGCTGACTGTTCCTAAGCACCACCTTCTCCTTGAAGTGCTTAGAAATAGGTTCCTGGAGGACTTGCTCCATGATTTTTTCAGTGACTGAGGTGAGGCTGACTGGTCTGTAGTTCCCTTTTTTACCTTCTAGAAGACGGGCACTAGATTTGCCCTTCTGTATTCATCCAGGACCTCATCCTACCACCACAAGTTTTCAAAGATAATGGCCAGAGGGTCTGCAGTCTCACCAGCCAATTCCCTAAGCATCATTAGATGCATTGCATCTGGCCCAATGGACATGTATATGTCCAGTTTTTCTAAATGGTTCCCAACTTGTTCTTTCACCACTGATAGCTGCTCATCTTCTTCCCAAGTTATGCTACCCAGTCCAGTAGTCTGGGAACTGACCTTGCCTGTGAAGACTGAGGGAAAAAAGCATTGAGTACTTCAGCCTTTTCCTCATCACCTGTTACGAGGTGGCCTCCACCATTCAATAAGGGACCCACACTTTCCTTGCCTTCCTCTTGTTGCTGTTGTGCCTGAACTTTGTCTCAGTTCTTGTCAGCTTATATTGAGTATATAGAGAAATGATTAGACACACTTCCTTTTTTTTCCAAAGGCATACTTTGAATGTACAAGTGGCAGGCATCAAATATTATAACTGCAGTGCTAGATGGCATCTGGGCAAATTCTTTCAGACTGATCAAACAATATCTTTCTATCACATTTTATTTTCTATGGATTTCTTACTTAGCTTTTTGCACAGGAAAAAAAAATATTAAAAAACCCCAAACATTTATATTGTCCCTCTTGCCTCTACATATACTTACATCACAAAATAGGGCTTTAAAACAAGATTGCTGGGGGATGGGAAAACACTTACTGGAGTTTGCTTGGGGACCAACATACAAGAAAGCTCCACAGATAGGGACCTTAGCAGAGCCACTCTTGTGGGAGCTGAGGGAACAGTTCTCCTTCAGCATGACAGGAAGCTGAGGGTCTCAACAGGAGGGCTCTGTACACTAATGCCAGGAGCATGGGAAACAAACAGGCAGATCTATCCCTCCTGCTCTGCAGTGGGTATTACAATCCAGTAGGGATTATGGAGACCTGGTGGGACTCCTCACATGATTGGAGCATAGCCACTGTGGACTATATCCTGCATAGAAGGAACTGGATAGGGAAGAAAGGTGCAGGTGTAGCTCTCCATGTGCAAGAGCAGTACACCTCCTTAAAGGCTGACATAGGCTTCAGAAAAGAACAGCTTGAAACAGTCTGGGTCAAGCTGCAGGGGGGGGGGCAGGGGAGAGAGGGTGCAGAGAGAAAGAAACCTAACTGTAGGTGTATACTACAGGCCACCAAACCAGCAGGGGGAACTCGATCTACAGTTTGCTGAAGAACTGGCAGAGGCCATGCATGCATGGCACATGATCATCATGAGCAATGTTCCCTCTAAGCTGTGTAGCATGTGCAGCCACACAGGCACACTTATGCCATGCTGCCAGGTATGCCTGTGCAACCATGCATGACACACAGCTTAGAGGGAATGCTCGTCATAGGTGACTTCAATTATCTGGACATCTTTTGGGAGGAGCACTTGGCCAAGTCAGACCGTTTGTGTTCCTTCCTAACCTGCATGGAAGATCTCTTCATGCCTGACGAGATGCATGGGACAACCAGAAGTAATGCTCTCCTAGACTTGGTCCTGGCCAAAGCAGATGACCTGGTAACCAACTTAAATAAAGAGGGTAACCTGGGTGACAGCGACCATGGAACCATCATGTTCGCTGTCCATCGCAAGGCAGAAAAATCTGATAGCAGGGTTGAAGTACTGGATTTCAAAAATGAAAATTTCAACAAGCTCAGGTCATTAGCAGGGATTAGTCAATAGTCATCACTGTGGGTCCAGGGACCAAAGGCAAAAGGAGAGCATGAAGAGTGGTCATTCCTTAAGGACACAATCCTTGAAGCACAAAGGAAACCAATTCCCATGCAGAGGAAAGGTACCAGAAGGGCTGGGAAGTCCTCTTGGCTAAACAGGGAAATCATGGTTCTCTTAAGAAAAAAGAAAGGCCTATGAATATGAGCTGTGTGAATATGAGCTGGCAGTGAGATGCTATTGCTACCAGGGCAAATAATACTCTGGCATGAATTAATTGGTGCATCTCCAGGAAAATCAAGGAAGTGATTCTTCTGCTCTACTCAGCATTGGTGCAACTCCAGCTGGAGTACTGTATCCAGTTCTGTGCACAACACTTTAACAATGATGTGGTAAAGCTTGAGAGAGTCCAGACGAGGGCTACTCATATGATCAGAGACTTTGACAGCAAGCCATATGAGGAAAGGCTGAAGGACCTGGGACTCTTCAGCCTGAAAAAGAGAAGGCTGAGAGAGGATTTGGTAGCAGCCTACTGCTACATTAGGGAAGTACATCAAGGGCTCAGTGAACAACAGTTCACCAGGGCACCTTGAGGAAAACCAGGAATAATGGCCGCAAACTCCTGGAAGATTGTTTCAGGCTCAACATTAGGAAAAGCTTCTTTACAACTAGAATGTCCAGACTGTGGAATAAGCTCCCTCCAGAGGCGGTGCAATCACCTAAATCTTTAAGAGAAGACTGGACAGTTACCTTGCTGGAATCACCTGACCCCAGCCATCTTCTGCCTGGTGCAGGGGGCTGGATCCAATGGTCTGCTGAATTCCCTTCTAGCCTTACAATCTATGAATTTATGAAAACACACTCAGGTTATTTAACAGGTTGCACCTTCATATGGCCATTCTCTTAAAAAAAGGTTGGGGGAGTGGTGGAATGAGGCAAAAATAAGAAATGGAGGCTGCCTTTCAAACACAGACATGGGTGACCTTTGATTATGTGATCCTGCGTAAGTCCTATCAACTAGTAGTTCCAGTGGAGCCTCCTCTATTAAGAAAGTCATACATGTCTCCTCTTTATGTTTTCCTGACCATACTTTGAGGTTGGACAAGGAGTCTGGGAGTTAACTGAATTCATTTTGTTCCTAGCTTTGTACCTGTACTATTAGGTTCCACTGAAAATTTCACAAACCTTTTCTAGTCATGTAGAGTCCTCTTCTACAAAATTGGATTAATAATCCTTACCTATTTAATAGGTGGTTTGTGACATTAAAGTAATATCTGTAATACACTTTGCAAGTCTTAAATGAAAAATGCTATAATGCTATTGAGGTACAAAGTATTATATAGATACCATTTTTATTGATATTATATATTTATATAATAAATGTGCATTCTTATTGAAATTATATATATTGATATTGATACTATAGATATAAAATATCAATTAAAATGCACATTATATTGTCCTGAAAGTAAATTAATCATACTCTGGAAAGACCAAGAACCATATTTGATCCAAGTCATTTTGTTTTCATTTAAGCAGAAGGTAATTTATTTTCCAAGTTACTCAGCTCACACAGGTCAGGACACTATGCACCATAATTTACATTTTAGCCAATTACCATCCTCTGTAATTGCCATTACTTTTAGGATTTTTCTTGCACTTTATTAAGACCCGCAAGTTGTCTCTAAACATTAGAATTTTATAAAACAAGCAGGAGACCAATGTCCTGTGATAACATTCTATTTTATTGACATTATCTCCTAATTAAAAATCACTGAGGAGTCTGATTGTTAACTAATCAGAATATTGCATTTTCAAGCCCATTTTAAAGTGGACTTTACTAAAAGTACCCTAGGAATTAAAAGGCAATTACAATTACTATTTAGTTAAGTCAGACATACTAGTCTATCAGTCTTGTCACTTACTTTCAGTGTTTCCTTGCCCAAATATACTATTAGTTCTGCATATCACCAATTTCATAAGAAAGAAAACATAAATAAAAAAACCCAAAGCCTTTACTTCTGTGCTACTCTTTGAGACGAGATAAATATTTTTGTGAAATTACTATTCTCAGACAGTCGTCACTACCAATTTAAGATTCTTGATTAAGCATTGCCTAATAGTTCCATTCTTCTCCTGTTTTGTGCAAAGGAGGCACTGTCCAGGAATACATTTTCATATTCTCTCTAACACACAAATTCAATTAATGGGGAAAAAAACCACAAGGTGAGTGGCTCTAACACCGCTGGATAGTTAACATTTAATATCAGTTAATATAGGTGTTAAATAGGATGGGACTGATCCCGTTCAAAGTCAGAAGATATTTAACTGCTGAATATTTTGCATCATCTAGGCCAAAATGAGGGTAGAATTCAGAAGGAGCATTCTAACAGACAATCATTAACAAGTTTTCAATTCTTAGACACGTCCTTCAAACATTTGGCAATCATTTCTCACTCATTTTGGGAAGTGACTAGAGATAATGTAATGGCCTTGAAAAATTAAAAAAAAAAAATCTTCTTCCTCTTAAAAAAGCACTGCAGAATCAGTTAGATTTTTTATCTTTGAAACTGAAATCCTAGTTACAGCATATGCTTCTGGACCACTTAGTTCACTGAGAATGTGAAGGTGAAAAGTAACCATTATCATAAAATTATAACATTCCCAGAAACCTAAGTAAAGAAAGGAGAACAGCAAAATAAAGGCATTGGATTTCCAAAAAGCAGGCTTGAACACACACTACAGAGAAGTGGTGCACAGGATCCCCTGGGAGACGGTTCTGATAGAAAAGGAATACTGTACTTTAAGGAGGCTGTACTAAGGGTGCAGGAGTGTGCTATCCCTATGGAAAGGAAAAATGGGCAGTGTTACAAGAGCCTAGCTAGACAACTCGAAAAGGAATCTTACAAAAACCGGTCACTTGGTCATCTTAATACGGAAGAGTATAAGAATATTTCACTGATATGCCATGAAAAAAATCAGGGAAGACAAAGCATATTTTAAGATGCGATTGGGAAACAGACATAAAAAACAATAATAATACGTTCTACAAGTACATCAAAAGTAAAAGTATGACCAAAGAAAATGCACGTCTCTTACAAAAAGCAAAAGGCAATCCAGTTACAAACTATGTACAGAATGCTATAGTATTTACTGCCTTTTTTCTTCAGGCTTCACAAATAAAATCAATTACAAGATTATGAGTGCAGTCGGCAGCAAAAATTGGGAAGAAGACAAACATTTTAAAATAGTGAGAGAACAGGCTAGGTTTACTTAAAGAAACTAGTTTTCGATTCATCAGGGATGGCCGGGTTATACTCTAGAGTACAAACGGAAATAGCTGAAGTAATTTCAGAGCTATTGACTATCCTCTTTGAGAAACTATGGCAGTCAGGTGAGATCCTGGATATTTGGAAAAGGACAAATATAGTTTCCATCTTTAAGAAAAGGAAGCAGGAGAATCTGGGGAATTACAGACCAGTCAATCTGAATAGCTGGAATACCTTGATACCTGGAAAGATCATAGAGAAAGTCTTCACTGAATCTGTTTTGGAGCAGGTAGAGAAAAGCAAAGTGGTCAAGAACAGCCAGTGTAGATTCACCAAGAGCAAATAATGCTTGACTAACCTAATTTCCTTCTATGATAAGGTAGCAAACTCCAATAGGGCTTTTAACGAAATATCCCACAACATTCTCATTAATAGGGATTTACTTAAAACATGTTGCTCGGTGCCATTTTCACATCTTTTCACTGCAAGCCTCCCTTCCGCTCCCCTCCCACCTGATTGACTATGGGGAACCAGCAACCCTACCCCTCACTGCTGATTGGCAGTGCCTTTCATGGGCCCTGCCCCCCCCC
>JAGPOW010003395.1:19072899-19088996 GCA_030014935.1 Caiman crocodilus
ATATGTGGGCAGCAGGATAGGCCTTATGAGGAGCGTCTGAGGGACCTGAACCTGTTCAGCCTCAGTAAACGGAGGCTGAGGGGGGACCTGGTGACTGCCAATAAACTTCTGAGGGGTGATCAGCAGGAAATAGGGCAGGCTCTTTTTTCCCAGGCACCACCGGGGTAACTAGGACCAATGGTCACAAGTTACTGGAGAGCAGGTTTTGGTTGGACATTAGGAAACAGTACTTCACAGTTAAGGTGGCTAGGATGTGGAACCGGCTTCCTAGGGAAGTGGTTCTTGCTCCTACCTTAGGCATATTCAAGAGTAGATTAGATAGGTACTTGGCTGGGGTCCTGTGACCACGGCACTCGTTCCTGCCATTGGTGGGGGGGTCAGACTAGATGGCCTGCTCTAGGCCCCTTCTGACCCTAGATACTATGAAACTATGAAACTTTCTTAGCTGGCCTACAAAAATCATAATTCCTTATATTAAGGACATCTAATGAACAGTTTCTTACCTCAAGTAATAGAGGAGTGTATACAATGGATACAATGTTCTTATGTACTATTTATTAAGGGTATGCAAGATGGGCTGTATTCAATTTGGATTTGGCCCAAATTGGGGGCAGTGATTTGATTAGTTGATTCAGATCACTGTCCCTGATTCAATATGGCTGAATCCAAATCTGAAGATTCAATGCCGATTCAGAGAATCAGCGATTCGGCCATAGACACGCTTTAAATGTTCAAAGTGCTTGTGGTCCACTTCCGGGTCTGCTGACAATCAGGCTGGGGAGAGTCCCCCATGCTCCTGTGGGACACTCTATCCACCCCATCTTCATAGCATCACGAGCTGCCTGGCACCTTGAGGTATATAGAAAGAACATTTAAAGTTGTGTCTATATTTGAATTGTTGATTTTTTCTGAAACTCTCCTAATCGTTTTGGAGCTTTCTAATTCAATTTGGAGAGATTCAATGGTCTCCTGATTTGATTTGGAGACTCAGCCACTGAATTGGGCCAGATCTTCACTGAATTGAATCAGGGACCAAAGCGTCGCACAGTCGTACTATTTATGTAGGCATCTGACTACAATAGTTTGATATTATAACTACATACGTGGTAACAGATGATATATCATGCTCTGAGATTTCTAAGTATGCCAGTTTTGAAGCCAAAGACAATGTAATAAATGCACCTATCTATATATACCTTGCATGAATAAAATATATTGATAAAATGCATAAAATAAATTGTTAACAAGTTGATTTAGTTTATTTTGTCTATAAGTAACCCAAAAGTTTCATGGCCAACTTTTGGCATGTCTGCCACAAGTGGACTAGAGACTGTTTGTGTGTGGCGTGCAGCAGATTAGGAGAGCAAGGGATAAGAGCAGCACTTAGAGGCTCAATTTGTGGCACACCTGCCAAAAAGGTCAGTCCCGCTTATAGTTAATACAAACACTTATTTCTCTTTTAATCCATTTACATTTCCTAAACCAGGGGTGGCCAACCTGTGTGTGGCATGTAACAGCTTCTAAAAAGAGCAGGTAGCACAGGTGGCAGATAGCACAGGAAGCAGAAAGCAAAGCAAAAGATCAAACAAGAAGCATGGGGAAGGAAACAAAACAAATCAGTGGATTAGGCAGGGAACGAAGTGCAGGCCCAGAAATCAGAGCAGCAGGATCAGCAGGAGAAAGGGGCTGTAGTGGTACTTGAGGAACTTGGAGGACTAATTTATGGCATTCCTGCCAAAAAGCTTGGACCCCCAAGTGTTTTAAACTATCTTCTTCTCCAAAACCTGATTAAACAGATTCCACATTTTCCTTTCTTTTTAATGTTCCTTCTTTTTATTAAAGAGGAATTAATGGTTATGAGGAATTAATGGTTATGAGCTAATGCCTTAGGAGGTTTCCTGTGGGTTCCCCATGGCTCCACTTTGTTGCATGCCCCTAGTGCCTGGGTGCAGCTGCGGACTGGATGCAGGTGAGCCAACTAAAACTGAACCCAGACAAGAGAAGAGGTGATGCTTGTGGGCAGACTGCTGGAGACTTAGGTGTCCCAGTGCTTCTCCCCTCCCTGCCTTATTGATGAAGTTCAGCCTTCCCTTGTCTTACAGGCTACAAACAGATGTCACGTTTCTCCTGGGATAAACAATCTGATTCTTGGACAAAGTGCAATTGTTCAGACATACATGTGCATTGCTTCAGGATAAAACCTAAAAAAGTTTAGGGGATAAGAAGTGCTCTCAGTTTATCATGGGACATTGCAAAGTGCATCTGAATAATTATGTTAGGATTACATCATTGAATCAATGGCTAAAAAGTAGCAATGCACTCAACTGCTTATGAAACCCTGATTAGAAGGGTGATGTGTGTAGATGCCAATCCCAGAATAGTTCTATTCCAGGATAAACGCAGGCACAACTTGTCCAGAAACAAAGTAATACCTGATCCTAGCCTTACGTCTGTAACCTTTGGATGCTTCTGGATCCTTTGCTGCACTTGAATCTTCAGGTGGTGTTAGTGTCTAGGAGCACCTTTCACTAACTTCATCTGATGAGAAGGCTGTGGCACTATCTTTCATATTTGGATCTGGTCATCATCAGTGCCTTTGTAACCTCAAAGCTAAGTGACTGCCATGTGCTCTACATATAGGTGCCTTTGAATAGCATCTGAAAGATGCAGCTGGTGCAGAATGTGTTGGTCCACATTCTGATGAGGGCGGCTAGGGCCTGGAATCAGCTTCCAGGTGAAGTGGTACAGGCTCCTAGCCTGGGGATTTTTAAGAGGAAGTTAGATGAGCACCTTGCCGGGGTCCCCGGTGCTCTTTCCTGCCAAGGCAGGGGGTCGGACTAGATGATCTGCCCAGGTCCCTTCCAACTCTAGACACTATGAAACTATGAGTCTGCACTGGCTACCAAAAAAATTCCAGGCACAATTGGAAGTTCTGGGCCCTAAACAGCTTGGGTTCCACATACCAAAGGGACTGCCTTCTCCCTCGTGCCCCATCATGATCCCTAGGGTCAGGTGAGAAAAAAACCTCCTGCAAATAGCATCAATATTTCAAGTCTGCTTGGTGAAAATGCCTGGGAGGTCATGCTGAGCAGTTCTGGACTTCCCTCAGTCTTGAGGTCTGCCAGAGTGTGAGCCTGGTAGCACTGGAAGAACTGTAAGAGCTTCCTATTTGGGCAAACAATCGGCCAATACATGCATAAAAACAGATCTCGGGTGTAATATTGTTCAGGGGGTCTGTTTTATGTTTATAATCTAGTTGTTGCTACTTTTCGGTTTGTAGTTGGTTTGTCATTCTTCTGTTTTATAGGTTTTAGTTCTCCTAGTGTAAGGTGCCCCAAGCCCTTTTTGGAAAGGGGAGCATATAAAGCTAATGAATAAATTAATTAGGTAGAATAGAATCTGGCCCATATATTCCATATAATTGAATCACCTAATATTAGTTTGACAATGATTATGCTAATGTCTGCAATAACAAAACATGGGAACTGCATTTTCCCCAGTTTCAGATTAGCACTCTTGTACTTCATAAAAAAAAAACCCAAAAACCAACCTATGATTCCTAATTTTTTTTTACCAGAGTTTCTTGCAGTTAAAAAAAGGCAGCATAACCTCATGATTACAGCAGAAGTCTTGGGGGCAGGAAAATTCGAGCTCTTATCTCTGCCACTGATTTAATGTGCTATTTTAAATAAGTTGCTTAACGTGCTTGTTTCTATTTCCTCATTAGTGAAATAGGGACATAATTTACCTACGGATGTTTTGGGCTTACTGGGCATGTCTATACAAGGCAAGTTACTGCACCTTAGCTTAGTTTACTGCGTGGTATTGGCATGCGTCTACACATGCACACCCTTACTGCACAATAAAAATTGCTAATTGTGACAAACTTTGATAGCTGAAAATGCAGATATCAAATTTAGGTGTGATTATCTAAAGCATAGTAACACATATGTAGATGGGACCCGGGACTAAGTTTACTGCCAGGTCTGCCCTGTCATTAGGGGGCTGGCCTGTGGCCACCCCCAGGGCTCCTGACTGGGAGCTCTCCCACCCTAGGGTTGGGCTGCCTCTCTGGCACCCTCTAACTGAAGGCTATAAAAGCCTCCAGCCATTTTGGGACCTGGGGCATACTGCACAGGAGCCTGGAGGAGCCCATTTACCCCTGAGGAGCACTGCAGGTCCTCTGCCTGCCCTGTCACCTATCCAGAGTTTCTGCTTGGCCATAAGTGAGGGCTATAAAGGGCTGCAACCTGCATCACCTGCTGCCCACCCTAAGCTCTCCAGGGGTGTTTGCTGGTTGCGTCTCTCTGGCAGCAGGGCCAGCACCTAATCATCCTCAGCAGACTGTACTATACTTGAAGGTGCTGTGGTGTATTGCCTCTGCTACCGAGCTCCCAGTCCCATGCTGTGCCCCTGTATGGCACACAGCCTTTTCTTGTCACACAGGCTATAAATAACCTGTCTAGGGCTGGCAACACAGGGACAGCCACGTGGGGGCCTAGAGAGCCAGTGCAGGACACTATGTCATCCTCATCTTCCATGTTGAGGCCTGGCTTTGCCCACATGCACGTACCCATGCCATCCACCTGGGACCCCAATTGGAGCCAGGAGGAGATAGGTGACCTTGTGGCCCTCTGTGGGTATGCAGAGTTGCTGGGACTGCAAGTCTCTTCCGGGGGAGGGAGGGAGGCTGTGCTGCAGGCAGGAGTGGGGTGGTCAGATCTGCTGCAAACTGCAAGGAGTCAGAGGGGTAGCCATAGCCTCCCAAACCCCCCTGCAAAGATTGAATCAATTCAGGCTCCAGGTTTTGAATGTCTGTTCCTAGCCATCATCTTCTCAGAAGTAGCTGGAAGCACTGCAGACATACCTTATTGGCAGACGCTAAGGGTATGGTCTGAAGCCCGTTGACTTTGATGAACAAGGGTGTTCAAAATTTAAAATTTAGGCCATAGTACATAACTAGTAGGACCAGGGAGAAAATGAACAAGTAATTCAGTGAGAAGTTATTCAATAAGTTTCTATTCAACAGGTCTTGAGACGCATCATATTTTGTTTTGTCCAAATGTTTCATAGTTTCTTTTGAAGATCTTAAACACGGATTCCCCCATATTTAAAAAATATTAAAAATCCCACACTTTTTTTTCTTTTTACCTTGATAGAAAAAAAACAATTCAGATAACTTTTTCATTTCTCTGAAAGTGGTTCCACATCCACATAAAACCTTCAAGGTCTACCAGATCTGGACTTCATTTTCTGAAATGTAGTCTAACCCTTTCTCATTATCTAGAAAATGTTATTTATTTCAAACATTTAATCATGTTTGGGAGAGATTTATTAAGTCAAGTCAAATAGGACAGAACTATACATAGGATTTGAGACTTCCTCCTCTGGATTAATTTTATTTCCTCAACTATGAGATCTACTAATCTTAGATTATATATTTCTCACAGACATCCAATGGAACCAAGAGAAGAAGTATGGAAATATCATATTTTTAAAACAAACTTTATTTTTGTTTTACTCTTTCAATTAATTTTGTAGTTGGCATAAAATGTACAGATTGTTTTTCATCTTGTGGGATATTTTCTGTTTTCTTATTACTTCATGGAGCCATTATAGCAACCAGTTAGCTTAGGCCATTAGTAGCTTTCCAATACAGCTAGAGACGCAGTGTTTCTTGGGTTGTTTTGTGAGTTTTTTTTGTACTTGACATTTCTTAAAAAGTGTTTCCAAAGGTATTGGAACTCTTTGGCTTTGTTAGAGGTTAACTGATTGCAGGACCTAAGAGATAAGAATCTGAAACAGTAGATTTTGTATTTTGTGAAGTCTTCTAATCAGAGATACTATACTCCAAGCAACAACCCAAAAATACCAACTGTATTGTACCTAATGAATTAGTGCTTTTAAGTGTTTCTGGGAAATCTGAGAGTTTTCATTTTTATAACTTACAAATTCTGACTGGCAATGCTTTAGTTATTAGAAGCAGAATGAAAGACTAGATAAATACTCTGTGTAGGAACAACAGTAAATGATTAAAACTAGATGCAGAATAAATATTATGCATGATAATGTGAACCCTGACCACATGCGGAATAAGGTAAAGAACTAATTGTCTTAGAATACCGACCTAGGAATTTCTTACTGTTTTTTTCATTTTTGTGTGCTGCCTATTAATGCTTTCATATGCACACCAAGAAGAAATTAATTACAAATGAGACCATTCTTCTCCTCTTTTTGTATATGTGAGATATTGTGCACAATAATTTAGATATTGTTGGAGTATTCAGTGACCACAGTTCTGTTTAAAGTTTTCTATTAAATAATTACTTCTTTCTAGAGAGAAACCATCAGTATTTTTTCCATCCTTTTTTCCCTTGCAGGATACAGAAAAAACATATGGAGTACTGTGGCATCAATCTTAATAATTGACTCTATGTCCTGTAAGGCCTATAATTGCCTTCATCTCCTCCATCTCCTGCTGCTGCCTTCTAGGCATCATATAGACACATGTCTTACGAGACAATAGATATGTGCAGAATGAGGCATTAGCGTGTTGAACATTTGGGAGTGTGCCTGTAAAGCCCAATTCTTGAATAACAGTCCCACACTTATCATATGAGAAGTTGACATCTAACTGAATATGGTGTCAGGTTATTTCTTTCCTTTGCATGGTGGGCTCTTCTTTCCTCAGAAACCTTTATTCCATGCTTAAAAGACTGCTTCCAAGTACTCCGATCCTAAGCAATCCTCTCATAGTCATTTGGCTCAATGTTCATTGTCTTCATATTTTGCTTGCAAATACCTTTGACATGGAGATAAGAATGCCTGAATGGTGGTTTTTTTCATAAGGAGTTCTCCATAAAATAAATCCCTGGGTATACGGCCATTTTCTATTCTCCACTTATGGCTAACCATCCAAGTCAACACTGACGGAGAAGAGAATGGATGCTTGAAATGTTGGCACTTTTCAAAATCTCAGCATAGGCAACTTAGTCCCACAAGGAAATTTCTAGGATGTGGTAAAAGCAATCTTATTTTATTGAGGCGCGTTTCTGGTAAGCCAGGATTAGCTGCTGTACAAAAAGATGTTGTTGATGAAAGCATGACATACTTTGACCCTGGTCTTAACAGTGATTTTGTTGTTGTTCCACACTTGTTTGCTCACCATGGTTCTGATACCTAATGTTTTGCCAATGTAGGCATTCAGTTCATCCTCAGATACCAAGCTGTTGGTAACAGCGGCACCAAGGTAGATAAATTTATTTACAACATCCAGTACATTTTCACCTACTGCGATCATCGGTGGTGGATCAGTGTTCTGACTCATAACATTGGTCTTCTTGATGCTGATTGTAAAAACTAAATTCTTATCATGTAATTGCCTGTTTGAGCTTCCTTCTCCTGATTACTATTTGCAGGTCCATAAATCTCCTACACTTTACTCTTCCTTGCTTTGGAAAGCAGGCTGGTCAATATCTTAGGTAGAATGTGTCACAGCTGTGAATTTGGCTGGGAGATATTTGTACTTTGAAATATGTCATCACACCTTGAAATTGGGACTCATTTTAATAAAACTTGTATTACAATATATTTTGAAAGTCATCTTAAAAACTCCTGTTGTCTGAATATTATTTGCCCACAACTCTGGTAGGTAAGCCTTAATAAATTATGAAAAGGAAATGTTTTGCTTGTTCCCTGCCACAATTGTTTACTTGATCTATCTAACACCATTTTGTATACAGCTCATTCAGTTCTTCCCCTGATTAAGTTAATCTCATGGTGGGGTTACTTTACAAAGCATGAGAAAAATTATAAGGTGGTGTTTTTAATGGCAAAATACAACTCAGAAAACACATATCAGCAGTGGGAATTTGGGTATGCATATAGTACCTGACCCGATAACAAATTTTTAAAAGATTTAACTAGATTTCATTTGGGCAGGTCCTCTAAACATAAATACAACTCACAATTGCTCTCACTACTCAGTACAATTATCTATTTGTTATTTTGTATAAGCAATATTCTCATTTATTATACTCCTTTGGAAATTCCCTCACATTACTTGAGACACCTTCATAGCGTTCTTTTTATATGAGTTACATCATTAAAAGTTTGGGGGTTTTTTTTGCCTGAAGTGGGTAAAAGGTGATAGTTAATACACAGGCATAGTTGCACTCTTCACCCCATTACAGTCATTTCATATATCACTTGCAACTTTTGGTACATCTTTCTGGGAATAGAAAAATGCACAAAGGAAGATTGATTTCCAGTTCTTTCAGATTATACAGTGACAAATGGGAAGGCAGGGCAAACTCATCTGAGGTGTCTGTTAAATATCATAGCATTTAACAGGCTAGGAAGCAAATTCACTTTTTACTATGTCATTTTTTATTAATCTATGTAAGATGTGTATGAATATGATATGTACACAAAGCAACATGCTAAGCATACAACTTTAAAAAAGTTACTTCATTTATTCAAACTGATTGGTAAGTCAGTCTCTTAGTCTAATGCACACTATTGTTAACATATGAAACAATTTTAAAGTTAGGAACTGACATCCATGTTCCAGGACATCATAAGTCTTTGGCTAAGAAGAGCACATACATCTACTGTTTTAAGTTTGTTTCAGTCTATTTACCTTTTAAATGCATTGTGACTATATATTTTAATTTAACAGATATTTCATTAGTTATAAATCACCTATAAAAGTTTTTCTGTTATAAACCATAACACCCACATATAGGCCCGACTTAAAGAAACTTATTAAACTTATTAAAGAAACCACAATATGTACTCCCCTCCCCCAACTAGGCATCTAGCAGGGGTCATCGAAACCCAGCACTCTTTCCTGCCTATGCAAGGGGTTGGACTCGATGATCTATTGAGGTCCCTTCCAAACCTAACATCTATGAATCTATGAACTTAACAAAAAACAGCCCAACTAGTTTGAGTGACAAGCACATACCAATCAGTGCTTCCCTGGATTTTCTGCCTTTCCCCCCCTCAAAAACATCTTTAAAAATACCCCACACCTATGAAATGACCTTTCTAGTTTACTTTTGTGGTGACTCAAGAAATACTCAAATAACGTCCCAGGAAAGTATATAACTTCTCACCTGCCCTTGTGCACACACACATGCACACGCACCTTGTACCCTATTTCAAACAAATCAGTGGCCCCTTTGACAGTGGAACACACAATGCCATAGCTGACACACTTACTAGGCGTCTCAGAAACCCAATGCAATGAAAGCATATGGAAATGAAATGATCTGTTCACCTGCAAATGTGATTCCTGAGTCAACAATGTGAAGCAAGCACTCCATATATCTGTGCTGAAGCTACTTCATACGTCGCACTTTGCAGTGCTATTTCAAAAGCATTAAAACATACCGCATGGCAAATTAACTGGCAACTATTTTGTAGTAGACTGCATGGGAGGAATGCATGCCTTGCATTGTACGTTTGTGGAAAGGGAATTTATTTATGTGGAGAGAAGGCAAGTTCCATTTAAGTTCCCTCTCCCCTCTAGTTCCTTTGCAATTATGAAGGGAAGGCAAAAAGGACATCACCTGAGCCAGGAGACTAACTGGAAGCAGCTCCGGTAGTCAATTCACTTTTATACGTGAGAAAAGGGGAAGTGGTTTTATTTCCTGTAGGCAGGATCCTCTTCCAATAACTACTAGTAAGCCACCACCCATGAGTAAGACTGCTGGTGGTAGGCTATTATACCTATTATACCTTTTTCTCTTGAGTATAGGGAGGAATTTTCTCTTTGTTACAAGGTGGGTGAGTTTCTCACCGCCAGTCTCAGGGAACCAAATGAACAGCCAAGAGGTTAGGCTCATGTTCTTGCAACGTATCAGGTGTCAAATTCAAATATTCATTCTATAGAGATGCATTTTTCTACTAAACCAGAGTTGGCAATGAACCCAATGGCTTGCATCGCCCAAGGATCTGAAGAAAGGGGGCTGGAGGGACAACTGAACTCTGATACAATGGTTAGACAGCCCAAGCTGAAGTCACACACAAGGGAAGGTGAGCAGGAAGTGAGTTATTTAATTCTCATCTTTTACCCTGCCCGGCTCTACATTTATTATAAATTATTAAATATTCTGAAAGCACATTGTGCAGAGCTATGAACACTAAAATATGCACATTCTATCAATTTTTTACATTTTAGCAGACATTATATAAATAACTACTGATTTATCACCAACTGATCAGAATCACATACGAAAAGAAAATGAGATAAAAAACACCGAATACAGGCCTGCTGTACTAAAATCCTCAAAACTTGTCAGGTGAGACTGTCATGATAAAGACACTACATGGGCACTGATTCTTAGCTATAATACAGAAGAATTGAGTGCAGCCAGGAGGAGAGAGACATAAAGGTCCCTTTAGCCAGCAGTCCTACTGATCTGGAGCTTTTATGCTGTGGCCCCTGCCAGACGTTACAATTAAGACGAGATTCATTTGTTAATCATGCCATAAATACTAGCCTCATTACATGTTCAAGGAATAATTGCAAAATGAAGTGGGAAACCTTCCACAAAAATACTACATAAAATGTAAAATGGCTTCTTTACCTTTCATTCCATCCAGGAAGAGCACACACCAACTGTGTAAACTTCCTTAGCCTGACGACGGGTTTTTGAACCCGAAAGCTTGCTTAATAACTATTTTTCAACTATTTGGGTTGGTCTAATAAAAGATATAAAATTCACCCAAGGAACCTTGGCTACATAAAATGTGTACCATTTGTGTGCTTGGTTTCCAACAAGAATTAAGTTGAACTTGTGGCAGGGTAACCAAAGCCCACTCATAAGTCTGGTATGGTTGTGGGGCTGGAAACAAGAATCAGCCTGACAAGCCAGTATGCCATTGTCCAAGCTCCAGGACTGCACACCAGGGTCTTGAAATAGCTCCAATGTGGTCTGTGGGTTGGGACCAATTATTGCTGGTCCTAGCCCCAGGATTGCATGGGAGTCTGGAGCCAAGTCCAGTGTGTTCCTGGAACTGAGACTGCTAAGGTTCAGGCAGGCTGCAGGTATCTAGCTTTCAACTTCCTAGTGCAGGAGGTATCTAGGCTCCCAGGCTCTCCCTACTTTGGCCAGTAGTAACAGCACCACTGGGATCTGATTTCTGATCCTAGTTACCCATCCTTCCATTCAGGTGGCATGGATCAGAGATCAGATCCCATCATATCATTAAATGAACATGTACCAAGGGCCCCAAAATGAGTAGCAGCACTTTCAAGGCTGCTGTAATTTGATGCAGTTGCCCTCAGACAGGGAAGGACCATTCCTTCCACTTGAGAAGGCTTCAGCTACATTTGCTTTTTCTCTGTTGCCCTTCCATTTCTCAAGAAAATAGACACTAGGTAGAGTAGTGGATTGAGAATGACTGGGGCAGTACTTTAATGGTGCTCATTCTATAACCACTTGCGTCTAAAGTAAGAGTCAATACTCAGTGTTTATCCTCAGAGTTCTTCCTTGTGCTTCTATTCCATTTATTCTAAAGTAAAAATTATATTAATCCAGTTCCCTCCACATTCAGCTACACCCTTTTTGTTTATATACTTTTAAAAATAATTAATCTTGTAGCAACTTCTACTTTTAATGTTTAAAATATTGTGCAATACAGGTAGATTAATAATGCCATTTTTAAAGGAAAGATAAGGGTGAAAAGATCAATAATTTCCTTATTCTTTGCAACGGCCTATAGATGTAATTTTTTGCAGGATAAACACTAAATTAAGTTTTGGCACATTTACTCAGGCTGGGTAGCACTTGACTCTGCAGTTAGCGATTCCTTTGCCCCATTGCTTATGAGAAATACTTCTATAAATGGTTTGATTCTGCTACCTTTACCCACACTGAATGGTACCTTTTCTTCTGAGTTACCTCCCTGCAACCAAGAGGAATAGTCATGAGGTACATGAATACAAACAGGTGGCTGAATCTGACCCTTAAGCAGCAGCAGATATTAGTATGCAAATATGCCACCTTGCAATAAGAGAGAATGCAGTTATTACTATATATGAAGTGGTGATAAATACAGTTTTGAAAGCGATATTAACAGTGCAATTCAAAGGTTTCTAAAAATGTGCTGTGCTAATATAGCAGATATTTTGCATGAATATAACAGAATATAATAGCATGATTTTGTATTGGTACACAAAATGCCTCTACCAATCAAGAAGCAAGATTAAAGATGATCTATAAATTTAAGATCTGAACTTTAAGTGGATGCAAACAAGGAGCAGAATTAATATTCTGTTTGCAGCGTGCTTTTAAAATGATGAAATATTGACTTTGTGACACAGTATAAAGCAGGGAGGATCAAAGATATGGCCCGTGGACCAGATATGGCTCGCATCATGAGGCCTCTGGTGCTGGCCCCACATGGAACTAGTCTGAAGCCTCCTCCCCACACCTCCCTACATGCTGCAACACTCTCTGGCTGCTTTAAGACTATGCTACATGTGGCACCTGCTCCAATCCAGGACCTGTGCTGTATATAGCTTACTCCATTCTAGCTAGAGTGGCAAAATCCTGGACTGAAAGGAGTGAATACTGTGGTGCTGGGTCTGGCATGCAGATGGAGCAAGGCATGGAGGGAGAGGGAAATGGGCCTGATCTGGCCCATACAAGTAAACCCTTTGCAATTTATTCAGACCATGGACAGGTGCTAAACCACTCACCCAGCTCACAGGGCTAGATGAGTATGACTCTCCTGGTACACAAGTAATGGCCATTGCTGGTAGCCACTTATGTTTTAAGGCAGAAAAAATGCTAGAAAAAAACATTTTAAGATTCAAACACTTCTGTATAGCAACCATGCACTATAAATAATATCGGATGTGAAATTAAACATGTTGAGGCTTCCAACCAAGTGACAGTGATGTCAGCTTAATTTTTTTCTGCATAAAGTAGCTGTTCTGCTCACCAAGATGACAGCTTTTCTGAACAAGAGTGCAGGGTAACATAACTAGCAACGCTATAAAAAGATATAAATGCCAAGTTTCACACTTTGGATTGTTACGGTAGTAATTGCTAAATTGTAGCTAGAAAAAATAAATCAAAGACACTACACTCAGACCCTTGCTCTAAACGTGGAGTACAACCTGGAGTACAGAGCTTCCCTGTAACATTGCCTTAAGGTCCAGAATGCTTGATGTGTATTGTAACACTACAGTATGAAAACTAACCCCAGTTCTTTAGTCATAGCCTGCATAGGACATTGAGTCAGAACCTATGAATACTTAGGAACCTGCTGGGTATTACAAGTGCGAGTAATCTTACTGACTTCAGACTACTCATACAAATACAGTTAAGCAAAAAAAAAGAAAAAAAGAAAGAAAGATTAGGACCCAACTCTATATTACTTAAACATAACTTGAAGTTTTTTGCATGCTTGAAGATGAAAGATTTTATAGATCATCTCATTATGCATGTGCATGCCCATTTGGCCCTATGGACTGCAAGAGTGGCATGCACCAGTCCATAGGCTGAATCAGACCCATGGACTTGCCTACCCTATCCCCCAAATAGATCCAGCACACATGACCCAGAGCCTGTTTCAGCCAGCCTGGAATTGAAACTGCATGTGGTTACCACCCAGGCTGATCCAAGGCTGTGTCACAAATGCTGCCCCTTGCCCCCTTGGCCAGTCCAGGAACGTACCACACGTGGCACTCACCCCATCCAGGCTGGGACCTGTGCTGCACGTAACCCATGCTGGCCATAGCAAGCACCACATATTGCACACATCCTAGACCTTGCATGTGGGGCTGGTCCAGTGGTGTGTGGGCCAACTCAGACCCAGGGGCAGTACTGGGGGCTTGGTGGGCTGGGTCCAGCTGCTGGGTCATATCTTTGATACCTCTGATGTATGTAAGGAGATAAGGCTGGAATCCTTAGTGCTTTACCACTGGACCTGTTTAGATACTGCTTCCTGAAACTGCTACTAGAGCTCTATCTTTCTTTTGTTTTGTTCTCTGCATTTATTCAAAATTCTGACTGTGTCTTCACTGACAGCTGTGACGCTTTTTTACTTGACATTACTTAACCTGCTCTTTGATTTGTTGTCCTGAACTCTATTACAATTCTCAAATATATTATATTTAGTTGCTTCTTCTGTTTGCCTCAGTAACTTGTTCCATACATTACTCTCTCTGAATTACGTTTCAGTAGTTGATCATCTTGTCCTGAAAATGACTTCTATTTATTGGGTATTCTTGATTTGGGAAAAGTGTTCTCATTTGTGAGTTTTTCTCCCCTTCACCTTTTATTAAAGCTAGTGAACATTTTTAACATAAGGGGAGGAAGTTTGTTTATGCACAGTAGCTCAGCTTCCAGTGTTTATTTATTATGCATTCCATTTGGTTTGGAGATTAGATTACAGATCTAGGACTAGAACATTACTGCAGATTCAGCATGAGAATTAGATAGCGGAGTATGCACATACAACAATGCCCTGGCATCTCAAAGTGTACCTTTCTCATCTTAGGGTTAATAACAAAGACATGCATTCAACCATCAGACAAGTTGGCAGGGAGGACAGGGAGAGGGGTGGTAAACACAACAAAACAAAAAAGGAGACTTTTTTTATAGAAACATGCATCTGAAGATAAAAAAAAAACCCAAATCTAACCATTAGAGTGAAAATCTGAGCTCAAAAGGAAGATATCACAGCCCAGTCTTAGAAAATACAGCATTGCCTGAGTTATAGCTCAAACAGACAATAAAATAGGCCAAGTAGTTATAAGCACAATCACGGCATATTTTAGATTTTGCAGAATACATAACTATCACACATCACAAAGAACACAGGGTTTTGCAATTTATTCAGTATTAAATATGCACTGAAAGGTTTTTAAAGAGTTTAAATCTCCTTCAAATACAGGGATCAAGAGTAAGGAAAAAGAACAAACTATTTATAAACTGGAAATAATCAAATACATTTCATCCCTGCTCATTTTCTTTTCATCTTATCACTTTTTAGAGCTCAAACATTCCAAATATTGAAGCATTTGAATTTCTTTTCTATTTATGGGTTTGGGTTCCAAAATGCCCAAAAGTAAAAATGCCTATTTTGGAATTATTTACAACCATGAGTAGAATCCAAAATTCCAGAAATTATATGAGTTTGTATTTTCATATTTTTTTTTTTGCCAAGGCTCAAAATATTGGCTTAAAATATTGTGGTTAGTTCCAGATGTACACACTTACCCTACTACGTTACACCTTTCTTTTGATTATTGTTTAACATCCATCTGCTTGGGAATAAATGAATAGGTTTATACTCACAAAAAGCTTGTCAGTTGAATTCAAAAAGAACTTTACTTACAAACTGGAGTACAGTATAGGCACGCTCTGTAAAGTTGCAGAAAACACAGAAAAGCAGAAACCAGGTGGCACACCGATGTTGTCCAAGCATGCAGGACACGGGCTACATCAGGGTGAACGACAACGGGGAGTCATTGGTGGTTGATCAGGCCTCCAAGTTCGCTCCGAGATACACATGGAAGTCTCTTCCAACGAGCATGCGGCGTTCTCCAACTTGGGTGGAAACTTGCCCTAACTTTTATATGGCTAACGAGCCAATTGCCAGCTGCCAGGTATGAATAGTTTACGGCAAGCCAATCAAAAGCATGCCTGCAAACAGTGCAGATGCAAGCTTTGGCGGGAACTGATCATTGCACCAAGGGGTTTTTCTCGCCACATGGGGGAAATTCCTGCACCGAATGCTCGCATTGTGCTGAGAACTCTGCTATGCCGAGGCACTTTTACTCTCTGAGCACAGACATATACTACTTTCCTGATTTTTCTCAGGAGTTGATATACTTCATATATTGTCTAACTATTATGATGTATGACCCCTGCACAATTATCAATCTGTCCTCACAAAACCCTATGTACTATGGAAGTTAAATGTATCCTCAAGTCACAGATGAAAATCTGTAACACAAAGAACGTAAATGATTTTCCCTCAAAATGACAATCAGAAATTTAACCTCAGGCTAATATCTTAACTACAAAGGCCTTCTATTGCATTCTTCATGTGAATGGGGGAAGAAAGAAAAT
>JAGPOW010003395.1:19089431-19103756 GCA_030014935.1 Caiman crocodilus
TAGTTGGATACTACATACCAATTAACCTATTTCAAAGCACCTTTGCAAGAAAGGTATGCCCTCTTCCTTTTCAATCATAGTAAGGTGGGACGTTGGGGGCACATCTACAAATGTACTTAGGGCCTAACTGCATCTGCTTTTTTTTTTTTTTATGATCTGGAAATTGATGCTGTTTGTACACATGCTCCAGGAGTATATGGGGGTTCATTTTAATTAGAGTGACTCCAAAATCCACTCTGATTAAAGCACCCAAAGCATCTTGTGTATCAGCATCCCCATACTTAAAAATGGCAGTGGGGGCACTTGATCTAAAGCTTGTTGAATGAGCTTTAGATGAAGTGCCCCGCTACCTTTTTTTAAGTATAGGGATACTGATACATGAGACGCTGGAGTCTGCTAGAGTACCATAATTACTACGTGTCTCAAAGTGGGGCTCCCTGACTAGCCACACTGCCAGTTTCCCCACTTGCCTTTGGGCATGCCACCCACCAAACTTGCCTGCCATGCTTTGTTGTTGATTAATTAGGATATTAATTAAGGCGGGAGAATGCCCATTCTTGCCCCGCTGCCAGGGACACTATCTGCAGCTCCATTCCTCCCCTACACCGCAGCCCAAACCTTGCAGATGGCATCCAGATGACACAGTACTCCCAGCCTACAGCCAGACTAAGCTTAGGCTTCATTGTCAGGCCTCACACACACACACACACTCCACCCTCTGTCACAGGGTCTCTTTCACATGTCAACAACTTACACTGCCTTGCTCCCTCTTGGAGCAGGCCCCTTAGGCCATAGGCTTTAGCTAGCTCATACCTTGGGTCCCGCAACGCTCAGCCGTGCCTGGCCCCATTCCCTCTGATGTTACATAACGCATCCAAAGGTGAGGCCTGGGGTTCAGGCACCCCTACTCACCTCTCACCAGAGTGGTAACTGGTCTGGCATTTTCTGGAAGCTCCCACACCACTGGGAGCCCCACCAGGCCACCCACTCCCATGAGGGTACAGTTTTAGGTCATGCTCAGGACCAGGAGCCTCCAAGCCATCCCTTACAGCTCCTGCCCTTACCTCCAGGACATTATGGAGCCTTGCAGCCAGGTAATGTTACTGCCTGGCCCGCCAGCAGTGAACTGCCCTGATTATATAGGTGGCCAGACATCTAAAGTGGCCAAAACAATGAAGCACCTGCTAGCTGCTTGGCTCTACTCTTAAAGTAGCTCTACTCACCAACAGTGCCCTGCCACACACCTTCCCCCTTAAAATAGCTCCTGGGGAAGGTTTCCCCTGCTGCTCCTCCAAAGGAGCTCTGCCACACACCTCCCCCCTTCGAATGACATTCAGGGGCTTCTCTTGGCTGCCCTCCCTGCTGGCTTTTGTCTCAGCTTACTGAAGCCCCTGCCATGTGGCGAGTACCCCAAAGGTACTCCATCACACCACACTACCGCGGGCTTGATGATTTGATTAACGGAGTCTGCTCTGACATGCTGTAATTACAGTATTTACATTATATGCTGTATTAATTAATATGTATATTATATTATATACAGTACACACATTACATGCTGTAATTACAGTATTTTAGAATACTAAAATATATGGCTAAAATTAGCTGTAATTTTAGTATTTTAGAGCAGCCTTGCTGCTCATGTATAGGTACCCTTAAATTCCTTTGCAACTGTGAACCCAAGCTTTAGTGTTAATGACTGACCTCCCAAATCAATGGGAGAGCCAGGATTAGGATTTGGAAATTCTCAGTTCTTAGCCTTGTCTCACTCCAGTATATGCTTAGTCACACTAACTCTCTACACTCCTATGGTCAGAAACTTTAATGTGTGTGTGCAAGCACACAACACCCCCTTCCCCCCCGTTTTGGGTTTACTTTGATATCCCACAAGCCTCATTCATGGAGACATATCTCCCCATGGTGAAAGACCCTTAGCCCCCTTAGTCTTTCCATGGGGGCAGAAAAGGCCCTCCTTCTCTTAGGCGCAGCAAGGGTTATCCCTCTGCATTCCCAGGAAGTGTCAGAGGATGTTCCCTCATATTTTCAGCAGCAAACCAAGTGTATTTGCTTTTTTGGGTGCCTGAAATGTGCATTTTATCCTTTTCCTGCCAAACAGACTTTTATTGGGATAATATTGAGGGGAAGCACAATGAGTTGAGTCTGGGTATTACAATCCCAGTACAATACAGGAGAAACTCAGCTGGCCCTGAACTATTAGTTCGGGCTGCTTGTAAAACACCCCCAAATCAATCACCTTGGTCTGAATTTTAGGCTCAAAGCTTTTCTTCACATTCATGAAGGCTGGAGGGTTTTTTTTTTGCTTTTTAAATGAAAATAGAGACAAGAGCCTCATTGTACAATGCTAGGAGTTGCACAGTACTATGCAGTCCTGAAATTTTAGTCCAAACGCCATTCTTTGTCTGATACCGGTTATTTAGCATAGCTTGGGAAGGAGATGTGAGGCTTGAAAAAATAAGAAAAAAGAACCCCACTAAAATTCAGAGCCTCCTGCCCTGCCCCTTTGTGCTCTGTTTTCCTTCTCTCTTATTTTTCAATTCTGCTTTGCTTGCCAGGCTCAGTACACTGATTGTATTTGATCCAGCCATAGTCATATTCTGGGGCGATACAGTAATTAGTTTGGGTATTGAACAATGCTGTTTACACTAAATTTGTGGGTGATGCAACTTGATGAAAGGCAGAAATCACTTCTATAAAATAAATTAAAAGACAAGTGTCATAAATTATATCACATGTCTTTCCTGATGTTTAGCAAGATGTAGTACCAGCAAAGGAAACTACAACCTTCTTCCTGCTGCAGAACAGTAAATTTGTACAACCCTAATGCCCATATAATTCTTTTTTAGCCTTCTAAACATGCGGCTGCTGTGAGAAGCTGCTTCTGAGTCCTTGGCCTGAAGGTCTCTCGGCAGCATTTTGCAGCCTACAAATCAGAATGTTAAAGAGATGTTGAAATTTAAACTGTTAGCTAGCAAACCCAGGAGGCAATATTTCTGGTAAGGGTAGAAGAGACTCCTCCCCACTTTTCTCCTCTCCTCTGCCCCTCCCCACGTTTTCTTATTCCATTTCACATGGTTACATTAACATTTCTTCTTTTTTTTAGAAGCTTCATATCTACACCCCCCACAAAACCACCTTCTTATTCATAGCCTCTTTTCCTATAAACCTGTTCATTTTTCTCTGACTTGTTTTAGCCTTGGGTGTCTACAGTGGCTAAACTACCTGTGCTTCTAAGCTCTCTCACAATCTCACTCTTTCAGATATATAATGCCAATCACTTGGGTGCTAAATACAATATCTTAGAGCCAAAGGGGTTTGTGCTTCCAGTATCCTGTGGTTCAAACACATAGCTGGAGAAATACAGCCACCTCTTTTCCTTCACATCCATTCTTTGGCATATATTATAACATGTAGGTTTTTGCAGAAGGATCAAAATGCAGTTGGCATAGAGGAACCTCTAATCTCTGCATCTCAGACATTCTGTACTCCAGAACCTAACACCAAAAAAAGCTTTGTGTCTCACTCTGGAATATTTTACCTGATGATTGATAGGTTCCCATGTCCCCAGTAAGAGCTGTTTTCTCAGTGGGGTGCAAAGGGAAAAACTGTTTCTGACACAGCCTGCTATAAATCTATAGAGAGTTTTAGAGATTACAAAGCAAGGTCCTTGACATGCATCTTTAAACTAATTGGGAGTAAGTGGAGGTCACAGGACTTACTCTGGAGAGTCAGACTTTCTGAAGAGCAGACATTCATGGAATATTGTAGATTTTCAATTTTGAGGCACTAACCACAAGCCCAACACAGACAAGAAACAATAGGATATTCTCATAATAAATCAACACAGACTGCAGTTGCTAGATATTTCAAAGAAACAGGTGCAAAATTTTGTCCAACCAGAAAGAGACATTTTTTGTTATTGTCATTAATTGATTATAAATGAATAGCAACTATTATCTCATTTAAAAAAAAGCATATGATATGTATATCTTTGAGGAAACATACAGTTAAGGCCTTGTGGATAACTCCTTCAAGTGCTTCCATCTTTCTGCTACCACTTTCTATAACAAATTTTGAACCACTTTGTGCCCTAACTGGACTGACCCAGAGCAACCAGCAGTTTCTGTTCATTGATAGAAACACCAGCAGCTGTTTTTAGAGGGGCTCCATAGTCTTGTTTCAGATAACCAGTAAACATTTTAATCACAAATGGTCCAAGCTCTTCCTCAGATTTCACCACACATGAGATACAGGCAGTCTGAGTGGCAAACAACAGCCTAGATGTTCCTTAGAGCTTTCAATTTCTCTCCTTTATACATACTCTCTTAAAAAAAAGAATAAAAATAAAAGTAACTGAGACCAAAAGCCCTGAAATTTACCCACAGTTTTATACTAGGGCTGCGTGAAGCTTCAGTTGCCAATTCAATTAGAAAGAAATTCGGCCTGATTTGGCAGCTGAATCTCCAAATCTGAATCAAATCAGGAAAGCGATTAATCTCCGAATCAAATTGGAAGCCTCCGATTTGATTCGGAAAGACTGGATGATTCAGCCATAGACACGGCTTTATATGTTTTTCCTAAATATCTCAAGGTACCAGGTGACTCGTGAATGCTGAGATGGTGAGGTGGGAATGTGGGGGAGGAGGGGGTCCCCAACGTACTTGGTGGTGGACCGAGAAGTAGACCAGAAGCACTTCTGGTCCACTTCTGGGCCCACTGCAGAACACAAGGAGCACCCTCCCCATGGCCTCCCGGCTTGGTGATCGGTGCCTCCTGGGTTAGGAAGGGCACCTAGGATCCCCCTATGACTAATTGCCAAGCCTGGGGTACCTCACACTTGATGGCAGATCCAGAAGTGGACTGGAAATACATTTCTGGGTCTGCTGCCAAGCATGTGGGTCCCCCCAACCCCCAGGGCTGCTCCATCTGCCCCACCATCTCAGTGTTCACGAGCCATGCCTAGTATCCCAAGGTATGTAGAAAAAAACATGAAGCTGCATCTATGGCCAAATCAATGATTCTCTGAATTAGAATGGACTCTTCAGATTTGCCCAAATCCAACTGGGATAGCGATCTGAATCAGCAAATCAAATCACTGCCCACCAAATTGGGCCGAATCCAAATCCTAATTGAATATGGTCTACTTTGCACACCCCTATTTTATACTTTTCTGTTCTTCTATCTGTTCTTAACCATCTGCCTTTCTTCTTTAGTTTTTTTTATCCTAAATCAATCATTCTATTCTCATCTCTGCCCTCCTCCAACAGTCACAGCCTCTCTATTCCATGTTCCAGTGCAGTTCTATATACTGTGATTTCAATCAGCTTCCTGACAGGAGTTTCCACTTCATGAAATACTCCTGATGCTTCCAGCAATCTGTTATTTTCCCATGCTCCTTCATCAATTTTACTTTTTGTAATAGGAAAACAAAATTGCAAAGTATGCAGTTCACTGAGCACTACTCTATCCATTGACATTTTTCACCTAGATGACCTTCAGTGTGAGATCTAAGCCAGATTCTACATTTTAAATTGTTATTTCCAGTGTTTCATCAATAAGAAAACATGATTGGAAAATATTCCTCTTTTTTCTGTTGCTGTGTGGAAGACCCACAGAAGTAGCAAAACATACAATTTTTATTAAGTGCTTCAAAAGAGACTGGGGGAAAAAGTGGAACCCCTAATCTTTTCCAGGTCTAAGTATTTTTATATCACCAGTATATAGCATGTTTCACAAAAAAATATGGTATTTTAGGTCTTTAAGTTACTACCATCTCATCCTTAACCTTAGAGGTGATCAAACATTTCAGTAAAACATGAACTGAAATGGAAATACAAAGGAATGGGTTGGGGGTGGTAGGAATACCACCACCAGTACTACCTATTCAAAGGAAAGACTTGGTCTTGAGAATTTTCTTGTTACTTTAGAGCTGGGAGGGGGAAGGGGAGAGGAGATGGAGAGGTGGAAGGGAGGAAGAATTGAATTTGTCAAAATGAATTTGTTCAACATTCCCATGTTGGAATTTTTGTAAAAGTTTGGAACAACTTTCAACTGCAAGTTTTTGAGTTAAAAAAAATAAAAAATAATTAAAAGGTCAAAATCTAAATGGAATGTCCAAACAGTAGTAGTAGTAGTCATTGAATTACAGCTTTCACTAAAACAATGCAATCAAATTGACAATAAAATTATATAGTAACAAAAATAAGATACTGCAATTTACAGTTATTGGAAAAAAGCATAAAATAAGCTCACCCATTCTGTCAATTTAAACAAAATTAATGTAAAAGACTCACGATTCATAGATTGTTACAGGCTGCAAGGGAACTTGTAGATCATCAGGCAGGAAAAGAACTGGGGTCAAGTGACCCCAGTGAGATAGATGACTGTCCAGTCTCCTTTTGAAGATTTCCAGGGCAGGTGACTGCACCACCACTGGAGGGAATTTATTCCATAGTCTGGACACCTTGACTGTGAAGGAGTTTTTCCTGGAATTGAGCCTCAAATGGGCTACCAGAAGTTTGTATCCATTGCGTCTGGTCTTCCTCAGGGGTGCCTTGGTGAACATATGTTCACCGAGTTCTTGATATACTCCCCTGATGTAGCGGTGAGCCGCTTCTAAGTCCCCTGTCAGCCTTCTCTTCTGTAGGCTGAAGAGGCCCATGTCCCTCAGCCTCTCCTCGTATGGCTTGTCTTGCAAGTCCCTGGTCATATGGGTGGCTCTTCTCTGGACCCTCTCAAGTTTTTCCACGTTCTTGTTCAAGCGCGGCACCCAGAACTGGATGCAACACTCCAGCTGTGGTCTCACCAGTGTGGAGTACAGTGGGAATATCACTTGCTTCGTTTTGCACGATGATACAGAAAATGAAGCAATATCAAATCACGGAGTAAAAAAATTGAAAGTAGGAGTTCTATTTGATTTTGACCCCTGTTTGTGCAAGTAAAGAAAACACATCTAGGAGTTGTTATAAAGAGAAGTCATATTGTTTTTTCCTCCTTCATTAGCCCATTATCTAAAATTTTCCACTACTGGAGAGATCCATTTTCCTCTTATAAAACCACAAATACTGGTTTAAATAATCTATCTCATTCTTTCAGCAAGGATGTTTCTTGTCTGCATATGGGGTCCAACACCACCTGCTCATAATGAGCGCAGACCTCATTAGAGTGAATCACAGCCTAGTAACAGCCTCATGTTGTTTGTGGCTTTTTACTGCAGATAATGTTGAAACAAATGTCAGAAGGAAATTTTATTTAGATAGAAACCAGAGTTTTTTTCAGATTATTTCATGAAAAATGTTGAGATTCTGATTTATCATTGTTTGAAGTTTTCCCAGGTTTTGAAGTCCCAGTTTGTAATATTACTATGGTGTTTCTTTATCATTAGGGAAGGTGATTTTCTGTGAACACCACAGACGCATCAATCACTTTGAGCCAATAAATATCAACATTTTAACAGCAAACATTGCGATACATGTTAAAATAATTATTTTCCATTGTTTTTGGGACTGCTTATCTGTAGGGAACTTTCAGAAACAGAAACTGGGTGCATCTTTGTAGAACGTGTCCTATTGATTCAAAGCACACTTAGTTGCAGTTCCATTCTGAAAAGTGATAGTTGCAATGGTATCATGGGACTAACTTGCGCAACAAATTTACTCACTTTGCTAGTGAAAAGTTACTCTTCCACCACTAGCTCTGAAAATCCTGATTTGGGACAGTCAAGCATCAGGTTCCCAATGCAGGTAATACAGATGCTGCAGAGCTTTACTTTCCTAAAGGATCGTGCATAGGCAAAACTGACTGCAACTTAGCCCACATTGACATCGTCTTCAGACAGGGATAGGAAACACCACAGCATACCTACTCTGCTTGTGCTAAATCAATAAATGGTCTTAATGCAGCTACTACTTTAGTTTGGTGCTGGGCATGTGCCAATAAGCTCTCTCCCTTAGGCTGCATTCACTGGTACATGACCAGCACTCATTTCTTTGTTTAGTGTACTCAGAGCAAGAGCATAGTGCTTCGCTGCAGCACTCTACTGTGGCTCAGAGGTGGCACAGACATGCCCTTAGCAAACAGTGATAAACTGTTCGAGAAATTGTGTGAGAAAGCAGCCAAAACCTGTTATTGTCATTAAAGCCAGAAGCCATAGCTCTGAATACATATAGGAATTAGATTAACAACAAAGGTACACTTTTAACAGACACTTTTCAGGGTAAACTACAGTTAGGCAATTTTTCATAAGACCCTTTGGGATAAATTATATTTTTCTATGGAGTGAAACCATTATAATTCCAGATATGTATGTACGACCTGATCCAGTGAGGGGCTAAGGATGCTCAGGTACCTTCAATATTACTCCCATTTTTAAGAAAAAAATTATTTGAATGTACAGATATTTATTTTCATAGCAGACTCACATCTCATTCGAGGCTTTCCACACTATGCTCATTTGTAAAGGGTTGTACTGATATTTCGAATAGGAGATTAAAAATAATAATCCCCTGATTCTTTTTCTCTTTTGGTCTGGTACTATCCTGGCATGAATCTAGATATTACACAAAATACAAGTTAACAAATGGCCAGCTTTGAAACCTGAACTTTTGTTGCAGAAGTAGCTACAATTATATTTATTTAAGCAATAGTCAATGCAGTTAAGATGTGGATTCAAACATTTGTTAGTCCCATAATAGGATTAACCTCTCTGAGGAGGTTAGATTCAGCCAATCACCTTTAGGATTGAGAAAGAAGTGTCCCAGACTCCCAAATATTTTATGTGTCCCAGCATATTTTATGTTGTCGCCAATACACACAGACAAACAACCTTCCTCCTAGGTATTAAACACTAGACACAACTGGAGGATGGAGAGGATGCCTTGGTTGCAGTACATTGACGCTCTTCTTGATGCTCAGATACCTGCATAAGAGGGCTTTACTTATGTGTTCAGGGTCATAGAGGATGTCAGAGTTGGAATCAGAGAGGATTTCTCACCCACCCCCGCCCTCCAGCCACCAAGTCAAACTTCAGCGGATTATGAGGTTATTTCCTTTCCTCCATAGCATAGTCATTTTTCTAGGATCATATAGACATATATCAACTCAACAAATTCCCTGCTGTAGCATTGGCCATGGTCTTCTCTGCTCTGCACCTATAGCACAGTCTAGTGTATTTCTGCCGGGGGCCCCCTCCCCACTTTTCCATAGCATTCTTTGTATGGTGTGCAAGAGGGGTTAAAATGGACCTTTTGGACCCTTTAGACAAGTAAGTGCCAATGAAAAGAGGGCACTGGGCTCAAAGGAGAAACCATTATTTCAAATAATACCTGAAGCTGTATTTTTTGAGTCATACTACTGTAACAAAAAGCTGTACAAGAAAGCTCCCTCTTAAAAGGGTTTACTACTTAGAGAAGTGGCTCATTTCTATGATTAATTTGTGGTGACTTAACAACTCCCGAATTATACATAGAAGAACATATATAAAGTAGAGTAGGGCAAGACATTAATGTAAATGTTTTCACTGAAATTAAAGTTTGTTCAGAAATAGGATCTGGGTTTTCCAAATTCAAATTTTATAAAACTGTTTTATAATAAAGAAATTGTTATGGAGGCAATGAAAATCTTTAAGTGCAATCACATTTGTTAATCGTTTATTCTTACACTACGGATTTGGGACCAAATGATGTGATGAAATAAATAGCTTCAGTGACTTTCAATGGGACCGTGGCTACTTGCACTAAGAGAATTTGTCCCCTGAGCTAAATGTAAACGTAAAAATCACTGAGGCTGATTTGATTCAATCTTCATGGATTAGCCTATGCTGCATAGATCAAACAAGTAAGCAAGTGAATAGGAAATAATTTTTGATTCTGGAAATGCAGCCACATTCTTGCAATGGCCCAGGCCAGAAGCCAGGGCACTGGAGCACACCTCCCTACTTCACTGGAGAAGACAGCTTGGGCCAAGGCAAGCCTGCCCATCCTGTGAGGGGTTTGCAGGAGAGGTGTAGAGCATCCTGGAAGGCTGGAGGACTACGAGTTAACGGGGAGGGGATGTGTGGCAGAAATTCAATAAATTGATTTAACCTACTCAGTTAAGTCTGATACTACATCCATCCATTTTTTTAATCTTAAACCAGCTTCTGCCATTTTGAAAGTGGTTTATGTGCATGGAACTTCTGTTTTATTACAGATTTGAACCAGTTTCCAATCAATTATATTGGTTTAAGTGCAATTTCTGTCCCTAGCCCTGGAGTTCATAACAGAGGTGCACTAAGAACACTAAAGACAAATATCTGTCCATAGATCACCTTTTTTATGCCATACTGCTGATTCCAAATTTGGTATTCTTGCTTAAGTGCTCATGAAATATGCCAGAGTGATATCGCTGTGTACTTTCTGCATACAGCAGATACACTGGTTTTGTTGAGGCAAGCTTTTATTGACTCTTCCACTAATGCAGTTCATCCTTGTGGAAATATTGCAATGGGATTGAGATGTTTTCCAATTCCTGCTTTTTCATCCCACGTACCTCCTGACACTACTCACAAGAATATCAACAAACAGAAGCAACTGGGTTAATAAAATTATAAAACCTGTCCAAATAACTGCAAGTATACCACCCAACTCTCTTCATGCGATACAAGCCCCAGATAAAAATCAAATGGTAGCTCTAGGACATGCAAAGAGATGTCACTGATTCAAACAGCTTCTGAACAGAAAATGAAAAGGTTTGTATTCATTACCAACTCCAGCAACTTCTATTCTTTCCAAATCAAACCGGGGCATTTTAGCACACGAGTCCATGGCCTCACACTCTTCTTCTGGGGTCCACCTTCCAGACCCTACAAAAAGGGGTAACCCACCTGGTTGTGGGAGCTAGGGGTTAAGGTGCCCTGACCCGCCTTTCACCAGGGTGGGAACTGGCCTGGCATTTCCTGGGGCTCTCGCACCACCGAGAACCCCGCCAGGCCACCCACTCCCAGCAGGGTGCAGTTTTAGGTCATGCCAGAACCAGAAGCCTCCTGACCATCCTCTACAGCTCGTCCCTTACCTCCAGATGATGCCAGCAGCCCTGCAGCCAGGCAGTGTTGTTGCCTGACCTCCTAGCAGCAAAATGTCCCGTTTATATGGGCAGCCCTGAATCTAAAATGGCTGCCCTAATAAGGCACCTGCCAGATGCTGTCTTCTGGCCCTTAAAGTGACAGGCACAAACAGTGTCCTGCCACACTCTGAAAACTTGACGTAAAAGTCTGTTCTAAAAGAACATAGTAGTTTTCTGTATAAGAGATTTCTGTCTGCTCAAGTGCTAAAAGTTTGATAGCATACTTCTTGTTGATTTTTCATAACACTTAAAAAAAAAAACAAACCCTTTTGGTAAAGAAACACTTCTGCATATAATAATGACTAGTTGTTGTGTCATTATTTGGCCAAACAACACTTCAAAAAGCCTAACAGCAACAGGCTGTGTACTATGTAGTATATGAGAGCTGATGCATTATAATTACTGCTAGGAAGGTAATAAAAAATAACTTCTTGATTATTATACAGGTCGATAATGATGAAGGAGTGGATTGATGAGAGAAGTACAGTGATGAGATGCAGACACGTTAATTCATGGGTCAACAGCTGAAATGTAGCCTTTAAACAATTCAGTTTTGGTGATTTGTGTGATATTTACTAGCTGCCAGTCAAGTTGGTAAGCAGGTACAAATGTTACAAAAAAGATTGAAAAATGGCAATCAGTTGGCAATGTGGATCACATCAGAGTGACCAAAGACTGCATAATGTGGGAGACTGCCCTGCTTATTCACTCCATCGTGAGTGGAAATTCAGGTAAGGATGGGGTGGGGGAGAAGGGACTGGACCACCAACAATGGCCCCACTCCATGAGGCTTGCAGGACTCTGGCTCTGTGTCTCCAGCATTCCAGGAGCACCACATAGAGGCACGGAGCAGGCTCAGCTTGATGGTGCAGGACGTCCCATGGTTCCTGGCACTCTAGTGTGCCACCGGGCCAGGCTGGCTCTGTCCCATGCTGTGTAGGTCTCAGCTTTGTACTCTGTGTGCTGCAGCCAGGATGGGACTGCTGGGGCCGGCCCCATGCTGTGCCATGAGGGGTACCGGCCCTGCAGTTGGAATTGCATTCTCTGGGGGTGGGGTGGGCTCTCCCTGTGTTATACCATGTGGGCTCCAGCCTTGCAGCTGAGAACTGCACACTACGGCTGGAATGGCTGTGCTGCACCGTGCGAGTCCTGGCCATACAGCCAGGACCTACACGTTCTCCCAGGCTGGGCTGGCTCCATGCCATGCTGTGTGGGTTCCAGCCTCACAGCCAGGAACTGCATGCAATGGCTGTGATAGACTGGGCCAGGCTGGCTCCATGCCATGACATGCTGGTCCCAGGCCATGCAGCTGGAATGGGCCAGGCTGGCCCCATGCCGTACCATATGGGTCTCTGCCTTGCAGCCTGGTATTGGGCACCACAGCCAGTATGACAAAGGTGGGGCCGCCTCCTCATCTCCCACTATATTCCCCAACACACACCCATACCCCTCACCATATCCACATACACACCAACTCCTCTCACACACCCCATCCTGAACCATACCCCCAAACACCCTCACAGCCCCTACACACACTCCCTCCCCCAATCCCTACCATACCCACACCCTCCCACACCCCCAACCCAACCACATGCCGAACACCCACAGCCCTTCACATCTACCCCCACATATCCCACCCACCATACCACACCCACTCCCCAACCACCACCACATTACCCCATCATTCACAATATACAAGAGTAAGACTGTATTTTGATTATGCATTCACCTCTAGATACACTATGCAAACACACATATGCCAGGACAATTTTTTAAAATAAAATTTAAATAAATTATAGTAGCTTTTTGATTTTTTTTAATATATGATTTGGGTTTTTTCCAGTTTCAAGATGGCAACCCTCCCCTCCCAAAAGGCGTACTTCCAGGGAAAAGGGAGGGACTTCTGGTGGCAAAGATTAGGGATTAGGCATGGGATGTTTGGCCCCAAGATAGTGACGGGGGAAGGCACCTCTCAAGGGACAAGGTTACCCTTGTGGCCTTTGACAGCTCACCAAAACTCATTAAGCAGCCCTTTAGCTGAAATTATTGCTCACCCCTGCCACAGATCTACACATGAGCTAGTAGAGGCCTCAGCCCCCTAGGTATTAGCCTGCTAGTTACAATCACTATAGACTACTAGCCTACACCCATTTCCTCTGGCCTAGCTTCTGAGTTTCAATCTGGTCAGGACCTTGTCCCATCTTGCTCTATTTCAGTCCTTGGACTTTGGACTCATCTCTCAGGTGTGGCTCTTGGCCCTCGGCCTGTCTCCTGGGTTTGGCCCTTGGCCTCTCAGTCCCTGGTCCATCTCTCAGGTTCAGTGGTTGGCCCTCTTGGCTTGAGCCTTCCCTTATCTCATCACTGGGGTGAAGGATCTGCTCCTCTTAGTTTTAGCCTGCCCAGACAAGGCTCAGAACCTAGGGCACCTCTCTGGCACCCCGTGTGGCTTTCATTCCAGCCACTACCGGTGGTCCTCTGGTGAAACTGTGCCAGATAAGGTAAGCCAAATGCTTGAACAAAAACACTCAAATCTCCCCCTGGGTCACCAGGCTTCTGCAGAAGCCTCCTCCTCACTCATTGCCACCATCCCCGACACCTTGGGGTGCCTGATCTGGCCCCTCTACTTACAGCCCTTGCCTGCCAGAGTTGACAGGACCTCTCCTCTATGCAGAGTTCCAGGTTGAACTGCCCCTCTGCTTCAGGAACCCAGGCTTATATCTCCTGAGCTCCACCTCTTCTGGTCAGGCGTTCCCTACCAAGCACAAACAGCCCACTCAGTTTGATGGGCAACTTACTTCACCCAACTCCCTTGCTGCCTTCCCTCCCACAGCTAATCCCTGTTCAGCTGCCTGGGGCTCTATTTAGTTCAGTCACTTTCTTAAAGTAACAAGAGCCCCTGGCTCCCTGTTACCGTGGCGTTGTACAGATGAGAAAAATATTTAGAATATAGTTAAGTCTTCTATGTGGCCACAATGCATTCAAGAAGTACTGCATTTTTTTTAGGAAGACTGTTTTTCTTTTAAGAATAAGGTTCACAATATATTGTACATTTAAGAGAATTTTTAAGCATAAAGTGAATCGTGTCTAAGATGTGATGCCATTTTTTATATGGCAGACACTATTGACAGCTCAGGGTGGCTTGACATGACATGATGGAAATGCTGTGTGAATTACGGAGAGTTTTTTGATGGTACTTTTTTTTTTTTT
>JAGPOW010003395.1:19105964-19119621 GCA_030014935.1 Caiman crocodilus
GGGGGGGGCTGGGAAAGCAGATGGCAGGGGATTGGGGGACTCGTGCAGAGCCCCCCATGCAGCATGGGGAAGTGGGGCAGTAGGGATCACCCCTTACACCTCCCTGGCAGCATCCAGTGAGTTGGGGCTTTTTTTTTTTTTCAAAGTGCCAGGAGCTGGGGTGAGTGGGGCAGCCATTGCTGGGGCTGGGAGAGCAGGTAGGTGATGGACCTGTATGATTCAGAGATTCAGCTGATTTGGCAGCAGCCAAATCTCCAAATCTGATTCGGCCAAATTGATTTGGAACAGTGATTTGAATCACTGAACTGAATCACTTTCCACTGAATTGGCTGAATCCAAATCCAAAGCAAATACTAGCTGCTTCGCACAGGTCTAATGGGAAGTAATACACTCTTCTCTCTAGTCTGGCCTGTAGGGAGGTAAGTGAGAAGAAGAAGATAACAAACAAGGCAAAAAAGAGTCAACTAGTCAAAAGATATATTGCCATTAGTCCTATAGTCATTTTTGGTTAAATATACATCTCTTATGCAGATTCATAAAAACAACATCTAGCCTTCTTGAGCCTCTTGACAGTGCCGCCAATACTTCACTGTCATTTCTAAACCTCAGTTAATATTTCCACAGCTGAGTTAAGGCTGGATCTAAAAAGAGTTTTCAGTACTGTGAAATAAAAGAGAAACATTACTAGGAATAGATAACAGACAACAAAATTGTAGAAGAAAGGCTAGTTTGAATAGTGGAAAAGCAAGAGTGTTACAATGGAGAGAAGGTTGTTAACACAGGGGAGAGATGTGTAGGACTCAAGATAATATGAGTCATGAAGTCAATTGACTCCATAAACTTAAACAGAATACAAATACTGCTTGCCCCTTGCCCGGCAATTGGTTGTAAAGCTTGGATGGAACTAGATCTTGGGTGGAGCATCACCACAAGGGCTGGAATCCTGCCTGATCTGCCCAACAAAGAGCAACTCACAAAGACACTCTCACGGACCCAGAGGGGCAGACTTCCATCTTCAGCTTCCTCTGTGCAAAAACAAAGTTTATTTCCTACCTATGGGGACTTTTTAGCATCTTTAATTTTCCCTGAGCCTGATGAAGGGCATGTGAGCCGGAAAGCTTGCAGAAAAATATATTTTTCTGGTAATTTCTTAGTTGGCCTAATAGCAGGTATCGTCTCTGAACCAAAAGTTCTAGAGTTTTATATTTCTTTTTGTCTCATAACAACATGGCTGCCCAATACATCCCTGAACCATAAAGTTAGTCGTCCTTAAAAAGTTGACCGTTTTCGTATAGACATAATATACACAAGCAGAATGAAACAAGTTTGGTTTGTTCTAGCTCCTACCCAAAGCTTCTTTCAAAAATCACAAACCACCACACACTCTAAATTTAATCCAATTTTATGCCGATTGAGGGAAATAATGTTGATAATACAGACACAGCAACTCATTCCATGCTGTGGAGGGAGCCTCAGAAAGGGATGCAGATTCAAAGGAACCATTTGTTATTTCAATTTGGAAATTATGGTTTCAGAGCACCTAGTGACAACACAGGGTACCCCAAATTAGGAAGAGAGCAATCCAAAAACAAGAGGGAAATATCCTCCTCCAGCTACCCGGAAATAATGAGGAACATGTAGAATCTGCTCTGTGGTTTACATCAGTGAGATTAATTGTGTTCCTGGATGATTATAAAACATTTTATTCACTAAAGAAAAGAAATGGCTGAGGTGAATAAATTGAGAGCTATATGACTACTACCAGCACATTAATAGAAATGTTACATTTTGAAATTAAAGAATCATACTTAGCATGTAAATGCTTTGTGTACCATGTATCACATATTCCTAGCCTGTTTTTCTATTCAAATTTTTCTTTACTCTAAAAACCAAACTGCCTCATAGCATCTGTAGTGTTGTTGCATCTTGCAGGTGTCTTCATTCTACGAGCACCTTCTTCTCTCTCTCTTTCACTCTTTCTCACTATAAACTCTTCTTTAACAATGACTTCTCAGCCTCATCTTCTCCCCTTTGCTCCAGCACAAGCTCCAAATCATTTATTTCTCAGCCTTTGTGTTAGTTCTGTTTTGACTTTTGGGGGCTGAAACACGTTTTTATTGACTCCGAGTCTGCATATGGAGAACTCATTGCCCTCAGGTAGCCCACTAAAATCCAGTGAGATTTTTCAGGGTCCTGGTGGTCTGCCTGCATACAGGTCACTGTGAGATAGGCGACTACCTTTGTAAAATATCATGTACACGTATGACACCATGCAACTATGTTTAATAAAATAACATTTAGTAAGAATACTGAAACCAAATTATTTCTAATAAGTAATGACATTTTTCTGCTAATCTAGATAATGAAAACATGACCTCCTAACTTATTGTGAATTATTGCCATTTTATATTATGCTGCATTTTGGTACTGTTATGGAGCAGCATGAGTTTCAAAAGGTGTTGAGCATCTGCATTTCTCAATGGACATGTACTCTGGGAGTAGGGGGAGGAGTGCTCTAATTAAAGCATCTCCGAGAGCTGTTCTAATTAACGCACCTGCAGAATCTCATCTATTCAAAATCCCATACTTCAAAATGGTGGCAGGGTACCTTAACTAAAGCTCTTTTGATGAGCTTTATTTTAAGTGACACTGCTGCCATTTTGAAATTTTGAAAAGCAGGAAAGCTGAATATATGAGACACAGAGGCTGCTGGAGTACGCTAATTGGCACACTTCAGCAAACTCGATTAATCAAGTCTGCTCCAACACATCATAATCACACGTCGGAACAGCATCCCCACCCATCTACAAGCACCCAATGTGCACTTTGGGTCCTCAGAAGAGAAAACAGCAGGAAAAAAACCATATATACATAAGCATGATAATATTTATAAATTTTGAGAGTTTTCAAACCATTGTATTTACACCTATTTTTACTCCATTCTGGACTTAGGAATGTTGTCAAAGTCTATCAATAATAATAATAATAGTATTGCTTCTATAACATTTTACTTAACTGGAAAAAAGGAAACTTATAAGACTCCCTTTTCCCCGACAAAAATCCTTACAATGTAAGACGGCAAAGTGTGTGATGATGTGCTATAAATAGTTTTACTGCCAAGGCATGCATAACCATGAAGTCAGTTCAAACTTCAAGCATTAAACTTTAGATCACACACCAGTCAATTACATTCTTTCTTCTTCCCTTCTCTTTTTCTGACATGCAGACAATAATGGATGTGGCTAAAATGAAATTGTGTGTATTAAAAATATCTAATCTAGTGGATATAGCACAGGCCTGAAAGTGAAGGTTTTATTCCCTGCCCTGCCATAGACTTGTGGTATTATACTGAATAAATCCATATCTCTCCCTACCTCACGTTCCCCATCTGTGGAAAATGATACCATCTACTTTACATGGATATTACAAGTATTATATTTATGGCTGTCCAATATCTGAAGACGTATTACGTTCTCTTTCCTGCTATTTAGACCTTCTAAAAATAGTGCCTCCATATATTATAGTTTTACCGTTTTTTCTATTAAGCTTCTTGTCACTGATGTGTCACAGAAAGATCTGTGGACCAGTATCTTTTTGAAAATATTTATTGCCATTTTTTCCCCTTGTATACAGCTGTCTGGGTTATGCCAGTAGGCTGTCTGGCAGTATGATTATTAATGAGAACATTTTACTTAAGTTTAATATGTTGGTTATCTTTCTGAACCTAGTCTGTTCAGAGTGTAAGACTTGAAATTATGGTTTTCAATGATTTTATATTTACACTATATGTTACACTAAGAATGATTTTACATGAGTCCCTGGGTGATTTAGGAGAAACAGCCACCCTCTATAAATGCAAGTAAAGGGTATTGAGATATAATGTATGATCCACACAATTGTGCCTCCTGCCATACCTCACGTGCATGGCAGGAGGTGCAATTATGGGGTCATGCATTAGATCCCATTATGCCTTACGACCACTGCACAGGCTCAGTTGAGGGGCTCCTAGCCATGGGGGCACCCTACATATCCTTGGGGCTGGGGGACTGGTGGAAGCTGTGATCCTTGAGGTTCAGACATGTCTGAAACTCCCAGCCTGGAGGATCTCGTCTTCATGCACCTCCAAGTGTTGGGGATCATAGCAACTGCAGTTCCTGAGGTCCAGGGGTTTCCCGTACTCCTGAGCCTTGTTGATCATGGTATCTGTGATCTACCAGGCCTGGGGGTTACATGCTGAGCATGGTGCACCACTGAGTTTAGGAGCCCCGCCAGCTGATGATTTACAAATGGAGTAAAGCTGCTGCTCCTACTTTTTCAGAGCTCCTGAGGTGGCAGTTGGGGAAAGTCAGACTCAGGATTTTATGAGGTTTGGCAGAAAGTGATGACGACTTACCAAGGCTACAAGCTTTTTGCATGTGTTTGGGCTTTTTACTAAGGAATTAGTATGTACGCAAATTCTCAAAGCCGAGTGCTTCAGCTGATCTCTCAGTGGAGGCTCCCTCTCTGTCATAATCTCTCCTCAGCCTTCCCATGGCAGTATGCAGCAGCTGTATGTGATACAGGACAGGGGTAAAAAGCACAGCAAAGGGGTAAAAAAAAAAAAAAAAGAATGAGGATAGGAAGATAATGCAAGGAGAGCAGGAGGAAACAGGTACGAGTCATGGAGAAAGAATTGGAAGTCATGCAGGAAATCTGGACAGCTGCAGGTTGCGTGCGGCTTGGGGCTCTGAAGTGTCAGAGGAAAAAAGAACGGGTATGTGAGAAAAAAAGGACTTAAAGGGCAATAAGCAAACAATATTTATAATGGTGTACATGGAAGCAGAAGTGCACTTTTACAAAGTGCCCGTCAAGTTCAATTTTGAAATTAGTGGGAGGGAAAAAGAGAGAACAATTAGTAAGCCTCCTTTTCTGTTTTGATTAGTTCTAGTTGATAGACTCCAGTCCCCTCTCCACTTTATATATACGCTCAGATTTAAATACTGGAGGTTTGTTTGTTCAGCATGAGAGTGATAAATCAGGGGCAGAAGATGACTGCTGAATAAAGCTGGAGTGGTAAATCCCTTCTGTTTCTAATATAGTATTTTAACCCTGAGAAAAGACTAAGAGCCACTAGACTTAGCAGTGTGTAAACAATGCCTTCAAGGAAACAGGGATTCTTTTATTGCAAAGGCAGTGTTTGCAAGTCATAACTGGGACTGGTTTAATACCAAAACAGATGTTCTGACTTCAGCACAAAATAGATCTGCTCTCAGGGAGGCTCCCATAGATGCAAGTCACTGTCATTTGATTTCTTTCCCCTATGTATTTCCATTTCCCTCCCCCTCTCAAAGAACCTTCACAGGCAAAATCTATAGCTAACAGCTTGGCACAATTCACAGCTCATTAACAGCAACCACTTCAAGCCCTAGAACATGTCCTTTCCATTCCTTTCTTCTCCCTCCTCTCAACAGAAAGGAGAGAGAGGGAGAGATTCTCACTAGACATGCGCAAAATGGGCTGTATTTGATGTGGATTTGGATCTGGCTCAAATCAGGGACAGTGATTCGATTGATTCAGATCGCTCTCTCCGATTCGATTCCGCTGAATCTGAAGATTCGATGCTGATTTGGAGAATCAGGGATCCGGCCATAGACACAGCTTTAAAAGGTTTTCCTACATACTTTGAGATACCAGGCATGGCTCAAGAATGCTGTGATGGTGGGGCAGATGGCGTGTCCCACAGGAGAGTTGGAGCCCTCCCCCTCATGCGTGCTCAGTGATGAACCAGGAAGCGGACTGGAAGTACTTGTGGTCCACTACTGGGCTCACTGGGGGGCCTCCCTGCACCCTCCCCAGCTCAGCATTTGGCTATGGGGGGGACCCCAGGTGCCCCTCCATACCCAGAAGGCACCAGTTGCCAAGCTGCAGGGGCATCAGGTGGGCTTCCTGAGATGCGCTTCCCTAGCAGACCTGGAAGTGGACCCTAAGTGCTTTTTGTCCACTTCCAGGTATGTTGCCAAGCATGCTGGGGAGTGCCCTGTGCTCCTGTGGGATGCTTCATGTGCCCCAGCATCACAGCATTCCTGAGCCATTCTTGGTACCTCGAGGTATGTAGAATAACCTTTTAAAGTTGTGTCTATACATCTCTGAATCTTTCCGAATTGATTCAGAGGGTTCTGATTTGATTCAGAGAGATTAAAGGGTCTCCTGATTCAATTTGGATTTGGAGATTCAGCCACCAAATCGGTCTGAATCTCTGCCAAATTGAATCAGGGACCAAAGCTTTGCACAGCTCTAATTCTCACTACTGCATGTGCAAATTGTATGTTGTATTTATACCCACAAATTTTTGAAGGATCAGCATTTGTTCTGTTCAGGAAATATCCCAGAGTAATAAAAGGAATATCTCTTCTCCATGGACTTAATTCACTATTGTCACCTTTACAACAACATAAACATACAGCTTTATTTCAAAGCTGTGTGACTCTGAATCACTAAAAAGATGCTAAGGGCAACAGTAGCAAGTAACTATTTCAATAACAGGGATTCTTCAAGCTGATTACTGGTATACAAACTTATCTTTGTCACAGCTATTTGTACAGTGCTTTACTTAATTAAATTAATTCAAACAAGCCCCTTCTGTCATGGGAAACCAGTAATGGTATCTTGATTCCACGAGATTAAAATCATACTAAAGAACAACAAAGCAACATATGAACATTTTTATCTATTTGCTATTATACTAATTTACTATTATAAAACTGTGCAGCAGTGCCTTGCAGAAGATAAATAATGAAGTATATTCTACAAGTAGAACAACAGAAATTATGACTTGAATAGGGAAGTAAAGATGAGATTTTCTTAGTAGCCTGAAAGAGTTAAGCATCCATTTTCCATTGAAATCCAGTAGAATTTGTATACCAAACTCTTGTTGTCTCCCTTGAATAAATGCTATATTCAACATGTACCTTATTGCAGTTGCATGTTCCAAGTTTCTTGGTTCTATCAATGTTAAACTAGAGCATAACAGGGAAATTTAAAATTAAATTAAGACCTGATTTTTTAAAAGACCATTTTAAAATTTCCTAAACATTTAACCAAAAAATATTTTAAAAAGGGGACTTAGTAGTACCTGGCATGAAAAGTAAATGTACAATAATTTCCAGTATTAAACTCTAATAGAATAAGACACTACTTCAATCATGGTTGTCAAAACCCCCCTCAACTTTAGAGTCAAGAATGGTGTCTGTAATAACTTGATGAAAAGGAGAATTACAAAGTTCTCAACACAGTAAGCTGCTAGATGTGATGCATTAAGAATTTACACGGCACAATGGCACTTCTCTCCTTTCCTTTATTTATCAAAATCACTACTACATTAGTTGTAACTCTTCCACAACAGAAAAAGAAGCAACTTTTCCTTTCCCCCTTTGCATGTAAGAATTACCAGACATGATGAGCCTGAAGGGGGAAAAAAACTATGGGGACTTGCTCTGCCTTTTGCTTTGATCCAAGGCAAGTATGAAATTCTCATTAGCCACACCCTTTCCCCAGACACTGGCCAACTCAGCTGTAGCTAATTTGAGGATTCACAGGTGCAGCAATAAGCGCTCGACAGGAACTGACAGACTGCGGCTAATTTTGTCGTATGGAACACCTGTATAAAAATCAAATTTGTGTAGTTTTCTCTTCAGGTAGATGGAGCCAAGAAAGCAAGATAGTACATGAAAAAGATTACAGTACAGCCTGAGGAACTTATATCCTAGGAATGCCCCCCCCCGCCTCCAACACACACACACACACACACACACACACACACACACACACACTTTTCCTTGTTTTGTGAATGATTTGGATTTTTGACACATTATAATCTGCCCGGCAACTGACTCCCCAGCCCAGCCCAGCCTCTGAGTTCCTTACTTTTCATTCCATCCAGGAAGAGCACGCACCGACTGCTGAAACTTCCTGTTTTTGAACCCGAAAGCTTGCTTAATAACTATTCTCCAACTATTTGGGTTGGTCTAATAAAAGATATCAAATTCACCCAAGGAACCTTGTCTGCCTGGTTTCCCCAGAGGCACCCTGCATATCTCAAGTTATTGGACTACAACCATTTTTAGCAGTCATTACTAATACGGTTCACAATGCTCTCATACCCTCTATTTCACAGATTAAAGGGTAACTACCCTGGCTTTGTTGATAGCTTATCAGTTCTCTCTCTCAGGAGTTTCTCTTTAGAGTAAGGTCCCAGTTAGAGGGCAGGAGGCATGGTTATTGTGGTATTATTCTGTAACAACAGGCACAGAGAACAAAAGTTATAGTTGATATGCAGCCCTTTCCACATCTCCACCACAAAACCTTAAATATAGGACATTAATTAAAGCTGGTTAAAGAGCAAGTCCACAAAAGCACTTAGGCATTTGGTCCCCAGAGTGGAACATAAAATCCCAAGTGACCCACCCAGGCTGCCTATGCAGCATTTAGACAGAATTATAGTTTGCCTGTACTGCATCAGAGAGAGCAAGGCTAAGCATATCCCATTTATAGCCTGCTCACTATGCTTATGGACACGCTCCAGAGTCATTAGTTCACCCATGAGGCTGTTCTGGAGTCACCCCAGCACTTCCTAGATCTCATAGGAACTAAAGGCTTGAGACTAGGTAGTAGGGATAAGGCAGGGACAACCTCTAAGTAAACGTAACACTCTGGAGAGTTTCCCAGGACTCAAGTGGGAAGGCTGCATGCTCTGAGAAATCCCCTTCAGATCCCATACAGACAAGCTCATAAGTATCTCAGCAGGAGATCATCCGCAACCAGGATGCCTAGTAAGGAACTACTTAAAGTTAGCACAACTAATTGTATACTCTTCCTAGAGAGAAACAGAGTTCAGGTAGAAAGACTTAAATCTTGCTCTTCAGACACTGTACCAAGGGCAGCTGGGAGATGCTTCTGTATGTTTGAGATCCATAATCTAGACCTTTCTTTCAAAGAGATGAGCAGGGCTAACTCATTTCGTTTTACACCTAACAGAAAGCAAACGTGGGCCCCTCCATTTATAGAGCCCTTTCGTGTTCCATTCTCTCCTCCGTTAAACCATTAGGTGTTGCTCTTCCCACCTGAGCGCTCAAACCACTTGGTTTGACAATCACATTATCTCTTGTACACCCTTATGACCAGATGGATCTTAAATGATGTATTTTTTTCAGCTTCATTATAAGGATGGAGAGTGCTTCTTTACCCAGAATAGTCTACAGTCTGGCAGGTAGCAACCTCTCTAGGGAGAGTTGATACCAAATCCCTTCGGGCAGTGGGAAAAAAAATGAATCTCCAACAGCCAGCTCAGGAACTGATTCCTTGAGAACCAGAACTTTGTAAGGCAATGTTCTAGCTAGTAAGATATTTCATAAAATGGATAGCAGCATTTTTTTCTCCAGGTGTTTTTAAAAGTCACCATTGTTTGCACCTGCTGTTTTCGTCTATTATAGGCATTCTGACAATACAGGAGACAATACTGGTGAGGATATTTGGAGAAGGCCCATGTGGTACCCATCTTCAAGAAAGGGAGAAAAGAAGACCTGGGAAACTACAGGCCAGTCAGTTTGACCTTCCTTCTATGACCAGGTGGCATATCACCTGGAAAAAAGGCAAGAGATTGATGTCATATATTTGGAATTTAAAAAAAGCCTTTGACCTGGTGTCCCATGATGTCCTCATGGAAAAATTGGGCAACTGCATCCTTACCTACTCCACAGTCCAATGGCTGGGCAACTGACTCTGAGGTCAGACCCAGAGAGTGGTAGTTGATGGAACTAAATCAGCATGGCACTCGTGACTACTGGTGTCCCCTAGGGCTCTGTTCTCAGACTTGTACTTTTTAATATCTTCATAAACCATCTGGATACTGGTGTCAAAAGCAAATTGGCCAAGTTCCCTGATGACATCAGACTTTGAGGAAGAGTCTCCATACTTGAGGATAGGTTGGTGATCCAGGCTGAATGCCATAGGCTTGATAATAAGGTGGGCAGATGAAAACCAGATCAAAACCTGTATTGAACCTGATGGCATTCAATACAGAGAAATGCAAGGTGCTCCATTTTCGGAATAAAAACCACATCACGCTTTTAGGCCTGGCAATGCTAGCACCATGAGCAAAAGGGACTTGGGGGTCATGATTGACCATAAGACAAATATGAGCCACCAATGCGATACTGCACATGACAAAGTGAACAAAACTCTAGCTTGTATCTACCGATGCATCTCAAGCAAAATGTCATCCTCCCACTGTACGTGGCCTTGGTGAGGCCGCAGCTGGAGTCCTACATCCAATTCTGGGCTCACCAATTTAGGTAGGATGTGGAGAAGCTTGAAAGAGTCTAGAGGAGAGCCATGAGCATGATCAGAGGGCATGAGAACAGGCCTTATGAAGAGAGGCTGAGAGCTATGGGACTCTACAGCCTGGAGAAGCACAGGCTCAGATGACTTGGTGGCACCCTGAAAGTACATAAGGGGTCTGGCATCAGGATCTGGGGAAACACCTGTTCACCAGAGCACCTTCGGGGATGGCAAGGTCCAATGGTCCCAAACTCCTGCAAGACTGTTTTAGGATGGACATAAGGAAAAACGGCTTTACTGTCTGAGCCCCTAAGGCCTAGAACAAACTCCCCCCAGAGGTGGTGCAAGCACTTACTCTGGACACTTTCAAGAAACATTTGGATGTTTATCTTGCTGGGATGATCTGGCCGTAGCTGATTTCCTGCCCTTTGGGAAGAGGGCTGGACCTGATGATCTTATGAGGTCCCTTCCAGCCCCAATGTCTATGGAAACTATGAAATACATATTGGGATTGCATGGATTTAAACGCAAGCATGCTTCTGAAATCTGGCTGTGCCTCAGTCTGAGGGAGGTGCTAAGCAGCCTTCTTACAACTGATGTATTTCTACACATGTGTAGAAGAAAAGCAATCAGTTGCCTTGGAAGGCACTTGTAAATGATAACTACAGATATAAAAGGTTAGACATTTATGCAAGTTTGAATCATAAAAAGAGCTGAGTAAAGATTTTCAACACTACATTATGGGACCTAGGTTTGCAAATTTGCAGGTGCGTAGTTCCTGTTTTTGCACTGGCATTGAGTTGAAGAGATGGGCTGAGCATGGGATTGTATTAGCAAACCATTGACTGAATCTTTCTAAAATGACCATCAGCTTTTACAGTGTTTAAAAGACAGTCATTTGTGACGGCAGCTGCCCTATAAAGTTAAGAGGAAGGCCCATTACTGCGGCCATCCAGTTAGGAACAGGTATTTCATAGCCTAAATGAATGATAAACTTAGTCACTTTTGACTGCATTTAAGCTAGACCTTTTGATTTTTTTCTTCCCCTCCACCCAAGCACCAGAAATAGGCTATTTGACTTTTAAAACACCTAAGTCTAAAGATTTTTATTCCTTCTTCCATACAGGATATGCAATTTCAAATGGCAACAGAAATTTAAGAAAAGGGGGAAAAAAACCCTTGAAGTGGGACGCTGGAGGGGAAAATGCTATACAAAAATGTCATCATTGGGGGTATGGATTAAGAATCCCATTATCTTAATAAAATATGGTATAAGTCTGTTGGTCATCAGCCTGTCAGGGACACACTTCTAACTGAGAAAATGGGTTAAGAACGTGCTCTCAAATTAGAGGTGACCTAGAGATCAAGGAGCTATGGATTTAGTTAATAAGTTTCGTCAACATCAAAACATTGCTAGGAAGGAATATGTTCCGGGGTGAAAAGATGCATGTTTATAAAGTTAAGCAGGGCTCCATTCACCAGAAGATGGACACGTAACAGGATGCCTTCCACAGGAACCTGGTAGGCAAAATTACAGGTAAAGAAACTGCCACAATCATCACGGATGCTCTTAGGTCATCAGCAATACTCTAAAGTCCAAGGTAACTGGAAATGAACCAAAATGTGTGTCAAGGCTTCAGCCACATGAAAACTTTCTAAACCTCCTTCATCCTGGCAACACAGTGTTTTCTAAAACACTTTTTGAACTTGAGGAGGACTGCTCTGAACTCCTTCAACAAGCCAAAGACAATGGAAAGGGACTTGAGAACTGGGTGCAACATTTGGTAGGGATCTGAACTCCACAAGATCTGTTTTTGTTGTTTTTTTCATCTGTGCATTTCAATATCAGATATCCACTGTCTAATATCCCCTAATGTCTGTCTATTCAGTGAAAATGTCCTTGATTAGGTTATGCCATTTTCATTGCAACTTCAAAGGATTTTGACACTGGGCAAAGGTGAAGACTGACAAATGATTTAAGTATTAAGATTCCCATGTTCATTATTTTTAAACTATTTTGATTGAATACGAGTTCTAAAACAGCTGCTTCTACTAAACCCTGAAAAGACAAGGTGGAGTCTGTAACATCATACCGCAGGCACGGAAATGACTGTAATACCACAAATTCAGAATGATGCTTTCACTGTAATACCATTTTAAGAGAAGTATCTTTGCTACCAACCAGAGATTGAAAGGAATATTATGAAAAGCAATCTAGAAAAAGAACGCTTGAGCTTCTGTAATGCAAATGGCTTGGTTCAATTCCTGACGAAAATAAAACCACAGTGAAATACCAGCACATATAGAAGCACATTGTTTGCTGAAGATGCTTCTATTTTAATGGATAAACAATATTATAACTGTTGAGACAGGATAGTAATCACACATATTGCAAGGGGAAGTCTTTTTTTTGGGTGAAATTTACATAAGCATAGAGAATTCGGTTAGGATTTTTTAAGGAACCTATTGAGGACTGGTGCCTAACTTACCTGGTCTCTTTTGAAAAGCCCAGTTTTAGTAATCATTGCCACAACCTAACACAAAATACCAGTCTTATTCAGGACAAAACTATCACTGAAGCAGCATGAGATGTTGTAAATAAGGAGAAGCTTCGGGATTTATCCAATGGTAACTATAACATTTTTTGAAACGTTTGTAAAGAAGAATGCCCTGTTCTTGTCACTTTTCTAGCCTAGTATTATTTAGTTATATTTTGATTATCACAGCAAATATTCACATTTATTATGTCTGAAATTACCATTCTACTCCTGGCATATTTTAGTTTTGAGTACAAGAGGGCTTTGTTAGTTGATTGGAACTGAGTAATTGAGAGAGATGCCAGCTGGCTGAGGTCCAGAAAGTCAGCATGGGACCATGTCCTGCAAGTTGCTTATATGAACAGTAAAGGTAGGATCGTCATACCAGCAAAACATATAAGCAGTCCGATAGCTTCCAACTTAAAAAAAAAACAGTTTCAATGCATGGGATGGGTGCTACATCTTTAAATAGCACAGTGAAATGGTGGGGAAAGGGTTGCAGTATGCTCCCTGAGCTACTCTGTTGATGTTACTGTGCAAATATAGCTTCTTGAGTTGTTTTCGTTTCATCAAAATCATGAGACTCTTGAGTGTTGGCAAGGAAATATCAGGTAATGAGAATGCAGTGAACATGCCTTTCATCAGCTGAAAATCTTTAATTGTAATTGCAGCATGTAATGGTGTAATTAGTTGTCTAAGTGACAGGATAGGCTTGAATCTATCCTACTGTTTTGCAAAAAGACCATTAAGTTTCCAGAAACCTTTCTTTAGGCTACATGAGTTGCAGTAAAAAATGGAACAAGATG
>JAGPOW010003395.1:19120054-19137125 GCA_030014935.1 Caiman crocodilus
GTCTCAGGAAAAGATAGGTACTTGGCTGGGGTCCTGTGACCCCAGCACTCGTTCCTGCCATTGGCAGGGGGTCAGACTAGCTGGCCTGCTCTAGGCCCCTTCTGACCCTAGGCACTATGAAACTATGAAAAAAGCAGCAAGGAGTCACTTGAAAAATCCTATGGACTCATGGCAAACAAGATGAAGCAGATAGGACCAAATTCTGTTCTTGGAAGTTTGTAAACAGCATTCACTGAACTCATTCAGAGCAGTATTCATCTGGAGAGGGCAAGAACCTCCAAGGAAAGCAGAAATGAGGTAATATTTTGGAAGGTGATAGCTGATGCTTTGCCACTACCATTGCCAACATAGCTCTGGCAAATGTTGCCCAACATCACTGACTGCCTTAATGTTGTCAGTTGTCTGAAACCAAGAATATTAATAGTTGGTCCATTTTTGCACGTGCTCTTCTTCCACCTCTTGAATTTGGATTTAGTATGTTACTACTGCCAAGTACTGTGTCACGTCTCAACTCATGCTTCAATACTTAGTGCAGCATAATATTAAGTTCAAACACAGGTGGTAACAGGTTAGTCAGATCTAGCACTGTCCCTGTAACTCTTCACCTTCTGTGCTCCCTGGCTTTACTCTTTTCCAAGTAAGCTGTCTTCCGTGCTATCTCCAAATATGCTTCTAAGGGGCATGGAGCCAAGCCTCAAATTCTGCATCAATATGGTCTGTTTTTCACCCGCTTCTGCTTGGAATACTCTATGGGGGGTTCCTTCTTGGAAAAGTCCTCATAAGCCAGTCTGAGCCAGACAAACAGATGTCCATGAGAGTCATTCATATACATAAAAACATAAGCGCTGCCACATAAACTATGCTGGCAAGGACCTGAAAATGCATATTATTAATATATAAATTCCATGACAAAAATAATTGAAATTCTGAACAGAATATGGCCACTGGAAATCCTGAAGAGTCAGGGTAGATAAAAAATAAAGTATATGAAATGCAGTTCAACTTAATTAAAAGTCTACACATACTGAACCTGCAAACACTGTATAAGCAGAACATTTACTTAATCTGAATGTAGTTCAGTGTTAAGTCAACAGGCAGAATTTTAATCATTAAACTAGACTTTGACTGGTGATTCCAGTGCTATGCTGAAGGCAGCTCTTTATTCCATACCAAAAGCCCCAGAGACAGTCTTTTAGTCTATTGTAGGGACAAAAGTATATTGTACTTACAGGGGAAAAAACAAAGTGCTGTGAAGAATGTCAAGTTATGATAAATTCAGAATGCAGTGTCTTTTCCTACCCTTCTCTCTAGTCTCACAAGCTGAAAGTCATTCTTGTTTCTCAGTATATTTGGGCAGGTACTCCTTTAGGAAACAGTTCTGCAACCCAATAAAATCTCTCTCATTCAACTGCAAAGAGTTAGCAAGTCCTAGCAAACCCTTTTTAGATTCTTTTATAATAGCATTACTAATATACTGGCTGCGCGCCTGTTTGTGTTTGCAGTTTTCTTTTTTTCCAGTGCCAGCTTCATATTGCCATAGGAGGAAATCTAGCTTAGTTTAATATATACTTTTTTTCTTTCTTAAAAGAACATTTTTTATTGTGCCACCATTTTTTCTTCACCTTATAACAAAGAAATTGTATCTCCGTGGATCAGACAGCTCTGTATCCCAAAGTAACTACTACCTTTGTGTAACTGCTACTGTGAGGATGTCTTAGTAATTGTGCCAAAGTCATTAATTTTAACAGCCAGATTTGTATATCACAAGGAAATGATTTTCAAAGCTTTCTCTTCAAAGATTTTTTTCCCTTCTAATATAGACTTACATTTAAATATTTCTTTCTAAGCTACCAGTCTGGGTATTGAATATCATTAGAGATAATTACACTTTATTTCGATGTATGTTTGGAAAGATTTATAGTAATATTTTGAAACCCTTCACCTCACTAACTAAGTGCTAATTGTTCCATTGCTTTATATGAAACATGGGCAAGGGTTTTTTGTGTAAATCACTGTAGCTGTCATATTTTACTACTTATCCCTGAAAGTTGCACAGTAAAAAAAAAACCCTTCTATTTAAATGTTTTAAGGAAGACTGGAGAATTTTAGTGTAAAAAATCTTTGATATTAAGGAATGTATTTTGGGATGGTTGCAGTTGTATTTTTTATGTAGGTGCAGATTATAACTCCCAATTCCCAACCAAGGGAAACAATTTAACTTTCTGCATCGTGATGCCAGAGAGACTGCATTTACACGTCATGCTTTCCAACCTTTTAGTCTGTGTAAAAGAAGTATACCTACTTAGGTTTAAAAAAATAAAGGACATCAACTGGTGAAATCATTGCAATTCAGTAGAGGTAAATTTCTATTTGCCTAGGATTTGAACCTCATAGTTGGGTCTTACACGTTATAATATTAAAGGATAAGAAAGTCACGCCTGAACAACTCGATTTTCTTCTATGATATGGTGACAGGCTCTGTGGATCCAGGTGAGCAGTGGATGTGATATGCTTTGATATTAGTGAGACCGTTGACACGGTCTCCCACAACATCCACACTGAGAAGCTAAAGCAATACAGACTAGATCAAAGTACTGCAAGGAAGATACTTAAGTGGTTGGATTATCATGTTTAGTGATAATCATCAATGATTCAATGCCTAGTTGGGAGGAGGTATCAAATAGGGCTTCTCAGGGGTGTGTCCTAGGTTTGGTATTATTTAACTTAATACCTTCCTTAATGATTTGGACCAGGATCTGTCCATCTGAAAACTCACAGACAGGATGCAGCCCATGAGGAGTTAACATGCAGCCTTTGGGCTCCCACTAAGCTGCTGCTGCCTATATTGCTCCAGCTGTAGCAACAGAAACTTGGGGGCCCCTTGCCTCCTCCAGTTTCTGCTGCCTGCCCCAGGGTGTACGACTGCGCAGCATGGCACGGTCTGCAGTGCTGGGGAACTCAGCTGCCAAAACCACCCATGAGACATGGTGAGACAGTACAGGGAGTCGTGCACAAGGTGGTATACTGCATGGTACAATAGGGTGGGCGAGCACCTTCCCACCCACATGGTGCAAAGTGGGGGAAACACCTGTCTGTTTCCACAGGATGCAGCCTGGGGGGCCCATGGCCACTGCAAGTGCAACCCTTGCAGTGTGCAACTCCTGCTGATGCAGCCTAGGGGTTGCGCAGCCCCCGGCCATTTAGAAGTTGGACAGCCCTAATTTGGATGATAGGACTGAGTGCATGCTTAGCAGACTTGTAGAGGACATCAAAGTGAGTGAAGTTGCAGAAACTCTGGAGTTTAGGGCTAGGATCCAGAATGATCTGGAATGGTTGAAGTGGTAGGGAATCGATCAGATGAGATTCAGCAATGACAAGTGCAAAGTCCTGTACTTGGGATGAAATAACTATGCACAAATACAGACATGGGAATAACTGTCTAGGCTTCAGTACTACAGAGAAGGACCTGGAGGCTAACGTAGACCATCGGTTGAATACAAGCCAAAAGTGTGATCTTGCTGCAAATAAAAGCCAACAGCACGCTTGGTTGTTTTAACAGGACTGTCTCAAGGGACGCAATATTTTTATTCTATTCAGTACTGGTTAAGCCTCAGCTGGAGCATACTGTCCACTTTTGGGTCTCACACTGAAGTGAGGATTTGGACAACTTTGGAACTGCTGCTTGGACAAAAATGATTACAGGGGAAATGGGACTTGAGGAAAGGCTGAAAGAGCTAAGGTAATTTAATTGGGAAAACAGAACACTAAGGGGGAATTTGATAACAGATGTCAAAGACCTGAAGGTTAATTATAAAGAGGATGGAGGTAGATTTTTCTCTGTGGCTATATGGGACAGGACGGAGAGCGATGGCTTCACAGTGTAGTAGCAGGATTTTATGTTGGAAATTAGGAAGAACTTTCTACCTATGAGGGTAGTTAAACATAGGAACAGGCTACATATAGCAGGTGAGGAATCTCCACCCCTGGAAAATTTCAATAGCAGGTTAGGCAGGCACTTGACTGGAACAGTTTAGTCAAGGACGCTGCTGCTTCCTGAGGGCTGATGGGGCGGCCTTGTGACATCCCCTCCAGCCTTACTTTCCCCTCTTTTTGGTTGCTCCCTTCTCTTTGCCTGAAAATATTGGCTGAGAATATTCTAATTAGTTAGGGGGGGAGGGGATTCCTATGAGCAGACACACTATTAAAGATATAAAAAAAAACTTTTAAAAATCAAGAACATTTTTTTGTATATTAAAAAAGAGAACAACAAACAGTTTTGTTTCTCTCCTTTCCTTTTTCATTACCTTTTATCTTGTTAGTATTCACTTTACCTTGTAAGTTTTGACCTTTCATCAGTGTTTATCAGTGCTTGCATTTCCCTTCCTTGCTATCACTTTCATCCTTCTTAAAAAGGCTTAGTATTCACTAGTACCATCTCATGGACTCGCTATCCATCTTAATTTTTGGCAGTGTTCATAGAAATCCAGCAGTCACTACAACTGATTGCTATGCATGGAATATTTCCTTGCTAAAGCCCTCTCAAGGAGGATCGGTAAAGTAAAGCGTTCTTCTGTATTTTATAATTATTGTAAGTTATTTTTATTTTGGCAGTGTATAAAGGCTCCAGGCATAGAGCAGGACACTCATTATCTGAGACACAGGTATCTAGTTGCCCAATGTATTGATACATACATGTATGTATCGTTCCTTCCTTTGACAAGCTTACACTCCAAGTATAGGACTGTGATAGTTACACGTGCCCAAGCAAAATAATGTAGCTTTAAGAATGAAGCTGTGGCATTTATTTTCAAATCAGGAGGTTCTGATCTTGTTGAAAGGTTTTGTGGTAACCTTCATGAGCTTTTAACCTTTAGCAGGTCATAATTGTCAGCTGTTCAGCCATGACAAAATTCAGCTGGTATAACAGCAAGTCATCTGTAGTCTACATAGCAGTACACTACATTATGAAAACATCATCTGGCTAGTTTATGGCTTCACTGACTAAAGAAATTCATGCTCTCATAGTCCCCTGCTTACACAGGATCAATGAGCTTCACTATGACAGCAGACATGAAGTTATGTGAGTAATTACTGTGACTTTCTCACCTAAAAGTGAACTGCAAAGCAAAGATAAAATGAAAATTGAGTTCAGGAATGAGTAGAACAACACCCATTAACCAACTGGTAGAAGAAACCGAACCAAGAAATATATATTCATTTACTGAAAAAAAAATATTTTTGTAAATCATTATTTTACTAATGACTTCCCACAATGCAGCATCCTATAAAATCTGATTCTATTGGAAGTATGTAACTTCTGGGATAAGTTATGCCACAAAAATGAAGGTCACTAACCTATAAGCTTTGACACAGATTTTGCATTGGACCTGCGCAAAATATTTTCAGCAAATGATTTATTTAGACATTTTCTAAACAATGTATTTCAACTTCTCATTTCTAAATGGAATTTTTATTTTCTACGTAACAAATCTTTCAAAAAATTATATAAAAAAAACAAGAAAGAGAAAGAGGAAAAGAAACACTGAGATAAACAGATTAAACAAAAAATGGTTTGCTTGAAAATGAAGGATAGCTCTACCAAACTGAGCATGAGATCTGGAGGCTAAGTTCAGTAAATAAAAGTGGGTGAGGCACTCTATGCATCAGCAGTACAGATTTCTGTAACTCAGACGCATATACAGAAAGAAATTACAGCTGCCATCACTCTGAAGGAAAAAGATGGAAGGCACAAGTACACCTATTGCATAAGGATTATAACTCTTCTGTATAGTGTCTGGGAAGGTAAAGCCATAGTGTCAGGAGTGGGGGACGCCTCTACTGTAGAAGACTTTTTTGGTCCTCCTAACTAGCAAGCTTATAAGGGCTAGTTCTCTATAGCTGTACCTAACATGCAGTATAGCTTGTTCCACTTATGGGGAGAAATGTTAACTAATAATAGGAAAAAAAAGCTTAGTAACATTTCATTTTATGAAAAACAAATTGTAAACATCAAGTGCTTATAAGCTGCTCATTCTTCTGAAGATGCAATTATAATGAAGAATGCTCATTCAACTGATAAATGAAATAAATAACATGTTCGCATTGGCTAGAATGGATATCATTTGAGAACTAAATTAAGAACCCATGAAGATGCAGGATTTCTGATAAGATGGTAGATATCTGTTTAGAATTTTTTTGCTGCTTTATACATAAATACCAAATTGTGGCCAGCAAGAAAATAGAAGCCCAGTACGGCCCTAAAATATATCTTATCAAATAACAGGGACAGCTGTTTAGGTTGCAGGAAATACTAGAGTATGGATAGAACTGAAATCATTGTAGGGGGTATATTATAGGTGTCTGCCCAGATTATGAGTGCTTTCCATTTTAAATCAGAACATTTTAAACTGATATTTTCATAGATTTTGCAAGGTATATTGAATAACATATAAACAAGATATTTTCACAAAGTTTACAGATAGGGACCTACCTAAATTGCAATTGCATGGGTTTTGTGGAATTAGCAAAACTGGGTGACCCCTATGAAATCGGGGGGGGGGGGGCCTTCCTAGACACAGAATGCTGGCTCCCCAGTGGGAGCCAATAATCCTCCCGGCCACGTGGCCTGGCATGCAGACAAGCAAGCAATGTGGCTGACTGGCTGAGAGTGCTACATGTTGTGTGGCCCTGCTCTCTCCACCAATCAGTGGTGAGGGGTGGGGTTGTGACGGACAACGCTCTCAGCCAGTCAGTGGTGATGGGCAGGACTGTGCAGTGGACAACCCTCTCTACCAATCAACTGTGAGGGGTGGGGCCACATGTTGATATGTATGGGTGCATTTATGTATGCAGGCAGGGACAGTGTGTGTGGGGGGGGTGGGCAGGGACTATGTGTCTGTGTAGGCAGGGACAGCATGTGTGAGTTCATAGGCTGAGTCCCACATGCACACTCCATCATACACACACACCACACCCACCTTGCACTGCCACACATGGAGACCCCCAACATCCCCTCACTCGCCCCAGGCACCCTTTCCCCCATGAACCCCATACCCCCCACATCTCCACACACACACATGTTCTTTCACCCCACACCCACAGCCGCTGACAAACCTACACCCACCTCCCACAATATACAAGAATAAGACTTCATTTTAAGCTATTGTGCAATCACCTGTATATACACAACACAAACACATGTAAATTAGGACACATTTTTTTAATGAAATTAATAAATGCTATTGGTGTTCATTTTTTAGAATATAAGTTGGCGTTTTTCTGGTTCTGAGATGGCAAAACCTCTGGCTGGAAGGAGTACTTCTGGGGGTAAAGGGAGGGACTGCTGGTGGCAAAAATCAGGGGTTAGGGGGAAGGACTCCTGGTAACAAGATGCTGACCAGGGGCAAGGCATCTGTTAAGGGATGGGGCTACCAATGTGGCCCTTGACAGTTTGCCAAAACTCAGTAAGCAGCCCTCTGCCCAAAATAATTGCCTGCCCTTCCTCTACACCAATCCAGAATTGTTTCTTGTGGAAACCAAGATTTCTTATCTCAGGAGTGGGCAATTATTCCAGCTGCTTAATAAGTTTTGGTGAGCTGTTGAGGGCTACAAGGGTAGCTCTGCTTCTTGATGGGTGTCCCATCAAGGGGCAGAGCTTGTGGGGAATATGAGTCTCCCCCCAAAAATAAAAATCCCACCAAATGCATTCAAGAGTGGGGATGCCACGATTATGGATTAGAATGAGTGGCGACCAGACGTCCCACCCCAACCCCTGATCTTTGCCACTGGAATTTCCTCCCCTTGTTCCTGGAAGTACTCCTTTTGGGAAAGCTACTTGCTGTTTAGGAACTTGAAAAAAAATATACTAAATGTAAAATTCTACAATAACATTTTTAAATTTTATTTTTAAAATATTTTGTCCTGATTTGTGTATGTTTGCATGTACATAGAGGTGATTGAATAATAGCCGTACTCTTGTATATTGTGGGGGGTGGGGTGGAGTGGTCTGGGGGGGTATGGGTGAGTAGGTATGGGGTTTGTGGGGGAATATGGGTGTATATGGTGTGGGGGGGGTGTTCATGGGGATGTGTGGATGTGCGTATGGGTGGGTATGGAGTTTGTGGGGGACTGTGGGGTGACTGGAGGGGGAGGGTGGTTGGGGGGTGTAGGTGTGGGGTGTGTAAGGGAGGTATGGGTGCATGTGTATGGGAGGGTGTGGGACCCCACTACAAACATGCCACTTTCACGCTCTCCCCCTGCATTGCACACAGGCCCTCGGGGTACTCACAGCCTGCAGCAGGCAGAGCCCTCAAGTGATGTGTTGTTCCTGTGAGCCCCAGGAGTGCACAAGGCCAGGCCATTGGCTCCATCACATGGGGTTCATGTCCCCAAGCCTTGTATTGCAGGAGGAAGACCTGCATGATAAAGCTGGTGGTCCAGGTCATGGGGTTTAGCTGAGGTGGCAGGGAGAGGGCTGGAGCCAGCCCAGCTCCAGAACATGGAGCTGCCCACCATTCTCCATGATCTTCATATAGCAGTGAGGGTGGCCGGACCAATAATTCCATCACATGGGGCTCCCACTGAAGGCATGTGGCTCAGGCAGAGAACATGGGAAATGTATTTGAGCCCCACACACTGGAACCAGCTGGACCCCATGACTCTGCCAGTCTGGGCTCTGTGCTCCTGCCACCCTGACTTGGGTCTCTACCAGCTCCAGGGCACCAGGGCAGGCCCTGTACTCCCGCCCAGTTGCCACTTTGCTCCTGCCCGCTACTGCCGCCACTCCCCCATGCCTGCCCACCCACCCACTGCTGCCACCACTAGTTCCCCCATTCTGCCCCCTTACTACTTCCCCCTGCTGCCACTGCCACCCTTCCCCTGCAGTTTCCCTACCTTCCCACCCAGGGTCAGGACTGCTGCACAGGCAAGGGTAGAAGTACAGTGCACACTGCCCCTGCAGGAGTGAGTAGGGTTTGGCCCCCTGCAAGCACAGCAGGGGCAGCCTGGTCCTGAGCCAGATGCAGTGAATTGGTAGGCACCTGCCTGTGGGCCGGATGAAATAGCCTGCTGGGCTCGATCTGGCCCGTGGACCATATTTTGCCCACCCCTGTCCTATCTGTTAGTCGTTTATTCTTAGGGGAAGTGGAATATTTCTTCAAATTTATGTAAAAAAATTGACTTTTCACAACCACAAAATAAAATCATGCTAACAGTTTCTGTCCTACTTAAAGTCAGATTAACCATCCTTTACATCAAATTCACAAATTCATACAATTTACAATCCTGGTGAAATTTCATTTCTGGCTATCAGCCAAATGTAATGATTAGTGGCAAGTTTTCCCTTTTACTTACATGAAAGAAAAAACTATAATAATCACAATTATTGAATAATTATCTCAGCTACAATTAATTACTTTTTATGATTAAGTAATCCTGCACATCTGTCTTAGTTACACTTCATAATCACAGTTGAGATTTCATAATACAATAGAGTATTTATGCATTTTCAAGCTCACAGTGAAGCATAGTGCTTATTATTACTAATAATCATTCATTTTCTCCCATGTAAAATTACTGAAGGATAACGTGGATTAGGATAAAAGATTAAATCTAATGATGCTTCCTTGTGGCTACAGGAGAGATGAAGATCTCCATCCAGACCTGATACCATTGAAATGAAACACTTTTCATGAAAAACAGTTACCCAGCATTAGAGGGTAACATTAGTTTGATCACCAACTTGACAGAATTACTTTGGTCCATACAAAAGAAAACATCTCTGCTTGCTGCAGCATTTACTTTCATGTTAACTAATTATTTAAATAATCTAAACTAGGAGAAGTTAGTACAAATGCATGCCTGTTTGCCAAGATCCTGATTTGAGAAAGCAGAAGGGAGGACTCCTATGTATGTGCTCAAATGCTTTCTTGAATGCTTTGGGCAAGCTTTTAAATGGTGTGTTCTTTATCTTTCATTCCTGTTTCCAACACAGATAATGTTCTCTAGATACTTGAAGGGGACAGTGCAGCAATAACTTCTGAGCACTCCTGAATTCTTGTGCTTTCTTCCATTTGCCACTTTCTTGTCACTCTTACCAAATACCCGTTCTGCATCATAGAATCCTTTGTCATCTTTCTTTTCTTTCCCCCTCCCTGGCTTAATTCTTATTATATCCCTTCCACCACAGTTCCTGCAAAGTCTACCTGCAATTCTTCCTTTCCTGAGGCAAGTCAGCCTCCTTACTTTTTCCATCAGTACAAATCTGGATCCTACATCTGCATCTCTCTGCTTCCTCCCTTTCCCCTTGGGTGATTTTCTCCCAACTCCGATTCCCCATTCCATACTCACCTTCTTAGCTTCCCATACCCATCCCTCACTATTATTTCCATATGTGACGCTACTTCTAATCTCATGCTCTTCCTAATCTCTAGCCTCTCTGGAACCACCTCTTCTTCTCTCTACCAGCTCCACGTATAAAAAAAATATATATTGGTCACACAGTTTCTCCATACTCTGCCCCCTTCAGTATCTAGCTCTCAAAGGGATCTCTACAGGTGACTTCTTTTACGGAGGTATCCCATGACTTGGATCATACTGCTGTGAGTGTGAAGGTGGGATGATTAGGTTGAGTGTTAGACATCTCATTTGTTCCTGCCAATCCCAATGTTCTTCCTTCTCTATCTTCTTCCCCCTCTTTCTCCTCTTGAAAAGTACCGCATTTGACTTCTATGTCATGCTGTTTTCCACCCAACTCCTTCTTATCTCTCAGCTCTTTTTCTCTTCTCAGAACAACTTTCCACTTGTAATTGGTGACTTCATTGTCCACGTTTATTACTTGAGTGACTTCTAGCTGCTATGGTTCCTTATTCACTTGTAGGCCTGCTTTAATTTTTCCCCTCACCCGCAAGGATTCCTCCTTCTTCCGGTCACAGATGCATTTGTCTTTCTTTATGTAACCTCTCAGTTTACCCTAGGGACCACATCTAAGCTTTCTTTTTGATCTCTTTTGTTTTCTGTCCCTTTTCTTGCTCCTTCTTTTGAACTTCTAAATGCACTCTTGGTCCTTTTGTATAATGCAAATATGCTTTGATGTCTCTCATTTTAAAACACCTTTAGCCCCACTTACCTCACCAGCTACTACCCTAGATTCCTTCTTCCTTTATCTCTAAATGAATCGAATGTTTACAATCTGAAATGTATTGCCTAGCATCTCCCCGCTGCAATCCCATCCTTAATCTCCTCCAATCTGGCTTCTATCCTTTGCACGCAACAGAAAATGGTCATGTCAAAATCTCTAGGGACCAGTTCCTTGACAAATTGCAGAATCACCATTCAGTCTTTATTCTGTTTAGACTATGAGCTGGAAATGTGCTCCCCTTTGTTTTTTCTGGCTCTTCCTTTTCCAAGCTTTCCTCTGAACTCTTTCATCCTTCTTCTAGGTCTACAGGGAGATCCTCCTTATCTCCTCCCAGCTCTGTATGAAGGCTCCAAAGGACTCTCTGTCTTTGTTTTTCTTCTCTTTTCCCTTTACATAGTTTCATCTACAAGCACATATTCAACTACCCTCTATATATGGACATCTCATAAATTCAGCTCTCTACTCCAGATCCATTTCCTGTTGAAACCAAATTTCTTTAAGGATGACAAGCCATCACCTCAAGGTTACTATAGCTAAATAAGACTTTATTCCCTACCAGTTCCCCCTGCTACCTTCTTCCTTGCTTGCTTTCTATCACACAGATCTGTAACTGAGACATCATTTATTATTTGGATCTCTCTCGGCTTACAAATCCAGGCTACATAGAAAAAAACCTGAATATTATTCTTCCATAATATCTGAGGGAGACGCAGATTTTTTAGGATATCTTTTATTGGAACAGCTATATAGTTGGGATAAAAATAGATAAGCTTTTGAATGCAAGACATTCTTCATCAGGTCCCTGATTAACTAGGATCCTGGTTTTCTCTGATAAAAAAAAATCACAACTTCTCCGACAAAAAAATTGCAAATTTTCTGACAAAGCCCCCAAAATCCATTATTAAAATTAAAAGTCCCCTGCGTCCCCCACCCCTCCAGCCCTGTTGGTGCCCCCAACTCACCCCCCAACTCCCCAGCCCTGCTGGTGCCCCTCACCCCCAAAGCCATCCCAACCCTGCTGGTGCCTCTCATTGCCCTCACAACAGGTCCTCACCCTATTTATGCCTCTTTCCCCCCTATAGCCCTTGCCCCCAGCCCTGCTGGAGGGGGCCCCAGGGGCTATGGGGCCAGGGCCCCACGTCTGCAGCTCCTTGCCTGCAACAGCAGGCAGCTGCAGCAGAAGTAGCATGGAGCCGGCTCCCCCACTGCTGGTGCCTGCTTGGGTGGGGGCAGGGCTGGCTCCCCCCAGCCCTGCCACAGGGGCCCCCAGCCCCCTGTAAGCCCCACTTACCTCAGGCTCCAGGAGCAAATAGGGAAACTGAGCTGAGCAGAGCTGTGGCTGACTGAGAGCCTCAGGCCTCACCCTTCCCCTCTGGGCAGAGCTTGGGGTTTCCCGCCCTGTTGGCAAACAGCCCTTGTAGGCTTGAGCTCAACCAGCCTGCAGAGCTGTCTGTAAAAGCAAGGAAGCTGTGGGTTTCTCTGCTGAAAGGAAAAAATCCGTGTTTTCTCTGATAAAAAGGGGAAATCCGTGGTTTTCTCTGATTTTTCCATGGGAAATGGAAAACCAGGATCCCTGCTCATTGATCACCTGGGGAAGAAAGTCTTGCATTCAAAAACTTATCCAGTTTTATCCTGACTATACAGTTGGTTCAATAATCATCCTAAGAAAGACTTGCCTCCTTGGTAATTTCTGGACCATCACAAGGTATAACGCCCCCCTTGCACTACCACAATATTTGAGAGAGCATCTTTCTTATCGTTCATACATTAAGACTATCCTTCAAGCTCTAATCATCTTCGGCTTAGGCTATTGCAATATCCTTTCTATGGCTTTGACAAATGCAATTTTTTTCACATTTATATGCATCCAGAATGGCCCTATAAATGTGTTCCTAACCCAAACTTTGACTATCCCCCAACACCTTTATTTTATTTTATTTCATTTCATTTTATTGTTTCCCTCTTCTGCCTCTCCATTCCCTAACAATTTAATCAAAGCTGCTTGTTTTCACTCTCAAATCTCCTCGGTACTAGTGCCCTCCTGACCTCTCATCTCTCATTCGGAGTCAGGGTCAATCGCTGCCTGTGATAGTTACATGATACACAAGCCTTGCTGCCCACTGTTAGAGTCTCAAACAAGTATCTTCCTGCTTTCTTCTCTGTTTTTCTTGACTCTTGGGAGGACCTCCCTGCAAGGCTTCCTCCTTCACATTCCATGTAAATGTCTCCTTTACTGTGATGACTTAAGAAAATAAAATTGCCAAAAGTTAGACTGCAGATGCGCTGTATCCATCTACTGTCTGACCAATACAGTCTCATTGTTTCCATATACTTCCCCATGTATCTGAATCTATCTGTTTTCTTTGTCTTGGGCATAGATTGTCTGTTCCCTGGGGCAAGGTCTAGTTTTTGTTCTGTATATGTGCAAGGCCTAGTACAATGCTGTCCTGGCTTATGACTAGGGATACTACAATTGAGAAATACTAGCTAACAATCCTGAAAGCGAGAAGAAAGCCAAAGAAGTGCAAGTACTTGTGAGGGGCTGAAAATCTTTACTTCCTTTCTTAAGCGTAGTAAATGAGGCAGAAGATTTTGTGAAGGAGTATAGTGGGTATCTTATGCACTGAATGCAAGAAGGGGTGCAATAAACTGTTTAATTACTTTGTGTCTGGCACTGTAAATGCCATACACTTCTTGCGGTTAAAGAAAACCAAACCAACTTTTCCCCCTTTCACTTCCCCCCACCAAAACACAAAACAGAGCAACCCAACAACAACAAGGAATCACTTCTGCAGACTTCCTCTGTTTGCAGGAGCAAAATGTCTACATACAGATTTCATAAAAGATAAGGAGGCCTGGGGGTATTGTCAAGCACTTCTAAATTGAGCAATTATTTTGTTTTAAAAATAAAAATCGAATACATTCCATTTCAAATCTGTATATTATGAAACCTGTTATGAACAACTTAATATTGGCTAGTCAGGTGACATAAAATTGTGACCTTAGCTGGTGAGTGTGCATACAGCAATTACATTTAGATCGACCTAACCAGGGTTAAATGCCCAGATGTGCAGGGAAGTTAAATTTGGTAAGAAAAACCCAGAGTGCCTTATCTAAGTTAATTCTTCCTGAATAGGTGCACTGATTTAAACCAAGATCAGGCTACCCCAATCTAGGAAAGGGATAACCCAATGTCATGAATATCTGTGCCCATCATGTTTGCAACATCGCCACAGGACTGGGAAAGTACCCCGCAATCATAATTGGACTATTTTAAACCTTCTGACACCTTCTCTGACTGGGTAATCCGTTCCCCCTCATGGACCTACTAAATCCCACCACAAACCTGCTCTTTCCCCTACACGACGTACTTCACCGCTTTCGCCACATGACTCCCAGAAGCAGTGAATACATAGATGTTAGGATCGGAAGGGACCTCAATAGGTCATCAAGTCCGACCCCCTACATAGGCAGGAAAGAGTGCTGGGTTTAGATGACCCCAGCTAGATGCCTATCTAACCTCCTGGCATGTACACACCACTCCCAGGAGCAGTGAACTGCTACACACTCCTGCTCCTGGTCTAGTTTCGAGTAAGGTGTCTACACTTAGACTGGGTCCAGCAAACACTTGCTTGAACCTGGAGAGGCTAATATTGTCTACATCCTATTACATACCCTACATTATTATGTGACTTCACCCAGCCTAGCCTCCTTGTCTGTCTTTCACAGCGTCACACAGCTTCACAGATGTTAGGGTCTGGAAGGGAAGATCATCAGATCCAACTCCCCTGCACTTGGGCAGGAAAGACTGCTGGGGTCAGATATAAAGATGATTCAACTCTGAAGCTGTTTTATGGCAACAAGAGCTTCCAAGAGGGACTTCCTAGAAGATCAACTTAGATCTTACTTAGATCAGGCTTTCAGGGCAACTTAAGACCAAGAGCATGGCATAAATTATTTTATGGATCTGGATAGGAGCTGACTGGGAAAAAAAACAGGTAATACTTGATTTATGGAAAGCAAAGCTTAGTGTTTTACCCACTGTTGCGCTCATGTATGGCTGTATACTTAACTGTGTGCAATTCCTGCTGCCTACCACATTCTGACCGTGAGAACTAGAATGGTTTTCCTGATTATTTAATTACTACACCATGACAACAACTGTTATGAATACAAAAGCAAAACATTAATAAAACATATATAAGCAGAAAAAAAAAATCATTCAAGGTATAATCTATTCCAGTCTCTTTTGGCTTAGTTGTGACAAATCGATAAATGTGAAGCAGCGGTGGTTTGGCTGAATATGGTATTAGAGTCAGAAGAAGTGGGACCTATTTTAGTCTTTTCTGCTCAGTGCCTTGCATTCCACTCAGTGCCTTGGGTGGGAGTGGGCACGGGAGTGGGAGGGAAGGATGTCTCTGAATTTTAGTATGCCCCAATTTTCTTATGTGTAAAATGCTGTTTGAAGTTCCCTGAACACTACAAATGAAAAGCATGAAGAACTTCTCTTGTATGGCATCTCTCTTTTGGTAATGTTACGTTATGTATTGGATTTTTGACATAGTAAGCGGTTGGGGTAGAGACTAGTATTTATTAAGTTTGTGCAGGCCCTAGCACAATGGGGCCCATGACCTTTACGCACTACTACAATGTACATGTTTTTTAATAGAAAATTAAGGTTGTCAATTCAGCATTCAAAACAGGGGAATGGTAAAGTTATTGATAAATATTTGTGCCCTAACTTGAGCATTTCTTAACTTTGGAATAATTAATTTATAATGTATATTTTTCCATTAAAATAAATTTTAAAAATACTGAATAAGTATTTATGACTTCTTCTCTGTGGGCCTAGGAAACATACTTCAAAGAAATCTCTGCTAACAATCTTGTTCTGTGCAAATCAAAATATAAATAAGAAAATGTGTGTAAAACTAGCTTTTCTCTCTGAAATAACAATGTATTGTAATTGCACAGGGTGTATGATTATATATCAGCATAGCACTCAAGCAGAGTGACAAGTCACTTATATATTTGATGAGTTTGAAATGAAGGGTTTTATTTTCTTTTGATGCATGTTCCATATGTCAAGAGAAGAATATGCCTTTAAATGTAGTGAAATGCAAAGTAAGTTATACTTGGTATGTGGGGAGCCGATATGGGACACTTACAATGGACTTTGGAGTATATAATATTTTTCTACAGACTCTCTTTTTAGTTTATTCTTTTAATCAGGCCTTTCATCTAGTGGCAACTGCTTGCTTTCATGGCAGCTGTAAAATTAACTCTGAGGGTAGTATATATTTCCTGGCTGTCTTGCTCCACTTATATTTCATTTTCTTTTGATTTACCCTTGATCATGCAGAGTGCACCCATTTATGCTCTGTTTTTTAAAAGCACGTTCCTCATGAAATTGTTCTTCAATAATGCTACCCTGCCTGCTTCAATGTTTATAAAATATAGGTTTTATTAGACGTGTATTTTTTAATGTAGATATGATCTACTGGAGAAAAAAAGGTGGTATGCATTTGAGCTCTTTGGGAAGAGGATTGGATGAGCTATCTTATCTCAATGCAGGGCAGGCTTCCTTACATTATATCTTTGTAAATTACTGGAGCATGAGCTCCTCATGCAGAAATATGTGTATGTATCAACACCAAATTGCACAGGCAGCCTTCCTGATTTGTGTATTTTCTGTTCCTTTCCATTTCTTAGGGTGAGCACAGAAAGCTACATGGGAGGGGAAGGTTATTAATACTCTGAACTTAAAAAAACTCAAACTTCATTCTAATATAACACTGAAAAATTCAAGTATAGTTGTAGAATATTTGTACTGATGGAATAGAGATGAAAGATAGTTTTCTATTTCACTTTTATAGTCAAAGCTATGCTCACTTACATAGTGTAGTATCTAAACAAGATTTAATTAGCACAATT
>JAGPOW010003395.1:19143678-19160010 GCA_030014935.1 Caiman crocodilus
TTTGGGAGTTGGCTTGTAGGTAGAGTAGATATGCATTAGAACAATGATCCAGAGCAATGGCAAGGGCTAATTGGTTTTAAAAGGACTGTTTGTGACAAAGTTTCCTTCAAAGTCCACTGTGTCTAGCATAGGTAAACATCAAACAGGCACACAGGCTGAGAAATTGAAGCCAACACTGCTCCATAAAAGAAATAAGGGACTCTGCTGAATTGGCCAGGTCACAGTGACCAGCTGTAGAGCCCTTGGGATTTCCAGTTTTGGTAAACAGACCAAGTTAGGAGAAAGTACTATGTGTGATGGGTTTGTGAAACAAAGGAATGTGCTAGGACAAAACGTGAACAGTATGATGACCATGGGGAAACCAGTCAACAATGCCCAGAGATGAAGAGCCATCAGAGGGGAGAAAGAATGCAAAAGGAGAGATTTCAGAGCAGAAAGGGGTCCCCAAGAGGGGAACCCAAGGCCACCATGGGCACACCACCAGCCCAACTTATCCATTTGACTATGGGGGGTTGGGCTTCAACCTTTAACCTCCAGGCTGCTGACATCCAACATTCAAGAAAGAACCTCAGAGTGAAGTTCGCATACTGGCCAGATATACCTTGATTCTGTGACTCTAGGACTGGTTGGTAGATACAGAATTGTTTGCATTATTCAGATCTGTGTATCAATAAAATTAGCCTATTATCGAATGGAAACGTCATGGTCAGTCTGAGGTTTTGGGCCCACCTGAAACAAGTTATCGGGGTCATAAATCCAGTGCCAACATCCTTTCTCAAGAGTAATACAGATATAACATAGTTATATCTTGTGCTCCTGAGAGATGTGGCATATGAGAAATTTCAGTTTGCACAAGTTGTTTATAGCTAAATCAAGGCAACTCCCAGATATTAGAAGGCTATTCACTCAAATTTTGGGGATCACTTTCTGACTACCTTTCTTCATGCCCTGTGTAAGAAGCTTAGTATTTAATGCAAGACCCACTGCAAGGAACAAAGGTAAAAAAAAAAATGTAAGCATTGAAACATCCAGCATTGTGACATGAAAAGTCCCTTTTTGGCACTGGACCTTCCTGGCTTTTGAAGAAATTACCGTTTGTGCTGGGGCTGCTGTATTTTCCTCTCTATTTTTTAAGCCCATTAAAACAAACAAACAAACCAACCCTATTCAACCAGGTAAGTGACAAGTGCTATAGCAACATACATTATCTCATTTTCTCTGTAATAAACATAAAACTAACTATATAAAGAAACAATACATTTGTGTTATAGTAAGACAATGATAAAAATCTATAGGAGCAAGAAATAATGGCTTCCAGTGTCAAGCATTACATTTTAGTAATCCAGCATTATGTAACTAACCCCTTTAACAAGTTTCCTTTGAGAAACTCATGATAGCAATGCTACTCAGTGGATTACAATTTCAGCATTGCCTAAACAAATACTGTTCTTTTTTATAGTAATAGTTGCAGGGTTGGAGTTTTTCTTGTTGTTATTCTGCTTTGTTTATAATCATTTTGCTCTTCTTTTGTTCTCCTATTATGTGCCATGATAGTTTTGATGGCATATTAAATATGGCTGCTTGCTGAGTAATTATAAGGACAATTTACACTATATTTCCTACCCTTTTCTGAACACCATGAAAACTATTAGCATTTTGAATAGAAGGCTTATTTGAATGGTGTTTAGCTAATTGGTATTATATATGGACTTTTTATTCTAGCTTTGATGTAGCCAGAATATTATAGTCCTCATTGAGAACAGGATGAAAGTAAGGTTAGGCATTCAAAATTGAAATCTACCAGGGCTACTGTCTTGGATCAAAGACTGCATCTGAAAATGATATAGCGGGGTTCTAATAATTCACTGTCATGAAGATCTGCATGCAACCAAGGGCTGCATTATAGCTGATTACTTTTTAATAGTATCATGTTGCCAGGTAAGTTACAATTTTTAACTTTTTAAATTACTTTATTCTCTCTAATTCCCACACTTTTACAGTTAATGCGTTGCTACAGGTATATATACACATACACACAACAGCATGTGTCACTTTAGTAGGTCTCTATGCTTATTGTTCAATTTATCTGAAGATAGTCATTAGGTTTCAGGTATCCTTTTGGCAAAATTTGTTTACAGCAAAGTAGTAGTAACATCTTCTCTGAATCCCCCTAACACTGGGCACAAACAGCAGCCTTTTCACCTTCAAACAGTATAAAAAGAAGAAAGATCCTACTGAACATGCATTAACTTACAAACAAAAGACTTGTCATAGTGGAACTGACCAATGGTCCAGCATCCTGTCTCTGACAGTAGCCAATTTTAGATACTTCACAGAAAAGTGAAGCCATAAACTCCCCATAAAGTACCTAATTGTGCATTGTTATATTATATGGGAGGATTTTTTTCCCCTCATCCAGCAGCTGATTAGCTTATGCTTCGAGACAAGAGGATTGATGGGCCCTGTAATTTGATCCTGGTTAATATAACTGAGGATGATAGCCTAATTCATATAAATGGCAATTCCCTCCTGAAGACCTATACGGCTGAACAATATCCTGTGACAGGGAGTCCCACATGTTAATTATGTTGGATAACAACATATTTCTTTTTTTCTGTTTATAATTTCTGCTTTCTAATTTTGGAATGATTTTCTGCATTCAGTAAGTTCCTTTTCTGCTTGAAGGCTATAAAAAGTGTCTGATTATAACAGCCTCATCATAATACGGTTTTTTTCTTCTATCATACACCTTCTTCCCAATCAGCCTCACAACAATTTTTTTTATTCAAAAAACCCCTCTCTCTGATCTAGGGAAACATACATGAATATTTGTTTACCTTTTTGGAAAGTATGCACTTCTGCTAGGTACTTTTTTGAGATAATATTATCAAAACCAAATAATAAATTGCATTATGAGCTTTCATTAACCAGCGATATTTAGAGTTAGATGACATTTTTGTCTTGCAAAATGGCTTAAAAGGTGGCTTAAACTCTGTATTACCTCAAAAAGTCATCGAGCGACTTGCCTAAGGGCATGCAGCAGGTAGTGGCAGATCATGCTGGAATTGAGGTATTTTATATCTCTGTCTAACACACCATCAGCTGGAGCAAACTATTTTTCTTAATGTTTATTTTAAGGAAAGATTCTGAAAAGTACTGGGATCTCTCAATATAATTGTTTAAAAATATAAACTATTTTTAAAATATAAAATATAAACTAATAATTGGCTTGTCTCTTAATCACCAGCATCTTGAACTATACAGCTGGCTAAAAAATCTAGTAATATAAAATAACAATTTAAATTACACTTTTCAATTGTCATCATTGTGTACATATTAGTGTTCAATTACATATGCCATCAGGGAAGTAGTTTCTCATATTTTTCTAGGGCTTTCTGAAGTTCCTGCCTTGCCGTTCTGTTGCTAATAGAATTTTAAGGCAATGGGGCTCCCGTCTACATGTGACGATAAAGGAGTGATAGGATCAAATGCTCAATTCATACACTGTGCCTCCTGCCATACCGCATATGAACGGCAGAAGGCACAACTGTAGGATCATATATTAGATACCATCATGTCTTATTGCTGGTGCAGGGGGAGACCAATCCTCATTTCCCCTGGCAGCGGCAAGAAGCAAGCTCCCGTGGCTAGGCGTTCCAAATAGCCCAGCCGAGGGGCTCACAACCACAGGGGTGTGTCACACGCCTCTGAGGCTCCCTTAATTGGAAATCCCCACAACCCTTGGGGTGTGGGTAAACCTCTGAGCCCAAAGGATAATTGCAGGGATGATGCCCCACTGCTCTGGGGTTGTGGCAAACCCCTAGGGCTGCTGAATGGTGACTGCAATTTTCCAGGCCCAGAGGTTTTGCTGGGAGGGGCGGGGGATGTAAATCACCATGTAAATCCTCCTGTGATCTTCTGGTCCCAGTATTTTCCCACCCCACTGGACTCCTAAGGATCGTAGCAGCTATGATCCCCTAGGCCTGGGGGATCATGGCTACTGTGATCCTTAGGGCTTGGGGTGCATGAAGCCTCCAGACCCTGGGGATTGCAGCAGGTGTGATCTCTTGGGCTTGGGGGTTTTACACTGGACATAGTACATCCCTGCACCTCAGCTGATGGGACTTCCACCCTTCGGGGAGACCCCGCTACACGTGTAAATTAAAGCTCGATACTAATTAGCTATAATGTTAGTACAGATTTTCAAGGTTTATCTTTATAGCTCATTGGCACTTTTGATTGTGTGACAGCTCTTTGCACATGTAGCTGGTCTCCATGTAATTGTGTGATCAACCCAACCAGTAAACTGCAGAATACCTATAATGCGTAGAGGGGGCCTTGAACGTTTGTGCTTCTTGCTTTCCTGTGAGCTCAAATATAAAAAATCCTGTACATGTTCATAACAATGGGTCCAATTCTTCTTTCAGTTCCTCCACTTAAAATATAAGAACCCCATTACCTCAGGTATTAAACTGTAACTCAGTGCAAATTTTTAACTGACAAAAGCCTCTCGGTTCTTTCAGAGTCCCTCAGCTGGGCTACATGTAAATGTGTGTTTTGCTAGCAAAAATATTTGTTTGCCTCAGTGTGCAATTAAGGTGTTGGAAATGTTAGTTCTTAAAGACTTCATAATTGGGGATTTGTTTAAAAAAAAAGATGAGGCTTCTAGCTACTGACCTGTAATTGAATGTAAGTCAGCTACTGGAAAGGTATACCTTCTTACTAGGAAACTATTAAATATCTAAGTCTAAAAATAAAGTAAACAAAACAGTCTTGGATGGTACATCATGGAAACTATTACACAATTAAACAAGACTACGTCTATCTCTTGCATGTATCCCCAAGGTCCCTATCAGAGGTGTAACATGGCAGCTCTGCACTGTAGGCAGTGGTGGCATACTATAACAGTAGAGCACCTCGTTGCCAGCTGTGGCAATGGCTATTTTTTCTCTTCCCACCCTGCCACCTCCATCCTACAGTTAAAATCTACTGTTACAATCCACACTATTAATACAGACCCTGGTCATGGGTAGGGAAAGTTGTTCCTGTTATGCATAAGCCCTTCAAGTGATTTAAGATTTCCCTTTTCATATCTGGATAAAACTGGAGATCTCAAAGTTTCTCATGAAACAAGTGAAAGAGAGACTACCCGGAATAGGCAACATTCTTTTGGTTAAGATGCAGATATGTGTAGGCACATGTAGACATTGCACTTATATGAATATAATAAGAGAAGATTTCTAGACAACTATGAGGAACTGCAACAAGTGGGTATCTCAGGGCCGGCTGAGTCATTGGCCCACCCACTTGTTTCAGGGCAAACCTCCCTCTCCTACCACACCTTTGATGAAAGCCATTCAATGTTGGTTAACAAGGCAGAAGACTGCACATTTACTTGCCCGGATGGTGAGGGGATATACAGGGCTCCAAACCTACCCTTATACCATGCGCCATGCCTCGCAGGCAGCTTCCATGGCCTAACACCTGACCTATGATCCCGTGCCCTCACACTGGAATTCAAATTCCCATGCATCACACTGGGACCCTCACTCCAGTGCCTCATATTGTGACTCTCGCTCCTGTACCCTCAGGCTAGAGCTTGCAATCTGTGCCCTCATGTTGGGATTCTCAATCCCTGTGTCTGTGCACTGGGGGGGCCAGTCACCCCACTTGGCTTCTCCTTTCTCCTCAGGCTCCCTGCCCAGCTTGGGACCCTATTGGTCCCTTCACACACCCACATTTAGGCTTTGTCCCCTGCCCAATACTGGGCTTCAGTCCCCTTGCCCCTGGAGCCTCCTTGGGGCTCCGAATTCCAGCCCCCTTGGAGCCTAACACCCAACTCCCGTTATATGCCCCAGGCCTCACTGTGGACCTGGGCCATCTCAGGTCCCTTCATAACCTGGACTCCACCTCAGGCTTCACACAGTTAACCTAGGTCCTTGCTTTGCCTTCAGATTATGCTCCCCTAGCCTTTCCCCTTCATGGGGTACCCCTCAAGGCAGCAAGGGCTGAGGCTGTCTGGCACCCCATACTCGTCCTTTACTGGGAAGGCACAGGTGTGGCATTTCCTGGAGACTGCCCCACTACTGGCAGTCCCAACACCATCCAACCCCAGCAGGGCGTAGTTTTAGGTGAGCAACTACATGTTTCTTTAGCTTCTTGGTGATCGCCAGGCAAATTCACTCAAATACACCGCTAGAGAGGATATGAGGAATCAGGTCTTGATATATACATTTCTTGGCCCTGCCCATACATCCATACAGTCTAGTCAACAATTCCTACATCTGTTCGTGCATGCAAATATAACAATTCTACAATGCACACTTTATGCCTAGATCTATGCATTGGTGAAAATAAATAAGGTACCTTTTTCTTTTATTACAGCATTGTTACATGCATTTTCTGATAGATATAACTGGTGCAAACAGAAAAAAAAACACATCTTTTTTTTCTATTTTCATGCCTCACAAACAATCTTTTGTATTTGGGCACATGAAGGATGTATCACGTGTGAATGAAATCTGTGTGAAAATAGGTTTATAAAGGAAATAGACTTATTTATAACATCTACTTGTACATTGAATTCCATACATAGTCGCATGTAACCTTACCTCTTCATGCATTTGGTTTGGGTACCACGCTACTAAGCTTTAGCCATCACCAATAAAAATAAACAGAATTGTTAATAACTGTTTGAATCTATGAATATATGTATGCAAAGATGTTGTGCTTCAGGTAGGTTTAAAAAAAATCAAACACAAACACACCTCATACATTTGAACTGAGATATTTATTATTTCCAGGTAATCATTTATAAATGTCTAATATGAATAGTGGCATTTAATAATTGCTGCCTATAATCTCTAGAAAGGTGAATTTGGCTCATGCAAAATAATGTGTGATTGCTGCAAATGTTTTTTCACTTGCAAGCTTAAATCTGTTTCTGCAGATTTATTTTTCCTCTAATCATACATACTTTCCCATAATACAAATCTGCTAAATCTTAATTTAGTGAAGAAAAATATGTATAAATCCATGTCAGTGAACTATGTGCAATTCGATGTGCATGTGAAAAAAGTGACATTCTTCAGGGACATTCCATTTGGATCACTTCCTTCCATTTTAATTCAAATATAAGGACTTCTCATTTATACAGTCAACTAAACCAAGCCTTCTAAAGTCTGTCATTTTCATCCGCAAAGCTTATATCATCAAAAGGTAGGCAATTTGTTTTATGGGGGAAAGAACAGATCAGGAAAAGAATATATTGTATCCTTAATGCATGGCCAGATCACTGGATTACTATTAATGTGTTATTAGTCAAGCAGAATCTCCCTTTCAAAGAATCTTGCAGTCCATATCATAAATTGATTAAAAATCAGTGAACAAGTACTTTCTACCTTTGTTGTATATTAATAAGAAGGATTATATCCCCCAAATCTTTTCTGAATGAGTAACCTTTATCTCACTGCAGCTAAAGCATGCTGGAACAGCACTAGCTGAAAAGTTTTACCCAGGAGAACTTATATCAAAGAAAAAAAAGTGATAAGTGATTTCACTGGTAGAGTCATTCACAGGACATACCTCCAGCGACCACTTGGTTGCTGTAAGTGTTGGCAATACATACAATAGAAGGCAGGGCAGGGGTGCACCTTGTCAGCTAACTGAATCAGAGACGCATACACTTTCACGAGCAAGAGCTCACTTCATCAGATGCTATGAAAGGGCATTCAGTGAGCAGGACACCAAACAGAGAGAGTGATCTGAATATGAAAGATAGGGGAGAGATGGAGAGAGCAGACGGGAGGACAAACAAAGTAATAAATCCATAGGTATGTAGGGGTTGGTCACAAAGGTCCATCCCAGATGAGTGCCTATTAAGATCATACTTAAAATTCAGACTGGATGATTTCAGAAAACTCCTGCAAATCTTAACAGCAGCATAAGTACATCTGTGATATGTTCAGTTAACAGCACACTCATCTTATCTAACTTGCTTTGTTTTGGAAATGATTTCATAATCCATTATCAGAAAAAAAATGGTTTACAGAAGCAAATAGTGAACTACACCCAAGCAGGCACAGCCTGTATTTCTTCCTGGAAAAAAGCAAAAACAAAAACAATGTGACCATTTCTAAGGTTGGACAAGACCTGAAAGAGGGAAACAGTCAGGAACCAAGATGCTCCAGGGACGCAATCTGCTTTGCTCTACCACCTCTATATACCAGCTGAATCTCTGTTATATATCCAAGCGGAAATTTAACTGTGGCTTTCTGTGCCCTAGAATTCACTGAGACACACAAAGCCTGTCAGTCTTCATCAACATGTAAACAATTTGTCTCTAACAAAATCTACTTTAACATGATACTCCAACGTAGTTCAAAAGTCAGATAAAATGCCACTTCATTCTCTGCAAACTGACACTTCTGCTAGCATAATATCTAACAGAGCAGAAAAACACATTCATCTTGAGAGTCAACAAAGCAAAAGTGATGAGACAATTTGTGCAAATAGGGAAATAAGTATGCTACAGTGTACAGAACCTATATGACAAGTCACTTCTGAAATACAACCCACTAACTTTGAAACGCACTCTTGAGTGTGATGTAAATGTTGTGGTGAAATCAATATACATCTCTTTTTTTTTTTACTCTGACTTGCAGTTTTATTCTGACAGGAAACTGACTTGCTGAGATTTTCAGAGATTATCCTTTACTTTTTTAAGCAGGTGTGCAACGCTATGAGTGCAGGTAATCTTTCATCAGAATATTTTTCCAGTTTTCATGCCATAAAAACAAAATTAGAAATCTCTTTAGAAGTCCAGATGCCCAGGCCCTTGAAAACCAGTGATTAAAAGGATTCCAGCTGTCCTTTAAATAGATTATTTTTTCCTTATAGGGAATATTAGATTGTGTGTGTGTAATAAGCAATTAATATATTATATTTATATATGAATATTATATTCTATAATATATATTATACACTGTTGAATATCTGTGTTTGTATATATTATATACACATATACATATATACAAAAACACATTTTATAGATTACATATATGTTATATATAATCTATAAATGATGTGTGTTTGTATACTATGAACATATTATGTATACATTGATAAGACATATAATTTGGAGGAAGTATGTAATGAATAGATTGTATATATATATAATCTGTAAATTGTGTGTGTTTGTCTATATTTTATATATATATATATGTATATATATATATATAAACACATGTAAATTAAATACAATATATAATATATACATATTAAGTACATACGTATAATATATTACATACATATTATCATATTGTATGTATTACATATGTATGCATGCATGTGTTTTTATTTTTGATCGAGTCCTTCATATCTACTAAGGATACTTGACTATCTCAGGTGGTATAAAATCAGTGTAATTTCAATGAAATCTACAACAATTTCAATAGCTGACAATTGAGTCTGATCTCTTATCTGCTACCCAACATAATCAGTTGAATTTATGATCACTGCATTTAAGTCAAGAAATGACAAGATGAACAAATCATCTCAACAAGTATCTAGAAGTGATGCCAATACTTCTTGTATATTGCACTTCTCTCTCAACTGGTACCTGAACATTGTTTTGGGTGGAGAGAATCACATATAGTATTATATTATTTCTGCCATTTGAATGTAAAAGTAGTTGCATATTATGGCTCAATAAGTGAATCCTGTCCTGAATTCTAATATTTAAGATATGAGGAGTAGCTCTCTTTGTGGAACTGTTTTCCATTTACCCTGGGCTCTATCACCAATGACAGTCAAGTCATCTTAAAGAAGAGATTCTGTTGAAATCAGGCTATTTTATATAAGACAGAGACTGAACATTCAGAAGACAATTAGAGTTTTGTGCAGACATTTAATTTTGAGTGGTATAAGAAGGGACCTACCGAAATCAGGGTGACTGCCATCTGATTGCACAGTCTGGGAGCTGACCTTGCCTGTGAAGACTGAGTTGAAAAAGGCATTGAGTACTTCAGCTCTGTCTGCATCCTCTGTCACTAGGTTGCCTCTCCCATTTAGGAGAGGACCCACACTTTCCCTGATCTTCCTCTTGTGGCTGACATTCTTGTAGAAACCCTTCTTGTTACCCTTTATTTCCCTTGTTATCTGCAGCTCCTATTTTGCTTTGGCTTTCCTGATGTTATCCCTGTATGCCTGCGCAATACTGTTCTATTCTGCTCTAGTTCTTTGTTGAATTTTCCACTTATAAGTTTCCTTTTCGGGTACTAGATTACTGACTAGTTCCCTGATAAGCTAGGCTGGTCTTCCTGCACATCAAGATGGTTTGCCCCTGCATTCTTACTATTTTTTCTTAAAGTATAACCAACTCTCCCGGACTCCTTTCCCTACTCAGACTGGCCTCCAAGGGGATCCTGTCAATTAGTTCCCTGAGTGAGTCGAAGCTTGCTTTTCTGAAGTCCAGGGTCTGTACTCTCCTGCTCTTCTTCCTTTCTTTCCTCAAGATCCTGAACTCAATCATCCTGTGGGCAGTGCCGCCCAAGTTGCCATCCACTACTACATTTCCCACCAATTCGTCCCTGTTTGCGAGAAGGAGGTTAAGAAGCGCATCGCTCCTAGTTTGCCGCACAAGTGCTTACATCAGGAAGTTGTCCTCAATATTCTCTAGAAACTTTCTGGACTGCCTGTGCACTACTGTATTGCCCTCCCAGGAGATGTCAGGGTGACTGAAGTCCCCCAATTCTCCATCTAATTCCAGTGTACTGATTCCAACAGGGATAAGTAATGGATATTTACATGAAGAACATACGTACAGGGTATGTATAGGTTGTTCTAGCCCCTGCCGTCCTCTGTCATCACCACCTTAGAAATTTGCTTGGACTGAACTGCCCAGGTTCCAGCACACAACAAGAGTTTGCAGAGGACTACTTATTCTGTGGTTATACTTCTAAAGAAACAGTGACTCATTGGGCTTCAGTCGCAAAGAGACTGCAGGAGAAGGTACAGACAGCCCTTCACCAGAGGATTCTTTTATTTCAGGCTCCTCTACGATGTAAATGATACACAGAGCCAGTGATAAAGACAGTATTGGCTTGTACAGTTGATAAGACTAAAACCTCTTAATGTCAAAACTGGTGAATCAAAAATCAAGGGATTTGACTTGAGAGGTCTAAATAGTTATCATTAATCTGATAACACTAACCATCCAGTAAAAATAAGCTGTGTTCATATGTCTGAAGAGATCTCTGGCTCCTTGCAGCCAGCAGCAGCCATCATGTCCTTCTTGTGTGTACCAAGACCAAACTTTCCGCAAACAGCACTGAAAGGGGATGTCTACACATATGATAAATGAATACTCTCTGGAGTTTATTGTTCCAGAGTTTATTTGTGCACAGCACATGGAGCCTGGCTGGAGCAGGGGACCTGGGGGGACTTCAGCTGCTCCAGTGGGGCTCCATATGCTGTGGAGGACCTGAGGTGCGAGAGTGCTTCGGCACGAGGACTGCCAGCCACCTAACCTTACACTGAAACGCTCTCGTGCCTCAGCCAGGCCTGTCACTGTCTGTACATGTGCTGTGGTGCATGAAACACCACCCTGCAGGACAGCACTTTTGTTTAGCCAGAGTACCCTGCAGGAGCAATTGTTAGTCTACTGGGACCTAATAGGCCTGCACGTGTAGACAGTGATGTTTTACTGTGGATCTATCTAGTTGTCTCCTCAGTAAATGTCTTGTGTAGATGTGCCCAGACAGTCTTCTCTGTCTCTTGAGAATGAAGTGATACAAAACCTTCATCTCCAGCCCAAATCCTTTGCTAATTACTAGATTATTTTTTGCTCAGGCTATCCTAACTCTTGTTACATTGTGGTGTCTCTTCTTTTGGACCTTAATTGCTGTGTTGGTTTCGCAACAAAAGTCATAACAGGGCAGATCATCAGCTGGACCAACTTGGTATTGTTTCTTGGAAGTCAAAGAAGCTATGCCAGTTTTTGTCTAAGGGAGGATTTAACCCAATGCTCTGTTTTAGTCCCAAAGTCTTACTTAAAAAAAACCCCAAAACTTATTAATATTCTCCTTTGAAATAAAACATAGTACAAGGATAGTACAAGGATTTGCATTCTGCCTTGTTGCTGTGTAAAAGTGTGAAATAGGGAAAGGATTTTCCTTCCCACATATAATATAGCTGTGGAAGAGGTGATCAGACTTTAGTTTGCAATGTTCAGTGCCTTTCTTCTGCGTGGCCTGAAAACATAACCGTATTGCTGATCAGGCTATCATATCAACAGTATGACCAAAGGCTGGGCTGATTTGCACCTTATAGACCAGTGATTTTCAAGCAGAATGCCAGGACAGGCTTTGAAAGGTGTCACTGGGAGACAGGAGATATCATATCATGGTATCATAGTGCTTAGGGTCAGAAGGGACCTAAACAGATCATCAGGTCTGGCAGGAATGGGTGCCAGGGTCATATCACTCCAGCCAAATAGCTGTCCAGCCTCCTCTTGAAGACCCCCAAGGTAGGAGAGAGCAGCATCTCACTTGGGACCCAATTCCAGAGCCTGGCAGCTCTAGCTGTAAAGTATGTGAGATATGTGCAGTCTACATGGAGGAGATAGGCCCGGGCTCTTCCATCTGCTCTTCCTCCTCTCTACCCCACTCACTGCGGCAGGCTGCTACAGGCTCTGCTGACTGCTCCTCTTCCTTCCTAGCCCCTCTCAAGCAGGTGAGCACTAAAATAAATACATTTGTTTTTTAAATAGGATGCCACTCAATAAGTGAAAGTAGTGGAGGGGCACCTCAAGTCTAAAAAGGTTGAGAACCACTGTTTTTGACTAACCAAATCAACCTTCAAACAGCATCTGGTACTAATAAAGATAATACAGATCTGAACTGACTTAGAATACTTCACTATATGTATTTATGCTGAATAGACTCTTTCCTAATCTCATTAAAAACTTTGACCTAGATTCTTTAACCAAAGTGTTCCACAGCCAGCAGGCAAATTATCCAATAAAACTGCCTGAAGTATCCAAAATAGATCATAATAATGGTGGACATTGTATTTTCAGCACAAATCCTCCCCAGACAAAACACTGGATCAAAGGAGTGACTAAGTTAATTAGAAGGCATTGAAGTAGTCTGCAGGGGTATAGGTTGTACTGTTCCATCCAGGAAGAGCGCTCACCAACGGCTGAAACCTCCTTAGCCTGACAAAGGGGTTTTGAACCCAAAAGCTTGCTTAATAACTATTCTCCAACTATTTGGGTTGGTCTAATAAAAGCTATCAAATCCACCCAAGGAACCTTGTCTGCTTGAAGTAGTCTGTGCATTTTAACAGCAAAGTGCTTCATAAGCCATCACATTTGGTGTAAGACTTTTATAAAAGAGTTTAATAAAACAAAAAAAAACATTTTTATCTCTACCTAAAACTAACTTCATGCATTCAATGGAGAGACAAACATGACAGCCAGTCAATTTCATTTACATTGAATCCTAAGTAAAGTCTATAATAGCCTCCTATACTTGCAATTATTTAGCATGCTTTCTTTTTGAGTGCTTAATTTTTTTCTCTGATATATGTTATTGCAGCGTTTATTTCTGCAGGTTTGGATTATAACAGCTCAGCTAACCACCACATAATTTATTTTGAGCTACTTGGGATAAACATGTTCAAGAAGTATTATTTTCCTTTGGATTTTGTCTGTTTAGTCTGGGTCAGGATATCTTGCAAATAAAACAATAATAATAAAGAGTAAAGGCTCCAACTTGTCAAAATTAAGAGAGTCCAAGGACTGAATTCTAACAACAGCTTGTCCTCTAACAAACCCTGCCCAGGAGAGAGAGCTTCTCGCCTTTTTTAATCATTCCACATGAGACAAAGATATCACCCTATGAGGTAGTGAGAGATTACTTTTTCCTCCTTTTACATCTTTAGTCTCCTTGAGGAAAATTAATTTTTTCTGCACTATCCCCATGCAGCAAGAAAATCATTTTAATAATAGGAAGCTGCATATTGAGTTAGCAGTTACCTTAATTAAAAGGTTGATCACCAGAGGGTTGATTTCCTTTTGCAATGTTGACTTACATGCTGAAAATAATTGGTGTATGATAACCAGCAGAGGGAAGCCACTCAGAACAGGTTAGCTGCTCACTAAAGTGCAGAGGTATTGCAATAAGGTTTACATTTATTTGGGCAGGAGTTGCTTATATTCAGGTCTGTTTGCTGTTATTAGCATGCTACAGCTTAGCAAAGACATAACCTTGACCTTTCTTCCTGATGATTACCAATTTTCTTTCCCTGACAATTGACAAGCTTGACAGTCTTGTTAAACTGTCCAATTTATAATTTGCAGGGGACCTTACTCCTTAGCACCTGGGTAAAAGCAAAGCAGTGGTATAACACAACCTGGTGCACATTTCAATGAACAATTATTGTACTAAGTCAGATGCTGATATGGCAATGGTGTCTGTCTACAAGCATGGGGAAAAAAGAATAGAATAAGAAACAAAAAAACCAAAAAACCTATGTCATATATTACAACTAAGGAATATTTTATATCCCTTTATACCAGCTTACAGCTCCATTTGTCTTATTTGAGTTGCTCCTGATTTACACTTCTTGAAATGAGATTTGAATCAGGCTGTCTGCCTACACACTGGCACCTCTGGCACATACTGGCTCCTACGTAGTCACAGGCAGATCTAGGAGGTTTAAAAAGGGTGTGGGGGAGAAGCCACTAGAGCTCCAGGAGTGGTAGCAGTCCAACCCTCCCCATCTCTGGTGAACATACCCCAGCATGGCAGCAGCTGCGGGGGACTTTTTGTGACCCTGAAGAAAGTAAGATTCTCTTCCTTCTCCCTGCCCTATTCCTGGACCCCCCTTAAGTCCAGTATGGGCACCTATCCCTCACTCCCATTCTTCTTTCCACTTCTTCAGCAGGATTTCCCCAGGGATTGCCTCTGGGCAGAAGAAGAGGGGAGTCACCCACTGCTGCCATTGTCCCTGGCTGATCTTGGGGCAAAGGGAGCCCCAGAGGACCTCCTACCCAGCTCTAGCCAAGGCTTGTGTGAGTGGCTATAAATTACAATTCATTTTGCTATATTCTAACTTCTTACATGCCCGCACAAGAGGAGATCTGAGCATTCAACAAAAGCATCAGTGGCAATTTTATTAAGCTGTTCCCCTATGTTGTGACAGTTCTGTTAAGCCTAATAATTTACAGCCAAAAAAACCCCTATCCCAATGCATGCTGGTGATCTGGTGCCTCCTCGCCTTGTGCCTTGTCTTGTTTATGGTGAGACTTTTCTAACTCACTATTATTAATATTAACCTGAATCGAAGGTCAAAGCTTCCCCGCTTCCTCAAAAGCCGCGCCCTGGAGAACTTCAAGGACTGGAGCCATTCCAGTCAGTCCAATGTGGCACACCAGAAATACACATTTTAAGGATAATGAAAACACAGCAATGGAAAACTGAACATCAGAAAGGAACGGGCAAATGAATCGTGAAAAACAGATCAGGATAAGCACTGTACGGTTGGATTCAGAATTCAGTTCTCTATTAACAGACAAAAAATGTGTTGCCTTTAAGTTAAGGTTGCTAGGAAACCATAAAATCAAAGTGTGTATAGGTATGTACAAATACACACTCCAGGAGGGGCAGTTTTTAAAGTGCAAAAATATAGAGTTGGGGGAAAACAGATAAAAATGCAAATAGCCTCAGAATTCACATAATTCCTTCAATGACTTTATTTATTTCTTATGCTTTTCGTTTATATTTAAATGCCCTTCAATTTATTTTCAGGGCAAACCATTTTTCCTTGACAAAGCTGAGGCTGCGAGGGGTGGTGAACCTGGCTCTAACCTTGACCTGGGGGCCATGTCCATGTCTCTTTAATGATATAAGACAAGATACAATTACCAAATATCAAACAAGAGCTGAAGGCAGAAAAGGAATCAGGGAGAGAAAGGGGCACAACTATGCACAAAGATTACTCATTTTACAGCATGAATATTCATAACCATAAGGACATATTTTACATGAATATGGGACAAGCTAGGCCTGTAAGATACAGAAAGAATAGTCTAGTTTCACAGTCATTCTTTTGGACTCTAGTGACAAATGTTGGCGAGGGCAGGGGTGATCAACTTTATTGCTACTGAGTCCAGAATATGAGCTTAAAATGACAGGAAGTGTCTCTGCTTTTCAGGTTAATGGGACCAGAATAGACCTCAATAAACCTATTTTCCCCTCCTCCCCATCAGCAAAGGCCAAGCTCACTAATGCAGCATACAAACTGAGCATTTATCCAACCAGCAACAGC
>JAGPOW010003395.1:19187652-19211136 GCA_030014935.1 Caiman crocodilus
TGACTCTAGAGTAACCCCACCCTGGGCAGGCATCTACATGTTCAGGGACGTGGGAGAAGATTTGCTACTCATGGCAGCAGTCTGCTCCTGCCCTCCTAGCCCTGCACTGGGCCCCTGCACCAACTTGGGGGGTCCAGTGCTTCCCCAGGTTGCTAGCCTAGGGCCTGGCAGGTAGCATGGGGTCAGGGCAGAAATGTCTTCTGGCAGGGGCTAGGAGATTGCTTCCTGCCCCTTAGATAGAACAGGTTCTTCCACAAAAGTCTGGGTGGGGACAATCTCCCCCCATCCCAGCAGCAGGGAGCTCCCAGCCCCTGCTCCAGGGCTGTGAGATTCTTATCTCCTAAGCCTGAGCTTCATAGTTGTGGGGCCTTGGCTGGGAGAGTCTTATCATTCAGCCTGGAGCCCTGCAACTGTGGGGCTGGGGCTCAGAGATTAGAATATCCCAGCCTGGGCCTCTCAACTGTGGAGCTTGATGTGGGAGTTAAGCATCTCCCAGCCCCCACTCCCCAGTTCCAATTGCGAATCAGGGGCTGGGAGCTTCGTGCTGCCGGGGCAGGAGGACATTATCCCCGCGTGTGCGCTGGTGGCAGAGCCCTCCCCTGAAGCAGGCAACTCCTGGGGGCAGGGAACAATCCATCACCGCCTGCTGCCCAGTTGGCTGTCTACACTGGTTGGCCATCTACATGTGCCATAGCCTGGCCATAGCCAGCCAAGCATTTTTTTGACAAGGGAAATTCTCAGCTACCCATTTAGGGAAGGTTTAAAAGCCATTGCATTGCTCCAGTGACAGGGGTGGATTTAGTGGGCTAAAGGATTTATTAAGCAGCTGGGCACAAACTGGGAATGTAGCTCCAGGGTAAGTTAACTCATTGTTTCAGGTTGACACAGGTTGTAACTCCAAGAATGGAGGAACTGTAGAAGAAGTTTTTGTGAAGCAGAATTACAAGTTTTTTCTTGGAGTCAAAACATTAAAGGGGAACAAACTACTTGAGAATAAGATAGAAATTATGGGTATGTCTGAGAAGCAAATTAGCCTACGCAGAACTCCCTTCTGTTGTGGCTAGACCATATTTAAGATAGTTCATTTAAAGGTACCTTGAGCATTACACATTGTAGATAAACTCTGAGTTACAAACACTAGGGGAAAATGGTATTCTAAAATTCATGATACAAATGAGAGAAAAACACAATAAAATATACCATGTAGCATACTGCAGGCTATTCAGAATCTATTCAGGTTAAGAGAACCAGAAATGATTTAGCCCAGTGAGAAGGTCCCAGAAGAAGTCTCCAGATCACTGGCAGCTATTATGAAGCACTAGCTGCAGTGTATACTGTATTACGTATTAGCTGGGAGAAAATGTGACTCTCTTGTCAATTGAACATTAAAAAATAAAGTGGATATGGTAGCGCAGGAGCTCAGTGGCAAATCCTTAAATGCCACTTCAGGGAAAAACATACCTAGTTAACTTAGAGTTAAGGCTGCACATCTCCTATCAACACCAGTCATTAAAAATCAGGGAAATCACCAGCTAAGGAAACATTAGCATCCAGACAATCTGAGTTCACACATTGTCATGATAGATCAAAGCAATCACACCTCTTCATCTCTACTAGATGAGCTTCTTTTTCATTAAAAATGATTGTTTCGATTAAATTTATTTCTCCTTTCCTCAGAATTATCCAGGTTTTGTTGATGAACCATGTTTTTTTTGGTTAAACAAAAATAACATTTTATCTAAAGTTAAATACCTCAATATATTTTTTTTTTATTTTGATTGGAGTACTTTTTTTTCCCTAAAGTACCTTACAAAATATTAAGAATACTGTTCTTGACAACAGACCTGACTTATGGAGCATGATAAGGGAGCGGAAATGAAGCTGAACCACTGAAGGCACAGATGGAAGTACAATTTTTTTCCTGATGTGGCCATAGCTGTGACCAAACACAAATGCATGGCTACAGACAGCTTAATAAGAGGCTGATTTGCTGAAAATCTGCCCCCTCATTGCAATTCGACTCCCTCCGCTAGACGGAGCTCCCTCTGCTCCCTCCCCCCCAGTTCTGAAACCGGGACAGGCTTGGAGAGAGGAAGGGCCATTGCTAGGGGGAACTGGTTGCAGGCTGGCAGCCGGAAGCTAGATTCCCCACCTCCTCCCCACCCACCGGTGAACTTCTGTTTGGTCCGGGGGATCGTTGTAACTCAGAATGCTTCCTGAAAATCACGCTCAGTTACAGTGGGGAGCTGCACTTCGATCTTCATGCTGAGATCCTAATCCTGTTTGTAAGCTGAACTCACAGAGATTCATCCAGATCTAAGCTTCACGGCTCCTGTTAAGCACAAAAAGCACCTATACATGTGCCTGATGCCTGCTCTGACATGTGCTAATTAACATGTGTTGGAGAAGACTCGATTGAGTCTGTTGGAGTGTGCTAATTAGTGCTCCAGCAGTGTGGTCCAGCCTTGGCATCATGTGTATTCAGCACCCCCACGTTTCAAAACAGCAGCAGGGGTACTTTAACTAAGCCTTGTTGAATAAGCTTTAGTTAAAGTGACCCCGCCACCATTTTGAAGTGCGGGATGCTGAATACAGGAGACATTGCAGGTGCTTTCAAATGGCTCCCAAGAGCTACTCTAATTAAAGTGCCCCTGCCACCCCAGAACATGTGGGAAGATACTCAAAGGGCCTCTCTAGATGTTCAGGTAAAAGTATGATAGGATCTGATGATGGGTTCCAGCATCAGATTCCATCGAACCTTACTGCCATTGCAGGGGTAGCTCAGAATCATCATCTTGGGCTTCTCCTGCACCAGCAAATAGCAAACGCCCACAGCTGTGAGTCCTGCAGCTGACACTGCCACAGCTGGGAGTCCCACAGCTCATGGGATTCTCATCCATGACAGCACCCCAAGTGGAGCACTGCCACAGCTGAGAGTCCCATGAACTGCAGGACTCCTACTCATGGCAATGCATAGTGTCCACTCAGCTGACAGGGCTCCCAGCTGCATGGCCATACCTTGCTACATGTGAAAATTAAATATGGATAGAAACAAGTTATAAATGTGACATATTTTCCAGCAAAATCTTTATAGCGGGATGGACCTTTTTAATGGCATGATAGTTCCTTTGCACCTTCTAAATTAATTATGCAGTTAACCAGTTAATTGTGTAATGTGTAACCTGTAGAGGGGACTTAAGACAAACTGTTCTCTTTCTGTCTTAAATTCCCATCCACCCCTCCTTTCCAACTGCAGCCCACCCAGAATCTGGCCAGAATGCAGAATGGGCTTGAGGCGTGTAACTTGTATAGCCCGGATTCAGTGGGCTAAATTGAAAGGTGCTGTGTAATGAAGAGTAAGATGCATGTTATATGTAGGTATGAATATAGGGAAGTTTGAGATTATTTTTTGCACAATTAATATACTGCTGTGCCTGAAGAACGATATAACATTATTTTTGCAAAGCTTTCTGTCAATTCACGTCTGAATGCGAGTCTCATGCATCCTAATGGCACCAGTACACAAAGTACAGTATTCCTAAAAGAGCAATTAAGTTACTGGAAAATACACATTATTTTTCAAACGAGGTAAAAACCCAAAACAGGAAACTGTGCGCTAATCACTGGAATGCTGTTTGTGAGTGGGACATGGTTGGAAACATTCTAAAGTACTTGGAGAACACCTGGAAAAGCACAGTGTGATTTAGGGTAGCTAGAGAGGCAGGGGAGTTCATGCTTAATTAAACAGCATTCTTTGAAAATATTTCTGTTAGGGCAGATAAGAAAAATTTAGTAGATTCAGTAAACTTGGTCTCTTAACATTCATCTAACAAGCTTTCAAGCAGAAGGGTGGCTATAACAGAAACTATATAGGCAGATGCTCAGTTCATATTCTATTTGGCAGCACACACACACGAAATCTATGCATCAAAGATTAGCTACCACATGAAAGTGGCTTTCATTCCATTTGGGTGCCTGGCCTTAGTAATGAGGATATTAAGAGCACAAATATGCTTCTGGAAGATGCTTCTGTAATAAAGGTGGTATCAGAAAAACCCCAAAGCTTCTCTAATATAGACTTCAAGGCCAGATCTGTCCCACATCCCTACTAAGCCCCCCACTTCCCTACTAATCCCAAGGCTATCGCCAAAAACAAGATATTGCATGCATCTAGGCCTAGCAATTACATAGCATAGAAGACTTAAAGGAGTCCTTAGTGCAAAATCTCAGGATGTCTTAGGACACATGCACAAGACCCTTCTAAGCCATCACAACTGCTTAATTTATGAGTTTTGGAATGTAAAGAGCTGGGGCAAGTGGGCAGGACTTTTTTCTTGGCATCAGCCTGGGTTCATCAGAGAGAAAGTATAAACATAACCTAAAACTGTGGTGCTTAATTTCGGGCCCACGGTACACGGGGTGGTGGCATCCAACCTGCAGGGCTCCCCATGGGTGTGGAAACTGGCACTGGGAGAGCAGTGGCAGCATTAATTGCTTCAGTTATGGCAGTTCTGGAAGCCAGATAGCAAGGCCCCATGGACCGGATCATACTGGTGCATGGGGTCAAGTCTGGCACACTGGATTTCACCCATAGGAAACAAAGCCACTGGTGCATGAATCATGAAAAACAAATTTGAGTTTAAAATGATCATTTTTTGGTAACTTTAAATATTGGTAAGAGTCCGGTTGAGGAGGGTTTTTTTTTCAATACAGTATCTTGATAGTCTTTCAGTCCCTTCAAACTCCAGGATAACCAACCTGCAGAAGTCCTGAGGCAAGGGCAAGTACATATACTTGCTTGCCAAACAAAGTAACTCCATGCGTTAAACATGCTGATTAGGCATTCAGAGTTCATGGACGCATAGATTCACAGATTGTGAGGGGCTGGAAGGGACCTTGTAAATCATCAGGTCCAGTTCCCCTGCTCTAGGCAGGAAAAGATAATTGAGGTCAGGTGCCCCAACAAGGTGACTGTCCTGTCTCCTTTTAAAGATGTCCAGGGCAGGTGACTGTACCACCACTAGAAGGAGTTTTTTCCACAATCTGGACACCCTGACTATGAAGGAGTTTTTCCTGGAATTGAGCCTGCAGCGGTCTTCTAGGAGTTCATCTCTCTTGCTCCTGGTCTTCCCCAAGGTTGTCCTGGTGAGCAGTTGTTCATCAAGTTCTTGGTGTACTCCCCATTTAGGTATGGAGTTTGGAGTCTACCAAGTCCCCTCTCAGCCTTCTCTTTTGTAGGGTGAAGAGGCCCACGTCCCTCAGCCTCTCCTCATATGGCTTGTCTTGCAAGTCCCTGAATCTATGAACCTATGCGTAAAAGGCTTCCCCATCTCTCTGGGTGGGAAAGGCAGTATCTTACAGCACTCTCCATTTATATCAGCGGATTGGAGATGTGGGTTTTTGTGGGGTCTGGTATTTTGTTTTTTTTTAATTAATCTAGTGGCAACTACTCAAAGATGAAAAGATGAGTCAGAATAGGCTCTGTGTGTGGTAGAGATAAGATCAGAATAAAAGGAATTGCCCTTTGAACCTCATACCAAAATAACCAATAAGAGCATCTCTGTATTTGTTTGTTTAACATTATGGTTAATACTGAAGGAAACTATTTCTTTTTAGTGTCATTAGTAATTTGCAAGTTCTTACTGAGAACTAAGTTAAGAGTTACCTAGTCTATATCCCCAAAGAACAGCCGTTTTACATGGAAGGTTTGCTCTCTGCGGATGAAAAACTGAGTTGATAGATGGAAAAATAAAATGAAGAATGATGGATGCACGTAATCTGTCTAAATCTGTCAAGTCTAATATGAGTGCCCTAAATTACAAATTGCCACAATACATCCCAGTAAAACCTTCTGCAAGCATGAGTGGACATTGTGTTTTTTGCCCAAGGACAGATGACCACAAAACCTGGAAACAATGTGAAGACTGTAAGCAATTTGCTTGTGTGCACCACAGTACATCTCTTTTGTGAGGAATGTAATATTTAGTTAAAACAGTTAGGAAATGTTTTTGGAAGTAAATGTTAATTTGAAAACAGTGTGAATGTCAGACTTAGCAAATTGTTCATTCTCATTTGAAACTCTAAAAAAAGTTTAAATTTTGTTCATAGTTTCAGGTAAATAATATTTTGGGTTTGAATCATCATAAATATTCTTTCAAACAAACTGTATGTTTAATAAATAGTTCTTGGTACATTTATGCTGTTGTCACTGGTTCCATTTTGTTCATGAGGGTGGGGTAACAAGTTACCCCATGAGACCAACAACGGTTATAGTTTCATAAGACTGGATGTGGGTTAAGCAAGTTAAGATTTCCAGGTTGTGAAAGGAGAGGAAAGCTGAAAGCATGCTTAAGTTTTGTTAATACTAAGCATTGAAGTATTAGATTCAGTAGTAATACAGTCTTTTTACAACTGCCATACACACACACACACACACACACACACACACACACACACACACTTTTCAGCTCTCTACAGCTGATGCAAGTTTGTGTGAGAAAAGTTTAGGGGAGCAGCCGGCACACTAGAACAAAGAACAGATGATATTGAGGAGTTCCAGCTTCTGAAATGCCAGGCATTTTTTATATAAGGATGAAAAAGTTTCCAGTGCATGTCCAATTTTGAAATATAGGAATATGTTACTCCTCCTCCTCCTTTGTTTTTCATATATAGATTTTGTTTAAGGCTTTGCTACACAATTTTGAATTCTAAGACGATTCTCCTTAGAATACCATACTTTATCATTAAAGGAAGCGGATGTAAAATTCTATTGATTGATTATGAGTTTAAGAGCAACAGGGACTAGTTTAAGGGTGTGTGCAAGTGGTCAAATGAATCAGTGGAAGTTAAGCCTTTTCGCTTAAGCAGTTAGGAACTCTAGCCCTATGCAAGTGTCACAAGATATGGGCGAGTGCTCCACAAGCACCCTGAGCTGCCGATGGCACCCAGCCAGGTGGCCTCAAAGCACACATTCCAGCATCCTTTGCAGGCTCCTGAGTCTATATAGAGACAATTGACAGCACCCAAAGGTGCAGGTCAGGGCTGATTGGCAATCTGTCCAGTTTACTGTACTTCCACCTCTCTCCGTTCTTTCATCACGACTCGCCCTCCATCTCTTACTTGTTAGGCTTTCACAGAAAACCCAGCATGTGTCCATTGTACTTTGAAACCAGTCAATTTCCCCTTCAGAAGCTGGTGATGGATCCTTACCACTCTGGCACTAGCTGATGCACTCAGTGCCACCGCAGGTTGAGCGAACCTGGTCGGGGCTACATGCTGGTGGGTTGGGGTTGCTGTGCAGCGGGGAGGTTCCATTTAGGTGTGGGGTTTGGAGTCTACTGGCCACAGTAGTGGGGCTTTGCCTGCAGTGCTGTTACAGGAGTCCAGGAATGCTAGCTGCTCAGGGAATTAGCTTCTGCACAGCCCCAGGGCTGTGAACAGGGGATGGACTTTCCCAGGGCCAGGGCTGAAAGGGGAGGGGTTTAGTCAGGGGCTGACTAGAGCAGTAGAGTTTGGCTAAGTCGCATAGAATCATAGGATGCCTCAATTCATCGAGTGCTAGAGCATGGTAATGACTGTGCTCCAGCAGATTCCAGTGTCATATGTATCGGCATCCCCGCACTGGAAAATGGCAGCAGGGGGTGCTTGGACTAAAGCTTGTTTGATAAATTTTAGTTCAAGCCCCCACATCCATTTTTCAGCATGAGGGCGCTGATAGACATGACACTCTGGGCACTTTAATTAGAGTGGCTGTTGAAGCCACTCTAATTAAAGCACTCCTCCCCACCACCTCCTAGAGCATGTGTATAAATGCCTGCAGAGAAGTAGGGCTGGAAGGGATCTCCAGAGATTATCTAATCAAAATCCTTGCCTGAGGTGGGATCATCCCTATCTATATGGAGTCCATTATCTAACCAATTAGCAAAACTGTATAGTCAACCCTGAGAAAAACCACAGGATATGACATCCTAACCTGCCATAAGTAAAGCAGAGGGACCGTTTCATCCAATGTCCTGCTGCTACAAGGCTGTTAAATATATTTAAGAGACTATAAAGATGGCTATGCCCTCCCCACTATGGAGGAAGGCAAAAAGCCCCACAACTCATACCAATCTGACTATGGGGTAAAATTCTTTCCTGACCCCAAATCCAATGATTGGTCTGACCCTGAATGCCCAGGGACAAGAAAGTTCAGGTGCAAGTCCTAGCAGGAGTAACGGCACACTCCAGTCGCATGCCAGCCTTGGCTGCATCCAATACCTAATAGTTCTGAGGAAGACTTTAAGAACAAAAACCCTGAGACACATAGCAGCAGCATGTCCCTGGCTCACGCAACAACAGTACAGACTGTCCTTCTAGAGAGGAGGCAAAGCTATACACACAAAGATACTAGAGAGTACCATGGAGTTTCTTATTAATGCAAGTGTACAAGCATTCATTCAGAAAAAGCTCTACTGGAGGCAACATCTACTTTATTGGATGAGGTAGGAGTTTCTACTGGAGGTGTCATTTGTGGTCTGGTAGAAACTTTCTGAACACTTAGAATTTCTAAGAGTGGAACTGCAATTCCACTAGTAGAAATGTAATGTTTGTAGGCACCCGAAGATACTTTCTTTCAAGTAATAATAAAGGTGAAACCTTTGAAAATATGTGCAGGTTTCAGAGATGAACAAAGGAAAGCAAAATTGAGGGTTAGAGTGAAGATGCCCTACTCAGGTAGTCTGAGTTTTCCTGTGTTAATCTCTGAATATATTTTAAATGAGAACTATACATTATATGCATAACTCTCTCATTTTTCTCTTTTCTTCTTGAGTTGCCTTTCCCCATTCTCTCCTATATCCATCTCTGCCCACCAACACCATCCTTAATAGTTGCTACATTTTCTTTTCCTTCCCCTCATAAGACCCTAGTTTTCCAAGATGCCTTACAAGTTCCTATGGCCACCCATAACCTTCAAGAGTCTGCTATGAAGGGATTTGAAATGGATACTATCAAATTATACAGTATCTTATGCTTTCTTCGTGAGAGATTACACATAATTCCTTCAAGTTCACCACTTGCAATCTATACAAGTTGGATGAGGGGCCCAGAAGAGAAGCAACCAGAACCTACGCTTACCCAGGTGGTGGCGGAGGTAGTTGCCGAGTCATTGTTTGGAAGGAGAGCCACTGTCTGGCACTGTAATGATAAGAATCACCCTGCCCTAATATAACCAGCTATTAAAAACTAATCCAGGAAAAGAAATGATGTGAAAAGATTCTTATAAATCCCTCTTAATCTTTGGGGTGTAAGCTTTTACTGCTCTCCCCAAGGCCCATGCATTAGTCCACTGAGAACTCTCTCAGGAATCTCATCCAACAGTGGATGGAAGGACTGTAAATTAGATGAAACAGGGAGAATGGTGCTAAGGATATCTTCCCATATAGTCTCCAGATGGGTATGTATTAAAAAAAAAATAAACCAACCTAACTGCAGTCATCATCTCAATTCCCACAACACCGCTTCCCAGAAGACCCTTAAAAAAATACCATGCGTTCTAAAATACTGAAATTTTAAAGATTTGTTTTTCCATTTTCCATTGTATTTAGTGAATTTATTCTCTAAGTTTATTTTCCATCCTCAGGTCCCTTACAAAATGTTACATTAAGTATGTTTTGTACATAGCGAAAACAGGTTGCCTAGAGACAGCACAAGAAGGCCTTAGGTCTAATCCTATAAGCATCTATTCATTGTCCCACATTTTGAGTAATATCTCTTATTTCAGTTCCCAAATCCTCATGGTAAATTATTTTAAAGTATCATCTTTACCTTTGAAATGACTACAGAATAACTAGGACTAATACAATGAGCTATCAGATTCAGTATGTAGGAGCTACTATTGATAGAAAATATTGATAAATGTGCTTTATTGATCTCTGCTTTATTCATTACCATTTAAGAAATAGTCACAGGGCATGTTTTTTACTTCTCTAAGTGTATCCTTTTTACAGCCTGATTTTTTTTCCTTAAATACAATTATAATTGTCTTTAGCTTTACAGTCAGTCCCAAAAGTAAATTCATAGCAGGTATTATAATGACACAAATAAAAAGAGGTTTTAATTTCAAAAAGCTATTAAAAAAGTCCTATCTGAAAAAAAAAATGTGTTTGAAGTTCAAATGAAAGACAATATCTGAATAACACTAATCCTCGGGAGAATTTATGGCACCTGCCAGACACTGTAAAGGTTTTATAAATGTTGTCTTCTGCAAAGTCAACTGCAAACATCATAAGGCCTTTAGTAAATATGTCTACCAGCCTCTTTGTTTGAGCAGAAATATTGAACTTCCTACCATTATGATTATAAACTCAAGAAGATTATTTTATATTTTTTTAAATATTTGATTAGTAGCCTCTCTTTTTTTTTTCCTTTGAGATCAAGTTCCAAATTACACATAGATTTAAATTTTTGGAAAAAAAAATCTTTTTAGCTGTACAAGGGTGTCAAAAACTATTTGAAGCTTCTTAATAGATAAATATATAGAGAGGCTAAACTGGAAATGAATGGTGAGTCAACAGCCTGATCCACAATATCTGAATGAGATGAAAAGGTCCCTCCCTGAAGCTGAGGAATAGAATAGTGGTTTAATATTGGAAAATTTTAAAGGCGGGGGAAGGCCAAAAGCCAGAACCAGCATGTCCATAATTAGCACTTTATAGAAATTTGATTTAAGAGTGCAGTAATGGGTTATAATACCCAACTGTATCAAATAATTTTACCTAATCAAAACAAAATTCATGTTTAAGATTTATAAGTTGCTATTTTAAGAGGAACCAAAAATTAACCCCCCCCAAAAAATACAGCTGCAAAAGTTATTAATATCCCATCTCGCCACCCCCAGCCACCCTAAATACATGTGCAAACACACTTAGACACTGTACTTCAAAGTATTTTGGTAATCTATATTAAAATTTCAGTAAAGAAATCCTCTCATATTAAAAAGTCTTACTTAAACCATTTTGCTACCTGTGTTTTCACTAATATAGTAATTTGATTTATGTTTAACCATTTATATGATTTACTTTTCTACTACAGCTTGGACAATGAGATTGTCATACGGCAGGGGTAGGCAACCTTTTTGTGGCAGTGGGCCTGAATGACCTGGCTTAGGTTTGATGTGGGCCAGTGCTAGGTCCTGGCTGCTGCCACCTCTGCCACTTCCCTTTGTTGCCCGACTGTGGTAAAGACAAAACACCCCCAACTTGGCTGTAGCAAGACATGTGCGACAGGGGGCCTTCCTAGGGCTAGATCTTGTGACAGCCCACCCACCAATCTAGGGCAGTCTGTCCTGAATCACCTGCCATGACTTGAATGGTAGTATAATTATATATAATAAAATATATTAAGTGGGACGCTGCCCATTCACTACCCCAATGCCAGGGGGCACTATCCATGGCTCCATACTTTCCCTACATCATGGCCCATGCCTCACAGATGGCATCCAGATTAATATTGCTCCCCAGCTTCAGGCTGGGACAGACTCAGTACACTACTGCTGAACCTCTTTCACACTCACTCTGCCCGCCTCTCACAGGGGGCTCATGCGCTCCGTCTCCCTCTCACAGGGGCCTCTCGCATGCCACCCATCATTGGGCCACTCTTTACTGCCTTGCTCTCTTCAGTGACCCCACTCAGCCATCAGGCTCTGTTATTCTCACAGTCTCAGCACACACAGCAGCCTCAGTTCACTTGAGCCCCCCTACTCTATGTGGCCTTTCCTTGTGCCCAACACTGAATTGACTCTGCCCCTAGCCCCACACCAGGCAACTTGATCCTCACTTCATTCATGGGGCTGGCCCATGTACTGCCCTTCAAGCCACCCCTTGCAGCCCTACTCACTACACCCTGGAGCAGCCCTTCAAAGTGCCCTCAGCAACCCTACTCTGCACCCCGCACATGCACAGTCCTTAGAGGGCCTCTCTGCACCCTACTCTGTATGGACCTCCACACTAATGCTACCCCCTGGGGTCTCCAGGCTCTCACACCCCTCTATAGGCATGCCTGACTCCATCCTGCTCTAATAATTACCCACCAAATGGTGGAGGTTGGGGTTAAGGTGGCCACCTTTCACTGGGAAGGGGGGTAACTTGTCTGGTATTTCTTGGGGGCTGTCTGGGCCATAGGCTGTCAACTAGGGCCGGCTGAAATGGCACTGTTCTGTTAAACCTTGAGTTTCAAGGTTTTGATGGAACAGCATTTCACTCTGAATTCCATTTTGATTCAGAACAGCTGTTCCATTTCACCTTGTTGAAACAGTGAGGTTGTTTCAACATTGTTTCAATGTTTTGCTCATTCTCTGTAATGGGGAAGCTCAACACAGCCTCTTCCATCTGGCAGGCAGATGGGGGCTCACAACCCCGGGAGGGCTGCAGGCCTTGATCTGCCTGCCAGATGAGAGGAAAGCCGGGTGCTGCTGCCTGGGACTGGGGAAGGGAACTAAGTCCAATTGCTCAGTTGCCCTCCCCAACGCTAGATTCGGCTGGGGAGAGGAACTCAGTCCAGCTGGGCTGAGTTCCTATCCCCAGTGCTATATAAAATTATTTTATATCAGGCTGGGAAAGCCCTGCCCCTGCCACACACAGGGGCTGTCTCTGACACTTGTGGTACATGTGCCACAGGTTGGCCACCCCTGCTCCAGCATCTTGCTGTAGGGGTCTACCCTCTGGACCCTTTATAATGGTCATCTAAGAGCAACTCTAAGATGAGAGTAGCCCTGAGAATAAGAATTATAAACAGTTTATTCAGTAGATATATTACATGCCATACACATCCTTGTTAGTGTTTTGATTAGTGAATTTAGCAGCATATGATAAGGTGATGTCCTTGAGCTAGATTCAGTCTTAAAGTGCACATTGCAGTCTTGAAGAAATGACAGCCTCTCCTTACTGGAATTAGCTAGGATCCCTCATAAAGAATCAAACTCTTTATTCCTAACCAGGTGATAGTTACAATCCCAGTAATGATGCTATTGAGGCTATATGCTGAATTGCCATAACTTCTGCCCTGATGATATTCCACTTCTTAAGGTGATGCCTCCTGGTATGGGATATTTACAGAATTGTTGTAGTATTACTATCTCTTGGCATGAAGATTGATGTCACCAGGACTCCTCCATCATGACCTGTCAGCAAAACTGGCAGACAATGGGTGAATATAGCCTGTGATTTATGTTGTGAAACACATATGACAACTATAGTCAATGGCACTGCATTATAAAGTGCTTAGGGACTTCTGACTATCAGTTAGCCAAACACTTCAATTTATATAATTTACAAATAGAGTCTAGTTCAAATTCAGAAGCTAACAGCCCTTAGCATCCCTTTTACAACATCTGGACTTTCTTATTTAAAGTCTGGGGCTAATATTATTATTAGTAGTAGTATTTAATTTTGATATTTTTTTTTACTTATTTCAGTATTTGATATAATATAGTTTAAAGTTCACTGGATTGAGAATGTCCACCTCTGTATTTCTAGGTGTTCAGTTTAGAATTTACTCCCCAAAAGAATGACTGAGCTTCAGTTTACAGCTGTGTAGCATAGAAACATAACTGTGAAACATGTTGAAATACGTGTATACATACCCTCCGAGCAACATACCAGTTTATATATTGTTTTAAAGTGGCTTATAAAAGGGTACCCAGTAGGGCTGGTGGGTTAAGTATCTGTCAGGACTTTCATTATATTTTCAGGTTTCATAATTTTGTTGTAAAAATAAGCTTCAGATTAACACATGCACTTCAACCCAGGAGTAATATTTTTTTTAACCATGTTTGGTTTTAAATTTGATCAATTGGTTTAAAATAATCTTAGAAGATTTTGTTTCTTTTTTTCCCCCATCAAACATATTTTTGGATATACAAGATAGACCAGTACTCACCATCTATTTATCAAACCATCACCTTTATAAAGTCCTCATCACCAGTCTATCTATGTTATATAATGCATCACATCACATCACAGTATCCACTCACTCTTTGTAGTGCAAGGATATAAACAGCAATCAAAACATTTTTCTCCTGGGCAGATCTAGGATTTTGAAAAGAGGGGTGCAAGTGGGGTGCCACATCATCATAGCTAGAACCACACACATTTTTCTCCAGTTAGAGAGTAATAAGAAGCATTATTAATATGATAGAGGCCTACCACTACATTATTCAGTTTGAGATCAAAACAAAACCCAATAGAACAATTAGAAACTGCACTATTTTGCTAGAATATATATCAAGTTTAAACAACCACAACAAACTAGGCACAAAATAGTCAAAATAATCAAAAGATATTGTGCCATTAATTCTGTAGTAATTATAGTAAAATGAATGTATATGCCTTGTTCATATTTCTAAAACAAGACTGAGCATCTTGCTTGAGCATCTTGACAACACGTCCAGTACTTCACTGTCAGTTATTTCTAAAACAGTTAATATTACCACCTCCGAGTTAAAAGTTTTTAGCTAGAACTAGAAACAGTCTGCAGGGGTGTAAAATAAAAGAGATGTTACCAGGAATGGCTGAGACAGCAAAAATTGCATAAAAAGATAGTTTTAAGAGTGGAACATCAAGACCATTAAAAAGAACAGAGAGTAGTTAACACCTGTGGAGTAGAGATTGATTAGCAGAAATCAGGGAGATGATAATGAGCCATGAAGTCAATTGAGTCCATCAAGCTGAATAGATTAGAAATGCTGTTGCCCCTCCCAGGCAGTTGATTTTAAAGTTTTCGAAGAGCAGGAATGGAAGTGGGATGGGGTGCAACTGCAGCACTGCATGCCTCCTGGATCCAGGTTTGAACCCTTAAACTACAGGATAGGGCATTACTGCATAGAAAGATCTCCCATCTCTCCTGGTAGGAAAGGCAGTTTCTTACAGCACTCTCCATTTACATCAGCTGTTTGGGGATGTGGGCTTTTGGGGGGGTTTCTTTTTTTAAGTAATCTAGTGGGAACTATTCAAATATGAAAAGAGGATTCAGGATGGGATCTTTGTGTGGTAGAGATGATAAGATCAGAATAAAAGGAATTCTTTTGGACCTTATGCCAAAATAACCAATAATAGCATCTTTCTATTTGTTTGTTTAATGTCATGGTTAATACTGAAGGAAAATATTTCTTTTTGTCTTTAGTAATTGAAGTGCTTACTGAGAAGTAGAGAGGCAAACAAGCTTCCTCAAGATTTTGCCTACTCTAATTTAAGCCATATGCACCAGAAGTTTTATTCACAGCTGTCAACTGACTCTGAGTATGGGCACTAACAGACATGCAGGCCCCCAGTCTAACTCATGGTGCTTTACATAAAGCACCATGAGTTAGAGGCCCCTCCAAACCCAACAGACATTCACCTGTTGGGTCGCGGGGAAGAGACAGGAGGGTGAGGGCAACATCGAGCCTATCTGTAGGAGCCCAAAGAACTTGCATGCAGCTGAGGAGCCACCTGTCTACTCCAGCCCTGCTTCCTGCCCCACTTCTAGTACTAAGGTTGTCTTCAGGAAGCAAGGGGGAGCAAACTGCTGGCTGTTGTTTGTCCAGCCTGAGCTGGAGGGGGAACCACAAAGTGATGGGGCTCCAATCCACCTGCCTGCTGCTGGGAAACCCCAGCCAGCAGCTCACTCCCTTTTTCTCCCTGCACCCCCACTTCCTATGGACAGCCCCAATGGAGTGCAAGTTCTCTAAGGTGCTCCAGAGTGGAGTGCCTTCATGTGATCCCTTATTTGATAAAGGTTAGTTTGTTGCATAATCATTTACTTTAAATGTACTCTGCAGCTGTGCATGTGTGTCATGGCACAGCTGCAGAGCACTTTCAGGGGGGCAATCGCATAACAAATGTAACTTCTGTCTGCACCCTATGTTTTTAGCAGCTTTCCCTATCTACTGTCTCTGTCTTACTATTTGAATGTGTGGGGTAGGCATTTTTCTATGCAGTTTTCAGAGTTGAACTCATTTAATCTAAAAAAGGCTTAACTGCTTTGTAGACTACCTTCCTTGCTTCTCTGGCTTTCACTGCAATATCACATTTCTGCAAATCTGGCTTTATTTAAGGCACAGACTTACTTGATTCTATTGGAATACAGAAGTAACTACAATATATGCCAAATTAATGCTCTCTACTCATTAATATTTCCTAACAGAGCACTAGAAACTGTTCTGGTGTCTACTTCTTAATAAGCACAAAAGTGAATTAATAATTACTGAATATTTTACAAAAATACTATAAATGTTCCATTAAATTGCTCACAAAGTGCATATATTCACATCTCATTTCAGGTTTAATGTTTGGGGACAGATATTTAAAAGAGCATTGTGGCATGTATCGGAACAGGATGATCCTGATTTAAACGTATAGAAGTTGATAGAAAAACAAATACAGGGATCCATATGAAAGAGCTGTAAAATTTTAGTATGCGTATTAAATTATTGTTATATATAGAAAGCTCAGCTTTTACTTGTTGAAGAACAGCTGTGTGCCGAGGATAATGCAGGAGGATAATGCCCAATGGAAGCTCATTGTAGGGTTATGCCTCAGGTGGTAACAATGAGATGCAGCCTCAAATTTTAGACTATCTTTTTTTCCAATGAAAAATAAGGATTCTGCAACATTGAAACATATTTCAATTAATTGGTTATATGAAACACATGAAATGTTTTATTTTGACATTTTTCAAACAGAAGATTGGATTTTTCCAATAAGACCTACTTTCTTGTTTGTTTTGAAATTGCCTTTAATTTTAGTTAACAGCATAAGAAACATTAACGAAGAAGAGAAAAGTTTTAAATGACACACTGCATTTTAAAATGCAAACCAAATGTTCTATGAAAAACAAACGAAATGTTTTTGACTGCCTGATTCACCAAAAATGTTGTTTTAGTTTTTTAATTGTTTATAATCAACCTGAAACGAACTTTTGTTCTGGTTGTTCCCTATTACCAGGAAATCAAAAAATAAAATTTCTGAAGTTTCAGTCGGAGCACTTCTTATAATTCCAAGCACACAAGAAGCATGTTACTGCTGTGTCACACTGTCAGAGAGATAGTATTTTCTCCATCTTGCCCCTTTTCATTTAGCCAGATCATTATGAAGCATTGGGGTTATGCCATAGCTACCTAATCTTTGTGCTTCTAGAGAGCTACTGCCACTAAAGGAAATAGCACTGCACAGTTTAGCCCTTTGGGTAGAACTACAACTGTGTCTAGCCACTATCAGAGGTACAAGAGGGCGTCTTTCTGCCTTTTGTATCCAGCCACCTCAAAAAGCTTTTATCATAAATTCTTCACTTAGTTTGGGAGGGGGCCTTCATGATCAACCCCTTTTATTAACATATACCCAATCAGGTTGTAGATATATAATCGTTAACGACATGCATCTAGCTATGATTATAAAATGGGAGAAAATAGAAAAGAATGGACTAGAGTTGTTGGAGGAACTGAACAACTAACAAGAGGGGATAGTTCCTGGGATCCAGATCGTACACTCATCCTCCTAGGAATAAGTATGTTTTTGCCTGATCTGAATGCTAATTAAACTTATTTTTAGCTTTTCAATAAAGTGATTCTCTTGACAAGATACAGTTGTGCTTTCACTTTATTCCAGGGCCCATCCCAACAAAATGGCTGAGAACAGAAGTTACACATAAACCAGTTTTAGTGACCAGAAACTGGTTCAAACCCGTAAAGCAACAGATGTTCAGTGCACTCAAACCACTTTCAAAAAGGCCAAAACTAGTTTAAGTTAAGTCTGTTTGAATGTAGTATCAGACTGAAATGATTTAGAACAAACTGGTTTATGAAACTTTTGCTCCAGACCTTGTCCTGGTTCAATTTAACTCATAGTCTGATATTATCCCAGGATGCTCTGCAGTGTATTCAGGGTTGGCTCCACTCCTCTTCTCCCTATCCAGAGCATTATCACTGCTCCAGACCTGAGGTCTGCCTGGATAGGAGGGGGGGGGGAGCAGCTCCGCACAGGCTTTTTTCCAATCCCCACTCAAGTGGAGAGCAGGCAGAAGTGTCCAGGCCCTCAGGCTAGCACACAGAGGCAAGAGGGAAGGGAGTTCAAACCCCCTACTCCCCTTCCACATCAGAGTGCTGGCCCCAGACCAAGGCCTGACCATGCCGTCCCACTCTCTGCTTAAGCAGAGAGAGGGGAAAAGCATGGGAGGGGCTGCTCCACCCCACAAGCAGACCCAGGTGGGGGTCCTGTGCAGGCCAGGGAGAGGGCGTAAACCCCTTTTCCACCTCAGTGTACTGGCCTGGGCCTGGCCATGCCCCTGCCCCCCTCTTTCTCCACTTGAGTAGGGAGCAGGGAAAAGCCTGGCAGGCAATGCTCCCTGCCTGCCCCTCCACCCAACAGACCCCAGCTAGAGTTGGTACAGGCCAGGGTGGTGGTTTAAATGCCCCACATCAAACTCAGTGGGGCCTGCTCATGCCCCTCCCTCTTCACTCTAGCAGGTGAGGAAGCCACATCTCCCAGATTCTTTCCCTTCCTTTTGGCAGTAGTCAGCAGCCTGGGAGATGTGCTGTAGCATCTCATAGCTTCTGACCTGAGCCACTGCAGACATATATATATGGCTGCATTTCTGGAAACAAAAGTGAATGCCTATTCACTTGTTTCTCGGTTCAATCTATGCAGCTTAGATTGACCTGTGAAGATTGAATCGATTCAGCCTCTGGCTTTTTGATGGTCTGTACTTAGCCAATAATTTCCCTTTGTCCCTCTTTGGGAGAGGGCTTACCCTTCTTTGCTGATATATTGCTCATGTGTTTAACTTCCTAAGAAAAGGTGATTAAATATAAAGGTTTTATGTTTGTTTGAAGAGAAATCTACACGTTTTTTCACTTATAAGCACTCGTATATCATATTAGGGAGAAATAGAAACTTCTACCAGATGTAAGTACAGGTTCCATACCAAATAATATTTGCTGTGAACAGGAAGTAGCTGAACACAGGAAGCTCCTGATTTGGTAAAGGCATGTCAAAAATATTAATAGGTTCCTCACTCAGGATACCTTAAAGGAAATTTTAGCTCCTGAGATGAAAGGATTCAGTCCCATGGTAAGGCCTGCTTGTTCATAATAATTGTACTTAGATCTCTTTGCATTCTGTAGTCTTTCACCTGAGACTCCCAGTGAATCCAAAATAGTACTAGGAGTCCCACTTCAGTGCCCCACCTCTGTACTCCTGCAAAATAGGAAAAGAAGAAAAGTAGATCCAGAGGGAAACATTTAGCTCGATGCCATGGGGCTTCTAGTTGTCAGCAACATGTGATTTGTGTTCCCACTGGTTGTACACTCATGTCCGTTACTATTAATTTTGTTGATGATGTCTTTGTAAGCCTTGCACGCTACCTTGTTACATTATTACTTCAAATTCAGCTCTATCTAATAACTGGAATAAGTGAGATGAAGTAAAGTCAGGTGCATTTTAGTATCTACAGACTTTTAAACATTTATAATTTATATAAATGTATACACATATTTATATGAATTTATACACATATCTTTTAGTTCTCAGACACACTGGAGATCTGCTGGAGATCTGACATGCACTGTGCTGCACCAATTGCAGCTGTATAAGCAGCAAAATGTGTGTCAGCGCAGACAAAATGGCAGCAGTGCACTTTTGAATGAAAGCACCTCCAACGTGTTTTTGTTCAAAAGCTCACCACTGCCATTTGCTTTGTGCTGACAAATTTCGCCAGTTATACAACAGCATGCATCACAGCATTAGGCGCCCAGTGCTGTGGTGCTTGTATGTGTAAAAATGCCTCATATTAGCAAACCTGGGTTTTAGGAATGTAGGAGCGCACTACTAGAAAGGGCACCCTTGGACATTGGGGCCATTTTCAGGTAATGATTTGTCCAAAGAGTCCAGAAAATTAGCTATTCCAACCTCTCTCACATACCACAGCCAGAAAGTGTTTATGAAAATAACCATATATCCCCTTAAAAATCACTGTACTGTGCTATATGTCAAGAACGGAGAAGGTAAAGGTACTACCAATGCTGTGCCATGACAATAATGGGGTATATATTAGATGTATATCTGCTCAAATGATCATAGGGAGAGAACCATGACTAGACTACATAAAAAGGGAAGAAATCCATTATGCTTATACATGGACCTGGGGAGAAATTCCTACTTGACCCCCATTCTAAATTTATTAATGACCAGTTTGTATCCATTTGATCTTATGCTGATACTGTTCTTAACTAGCTCTTCTTCCTCCCTGATATTCACCTTATGAGTATATTCCTTAAAGTATGCAAGAGGCAAGGATTTCTTTGGGTGAAAATGTTTACTGGACCAACTTCATAGCCGGGGCTGAGTTAAGACAAGCTTCTGAATGCAAAACATTCTTCAGCTATATAGTTGGTCAAATAAAAGATATTACCAAAGAATAACTTTCCTTTCACATATAGCTGTGGTCATCCAGGAATTAACATAACTATAACACTTCCTAAAAAAGTAATCCTAATGCCCTCGCATTGCCCTATACACAACCTACTTAACCCTACTGCTGAACTTATAATTATCCACTATTGTGAACTGGATTGTTTCAACAGAGTTCTCCTGTCTGTAGATAAAACGATTTCAAGTGCTAACCTCACCTTTTTTTACAATTATGACATACAATTACCATTTGGTGGGCTAGGTTCAATTTCCATTTGGTCACCTAGGCTGTTAGACCTAATGGACCTTTTGATGACTAGATAGACATAGAATACTACACTCACTGGGTGGATGTCTGGTCTTATGAATGACTCAACATTTTCAATTTAATGATTTTAAGAAAAGAAAATGTTTCTTTTTTGCACTTTTCCTCTTCATAACTATCTCTATATGTGGATACCATCTTGTGATACATTCAGGATATGAGTTTATAATATGAAGGATAACCCTCATTGATTGCCTTAGAGCTAAAAAAAAAGTTACAGCAGAGATAAGACATCAGAAAGCATTAGAAAAAAAATTAGGGTGAGGTTCTCAATTGACATTAATTAGCATAACTCCGAGATCAATGAAACCATGCTGTTGGCTTTTAGTGTGCACTGTAACTGTAACAAACTGTAGTCTATTATAAGAAACACATCCAAGAGAGGGGAAAAATGGAACTCATTAACAGATGAGAAAGATTTGAAGTCAGGTAACCCAGGGATGCAAACTGTCGCTCCATTGAATGCAACAGGCATGAGCTAAAATTGCATGAAGTAAAAAGCACTCTCAAAGTATTTCAGTGACTGTAACAGATTGAACAGTTTAGACTTCTGATACTGGAAGATACACAAAAGGGAAAGAATTGCCACCCCTGTTTTTCTGCCCGGTGCCAGGAAAAGTGAATGATTCGCTAACTTTGTTCTTCTCATCTATGATCCTCACATCCTTCTGTGGCAAATCTGAACTAATTTTGTTACCGCAGGAACTTCTGCTGTCATGGAGGTAGGGGCAGAGGCTTAGTCAAACATCCAAATCCTAATTCCATCAAATGAATGGAAAAATACCAACTGGATTCATGTCATCCTTGACAAATAAAGAGGCACAATGATTTTATATTCAACATACAGACCCATTGTATAGTAGCCTCACGACACAAAAATAATGACTAACACCAGGCAGTAGAGTTTTACGTCATATCTGCATTACATTGCATTTGATTTTGTTGCCTACCAAAACGGCACGTCAAAGCCCTGATACAATATACACTTCTCTTACTACACATTCCCTCACTATATGGAAGGTCAGTGATAAAGTGGATATGTCCAAACTGTACTGACCTTGAACAGCGGCAATAAATGGCACTATACAGTAGGGATGAAGCAAAATAAATATGCAAAAACCACAATAAAATGCCAACATGGAAAAACAGTTCAGGTTAAATCACAAGGTGTGTCGACGCACATGCTCTGATGTATTTAATTAGAAAGTGTTGGAGCAGACTTGAGTCTGCTGGAGTGTTCGAATCGAATGCCTATCAAACAAGCTCTAATTAAAGCACCCCCATGGCCATTTTGAAAAGCTGGATGCTGAATACACATGACATTGTGGTGTTTTAATTAGAGCAGCTGCCCAGGAGCCTTTCTAATTCAAATGCCCCTCCCCAACCCTGAAGCACATGTGTAGACATCCAAGAAGTCTATTGTACGTATGTGAGGTAAATGTTATATTTTCATTATCATTTCTCTTTAATAATAAGCCATTTTAGAAGTAGTTTGGAGTTCAGGGTTATTAGGATTTGAAAGTGAATGAAACATGGAAAGGCCTAGAGCTTAATTACAGAATACAAAGAATAAAACATACTTTGTGATGAATCTTTTAGCTATAAAGCATATATATACACACAATTGAATAGATACCAATAAGTGCATTGACAACATTTGGCTTGTATAACCCTTTGCCAATTCTCAATATATCTATCCCGTGAGTACTTTTCAGTCAGAAATCATTTTAAGGAATATAAAACTAAAGACTATTTTACTTGGTTCTTGGAACCCTTAAGAAATTTGCATATTCTGATATATGTTTGGCGTGTCCTTATGAAGCCTTGTTGATAGAAGTGCTGGAAGTGTTAAAGCAGGACTAACTTAGAGAAAACCCCGAGTCAAGAAGAGTTTTGCCTGACTTAAGAATTCAGAAGCTGGTGGGTGTATAATTTGGCAAATAAAACACAACAGCTTCAACAGGAATGAATTTTTAATTCACAGTAAAACAATGACTATACTTCATTGAAACTCATGACCAAATTGTTAAAATTTTTAAAGCATAATATATGACCATTCTAAAAATATATATATATAAATGCAAGGGATTCTTTTAACTTACTCTTCTCCAAGGCACATCCTGTTGTTGTGTCTCAGGACAGAGATCTAAAATAAAAATTGGAAAAAAGAATATGTTATATCAACAATATTTAGATATATTACACTCCCCGTGACATTTTCTCTCTTCACAATCATGTCTGAGAAATATTAATTGAGTCCAACAATAGCCTTTTGAAATAATGCTTATTTATAAACATTATAATGACTTTTGTAAAAACATTAAAACAATGAATTTGTAAATATTATAATGATATATCTATATCTATACAGGAAACACTCAGTATTCATGGGCTCAGCATTCGCGGTTTCAAATGTTTGCAAATGCCAAACCTGTATTTTGAATACATTTTAAACACTGGAGCGCCTCAGGAGCTCTGCGCTTGCTTCTGCTGGGCTCCCACCATCACCACCGCACTCCCGCCATCACTGCCGGAGCTGTGCCCACCCCCAGGCGCTGGGGCATTCATGAATGCAATGCCCTATTTGCAGATTTTGCCATTTGCAGGGATCACAGGAAAGTATCCCCCATGAATGGGAGGATACTATCTATCTATATATATATATCTATATCTATCTATATATATCTATATCTATCTATATATATATATATATATATATATATATATATATATCTCTAG
>JAGPOW010003395.1:19241836-19254614 GCA_030014935.1 Caiman crocodilus
CCCCGCCCCATACACACTGTGTAGGGCAGTGGGGTGAAGAAGGGATAGTCCCCCGCTCGACAGGAGCCAGTGAGTGTGGAGCTTTTTTATTTTTTACGAGCTGGGATGCTGAGGCTGGGAGAGTGGATGGGGGCTCATGATGGAGTCCTCCATGCAGCACAGGGCAGTAGGGGGCAGTGAGGAGCTGCCCCCAGGATCCAGTGAGTGTGGGGCTTTTTTTTGTTTGTTTGGTTTTTTTTTTAAGAACCAGCTTGCTGAGGCTGGGCAGGGCAGCCATTGACAGGGCTGGGAGAGTGGGCAGGGGATGAGGCCTATTTGATTTGGAGAATTTGTTTCTTGATTTGTGTTATTTGTGTTTTGATAAAATATATATATATATATATATATATTTGTGAGTTTATACTGCTTGTGAGAGTGGGGATTTTTCTGTGTGGGATACCCCCAGTCACATTTAAGTTCCCAGACTTTTGGATGAGGGCTTAAGCCACTGGTATAACTGACTGGGTATCCCAAAATATGAACCCAGCCCTTCTTGCTGCTGACAGGTGCCTAGCAGAAGCGTTACATTAAGTTAACTGCATAGTTTCTGATGCCATGTTTAAAGGAGTAGAACGATTAGGAAGAAAAACAATTAATATTGTCAAAATCTTGGAAAATATGGAGAAAAATTAATTAACACCTCATTCAAGAGGATTCGATTTTACACAACTAAGTGGCTACCTTACAGTGTATGTTTATTATCTGTTAGTAAGCTATCCTAGTGGAAGGAACAGAAAAGAGCTAATACTGAACGTTGCATAATTTCCATTATACCTCCAACTTTCTTTTTTCCTTTCAGGAACTGAGTGGTAGATTTAGGAATGAGTGAGCTGCCAGAATGCATTTTTCCATTAAGCTACAACTATTTCAGATAAATCTCTATAAGCCTAAATTTGCCAATGCCATTCTTTTAAAATATTGTGAATAGTCTCCATATTGTAAAATGAGTTTAAAAAATGTAATCCAAAAGGTTCAGAAATGCGTTTGGAAGTATTGTGATATCACAATACTAAGACTGCCACAAGAACAGAGAGTTTTGTTTTGTGATATTTCTGTTCTCATTGTTCTGAGATTGTCATGAAGATGGATTCTATACAGTTTTCTGCTTTATTTTTGCAGCCTTTGTTATGAATATGGTCTGATTTTGTGCCAACCTTTGTCACTAGAATGAGAATCAGAATACATTATGAAAACTAAAATGTACCAAGCATTAAAATTCTGTGATAGCTTATTTTTGTGACAAAGAGATCACAGGAAGAGAATGGCACAAAATTAATCAATTATAGTGACAGTCTCATGATTGTAATAAGAATAGAAAGTGGCACTACATTTTGTGCCATTTACATAACTGAGGAATGGTATAAAATTAACTCATTCATATCTGGGAGTCTCTACTCCTGGCAAACTGAAACTTCAACATTTAGATTAATAATCAGGAATCCAGAAGCAAAATTAAAATAAAATTTCAGGTTTTTAAACTGATTTTCAACATTTCACAATGTATTTATCTGTTTATTACAGAATTAAAACTTCTCATAACACTTTTCTTCTCTTTGCAAGAAAGAAATTTCACATCATATCCTTTCTACCCAATGTACCTGGTTGAACCCAAATAACTAAATATTTGTAGGGCATGTTAGCTAATGGAGGGGAAAACCCCTTAAATCTTCTTCACAATTTTTTTCTTTAGGTTTTTCCAACACAGTTTTGCTCCTGGAGAAAATGCTACTCTCAAAACCCAGAAATAGCAAGAAGCACAAGACAGGCTGTAAAGAGCTCTTTACACAGGGGTAAAAGATGCATATAGGGCATACTTCACTGACATATCACATAGGGAACAAGCTAAGAGCCAGTAGAGTAAAGGTGGAATTACTGCAATTACATTGCATAACACATATTCAGATTAAGTGCTGTATAAATCATGTGGCAATGGGATGCCAGGGACATATAATAGGGGTATATCCAATAAAGTTAGTAAATATACATATCTGTGCCAGCCAGGTCCCTTGAGACCTGAAGAAAGATTCAGCCCAAGGGAAGGAAATAATGTAACTGCTAAGAAACCAATTTCTTGGGATTCTTTCCAATGGGAGGCAGCTTCTCCTCCCACTAGAGCTATATAGGAGGTGGTTTTGGTGATGGGAGGCAGTGAATCAGCACTACATTAGTGTCCTGTCCATGCCTCGTTCTTGTTCAATGCCACCCACATCTTGAATTGTGCTGGAAGAGAAGTTTTTGCTGTTATAAATCTCTTCACTTGCAGACTTTCTAGGTGACAGTTACAAATGGCTTAACCCGAGGCTAAAATACAACCAGTTTTTTGGCTCTTCCACGCCCAAGCAGAAATTAACAACATATACTAACACAAATGTTTTACTGTCTCAACTAGTGTTCAGATGAGTGCACTATACTGGGATAATACCTCGTCCTGCAGAATCCCAGACAGGCAGGAGATACACATAGGTGAATTAATACAGCATCAGTCTCACAACCTGAAAGTCTTTTAATTAGGTGAACACTCCTCATTCCTATGAGTTGTCTGCTACTGTCATTTCAAAAGAGTTAGCTGCGTGAGGAAGAGCATGCAGTATGGTGCCTACTTTTTTCAATAGACTGTGGAACATTGCCAAAAGCTAAAATTGAGGCTAAGAGTTAGCCAAATAAAAAAAAAAAAAAAAATGGGCTGAACAAGTTATCCAGAACAACATACAGATTTCTGGATGGATTTGGGAGGTATGGAAGGGGGTGGGGAGGGAAATAATTCTAATAGGAGTTAAAAAGTAACTTTCTTGTTTGCAGATTACAGTCAGGCAAGGTACAGACATTACACATCAACTAGTACAACTAACCAAAAACTGGTCTACGCCCAGAACAGAACAGAAGTTTGGTGCACATAGACTGGGTTAAAACTGGCAGAATCCAGTCTAAGATAGGCCTGGATCGATGTGTACTCAAACTTAGTTGATTTAGGTTAAACCAGTCTATTGAACATCTGTATCAGATCCCTTATCAATTCATGTTAGGTTGCTGTCTGCCAGCATCCCAAGTGTCTTTGCAACCCCCGGCTAGTGCTCCTTCCTTCCCAGGGACATGCACTAGCTCTCACCCCACACTCCGCTGTTCTGACCAAGTGCCCAGTAGCCACATCCTCAGGCCGTCATGCACAGACTCTCTTCCTCAGCTCCACGTCTTGCCTTCAGCTGTAAGCCACAGACAGGCAGAAAGGGGAAGGGGAATGTTGTCCTTGCATGAGCTTTGGTAGTAGCAGCAGCCAGCAGCAGGATGTACCCAGAAGCCTAGGAGACTTGTTCCCTGCAGTGGGGGCAGAGGGCTACATCAAGGGAAGGATCAGACTCCTCCTAGTTCAACACCAGTGACAGTTAGTGGCAGGATGCACCATGCAGCCTGGGTGCTCAAACCAGGGGGTGAAGACAGAGGCTTCACAGAGGGAAAGAGTAGGTGCCTCAGCACTGTCTGTGCAAACCAGTTAAACAGATGCCTCGGCACAGCTGTGTTGAGCACGTTGCGAGCATGCATGCAGGGATTTTCCCCCGTAGCGCGGGAAAAGTTTTGGTGCACGGTCAGAGCCTGCCAAAATCTTGCAGCTGCACCACCAAGTGCATGCTTGCGATTGGCTCACGATAAATTATGCATACGTGTTGGTCGGCAATTGGCTTGCTGACTGAATAAAGGGCAAATGGCAGGTGGTGGCAGGAGGCTGGTGAGTGCCCCTTTTCCTGCTGCTCTGCAGAAACCTCCTGGGTTGCCTGGTACATCCTGATGCTGGCTTCTGCTGGTTCCAACCTGGTGCTTATGCACAGAAACAAATAGGTTTGTACTGAATTTTGTTAACAAAATGTTTTACATTAATTATTTCACTTTGCTAACTGGTCACTGAAACTGCTATGTAGAATTATGCCAGGTGACTAGTCACCTCAGTTTAGGGCTGTTGCTGACTCTCTTTTAGTTTGTTTTGTTGCTTTTCATTTTAATACAGCCACAATGGTAAAAAATACAAAGAAAGACTCTATTACTAAATCATGTAAAAGAGTAACCCAGAATTACTAATATAGAAGAGGAAAGAGATGATCAGACATGAATAACCACTTTGAGTCAAATATGGTGAAAGTTACCAATAGATGTTTATCCAATGGAATATAACTAGGAAGACATAACCTAAGGGACATCCCCCTTGAGTCATCGAGCAGAAGGCACAGCCACATACTATTTTAATTATTAACATTTAAAAAATGAAAACTGTTCATAGTCATAGATGCTTGCTATTTTAAAGACTTGAGAGGGAATATCTGAATGATTTTCACAGGGATAATAACGGTTAAATGTTGGAGAAGAACATTAATTCTTATCCTATAAAATGAACAAAAACAAACCCATCAATCAACATGTTTGTGTTTTAGTAAAATGAGATAGGACCTGTCCTGTACCATCATCTTCTACAAAAGGAAAGTCAACAGTGGTTGAAAAAGTATTTTGTCAGTCTTTGGGCTATAAAAAGCAACCATGAATTAGCTGGACCACATCTACTTCACCATCAGACCTGCAGAAATCAACTGATCCTCAAAAACTTGTCCAAGCACTCTCGCAGTTTTACAGGTAGCACAATGAAAGATAACACAAAAAACCTTGCTTCTTAGTGGGAGGAGTCATTCTATCTTACTAGATTATTCTAATAAGGGACAGTTTTAAGAACCAGTCCTGCAAACACTAATATTTCTTGACTCAGTGAATGAATTTAAACATAAAACTATAACTTGGTAACTTAAAGGTACAGGACATTTTCATTAATATTTTAACATTGATTTCTGCATTTTTTTTAAATTCCCCTTCATCCATTCCTGAGTTTCTAGTCAAGGACTTTGAAAGGTAATTCTCTAGTCTTTGGCAAACAAAAAGAAGAAAAGAAAAAGAAACAAAAACAAGCATAAAAGAGAAGCTATTAAAAAGCGTTTCTGTTAAATAAAATGTTTTTAGAAAGAGGGGAAAAGTGACAGAGGTTGTAGCTTATTAATATTTTAAAATATATATTATCGATTAATACCGTCTAATAGATTGTTGTATACCTATAGTGTGCCTGTACGTGTGCTTTGATGTGTTCTAAATAGAACGTCAGAGCAGACTTGATTAATTGAATTTGCTCTGCATTCTAATTACAAAAGGTCTAGCATTGCTGCAGTGTCATGTGTATAAGCCCCCAGGAGTTTAAAAAAAGCCACTGGGGCACATAAACTAAAGCTCATTGAATGAGCTTTAGTTAAAGGGTCCTATGGCTATTTTTAAACATACAAGAGTTTAACACAGATGCCACTGTGGCACTTCAGTTAGAGAGGCTCTCTGGGAACTGCTCCAATTAAAATGTCCCACCTCCGAGCATATGTATTGGTACCCTATGCTCTTTCAGGCCTGTACAAACTTTTAGGCAAGCTCAGTTTTATCAGGGGAAGATGTTAATGAAAAATTGCTAGTAAATAGCAATTTCTGAGTTCAAAATTCAGGTTCCTGATAATCACACTATGTTTTCAGATTACATCTGGCACCTTGCACTCTGCCCTGAGCAAGGGGCTACATATAACACTGCTACTATAGTAGAAGAGCTAGGAATAAAATGTGACTCAGTTTGACAGGTTAATTCCTCTTGCATCGCAGGGGAAACAAGTCTGTTTTCTGACAAAGATACCTTCTTGGGCCATTGTGATTGCTGATGCATTGGGATAGGCAAGTGTGAATTCATGGTTCCTCCCACTCCTCATCCTTGTATCATCACTGGTATAGGAATAAGAGCATAGAGGACAACTGGGTAACCTGAAGAAAGGTGAAGCCACCCATCCATCCCATTTTCTTCCTGGTGCAGCCCAGCTCACACCTGAATCCTTTACTAGTAAGCTTTTAAATACACAAACCAATTATTTAAGTGTCAATTTTACAACAAAATTTAGGCTTATTTATACATTAAAAAGGTTCTATGTCACACCAAGCATGTCTATACAAGACACTTACTGCACAGTAGCAAGCCAGTCAAAAATCATGCTAATGTGCTACTGCACAGTGTTATTAGGCTACTGCTCAGTGTCACAAAAACACTGTGTGCCAATGCTACTGTGCATTAAATTTAGTTATTGTGCGTTTCATTAGTACTTCCTTAAACAAGTACTAAACTAAATGTACAGTAACTATTGCACATTAATGAACATGTAGATGCACCCACTATTAGCTTCTGACAAGACACAAAGTACATCATTACATTCTCAAGGCTCCACAGAGTTAAATACTTCAGCTTAATTTGGTCATGGGAAATAAGTATGCTAAACAATAGTATCATCAGATTAAGCCTTCAAATTTGAAGCCCCACAACAAAATTCTAATTCAATGCTATTACCTTAGATGATGCTAACGGGCTCCTGGTATTTAGTCCATTGAAGCATAATATGGTATCCTCATCGTAAACGTAAACCACTTGTCAACATCAATATTAAATTCAGGTTGAGATGATTTCTTTTGTTTTAAAATTTGTTTATACTCTTTCAAAATACATTAAGGAAAATGTCAGAGAGAGCAAAATAACAAAACTGCTTTAACTTCTTATTTAACAATTGTAATTCATTTATTTAGACTGAGAGTTGTCACTAGGAGGTACACAAGAATAATGGATCTCAAAAACAGGCTGCACGGCTGGATGAATACATTAGTATTTTGATTCAGAGCATCTTCCTATCTTGGACCTGGAAGAAGAATTCTTATATTTGGAAAGTGATGGGAATTATTATATTTCAGACTCTAAGCCCTCAAGATTCATATCCCCTTCTCATTTTATTTGAATAAATTTTCTTTCCTATGTCCCTGGAGTTATGTAACAAGCCCATCAACTTACTGTTTCTCTGTAGTGCTAACAAGGCAGACCCAATGTTTCAACTCCAAATCCTTTTGGAAACAGCATCAGGGGAGGCATAAACAGTCATGGCCTGTTTATGCTGCATTCCTACCTATCGTGTTTCCATAGACAAAGCACCTGCTCAACTCTTATTCCAGAATTAAAGTATAAGAAGTACTTCAAAATCATTACTGCCCCAGAATAAAGTAACAGGTAGATCATTCAGTAACTTGAAGATGGGTCTAGTAGTAATTGCTAAGTAAGTAGACATCTGCTGCTGCTGTTCAAAGACATAGTTAGTGAAGAATATGTCAGCAACATGCAGCATGAAAAGCCTTATTGGGAGATGGAGCCTGCCATCGCTCCAATAGAAAAGAAAAAGCCATGGTCTTTCGTTCAAAGATATGTCTGAAGGGAAAAGCTAGGACCTGTTATAAGCAGAATGGAGAAGTCAAAAGAGCAGGAAAGCTCAACTAAGGGGCAATCAACGTTCAAGCAGAAATGTCCCTAACTCTGGCATATAGGATGAGGAAGCAAAATTAAAATAAATTTAATATTAACTGTAAGGAAGAAGGCATTTCAGTGCTGGATAATTTGGCTAGTATTCAAAGGATTATTTGCTTTGCATTTTCTAGAGCAAAACGAGTGCAGTTTGGTGGGTAAGTACAACCTGAATTTGTGATGTTGAAAACTGTATTACTGCAACTTCCTCCTTTCCACTTAATTATGGAGTTTTAAAGCTTTATCTCTGGGGATAGAAAATGAACAGAAGTTCAGAGCTTGAATCCAAAGGAAACAAGGAGGAAAGAATCCAAGGAGCGAATGCTCCTCTGCCAACCTCCTCCCCCTCCAAATACTTGAATTCTTTAATCAAAGTATCTGAGTTCAGACGCTTCCAGCGCCTATTCCTTCTTCAAACATACTGCAAACATCCAGGCAAGTGGTAAAGTGCACTTTGTGGAGTCGCAAAATGTGCTTTGTGGTGCCACAACGCATGTGGCACATGTGAAAGGGTCCTACTTTTCTTCCCCTTCCCTCTAGTCACAGGTTGTTAAAAAGAGGTCTTCTGCCATCTGTCTGCATGTGTGCTGCAGGGAGATGTATTTCGTATTCAACAGATTTTTTTTTGCCCACTGTATATAAGGGAGGAGGAAATAAAGGGTACATTTGGGTCTGCTTTTAGCTTTTTAAAGTTCTGTTTTTAGATGTAGCAAGACACATTCCTCCTTAACTGAACAGAAGTCTTCATTACTCAATATATTCTTACAGTTTCTTTTTTTCTTTTCATGTGAATGAAAGGAAACATAGAAGGATTAAGAGTGCACAGAGAATCAAGCTTTCAAGGTTCAATCTCTGGGCACTGATATAAGTAATATTTATTACATGAGTGTCCCCTTGAAATCTCTCTACAACCATGCCCTGGCAGAAGTGCACTGCTGAAAAGTACTTTAAAAATGTCCAATTATGTGAAAAACTAACCCTCATTATGTAAGGGTTCATATAAAGACACTCTAAAGTAGAGCATCTTCTTTAACTTCTGTCTGATCAGGTCTGGGCTGCCTCCATTACTGTCTGTATGATGGGAAGGGGAGAAGGGAAGGGATGGGATGAAGTTCCAGGCTGGGGTTCGCCCAGCTTACAATGGGGAGGGGTGTGGGTTGAAGCCCCTTCACCTCCAATCTACCCCTTCCCTGCTTCTAGTGCAGGCTAGGCAAACCTCATACTGGAGCTCCATCCCCCCCACTTGTTCCCCTTCTATCATGAGGAGAGCACCAGAGCTGGGAAGGTGGAGCAGGGCTAGGGGAGAGAGGCTGAAGACATGCAGCTTATCCTGGATCAGCTCCAAAGTGGATATCAATACCCCCACAACCAACCCCCCCAGTGACTGTCTATTGGGTCTATTGGGTCAAGGGAAGTTGTTGTAACTCATGGCACATTTTGTGAAGTGCCAGGTGTTACACAGGGAAGCTGCACCACTGTCAGTGCACTCTGAGAGACTAAGCCAAAAACATCTCCAAAGCCAGGCCAAAGAAAAACATGTTGCTCAATACAGTTCAAATCTCTGGTGAACTCCTCTAGATAACTTCCCCCCGCCAGCCATTTCTTTTTGTATGCCCTTTCTCCCTGTGGTAGCGTTGTTCCTCAAGAAGAAGAGTGTTTCTAGCTAAGTATAGTATTATAACAACTCAAACAGAAAAAAAGAAGACTCGAAAGAAATGTGAGAGAAATGAAAGGAATGTTAAGTGGATAAAACGAAAGACAGAATAGAGAAAAGTGCATTAAAAGATTATATACCTTAAATGAAAGAGGAAAAAGAATTTGAGAAATATATGAAGGACAAATTGACTTAGCAAGATAGGTCTTCATTTTTTACTAATACTAGGGTTTCCCACCTTGTTGCTTATGTAAACTGAGCTGGTCTTCTCCCTTTTTGTTCCTATATCTCGAGGTATCAATCTGGTCACTCAAGATGTAGGTGAGGGAAACAAAAAGGCTCACCTGGTGGGTGCTTAGTTACACTAGGAGCAAGACTGCTGGCTTGGACCACTGGCCAGAGTGGTGGCAATGGCTCTAAACTGGAGCAGCCTACCCGGAATGGCAAGAGTAGCAGAAGGGAGAGGCTTTCCCAGTTTGGAGGGGAGAGCAGAGGCTTCCCATAGTTGTCTGTTGCAAGGTCAGGGGGATCCAGGGCAGACCTGTCAGGCAGGCCGCACCCTCTCGGCAACTGCTTGTGTGTGATGATATTTCATTTTTAATGTTTTAAATTAAACAGTTTCTTATTCTACTGCTTTGTGTAAACTGCCATCACCAAACTACAAAAGGAAAAAGAAAAAATCCAACACTCAATAGTGTCTTTTTCTAAGCATTTAACTCCGACATGCTATGGAGGCTGTTAAATAATTGCATACATCACTAAATCCCAATTGAATTATTTAATCACCTTTCTTACTGGATTTTATGTCAGTCCAGCTCTAATCCTGCGTGATCAAAGTGCACTCCATGACCCTGATTTTAGTGGAAAAGATACTCTTGTATTTTTGTTTTTAAATGTTTTTTTACTAAAAATATGACACTACAATTATTGTTAGTTAAAATATTTCCCAATGCTTTAGTGTTCAGTCCAATAAAATAAAACGTCAAAGAAAAAAGATGCAGTGGGAAGTTGAATGTCTTATGTTGAAAAATTCCATAAGGATTACCTGCAATATTCATTAATATCTTTGGTTTTAAGAGAGAGAAATTTGGACACAGATCTAGCTAATGACTTGCGCTGAAAAGATGTTTCAGATGGTCTTCAGAAAAAAGCACATTTTAGCAACCTTTGCAAGAGCAGCATGCACATTTTAACCATGGTCATTGTAAGGTAACTTGGTTTAAACATTCATACAAGTCTACTGTTTTGTATTTACCCAAAAGTAAAATGACTCGAGTCAGCAGCATGTTTAAGAGTACTGCCGTAATGGCCAGCACGGAATGCATTATGAACATAAAGTAAAACTAAAAACTAAGTGTCGTCAGCAGATTCAACAAGCAAAAGTTAAGCTTAGATTCCCACGTGCACATTCATATATACAAACGTCTCATATATTGTATCATTCAGAAGGGGGAAAAAAATGAATCAAAATGAATTCAGGAAATAAGGAAGATTAAATAATTCAACAGCAGTCTAATGGGTTAAAGACACTATTTTATAGTCTCTCTGCGGGTCTGTCTACACATTCATTAATCCACCGTAATTACTGTGCATTAAGTTAGTGCCCATAATAACAGGTACTAACATATTGTGCCATAAGTGGTGCTACTGTGCAGTAGCACCAGCACACTTTTTTGTGATGCCTATGCACAGTAAAATAATGCTACTGCACATTAGCATGGTTTTGGCCTGCCATGCTAATGGTCAGTAAAATTATTCTACTGTATTTAGTATCTCGTATAGATATACACTGTAATGCCTAAATTGACTACTTAAAAAGAGCCAATATTATGGTTTAAAGTGACTTATTTTTCTTTGGTTGTGTTCAGGTTTTTGTGATTTTGTAGGAGAATTCATACAAATAGTGGGATAAGAAAAATTCCAACCCAAATATAAAAAAATTCTACTACAACAATGTAGCTGAACACGGTGTCTAAATGCTACAACTTCCATAAAAAGAAAAATGTGAAGTAATAACCTGTTAATAAGAGAAGAAATATTCAAATGTTGATGGGTAACTTGTATTCTTTCTTATTTACAGCTTCAGTTAAATGCAGAGTATGTTGAGGTGCTCAGCAATTGGGACTATATGGCCCCATATTTAATTTTTCTTAATTAGAAGGCTAGATAGGTCTACTAAGACTTTACACATGGATACATGTTCTGTATCCAAAATTGACATTTGATATTTATATCATTCTTTCATTATCCAGCTATATTTGAAGAATTAAATGAAGATGACCGATTAGCTTTACATACATAGGTTTCTACTACAGATATTAGACACACTGAATAAAGGTGAGGAGGATGAATATGCAGAATGCTACACTCTGTGGTCTGTGTTTGGAAAATGCATGTGTATTTTGGAAGGCAGTTTTCTGCGACTGGTGAATTTGTGGGCAAAATAATCCTCTAAGGAACTCCTATACTTTTTACATAGCTGTTCTGCTTACTTTTTATCTCTACATAAATGCTTAAATGGGCTGGAAATTTAGACCTAAACATTTGTTTGCTATTTTCTTGTTTTGAAGATTATCTATCTATAGATAAAGAGATACATAAATCCTTTAAAATGATTTTAAAAGACTTATTTTTTCCCATTGTTCCACCAAAGGATGAACACTATTGCTTTTATCTTTAAACAGTCTAACATATGCACACCTTAGAAGTCTCATCTAGTTTCTGATTAACGTTAATAGAGGCTGCATATTTAACATACTTTTACATATTTTCTCAACAGCTTCCCAGAGTCTCTCTCTTGCTCTGTTTCAGATTTTGGCAACTATGATCTTGAAAGTTCTATCTTACGAGTAACTAATCTACTTTGATTTTAATTTACTATCAAAAAATCCTAAACACCAAAAATTGTACCATATTATGTTCTTGAACCCTTAGAAAAGAGTTTAAAAATTATATTTCCTTGATCTTGCAAGTTCCACTTTTTTCTGTTTAAAAATAGTTGCCATACTGCCACCTTATGGACAACTTAGATTTTAAACAGATGAGGATGTTTTCATTGCAACTTGTCTCTCACTGCTCAACCGTAGAGTCCGTGTTTCTAAATATTAAATAATGAGTTCATGTTAAACCCACAGGAATTCCAGGTTCAGACATAGAGCATGGCCAAGTCAGTTGCCTATTTTTTTCAAAATGAGGCAACAGAGTACAGTACATGACATCTTATGCCAGTAAAATTAATAAGGTGATTTCTACAGATAAGAAGGGAAATTATACAGGTGACAGCTACCAGTTGTTTGGTAGTGACAAACCAAACTACATGCACATCATTTCTTCTACTAAATACTCAAACCTAACACAACAGTGAGGCTGATTTTAACACAACACTGTTAGCAGAAAATAATGGACTCAAATACATTCATAGTTCCTCAAATGGAAGTTCAGAAGCTCACGTTCAACACAAACATGCATTTCCACCATCTTTCCCTTTACACTTAACATGCGTGACATACCTTTCAGAGTGAAAGCTTAGAACAAAGATCTTAATTATTTTAAAGTCTTACCAGGGTATTAGAGACCTTATTACCTGGTCCACAAACAAAATGATGACAACAAATCAAAACATGCAGTTTTTCTCTATTGTTTTCTCTTTTCAAAATCTTCTGTATTGGGTTTTGGCAAATAAATGTATGTGTTGTTTC
>JAGPOW010003395.1:19260274-19277194 GCA_030014935.1 Caiman crocodilus
AATTGCACCTCACTGCGACTGAAGATTTCACAGTCATGTCTTTAACATTTATTTTTGTTCTAGTAACATGCCTAGCTATTGCGTACAGGGTGGGGAAACAGGATGGAGTGCCACAAAGGTGGTGTTAGTGGAAAAAAATGCAAAAAAACAAAGGACAAAAAAAAGTTTATTTTTGCAGTAAGTGGGACGATTCATGGGAAATAAAGACCTTTCAATTGAAGATTATTAATTTATAACTGCAGCATTGGAAGGTCTAATAAGGAAGCTGTAAATAAGCAAATTACCAGCTGACAAAAAAAATTATCACTATTAAATTAAATGAGCATCCTTTAGGCAAGCTAATATTTTGTTTGCCTGGAGGCTGCTTCAAAAATGAACCGCACAAAAGAAAATCAGAGAATTTTTTTTAAAGGTTTAGTCTGTATGTTTAGACTAACTTGAAAAATAAACTTTCATACTCAAAGCACAGTGTTAGTTGGAACAAAGTAACAGCGTGATGGGTGACCTCCCTGGTACAACACAAGATTAAACAGATTCTTGTACAGCTATTTCTCCCCCTTCTTCCTTTAAAGGTGACTTTTACATTGTAAAAATCAGTTAGAACATGCGTGTCTTCCGAAGGTCAAACTGTAGAGTGCTTTTTATCATGAAACAGAGGGAGATAAAAGCTACTCAGTGATTTATGTTTGCACACTGCACGGGATGTCAGCTATGAAATGTAACCTTGGTCAGCTCCGCAAACAGAACTGACTCAGGAGTACCCTTAGTGGCCAGAATCACAGCTTTTCCTCAGTAGTTCATACAAGGTTCAGCATTACTAAGGCAAAGACTATGTCGAAATAAAAGCTGGGGGGTTTTTTTATTCTATTTGATTTTGAAAACTTTCCCCTCCGCCCATTTTTCGTCCAATTCAATTTGAAATCAGTGGCATTCAGAGGCATGCTTAGAAAAATGATACGGATAGTACCTTTTGTGTGTGTGAAAGTACAGAGAAATCCAACAGTCGATGACTGTCTGTTTGGGTTTTTTTAATATACTTCTTTAAAATATCCTCTATTCTTGAGCACAATTCTACTCTGTTAATTCTGTTAGCTAACCAATTTATACGAGTCCAGTTGCACTGTGTGGATAAGTTACAGGGAAGGACAATTCTAGATTTGCATGTAGGCTAAGTAAACAAATTGGTTTTGTGAAATGATACTATATTGCATGCTGAATATCTCTGCTCACCCTCACTCCATTACTCCCTACGTACAACAGTGAGTTGAGCACGAACTTTGAAGAAGCAGAGGAAATGCCATACCTTATTAGATCAGTGATCTATCAAAATAGCATCCCACCTACAACAGATGCTTAAGCAAGAAACAATAAGAAACAAAATAGTGCCTTAAAACAATTAGAGATTTAAGTTGTCCAGAGGAGAAAATTCTATTAAACCCACTGTAGTCTGGTTATGCCTTGAAACAGGAATTGTATTAAACCCTTATGTTTCAATACCTTATACTTTTAAAACCTAAATAATGTCACTGTGGATGTTCTTCCCATTTCCCAAATACATATCTAAGCCTTGTATTGAATTGCCCTCAATGTCCACATGAAACCCTTAAACCAAATTAAACAAAGCAAAGGAAAACAAATCCCTATTGCTGCAATCTTAAATGTTGTTAGTTTTCTGCCCTGATTTCTATCATCTTGCAAGTTTGTAAAGCGCCAGTGTACTTATAGGGTTTTTCAGAGCATATTTCAACAGAATAATTCATCAATACTAATTTTCCTAGAAGTCTCTGAGACAGGAACAGAGAAGTTGGTGCTAAACCAAGAAGAGGAAGAGATAAGAGACCCTGACTCTTAGGAACTTCATTTTTACAAAGGAATAAATCAACATCTTCTCAAGACAACTGGAGAACTAGTTCAATCTAATTCCCCAGGTATTCGGGGGAAAAAAGGGAAAATGTTAAAATAACAATTCAAGGGGAGGAGATAAAGCCTGCCCTATTCTATCAAAGGTAGGTGTCTAGACTACATAAAGTAAAAATGAAGACCCAAATAGGGTGAATGTAGAAGTGTTGTCAACCCAGAAAAGAATCGAAATCAGAGAGGAGAGAAAGTGCCTTTGCTCTTCCTCAGTGGTGTTGGGCAATACACAATGCTACTATTATTGGCCTAAGTAACTTGGCCAATTTCAAACATGCCCACTGTCTGTCTGATAGGTCCACAGCTAGTGTGTGTACTTAGCTACTAATAAAAAGAGGTCAAATAATAAATGCTAGGACTCAGTCGTTGCCATACCTGAGGGTCTGGATGCATATATAATAGTTTGAAGCAAGAACTGGATTTGTATTAGCAGTACAAGGATGATTTGAGCTACTAGGTATTTCAAACCTTTGTAAACATGCCCACTGCAAACTAAAGGACTCCTGAATGCTCAGAGTGGAACATCCAAGCAGTTAATAAACCTGGGCTTCCTGCACTAGAATCTGACTACATGCAACTGAGGCAAGAGTGCCTGCCTGTAACTGCAGAAAGATTGAAACAATTACTTTGACGGGACAATATCATGGTTAAGCTCAAGAGAGCGAGGAGGAAGCCAATCCTATGCCAGCTCCTCAGCTTAGGAGAAGACAAATGCAGTAGGCTTGGCCTATTCATCCGCTTAATCAGATACCTGTATTCCTGTGGTCATGTACTGGACGCCCCTTGTTGCTACTGTTGCTGAAGTAAAGGGGGAGCCAGCTGTGCTAGAGCTGCTCCCTTCAAATGCGTGGGACCACCGTGCAGAGGCAGAGGCACGGGTTACATCATGCTGTGGTGCATTGATGGACTCAGATTCTTTGAACTGGGAAACTGTGCACTTGAGAGGCAGATAATGACGCTGCCTTCGCCATTGGCGCCTGAAGACACTCTGCCAATTAAATTCCAATGCTTCCACTGATACAGGAGAAGCACAATACAAAGCACTCTTCCCACATCATTAGAAAATGCTTGTGCAGTTCCAAAAGTGGGCTTGCCCAACCTTCAATTTCTCTGCTTTTCTGTGTCCTTCAGCCAAATTATAATAGCCACTTGCTCAGGTCCAGGGCTCCAGCACTCCCCCAGTCTTTTTCGACACTCACGTGTAGGATGAGTGTCATTTTACCAATAATATATGTTCTGCAAAGGAGTGCCAACACTGAACATTCATTCCACCATCTAAGTCCTCCAACCAGGTAACCACACAGGAAAGAAACAGAAAAGAAAATGCCGCTCAATAATCTGGACTTGTATGCAAATACTTCTTTGAAGCCAGTTATCAGCAAATAAATAGCTTACAACTGCACAAATATAAACAATCTACAGAAGTGTAAATGAAATCCCTAAAATTAATTTGCATTGTGCACACAAGGATTTGCATGTTAAATATAAATATGTATTCCTCTACCACAATACATTTGTAATATACAGGCCTTCCTTCTGACAGATATCACATCCATTTTGCTATTTAAAGCAACTTAGGACAGTATTCATTGTTTATTAATGTTTTTTTCCTATAATTTCCCCCTAAGCTCTACCTTGAAGAACTATTTACAAAGAATATCACCTCTGGAGAGATTTTAAAAAACATAAATTACCCGGGCTTATGCAATAGGCAGAAAAGACAGAGTACCTTCATATTTTCTACGGAAATCATTAATATTCTACAAAAAGCAAGGGAGAGAAGAGCAATTAAAAAGACATTAGAAAAGGGGAATCTAAATAGTACTGAATTCCTACAATACACCCCTCAATCAAACAAATATTTAATATTTTGTTTCCAGCTATTTTACCTGATAACCATGTTTATTTACTGTCTTATACTAAAGGCATTTTTTTTTTTTTGAAAGATTTACAAAGCCACAGGCTTATCTAGGACTGCTGTGAAATGCAGCTCTCTCCACTGGGTTTAATGGAGAATCATGTGATGTTCTCAGAGGGGTAAACTCAAAGCTTGCTTGTAAACCATGTCTTAAAAATACATGCTTTAAAATTTACTGGGGGAAGGGCTTCATGTTAACTGTAATTATGGCTTGTAATTGCCCACTAAATTAAAGAAAGACACTTTTCATACCCACACTCTGTTAGTTACATAAAATCTAGAAGTGTTTTATGAGTCTCCTTTAAAATAGCAATTAGTATATTAGTGCTTAAAAACAAGTTTGCCTTTGTCTGGGATTTGTTACTTCTAATAAGATCACATAATTATTCCTACTATTTTGGAACAACACTTCACTTGTTTAGTCCTTGCTGCTCACACATGGCTAACTGGATTTGAAATTTTCCCATGATTATTTAATTATTTGTAATCAATTAAACTAATTTACACTAGTGCAAGGAGGATGTAAAATGCTATTTTTCAAATCTACTTTACCCAGATGGTACAAGAAAATGGAAAGAAAAATCAAGCCACCAAAGTATTCTATTAGATTTATGAGATGCATTAGGATGGAAGAGAAATTGATTTGGGGGGAGAATGTGATTCAGGGGTATTTTGTAGTTTAACACAAAAATAAGGAGGAATGCGATCCTATTTTTTTATCCATTTTTACTGGAATGATTACCAATGTATAGGGTGTGGAACTTTCCAGAGACTGCTTATGACTTTTCAGCTTAGAAAAAAAATATTTGGGAGGGGAATGGGGGATCGGGTGGTGGATAGGAAGGGGGAAGGATGTATTATTTACTATTTCTCACAATTCTAGATCTAGAGGACATAAAATTAAAATGTAGGTTGTAGGTTTAACATTTTTAAAAAGGAAGTTCTCTCTCACATAGCAAAGTAACTAACCTGTGGCATTCATTGCTGCAAGAAGTTATGGAGGCTGGTAGCTTAGCCCATTTCTAAAAGGGCTGGACCAATTCTTGGAGGAAAGGTCGATCAGCAGGTATTGAACAGAATACGTAAGGTTGAAGCATCTGAATGCTGGGCTTAATATCCTATATGTTTTAAACTTAAGGGACATAAAGATTCTGGTTGGGATAATCTGCTGTTCTTGATGGATGAACAAGGTGACACTTGCTTTACACTGAAGCCATTATTAAACAGAATAGATTACAGCTTCAAAACAAAGGGCATCTATACATGTGCTCCAGAGTGGAGAGTGGGGGTGGCGGGGGTGGGATGCTTTAATTACAGCAACTCTGAGAGCCACTCTAATTAAAATGCCTGTAGCATCATGCGTATTCAACGTACCATGTGTCAAAATGGTGGCAGGGGTACTTAAATAAAGCTCGATCGACGAGCTTTAGTTAAGGTACCCCCAGTGCCATTTTGAAACACGGAGACGCTGAATGCATGTGATGCAGAGACTGCTGGAGCATGCTAACTAGCATGCATCAGATTCACAGCAGGCTCAATTAATCAAGTCTGCTACAATACATGCATTGGAGCAGAACTCCGGTACATGTATGAGGGCCCAAAATCAGGAATAAAATTGAGTTTAATTGAACGTGTGAGAAATTTTAAATTATTTTCATGAGATTTTAACCAGAAATTATGAACATTCAGAGACAGCTGCCTCACCAGATTTCATTACTTTCAGGGGGGAGCTTCAGAGACTAGCTGTCCTCATGATTCTTCCAACAACTTTGCCCAACTCAAAAGAAAACAGCCTTCAGCTATATCCAGGTTGGAAACAGATCAAATATTTTTCAAGCCCCAAACCAAAACTATACTGGCAAATTAGAGTCTGGAAATTTATTAAAACAAACACGTAAATGAACTAAATTAAGATGTTGTTGACACACTTTGTGACACGCCCTGACTCTGGGTTTCAGTTAGATGCACTTTTAGACAAGGTTGTTCTCACACCTTCAGAATTGCCCTTCAGGTCCAAACCTCTCTCTGCCATCTGCTGCTTGGCCACTGAGAGCAGGATGAAGTGCTCCAAGGTCATGTACCTTACCTATGACGCCTCAGCTTCATCCAACTCTTATAGATCTTGCCAGCTCTTAGCAGAGGAGATTTTGGCAGCTAGAAGGATCACATCCTTGTCTGGTCACATGCTCAGAAATGATAAACCCCTCCCTTCTGTAGAAAAGGCCTGCCTGTACCGTCATCTTTGCCACTGAAAATACCAAGTTATAAAGGATAACAAAAGGATTTATTATAAAACAAGAGCAGATATAAGAAATCAGTAACCGCATGCTGAGATGCAGGAAGGCATATAAGAATACAGAAACAAAAGGAAATATCACCACAATAATCTGATATTAACCCGTACCTTAAAGTTAAGAACGCAGCATCTACACAGCTCAACAGGTTAGAAAGTAACTACTGCCTCTGACCTTTCTGTCAGGGATCCCTGCAACTTTTTTTGTCCACCTATTACATTCAGCCAGCTGCATAAGTGACCAAAGCACCTCCTGTCCAGGAAACTTTAGACCAGTGGTTCTCAACCATTGGTACCTTATATACCACCTGCTGATCAACGCGGCAAAGCACAAACTGAAGTCCCACTGTGTCACTTCTGGTTTCACTGCTGTGAGCCACTTTTTCCTCGTGAGCCATGGCTTGGGGCAAAGAAGCCTGTGCAGGACCCCCACTCCCTGTCTCACAGCACGCTGATGCACCAGATGTGGCAGAAGGGGCAGTGGTTGGGCCTTCCAGCCTGAACAGGGAAAGACACCTCCGACCCACCGGGCAGGGGGACAGGCTAAACTCAAAACATGGCACCTGCATACCCCTGCCCTTGCCTCACATACCCCAGGGGTACGTGTACCACAGGTTGAGAAACACTGCTTTAGACAAACACATGCTCTTCTGGCAAGGCTTAAGTGTGGCTTCTCATCTGTCCATTTACATACTATAGTTTCATAGTAACTAGGGTCAGAAGGGGCCTAGAGCAGGCCATCTAGTCTGACCCCCATACACTATCCATTGAAATCTTGGGGAACTCATTCTATATATTGGACTCTTAGTGAGCTCTCATTCACACCAGGGCCCCCTCTACACGTTACGTGGATTGCAGCGTTAGCTGGTTAACTTTGCAATTACCGGGAGCCCAGCTATATGTGCAAAGTAGCTATCACACAATAAAAAGCTCCAACCAGCTATAAAGTTATACTTCAAACATGTGTACTAACTTTATAGTTGGTTGCTATTGACCTTTAATCTGCATGTGCAGCATGGTCTCCCCTGCTACTAAGCACCCCATCATGGCTTGCTGTGATATTTTGGCCCTGGGGATTTCACACTGCTCAGGGTGAGGGAGAACCCCTGTGGTGATCGCCCAGTCCCGGGGGTTTCCCTGCATCCCAGGGATGGAGGGAATCACCCCTGCAACAATCCTTCAGCCCCAGGGGTTTTGGTCTGAGGCAGGGAGATTGCCACATTGGTGATCCTCTAGCTCCTGGGGTATGTGGGGTGCCCCCACAGTGGGGATCCTGCTTCTTTCCAGTGCAGGGGGAGTCCAGGATCAGGGTTCCCCTGCACCAGCAATAAGTCATGATGGGATCTAGTGCACAATTGCGTGAATCATGCATTAGAGTCCATCATGCCTTCACCTGCACATGGAGATGGAGCCCAGAAGTCCTTCCTGGTCTAATTATAACCAGTAGAATAATTACAGCCTTTCAGATATAGCCCAAGGATACAATTTCATATTTAATTTCCCCACTGTGATAATTGTCTTTTCCTGAATAGACTGAGTATCCAGGTGTTGTTCTCCCTACAGGCCTCTCCTTTCAAAATGTAAATTCTCCAGTGTCTGGAAGGGCCTAGTTCAAGGGCCTCAGACCATATTTTCAATGGTCTATATGACTGGTCATTAAACATGTCCATGTCAGATGTTAATTCTCACAAATTATTTATCTCAAAGTGAATAGGGCAAGAACACTTCAGTTAATTACTGCCCTACTGAACTGTCTCAGCCAAAATATAAAACAGCAAATTTACATTTATATCACATAGCATAATTTATCCAGCCATGATAATGATAAAGATAAATCCAATTTGAAGCTACCTATATGTGAAGACTATGAATGCCACATTAGTAAAAACAAACTCAAGTAAAACATACATGACATCTCATGAACACCACATGTATTGTGGGTTCATGACGCTTATTCTGAAATATTTCATAATTCACATTTTGACATGCATACAGATTGTGAAGTTTTTCATTATGATATTACCTGTACAGAAGATGAGACTATAAAACACCGTGTAGTGTATCGGAATGAATGCAGCTGAAAATGCATTGATATGTAAGGCAGGTAGAGCACAATGAAAATGATATCAATCACAGCAATGTATCTCTCAACTTTAAGAAACTGCTAAATATAAATGTTCTAGCGGAGGGTCAGCCTACTGGAACAGCTGCAGCAGGGTGACATGTTGTAGCAACCAGGTCCAGGGTGACCAGGTGCACTGTTGTTACTAGGACTCCTGGGATGGGACACTGACTACATCCCAGTGGGAGTTCCCCTCTAGTTGATTAACGGAGGTGGCATTACCAGTGTCCTTGGAGGAGACCATATTTTCTGCCTGCTAAGGGAAAGGGGGAATTCTGCAGATGTAATCAGAAGAAAAATTGATGGGGTGACAGTGCTGTGATGTGTGAAACAAGCAAGAAGAGAAAGATAACACCATTAATAAAAATAAAAGGTTTTTACGAAAGTGGACTACACTAAAGAGAACAGGCATTCCAACAATTACACAACTTGCTCTTCAAAGTAGATTTAACTTTAAAATACTTGGCAATTGACTCCTAGAACAACATCTGAAGATACAGGCCCTTGCCTTTTATATTTCAAGAACTTAATATAAAATTTACCTATACTATTAACAAAAACTGGAGTTTATATTTTAACTTGTTTTTTTTAAACTAACCAACCAACCAACCAAAAACAAAATCACTAAATGTTTTTGCTTGCTGGAAAAATTATACATAATCTTATTTTCTTTTTAGTACCCACTTTATAAATCACATTTTTTAAAGAATTATACAAAAAGGGTACCACTTAGCACAATTTTGTTACTGTTGGTCCAAACACGCAAAACGGAAAGATCAGTCAACCAAACAAACATCATCAACATGCATTCTTCTTAATTTGCAAAATTATACAGTATATTTGGATTTTTTCCCCCTTCTTGAACACCATCTGCAGTATTTCAACCATGTAAAACACTTTTTAGTGCCATAGGGAGACTTATATAATTTGCATTAAGTTTCCCTGAGAGTGGTGCAAATGGTTTGTTATGACATATTTAATCAAGTTAACGGCTATTAACTCTTAAAGTCAGCACAGGAAATACTTATACGGTACAGAACGTTCTATGAATTTGCCTTCACTAAAAATAATCAGAGAAATCTCCTAGCGTAAGTTAAGCATAACTTACTGGCTAACCAAGGAAAATGCCTGGAGATGGTCTAAACATCTAACTTCTACAGGAAATATTTGGATTTATATTTGTACCAAATGGATCAATGCCAAAGTAAAACAATCTTCATTCAGGGCTTCTGCACACAGTGCGATGTTCTACATTGTAAGCCATTGAAAATGAAACTTTTTAAAAATCTCATTTCAAAACAGCATTTGATGTTTAAAAAATTGATATTTAAAAACTTTTTTTTGGGGGGGGAGATTAAACAAAAGAATGTGGTCCTTGTATGGGCCTCTGAGAGAGAGAGAGAAAAAGAGAGAGAGAGAGAGAGTACACTGTCCTCCTCATGGGCTCTAGGTCCCTAACATCACCTGAAGTGTGAGGCTTGTACTCTTGCTGTTACCTGCTCTGTAGTATATTTAACTATTTAGTGTTGTTCAAGTGACATGGCCATGCTAACATCACTGGCACATAACTATTCCTTACCAATAAGGAAAGCACACCTTGCTGTAGGCTACCAACCTAGACAGCCACAGCTTTTGTTCTAGGCTCAAACAGAATTTGTTTTAAGTAGCTCAATTTTTCCCTAAGGCTAAGTACAGACAGTCAAAAAGTCAAAGGCTGAATTGATTCCGTCTTCAAAGGTTAGTCTAAGTTTCATAGACTGAACAGATAAGCAAATGAACAGATATTCACTTTTGACTCTAGAACTGCAGCCACATGCCTGCAATGATGTAGGCCACAAGCTGGGGGGAGCTAGAGCGCACCTCCCTGTTCAGCTGGAGCAGACAGCTTGGGCTAAGGCTAACCTGCCCATCCTGAAAGAGAGGGCTTGCAGGGGAAGCACAAAGCATCCTGGTTTGCTGGGGGTTAACTGGATCTAGAGGAAATCTGGGACAGAAGTTCAATAAACTGATTTAACCTAAATCAGTTAAGAGTGATACTACAGCCATCTGGGTTGATCTTACACCAGTTTTGGCCATTTTGGAAGTGGTTAATTTCTGCTGTGTTATAGAATTGAACTGGTTTCTGATCACTTATACCAGTTTGTGTGTAACATCTGTCCCTAGCCTAAATGATGCTACAGACTGCGTCAACCATTCAAAGCAATGTAAATGGTCAACAAGGATATACAATATACAGGGATGCTAGAAAACCAGTAAGTCAAAGAAAGTGTCTCCCTGTAACTTTCTGGCCTCAGCAGGAATGTTCTCTCAATATGCAGTAGATAGGATTGTAGTCATTATTCATCAGTAAAGGAGAGGAGTGATGGAAGGGCATTCAAAAAGAAAGATAAATAAATATATCAAAGAATTAGAAGGAGAAAGAACTGTGATTTTTTTTTAGCACAGTGATTTTTTACATGGAACCAGACAATTGGTTAAGTTAACAAAAGCATTAAGAATAACTTTTATTGCATTCTTTAGACCTTTATCTACCTCTCCCTCCTCTTCCCCAATGATGACAAATCGTTCTGAGAAACAACAAAGCCATTCACTGGAAGTTCATACATGAATTCAGACAGACTTGGGGGTATAAAGTATAGCCGAATTTCACCAAATTTCCTATAGCTACTGAAATTGTTTATTGTCACAACTGCAGTGCCCTTCCCTGGCATTTGCCTTTCTACTCTAATAGGCATTAACTCAGAAAGAAGTTGTACTGATTGTAAACCATGTTAAAGGTGGGAATGGTTACAGCGCGAACGAGTCACGGCTTCTAAAACTGCAAGATTATTAGAACTGGACTTCCCAGTGACCATTATTCTGAGAACTATTCTGATACTTCGCTCCATTTATCAAGGTTTTGGCTAAATTGAACAGTTTCAGTACAACAAGTAATGGGGAGGGGGGAGTGAGAGGAGGAAATAAATCACAACACAAAATAGCATTGCCATTTGGTGGTAGTGTGGTCTGTATTGATGAAAAGGAATAGCTTGCATCTGGTTCTGTTGCAAAGTATCCTATTGCTCCTATTCTCACCATGGGATTGCCCCTTTGCAACAGAACTTGAAAAGCTGATTTGCATGTGAAATTGCAGAACAAGAAATCGTCCACGGACTGGATTGTGTTCAGTATGTTCTGCAGATTCTTATCCCAGTACCTAGATTAGCTTTTTTTACTTCCTTGCTCTACGGGTTTGTTTGTTTGCCTCAGCACTACCTCCTTTTCCGCTACCCCTATCTTTTACATTCAGATCACTCTCTGTATACGATAGCCTGATCTGTCCATATATTTTCATAACATAACACAAATTCCTGTTCATGAAAGCTTATGCATCTCTGACTCAGTTAGTTTATAAGGTGCATCTCTGCCCTCCCTTCTAATAGACTAATTGGTAGGGAACTCATCTGGAAAGGAGGAGAATTAGTTTCATTCACATCCTAGCTCAAATCAGCCAGACCCACAGCTTGAACCTAACCTTACACATCCAAGGATAAAGCCCAAAACACTAAACTGCTTAGTATCCTGGCATATGTAGGCAATGTGTGACTGTCTCCAAAATGCTCAGAAATTCCATATAGGAACCGAGAAACTTGTCCTAATAAAAGTACTGGTGATAATGGTATGTTTTTTTCAAAAAGCTAGTTTCAACAAACTTTTCGAACAACCAAAACAAAACAAAAAAATCTTGATTAGGTCTAGGCCGAACACATTGCACTGAGGTTCTAAAGAAAGCTAAGCACTAACCAAATATACTTGCAAATCCTTTTCTGGGATTAATTAATTGCTTATTGATATATGTATTTATCTCCAGTGGTTTTCCTCTTCATCCTATTCTAACAGTTATTTCCCATGCACAGAGGATTTCCATCAGCCAAGCTCATAAGATGGAAGCTTTCTGATAAAAATAGTATTGTGCGTTCTCCAGTATAGCTAGAGACAGTTGATGAGATGCTTTCGTAAAGTAAATTGAAATTTATTTCTGCTGACATTACACCAAACATCTGTGGTGATTCAGTGAGGCAGTAAACTGAAGTTTTGTTTTTTACTTTGTTTACTCATCTAAAATAAGAGCTGTCTAAAAGATCTATTTCAGGGCAAATGCAGGGTTAATGTGGTAATATGCATGCCAGTTATTTTTATTGTACTGTCTACAAAAGAAGACAAAAAAGGTGGAATATAGATACTAATATCAATAAGAAACTTGGATGAAAGCAATAGTCTCAAACCAACCCTCAACCTGGAATCTACAAATTGCCTGGATTGTAAACCCAGTCTAGGGATTCAGTCATACCCCTTCTTCCCCACACTGAAAGTGAATGCCAGTGTGCCTGCTATTTCTTTTAAATAGCAAATTAGAATCAAAGAATCATAGAAAAATAGCGTAAGAAGGGACCTCAGGAGGAAGGGACTTTATCTAGTCCAATGCCCTGCTCAAAGCAGGATCATACCCAACTTGCCTTGTGATTGTGTGAGAGATACCCCTGTAGCAGTATGCTGAAATTTGAAAGTATTCCTGTCTGCTTCCTAGTATGCATAAATAGGGTTATACCATCATGTCTCCCACACTTTTAGTTTCCCTTATTGTTGGCTTTTGTCACATGTTTTCAGAACACGTCAGATTAAAAGGTATGACGATTTATAGAGAATGAGCAATGGGCAAATGATCTGTCATTTCAATCTACATATCCTCTTGGACATTTCTGATTTAGCTGGATAGTGTGATTTTTAAGACATGACCTTCCAATTTCATTTTTCTATGCTATTTTAGTTGCATAAGCCAAGTTCTGCTCTTTCAATGACTGCATCCTTTAAAAAAGAAGTCAACCTTCAGTAGAGATCAACACCAACTTCAATGCTGTTTGGGAATCAAAATTCAGAACAGAAGAGCACCAGTCATTTTCAGTATCAGCTCAAAGCTCTGTGACTATCGGTGTATATAATATTAGATAATGAAGCTAACTAATGCACTTCTCTGGACAAGAGCTGAAATAATTATTTCAATTAGCTCCACTGCTGTTTTATTAATTCAAAGTTCTTTAATAAATTTGCACTTTCCTCTGATCTATTTATAGAATATGTAAGAAACAGACCTGTATTTAGTTTCTAGCATTGTGCAATGCTCTTGCTTTAGGAACTTCAGAATTATTTTGCTTTCATTGATTATGAATGCAACTCACTAGACCAAAGGCAGACAGTGCAATATTAGGGGTAGATTAGAGGAAAACCAAAGGCGTGGAGGAAGTCCTGAGAAAGCTAAAATATCCTGGCACTTGTTACTATGGTGATAAACATGGCGTAGAGACTTAGGATGTGTCTACAATATGGTGGCTTGTATGGAGACATACCTAAGATGATTTTATACAAGCTTTGACACTGACAGTGGGCTACAAACCCTGAGGCTCCCTGCAGGGTGCTTCACTCCTACCCAGACACATGGCAATTCTACTTTCCTCTGTCTGTCCATCAACACTTGCTATCATCAGAATAAGATTGGAGGCACTTCAATCAAGCTCAGGGCTTCTTAGATTTTTTTCGTGGACAGCACAAATTTTTACAGACTTTGAAGACAGGCATTTTTAATCCTTTTTTATGGCAATACCGATAGCAACACTGATACGCATGAACAAGGAAAGGCAGGTGGTTTCAGACTTGAGTGCAGGCAAACTGAAACTGAGGCAAGTGTTTGTGCAGTTAATGAACACTTTGGTCCCTTTCTCCTGACCAATTTGATTTAGGGTGCTTACCAAATATACGGTATTGGAATGTGAAACTAAGGATGGTATGATTACTTCTCTCAGGTCTACTTAGTCTTCAGGGAATGCCTACCCACACACACACACACACACACACACACACACACACACACAGAAGTGGTGTCAGTTTCAACAAGAATGTCAGTTTTTTTAAAATCACCGTGGAGATCGCACTGAAACCTCACAAAAATGCAAACATTGATGTTCCCTGACATTGCAAGTCAAGCAAAGCCTCTATATGGGGGAGCATATATGTGTATACATATATACACACACACACACACACATCTATAGACACACACACAGAACATACATATATATATGCGCTGTCTGTCTATCTATCAATGGCATACATTAGGTCACATTTTAAGTTCTTTTAATATACCTTCAGAAAAATTGAATTCAAACAATCATGGTGTTCACCACCTTTCAGGAAATGCTAAGAACCTTGCAGGACTGAGCCGCTCGTCGGTATATTGCAAAGCATTCTTATTTTACATCGGAACAAAACATTTATAGTTACTGTGCCTATCATGTAACTGGATTTGCTTTCTTTTATCCCTAAAATGGTTACGCTTTTAGTACAACACTATCCAATTTCTGAAGACATTTCTGAAATTTCTGAAAAAGAAAACAACCCATAAGGATTGAGTGACCATATAATATCTGTATTTTATACTTCCATGTCATGAGAAGGTCTTCCAAGTGTAAGAGGAATCAGCCAGGCAATGTAATAGTAAGAGAAAAATGTGAATAACACTGAATGGAAAAATGTAATGAGACAAGAATTACCTAATAAGGTATAGTTTAAGTACTGTGAAATTGTGTGCATTTCAGTAATATAACCTCTCTTTTATATATCTAAAATACACACAATGTCCTGGGGACTTAAAATTGTACTTATCCTTCAGCATGTGTGCAACATTTTAAAAAAAAATCTGTTATTTAATGGCATGTCCCCTATAAGGCAGAGCAAGAGAAATATTGAGACTTTAGCACTCTCTCCATATGTTTGTCCATAATCTAGTTTTATACCATTATGCCGCTAGAAGAGAGATACCACTGACAACATTCATCACTGGGGGACACAAATACTTGCTTCCAGCCCTGATATTGTAATTTATGTAAACAATCTGCAATGGGATTTTTACAGTTGAATTATGTGGTATTGCAATTTTCCCTATATCACCAAAGCTTACAACAGGAGCAAGGAAAGCTGTTTCACAGCATAGAAGTTACAGCAGGAGGAGTTTTAGTGGGTTACATTCTGTTCCGTTCTGGAGTAAGTTCCTCCAGTCATTTCAGAAGTAGGGATTTTTTTTTTTAAGGTTGTATCTTGGATTGAATCAATTGCGTCATTGGAATAAATTTAAAGAAGGTATCAAATGTAATGCATTCTTCATCAGGTCATTTCAGACATTACTGTGGCATCTGTCAGTTCTCAGTCACTAATAATGTGAAATGGAGACTGAAGATCAGTCCTACTACTGAATCGCCCGATGCCTCCCACAAAAGGGCAGATTTCTTTCAGAAAAACTGAAATAAAAAAAAAAAAGAGAACTTGTCTTAAGGATTTCCTCATGTTTTCCTTCTTTATTTACTCCTTCATTGTCATTTGTCTTTTTCACACAGCCAACGTGAATGCTGGAAATCCTGCTTACAGCAGGTATGGCTGAGAGAACCTCTAAGATTTTGCTCAAACTGCCTACAAACAAGCAGAGGCTATTGATGTTGAGAGGGGTAGTTAGCCATGTTAGTTTGAAGTCAGGACAGACTAGTACCATACGACCAACTAAATTGATGCGATTGCCATTTCTGTTTTCTAGACAGAGCACAGGTTCTTTGGTGGTGATGAAGGTGGAAAAAAACATGCAGAGAGAACGTATTCTTCAGACGTTTTTTGAAGCACTAAGAGAAATATAAGTAATACTAAATATTGCATGCCTGTGTGCACACTGCATTTTCACACCAGGAACGAACACAGCATCAAGCTATATTATTTTTAGCTGCATTGCAGAAACAGATGTTAATTTTCTTATTTCAACATTGAGACTTCTTGGTAAAATATGCAACACACTAAGAGGATACCTCTTCGATTTTTGCTTCAGACACCACAAGAGGGACTGCTCTGTGACTTTTTGCAGTAGCAAGCTCTATTGTACAGCAGTTTATTGTTGTACCCTCTTCTAGCACCCTATTACCTGCATCCTGACTATATTATAAATCTGTAGTAATGTGTGTTGTGCCAGTCTTCTTAATTATAATTCTTTATTTGGTATTGAAGCTTCAAGACATTAGATGAAATTCCTGGTCCAATTTATAAAATTCTAATTCCAATTTATAAAATGTTCCATGTTTTAACTTGAGAATGTAACGGACTTTTGGAAACTTTAAGTTACGGCTATGTTTTAGCCAGTATTTAAACAGAACTGTGAATCACACCATAGGGCACTGCCTGTGTGAAACTTCAGGTGCTGATTTGATTTGGAGGAGATTCAGCCCAATTCAGCAGCTGAACCTCCAAATCCAAATTGAAGCAGGAGACCAATAAAAAGGTTCAAACTGAAAAGATCCAGGGAAAGATTTGGCAATTCAGGCAGTACCCTGCTTTCCACCTCAGGCAGCTGGACTTGGGCTCTGTGCCACTAAGTCGGTGGTGGGGGAGGGGGCTGGAGGAGAGGGAAAGGGACCATGGTGGGATTCCCACCAGGCCATCCTCTGCCTGTTCCCCCAGCCCTCCTGAGCACCTCCTTATCCCTGCCTGCTCTCCCAGCCCCATCAATGGGTACCCTGCCTGGTCCCAGCATCCTGGCTCTTTAAAATAAAAAGCCCTTCACTAACCAGCTCCTGCCAAGTGGGGGGTGGTCCCTGCTGCCCCCCC
>JAGPOW010003395.1:19277294-19329925 GCA_030014935.1 Caiman crocodilus
CCCCCCCACTGTCCTGCACTATAGGAGCCCAACCTGCCCTCCCAGCCTCATCAATGGCAGCTCACTCTGCTGTTGCAGTGGCCATTGGGGCCTCTGGGGGCTCCTGGCAGAGCCCCTGCCCATGCAGCATGGGGCAATGGGGGGCAGCAGGGATCATTCTCCCACCTGGCTGCAGCTGGTGAATGTGGGGCTTTTGCCAGGATGCTGGGACTGGGTGGGGCAGCCATTGATGGGGCTGGGAGAGTGGGCAGGGGATGGGGCCTCTTTGATTTGGCCAAATCAATTCAGGACAGTGAGTCAAATCACCAAATCAAATCACTGTTCCCCAAATTGGCTGAATCTGAATCAGAAGTGAATACTAGCCTCTTCTCACAGGCCTAATGGTTACTAGTCTAGGAAAACAATTCACTTAGTTCTTTTGACAGGTGCGTTTGTCATTCCCACTACCCACGTCCAGTTATTGTTCCTTTTACAAATATAATGTTCTGCCAAACAGAATATTAAAATAATATTTAAACAGCTTATAGCTATGCATATAAAACAATAGATGTGTGTTTATATACACATATGGACATATACACATAGATAAGAGCATACCACTAATGGGTCAAAGCCGAGACATTAAAAATTTAAGTGAGTTAATATGCAAAGGTTATTACTAAAATTTAATTGAGAATCTAAGATAAAGATGAAACCTTAATCTTTTGTTTAAGCTTTTGCCACGTTGGGGAAAGTTTTGTGATACGTTAAGTATACGGCTACATCTCATTTACTAAGTAAAGTTTTGTACTGATTACTTTGCTCCACTGAAATCAATGCGGAAATGTCATGAGCAGAACTTGGATTACTATTTGGAATTCTGCAACTGCATAAATTGTTGAATGAAGGGAATACATTGCAAACTAGATCCATCTGGAATCAAAGCAGTTATTACTAGATCTATTTATTTAGATTATGGCAGTACAGTAAAAGCTGTGGTACCTGGCACTTTACCATCCAGAATGCTCTATTAACTGGCATCTGTCTTAGACAGCAATACAAATCTACCTTCATGTAGCCAGAATAATTTAGATAGCCATCCAGCATCTTGCCATGCACTTCTCAGAGATCTGTTGTTTATGGAGGTTTCAGGACACTGCTGAGCAGTGTCGCTAGCAAGTCTCAGTTGTAAACATCTGTCATCGTGATCGTGTTGTGCTTGTGCTGTGACGTTATCTCTGAATATCTCACCCATCTTGCAACTCTGGCTCCCAATACTCCATCAGCCATAAGTATAACTCTCAGATAACTGGCATATTTGATTAACAAGGATCACATTTGCAGGGGGCCAGTGGGTAGCACAATGGTGAGGGGCAACCAGCCTGGGTTTATAGCAGGCAGATCCTGCCTGACTAACCTGGTCTCTTTTTATGACCAGGTCACAAAGTGCTTAGATGCAGGGGAGGAAATAGATACTATTTACCTGGATTTTAAAAAAGCTTTTGAAACAGTGTCTCACCCAATTCTTATGCATAAACTGAGTAGCTGTGATGTGGACTTTTTCCACAGTAAAGTGCATGAGAAACTGGTCTATGGGATGCACCCAGAGAGTGGTGGTGGATGGAGCGGTTTCTCCCCGCATGGATGTGGGCACTGGTGTCCCCCAAGGCTCTGTCCTTGGGCTAGTACTGTTCAATTTCTTCATCAGCAATTTGGATGAAGGTGTTAAAAGCACCTTGTCCAAATTCGCAGATGACACTAAACTATTGGGCATAGTAAACACTGGAGGGCAGGGAGTGAATTCAAGCATATTTGGACAGACTGGGGAAGTGGGCAGATCAGAACAGGATGCAATTCAACAAGGATAAATGCAAGGTGCTGCAGTTGGGAAGAAAGAATCTGCAACACACCTATAGACTGGGGGGTACCATTCTGAGTACCACAACAGTGGAAAGAGATCTCGGAGTCCTGGTTGAAGCAAAAATGAACACAAGTCACTAGTGTGATGAGGTAATAAGCAAGGCTATCTGCACTCTTTCTTGCATCAGCCAAAGTATCACAAGCAGGTCTAGGGAAGTGATAAGGTTTCTCTATGCAGCATTGGTGAGGCTGCAGATGGAGTCTAGAGTCTGGTTTTGGGTGCTACACTTCAAGAGGGATGTGGATAACCTTGAGAGGGTTCAGAAAAGGGCTACTCATATGGTTGAGGCCCTGCAAGTAAGACCCTATGAAGACAAAATGAGAGATCTCAATCTCTTCTTCACAAGAGAAGGATGAGAGGCGATCTTGTGATTGCCTACAAACTCATTGGGGTGAGGGAAGGGGCAGCAGGGAATAGAGGACACTTTGTTTACCAGAGTGCCCTTAGGGTTACCAGAAATAATGACCACAAACTGAAGGAGAATAGATTTAGATTGGCTATAAGGAAGAAATTATTTTTGGTAAGGGTTGTCAGAACATGGAATGGGTTTCCAAGGGAGATGGTGCTTTCCCCTACCCTGGAGATGTTCAAGAGGAGATTAGGCAGGCATCTGCCTGGGGTTACTTAACCCCTATACTCTTTCCTGCCTGGAGCAGGGAGTCAGACCTGATGATCTACCAGGTCCCTTCCGACTCTAGAAATCTATGACTCTATGAACCGGCCTCCCCCATTCCCCATGGATGCCAGATAAGAGCTTTTCTTGTACCTGGAAAAAAAAAAAAACAGAACAAAACAAAAGAAGCCCCCAAACATTAGGTTCTCTTTGCGAAATGCAGAACGTAATAATGAAAAAAAAAATTCCCGCTACGTTAGTTTGAAGTTAGGCAGAAGCCAGGGCAGCGATAAACCTGCCTACTTTATTGGGTGCTTTGTCAGATTAGCATCTGCTGAAGCAGGCTGTTGCCTATGAAAACTCATATGTCTCAGAACCAGTCTGTCTCTAATGGAAACTTAGTGTTAGTGGCAGCTGAGCAGGGGGTTGAGAATCCTGATGGTGGCTAAATGTTGGACTTCAAGTGCTAGGTAGGTGCCTAAATTCCTGTGTCAATTTAGCTCTTGGGGCTTTCTCCAAATGCTGTTCCTTCTTACCGTGGAACTACAGAGAAGATCTGTAGAAGATCCTCTTAAATTTTGTCATGTGACAGGGATGGGAAGCGCAACCAGCAGTGGATTCAGAGGGATGGAGAATGTCACATGCATGTTCATACTCATGAACGTCTTTACACAACATCAGAGTGGCTCGGCAGCTAGCATGAATGCAGAGTAAGGTCAGTAAGTTGATACACCATGACTTTAAGGCCTTTAGCACATGGTACACTTAAGTCGTGATTAACCAGTTAATCACATCATAAGTTGTTACCTGGCCACATGTTAGTGCAATTAATGGCATGATAAAAGAAGAAATAAGCCCCAACATTATTGTACAAAAACATGTAATAATTTTGTGGCTGGTTCCTATCAAGCCGTTAATCTATGGTCAGGCTGGGGCAGAGGGACCCAGGGCTTCCCCTGCACCAGCTATAAGGTGCAATAGGATCTGGGGTTGTTGGTTGCAGCTGTGTTGGTCTAAGACCATAAGCAGGCGAGGGTCTTTGGGTAGATGTGAAATGTTTTATTAGAACAGCTAAATAGATGGGAAAAAGTTCTTTGCAAGTTTTCGGGCACTGATGCTCAGCCCTACAGTCTCACCTGCCATGATAGGAAGGGTGATTAGACACATCTGTCAGAGGCCTAGCAGAAGCAGAGAAGAAAGTATGTTCGAGGACTTATGCAGGGGAAGAAGCTCAAAATTTGTAAAACTGCAGATCTTCCATATTTTCAGATGCTTATCCAGACTGAACAAACTGAAGACCTGAACATTCACATATAGCCTTATGCACATATTATTTTAGTATTCAAAAATAGATCTGGTTAGGAATTTTCCAATCAGTTTTTTTTTAAATTAAAAAATGCTGATTTGCCAAAACTGAAACTTTTGGTGACATGGTCTCAGTTTAGAGGAAACTATTGTCAAAAACAGGTCCACAGTTCCAGCTGGACTTACAGTCAGTGAACTCCACCCCAGAACAGCTGAGAGCCTGGCAGCTGGGCATTCGTCTGGCACAGAGGAAACTCACATTCAAAATCTCACTCTCATGTATAGACTTGAACCTCAATCTCCCACACCACTGGTTGAGTGTTTTCTTACTTCCTTGATATACTCCACTTTGTGAAACCTAATTGGTAAACTTTTCTTAAAAGCCATTAGAGCAGGGAATTGGATCGTGGTGTCCGACATGCAGAATGAATTCTCTGCCATTATGGGAAAAAACAGAACAAAACAAAAAAACAGCCTCTCACTCCCCATCCCACGAGTATTTACTTCTTATATAAAGTGGAACATGCTTAATATGAGAGACCTAGAGAAACCAAGATGACACAAACTCATTCAACAGTTCAGCAGTTTGTGCAGCACTCACCTGAGATGTGGGAAAATAGAAGAAGTTAAGTCTCCCACATCCCTGGTAAGTGCCCTAACCACTTGGGTTATGGGCTATTCCCCTAACTCCTTCTCAAGGCTTGGCTTCATCCTGAAATGGGACAAGAATATTTTTGAAATTGTCAGGGGGAGGGGAGGGAAGAACACAGAAAAATAAATTTCCTACCCAGATTTAGTTAAAAAAAAAAAAAAAAAAAAAGGCTGATCCATTTGTTAGACGTTGACTCATTGCCTATTTTTCTTTTCCTAGTATTTAAGAATTACAGTGGATTCTGCTTGAGAGAATCGCTGGCTAACAGAATCAGCCACTTACTTGAATGAATACGGGAAAACCAAAACCATTTGTATAGTATTACACGTAAAAAATAGCTCATATTAGAATCACAATTTTTGGTTTTGGGAATTATTTTTCTGTAGACAAACAGGGATTTTGCAGTTTTGTGAGGAGCCCTCTAAAGGCTGGCAGAGCTGCAGCCTGCGGGGGGGTCAGGGAGCAGGAGGAGAGCGATCAGGCACAGTGCCATGTGTATGTACCGTACATGCACATAGCACCAGGCAGCTTGTCGAGGTAAGTGTGTGTGTGTGTGTGTGTGTGTGTGTGTGTGTGTGTGTGGGGTGGGGGGAATTGAAGCCCTATAAGGAGCGAGATGGGGAGATAGGGAGGGCTGGGGCCTCATCGGGGAGTGGGGCTGCGGATGGCTCATCCAGGGGACAGAGGCTGGGTTCCCTGATTATGCACGACCTGCATATGCAGTAGCTTTGAGGGATGCAACCCTGCCCCACCGCCCGTGCTTGCCCCTGCCTGCACCCCTCACACAGCTCTGAGGGGGTGTGGGTCCTCCCTGCCCCTCTGGGAGTGTGTGCTGTGCCAGGGAGCTGGCCCCACCGCCTGTGCCTAGGCCCCAGCAGGCAGGAGCAAGTGAGGAGTCAGGCTCCACTCCACTGCAGGAGCTGCTGCCTCCAGCCCGGTGAAGGAGGCTGTGGACCCATGTCCCTGGTCCTACAGCCCTGGCAACTGGGGACCCCCTTTTGCAGGCCTGGGGGCCCAGAGGGATGTGGGTGGGGGGCAAGGGGAGCTAGGGAGAGTGAGGGGCAGGAGCAGGACCAGGGGACCGTGGAGGAGGAGTGAGTATCTGTGCTCTTATAAAAAACAGACTCCTTGTAATGGAAACACCTGGTTAATAGAATCAAATCACCATTTCCCAAAGTGAGTCCAATAAGAAGAATTCACTGTACTATTTCACTTCCTTTTTGAGTCCAGGAAGACCAATATATAATCATCCTTCATTTATAAATGAAAAAGGTATGAAGCGAGCTTTTTCAAACCTTTTTTTGGATTACCACTATAGTATACAAATCCATGTTTAAAATCCCACTGTTACATGACTGACCAGAATAAGGGTGAGGCAATAAACTACTATTCAAAAGGAAGGTGACTTTTGAAAATGGAAACTACAAATCACTACAGGGCTGAATATCTGAATGTCGCTTTGATTGTGCCTGCCTAAATTCTCTCTACTTTTTTTTAGGTGTTCTCTGAGAAGGATTTCAGTGAATGAGAAGGTTGAATGGGAAACATAATAGTTGATTATTTCATAAAACAAACAAACAAGAAAACCTGAAGGCATTCAGAAATGTTTCTTGGCACAATGAAGTTGCAGGTAGAAGTCAAAAACTGCTCCTGGATACTAACAAACATTTCCTGTTTGCCATTAAGGCATAAGATGGTAGGGAAAACATGCATAAGACCTGCATTAGCCAGTCTAATCGGAATAAATTCCAATGCAAAGAGCCACAAAAAATCATGAAACCAAGCAGCTGTAAACTTTCCTACCTCTTGCAAAACTTGACATGTTTTGTGCTGAAAATTGTGGAAGAGTGAGCACATGGCAAACACCTGCAAGAAGTGAATGCTAGTGATGCTCTTAACTTGTGTTTTAATATGTAAGCTACACAAACTATTCAGCATTTTCTGTGCATGTTTAGAAACAAGTTATCCATTTTCACTGACATAAGCTAGTCTAAAAAGGTAAAGCTAATCCTTGTTGTAATTTCCTCTCTTCTGCAGCTCCTTCCAATTAAAAAGATGCTTACAGTAAATACGAAAGCTGTGTTCCCTGCAGCTCAATAATAATGAACTGACAGGTAAAAATACGTTCTTGCTTAAATACACTAAATTACTTAATCTATATTGGACTAAACTTTGCAATATCCTCCTAACCTTACCAATGTCCAGGGTGGCAGCGTTCGTATGATATAATAGGAAATAAAGATTGAAAACCGGAAAACACACGTGTCAATGATAAGAGACATTACAACTATAACAGAAAAAGGCTGCTCCTTTCAGGCTCTCTGTGCTTCAGTTATAAACCCTAAAATAGTATAATCAAGGAAGTGACAGTATTAAGTACTAGCAAGTACCTGCTTTTTTCCAGCCCCCAAGAAGAGAGCTATTATTTGCATGATTCTTTTGGGCCCTTTGTTGTGACAGGCATTATTTCACATGCATGTGAACAATGGTTATTATTGCAGTCTGTTTCTAAGGTTGGATATCATTTTAAGCAGATGCTATTTAGTGCTGAGGCAGCTATTAAAGCCAGCCAAGCATGCAAGTGTTTCTGTTGATCGATTAGCCTCAGACAGCTCACTGTACTCATGATGCTTTGACCTTTGTCTCTAACACTCTTCTCCGTTGCACGGCAAACTAGTGTTGGAGCTGCTTTCTTAACTATAATCAGAGATTTCGGAATTCTACAATTTGCTGAACTTGACCTGTGGCACTTCACTTCCATTACGGCTGTGGCGAGGTCAAACCTTTAATATCTGCAGCAAAAATTTAGATATTTAGAGACAGCACAGTCTCATCTCAATCTGCTGGGATTTATATACAAATATTTCATTAGTGTTAGTGGAAGTTACGCAGATAAATCTTTATGCACCGAGGTTACCATATCCCCAATAAAAACCCGTTCTATTTATTATGGATTTAAAAATGTCTTCATAACACTCCATAAAAAGTGTCTGTATAGCAGCATAACTACAGTTGTAGAACAATTGATCTGTAGTACCATGCTGATCTGTAATTATGGAAACATACGGCCAGCACTGTAATATTTATCATGAAAATTAGGGATATTGACAAGCACATTTTATAAAATTAAGATGCTTTTAATCACACCTAATATGGTTTTACAATGCGTATTTTGGCTTTCACTTCTTTGCTTTTAACAGCAGAGAATCGACTATGCAGCTAACAGGTTTTACACGTTGAAACTATGTTGCTCTCAGCATTGGTGTGTTCTTTATCACAAACCATAAACGAAGGCACACTGAGGCTGCAGGACTGGCTCACGTAATGAAGCTTAAGGACTGATCTTTCTGAACCCGCAAAACAACTGTGAAGTCACCAATATCACGAAGAATTCAAGGAATTCAGAAGTGGGCCACATTGTTCTCCGAATTGCCGTTCTAAGGAACTGGAATCAGACACCGTAAGTGCATGTAAAGCTGGATCGGTTTCCAATACGTAGGGACCTACCCAAATCAAGGAGGCAGGCAGCTGATTTCACAGGCAGGTGGCTGGGCCAGTAATAGTTTTTGGGGGCTTATCACGGTGCCCCCCCACACCTCTGATTGGTCAAGGGACCCCAGTGGCCCCACTCTTTTCTGCTGATTTGCTGAGAGGGCTCTTTGTTGTGCGATTCTGCCCCTCATCACTGATTGGTGGAGAGGGGCAGGACTGCATGACAGCCACCTTAGCCAATCTGCAGTGAAGGGCAGAGGCAGTCACCATCTTGGCTCAGCAGTCCTCCTCCCCTCCTTCCCCCCAGCAGACTGGGTGGCCAGGCTGCAGCAGCCCTGAGGACCATTGGCTCCTACAAGGGAGCCAGCATTTTATTTTATTTCCCCCCCCCCCGTGAAATCCACAAAATTGCCAATTGAGTAGGTCCTTAATAATACCCTCAAAAGGCTTTTTTTTCCTCTATTTAATTTACTTGTACATCCTCTAATGCAGTGTTCAATGGAAAGAAATTAAAACTAGCTTGACAAGAAGGAAGTTTTGCTTCAAGCATGATATCAAGTCACATATAATATTAAATAGAATAATTCAGCTGGTACTAGGAAGGCCAAGTTAAAAATGTAGGCTATTTTAAAATACTTTTAAAGATATTCACTCTTGGATACTCTTATATCTGGGTCCAATTATACTTACAATGTGCACATGTTCCTATTTTAACAAGGATTTTATTTTAACAAGGATTTTATTTTAATGTATTTATCAAATAGATATAAAAGGAACTCATAATGGCCGTGTCCAGATGAGCACAGCCATGTAGTATGTGGCATTGCAAACCCACCTGTGGCATCACACTTGGCACAGTCAGGTGTTCTCTGCACTGCAAGGTAGCACTGTGGGGGGGGGCGGGGGGTTGACCCTGGGATATCCCAGACTCAGAAACCCTCCCCCCCTCCACAAAAAAAGCAGGCTGTGCATGGGGCCCTGACTCTGCGAGGCAGAAGCTGCAGCTTCCCTGGCCCCCAGAAGCCCAGGTAAGGCTGCTGCAGCCTGTTGTCCCCCGCCCAGGATTACCTGCCATGCACTAGACAGCGTGTGGCACAGGTGTTCCTCAGGGACAGCTAGCAGCAGGACAAAGTCATGTGGACATGGCCAATAAGGACAAACCTTTCTAAAGTATTCCAAATTTTTCCTAATTCATTCTTTAATAGCTTTGTTTTTTGTAGATCATTTTTATTCAACCTGCTTATAGGATGTAACATATTAGAAAGTTTCAAAATAGGCTAAAAGAAAATCACACGACATTGAACAAGAAACAAGAAAAAGTCTACTGATTAGTAAACAGCTATTCCCTGTTTCATTGTAGCATTCACTGATATATGTACTTGCTATATTTTTCTTTTTTGGTCAGAGGTGAGGAGGAAAGGGAGAGGATGGAGAACTGTGGTCAGCAAGTTATTCCAAAACCCTGGGAGTAATATTTACCCCATTAAATAGAAGGCAAAATTCCCATTGATTACAATGAGGCAGGATTTCCTCCTTGGATGTTTCTTCTTTTTTAATTTGTGTGCGTGTGTCATGATCTATGTTTACCCATACAGACAATGTCAAGGACATATTTTTTTTTTTTTAACATGTGTGCTGCATGTTCAGTAGTCAAATTTCTCTTTGAGTGTTACACTTACCTCTATTTTTATAATCAGACATACAAATGATCAATTACTTTCTCTACACACACTGAATTTCCTTGAATTCTCTCTCCATTAAGATCAACCAAACAACAACAATCATACCTTGCATCTGCCCAAGGCCTCTGACAGAAAGAGTCAGCTCTGGGACAGTAATAGCTTTCTGTGTGTTAAAAAATGAAGTCATAGCTTTTGATTTAAAGTCCTCCTGAGGCTCTGCAGGGTTACAAGGCAGATTTCTATACCACTAAAGTGGGCAGAGGTTCAGCTTGCCAACAGTGGAAACTTATCAGTTGCTCACAGCAGACACCTAATAAATATAGGAACTGAGTTCAAAGATGTAAGCAGTACAGTCATCCCAAAATATATGGGGTACGACAAGCTTATTTGTGCCGTCTCCCCTCCTTGGGCCACTGTATGGGGAACACTGAGAACATTAGTCTGTGTATTTTCCAATGATAAGAAATTAATTTTGCTCACCTCCCTAACTAATTAGATACAACAGGGGTAAGACTTGAAATGCACCTTTCCTTTGTATCAGATCTATGCTAGCCTGGGAGGTGTCCACGTTACACCTAATCCATTATGTGCATATGTTCCTATTTTATTGGTAGCGTTTGGGAGAGAAATATTGGAGGCTCTGTTCCTCAGAGAGCTCCTGCTGGATGCAAGTATTTGGCAGGGATGCACCATCACACATATTCTATATTCAGATCATGGGTCTCCAGGAGCCCTCCAGACCTGTAACAAAGGACACAGAGGATCTGGAAAGGGCTCAGAGGAGGGCCACCTGCATGATTAGTGGTCTCCGTGAAAGAACCTAGAAGGAGAGGCTGAGAGATCTGGATCTCTTCAGCCTATACAGAAGACGGCTGAGGGGTGACCTTGTGGCCTCCTATAAATTTATCAGAGGAGGACAGCAGGGAATTGGGGATGCACTGTTTATCAGAGCACCTCAGGGGGTAACTAGGAACAATGGGTGCAAGCTAGTGGAGAGTAGATTTAAGTTAGACATTAAGAAGAAATTTTTTACAGTAAGGATGGTTGGAGTCTGGAATGGGCTTCCAAGAGAGGTGGCGCTGTCATCTAGAGGTTTTCAAGAGGAGGCTTGACATTCACCCGGCTGTGATCGTCTGATCTCAGTCCTCTCTCCTGCCAGAGGCAGGGGGTCGGACACAGTGACCCATTGGGTCCTTTCCGACTCCATAATCTGTGAATCTATGAACTACCTGCTGCTAATGCACGCAACAGGGAAGGCATTGGAAATAATTCTAGGAACTAATAACACTAACCACTAACTTTTGTAGAAATTCTAACTAGAATTTGCCATCCTAGGTCCCCACAGAGTTTTTGGCACAATCATTTATCATGATTATTTTTCATGTGTCTTCTCTCCCCAGACATAATGCTCAGAATAAAACACTCTCCCCCAAACAGTACCTCCCAGGGTAAAAGAGATAAATAGAATAGCACCTCCCATCTTGCATTTCAACTCCGTGTCTACACTGTATATATCTTGAGGTCTGCTTTAACCGTAAACTCTCCTTTTCCTCTCATGTCTATTTTTTCCATTATATGCATAACCTCCCTCAGCAACACCGCCCATGCATGTCATTGCCTTGACCCCACTGCTTTAAAATGTTTATCCACATAATAATGTGTTCTTGCTTTAACTATCACTCTGTACTTGTGATTGGCCTCCTTGATTTTCAGCATTCAGTACTCCAGCATGTGCCTTCTCAACACCCCCTCCCTCCCCAAAAATCAAACATGTCACCTCTTCTTCAAATATCCATGGGCTTTCTAAATATTTCAGTATCTGGTTCATGTCCCTGTTAAAGGTTTCCTACAAATTTGTTGCTGTTTATTTCATTCTATTTTTAAAGCACTGGACTCCATCCTACAAATTTCACTCATCTTATTATAAAACCATTCTCCTCCACAATTCCTTCCATATGCAGCATTCCTTTATTTTAACTTTTAGACATTACCTCTCATCTAGAGATACGTTTTTTTCTCTATCATCTGTATCGTTCAATTTTGTTCTCCTTCTGCTAATATTCTGTACCCTAAGTCTTTCAGGATACAATTTGCGTTAGAAATGATAAATTACAGCATAAGTGAATACACTTAATCTTCCCATCTAATCTTTACATTCTTCCTCAATCCTGGCCCATAATGTTTTGAAAAATAACTTTAATATCACTGCAAGAATACAAGACAATAAAGGAAAAAGGAAAATGCCATATGAACGTTCAATAAGAATGATCATTGTTTTTTTCTTCCTAAAACTTTAAAAAAAAAACTTTGCTTTTCAACCTACCAATGCTTACATAAGGGACACAATAAAGGGTAAAAATAAAGAGTAAAGCAGAATTAATACTAGTGAAATGATTCCCCATTTATAGCTCATATAAACTACAGTTAAAGTCAATTCAGGTGCACTGGTTTAAAACTTGTATTGAAGAGAACTATGCAGCAATCTTAATGTGTTATTAAATAAATTTATTTAGGTTGAATATTTCCTTTAAATTTCTTGATTCACCAGTCTTCCATAAATTATATATATTGATCACTAGTTTAATTGTGCTATATTGAATCCAGTGATGGGGGCTGACTCGTGATTCATTTATATTACAATAGATAAAACTGCATGGTAAAAAGATTAGAGTGGGATGGTCAGCCTGAGGCTATCAACCTTTCACCTAAAGTTTCTTCCTTCCTTCCTCCCTCCCTCTCAAAAGGTTAGTTAATTAAGGTGGGTTTTAACTGGCAACATGTGGCTATTCCTTAATATCCTATGCTCAGAAGAAGCAGGCTTTTTCCTGATTCACCATTTACAAGGTGTCATAACCAAATCAAGTGAGTGTCCCTGACACGATAGACCACCCCTCCAAATGACTGGCATTGCTCTAAATTTGGTGTGTTCTGCTTGATTAAGTATTCCTACTTGGCAGTTTGTAATTGGCTATTCTAAAGCTTTAAAAGTTTGCTTTGTTTCCGCCCAAGTTGGAGAACGCTGAACACATGGTAAGTGTGTTATTCCGTTCGGTAGTGGGTCTACTCTGGGAAAATGCAAATCTAGAGGCTCAGTTGCATACAGCGGGCAAGGAGTCACTGGAGCAAGCGGCAGAAGTCTCCGAGCCACCACTAGGAAATGGAAGTGAAAGAAGGCGCGAAAATCCTCCTGGGAGGAGGGCTGACCACGTCACTGCCCACGACCCCGCCCCTCGGACTGATGCAGGAAGAAGCCCCGCCCCCTGGTGTGGCTTCAGCAGTGAAACCACCCCTGTATGGAGGGAGGGAAGTTGTATCCAGCACTCCCACCCAACAAATTTAATTTAAATCCTCTCCCGGCTGCAGCCCACCCTATAGCATTGGTAAAGCAAGTTATTGATGCACAGGGCACAACTCATACCACCACTACATACCGCACCTGCACTAGGGATGAATTGCACGAGTTGTGCAGAGAATCAAAAATGAAATCTGAAGAGTCACTAGCCATATGGCTAGGGAGCTCAGTAGTGGAATTTGGGTCAGACTTGCTGGACCTGGAGGACACTAGTTTTCTAACACGCCAAGCTCATGGAGTGGGGAGCATGCCACTGATTTAGATGTAGTAACGGGTAACATCCACTGGTCCATCCTGCTTCCAGCTCTCGTTGCAGGTCAAGTGGTCCACAAATCCCACGCCTGGCATTAGGGTTGCCCGAAGAAGGCCAATGCAGAACAGCTTCTACTGGCCATAGTCAGCGTGTCGTACCTGTCATGGAACCCCAGAGCCCACCCGCTGGGGCTAGCGCAGGTGCAACAACGTGGAGGATGGGCTCACCGCCACCTACAGAACCCTGGAGCGGTTCCAGCGACTCTCCATGGCATAGAAGCCTGTGTAGAGGTGTATGGAGGGACAGATGCTATTACACTTCGACGACTCCTTAACCCAGTGGTTGGCCATCCGTCAGGAAACCTTTTGAATCAACTTCCACAGCTGCAGGGCCTAATAAAGCCATCCGAAAAAAGTCTTCAGCAGCACAGAGCATCAATCCTCAGTATACCCAGTCGAGGCCCCGAGACCAAGGCGCCAGGAACTTGGTCCTTCACAGGAATTAGGGTCACCGCCCCAAAGAACGCCTGAGGAAAGAGCTATGTTCGGGTTTCTCTTGAACTACTCCAGACCCACGAAGCAGCAATTGTGTACTTTGGGAGATGAGGGTCAACGAAATTTAGCAGCCGCATTGGGTTTCACATTCAATAAAAAGCAAAAAAAATGAGTAGTGGCCACCGGACTCACTGGTGTCCTATCCAAACCTGACTCTACTGACCTTCGTCCCTATACTGAACTCACTGTTTATGACCTAGCTAATCCAAGTGATCAACGATGGGTGTTCTTTCTTCTTGACACCATAGCCCAAGTCAACGTGATCACTCCAACGACACCCCACCAGAAAACCTCAAAAGCAATTAGGGTACAAGGACTCAACGCTGTTGCAGTCACAACAAATGTTAAATTTGCAATCCAAGGCTATTGATGCACCCTAGAGGCAGTGCTAGGGGGCATCAATATCTTGGGAATTCCAGGAATCAAGGTGCTTAACCTCAAAGAACAGGTGCTACAAGCACTTCCCGTTGTTATCCCAGAGTCAGATTGGCACCGACCAACGCTCCACAACAACTCTACTTGGCGATACCGGCCAATCCCAACCAAGGACTCCCTTAAAGGATCTCTCATGGACCTCCTGTGACGACTCAAGCAACAGGGTTGCATTAAACTAGTAACTGCTAGCACCAACCTGTCACCGGGATGGGGAGTCGTAAAACCTGGAAAACCCAACAAAGCATGACTAGTCATCAATTATAGGGAAGCTAACAAGAGACGTCAAATACTTCAGCAACCTAACCCATCCACCCTACCACAATGCATGTCTGAAATGGCACAATTCCAGCGAGACGAGTGGGTCGGGATCACACTGAATTTAAAGAACATGTTTTTCTCAATTCCAATTACTGACCCCGAGGGAGTGTTGAATGTGTGTGTTGAGGGCACAGTGTATAAGCGGACAGTCTGCCTGCAGGGGTACTGCAATGCCCCGTCATTGGCTACTGGTGCCATGAACAATACCCTGAAGAACTTTTGTGCCTCACACGCCCTTCCACCAGAGGAGGAATTAAGAACCTGGAGTTATGTTGATTACATCGCTATCATGGGTCATGAATCTGCATTGTTACCAGCATAGTCAACCAACTAGTAGCCCATCTTCAAAGTGAACGATGGATGGTTAATGAGGAAAAGTCGTGCCTGTATCCGACATCACATTTCTTGGTACCCGATTTGTTGGCCCCATTCATCATGGTATCTCGCATGATGGTCCCGACATTGACCCATTAAAGAAATCTTTGCCAGCAACTAAAAGACATTTTCAGCAGCTTTTAGGTCACTTAAATTGGTACCGGCATTATGTCAGTCCCAGTCATCTACCGCTCCTTGCTAAATTGCAGCAACAGATCCGTGACAAGTCCCAAAAATCCACACCTTGGATGGAAAGGGATCAACTGAACTTGCATCGCCTGTTGACTGCTGTCAAGGGTACACAGCTCCATGCAATCAACCTTGGTGAACCATTGGTTGTGACCCGAGGATTCACTACCAACCATGTGTGGGCTGTCGCACATAATCCTCGCAATGATCTGGTATATACCGCTCACAAAACCCTTCAAGCAGCACAACACCAGTATGGAGCCGTAGGAAAAATTCTCCTAGCTGGACAGCTAGTGGAGCCATTAGCAAGGGGGAACAGAATGCTCCGCGCTCCTGCAGCTACTTTGTTGCCTTTGCTGGATGCAGAAAAAGTCGACCCACATTTTCAAGGAGAGCCTAAGACGTGGAACATGTTGATGCTCACCCATCACTATAACTGGTGTTGCTGGAAATTTGAAGACATAACACCTGACCCCAGTCCAGAAGATGAGAAAAAAAACCCCAACGCTGTATGGAACTTCCACCCCGGCCTGGATGGCCTCAGACAGGACCTCCTGACACGGTGGAGGCTATGGGTATTATTATAAAGCTTGTCATGACACAGACATATTTTGAGCTTACCCAGATGACAACTCTGCTCAGAAATGTGAACTGCTAGGATTTCTTAAGGTGTTGCAACACTGTAAAACTCATCACAATGATACACTTCCAGTTCCAGTCATTGCAATTGACTCACAATACATCTACCGGTACTGCTTTGCCCATTGAAAATTTGAGTGATTGGGAAGAATTTGGGAAACCTTAACTAACTTTACATGGCTTCCATTAGTTAAGCATACCAAGTCACATTGCCCTGACACTGATCCAGTGCATGAAATCATTGATAAACTCTTGGAAGATCCATTCCGGACTGAAGTAGCTGCGCCTCTAACCACTACTCCTGGTCCTGAAGTAAGTCTGTTCCTCGCGTGGCTTCATGAAAATCGGGGTCACCATTGACGCTGGCATCAGACCACTATGGAGCTTACTTCGTATGGAGTTCAATGTGATTGGGAAAAGGTAGCGCAAGCCTGTGAAATATGTGCCAAAGAAAAGTGCCATCAGACCAAACATCAAGTCAGAGCTTTCAACCCCTCTCAATTCCAGGCAGAAAAAGCCTGGCAGGTGGACCTGCTTGGACCCTCCCAGGATCCAAGCTGCCGAATAAGGGATTAGTCATTGTTGATTTGGGAACGCGCCAGCTGCAAGTCATTCTTCTGCAGAAAAGCAACACCACTGCCATTATCTCTGCCTTAACCACTGCATTTGCTGCCTGGCAAACTCCTCATGAAATTCAATCTGACGGAGGACCCCCATTCAACTCTAATGCCCTGGAAAAGTTCGCCCGTCTTTACAACATCACATGGCATCTCCATCTGCTGTACCATACGCAATCCAACGGTGTTGTGGAGCGACACATCGACTTGTACAAAGAACAACTTCATCTCAGAGGAGGAAGGACATACAAGAACTAGACTAAGCACAATCATGACATCCTCATTTCACTGAACACCGCAAAGCCCCTATGGGACGAAACTAATGCTAAAAACCTCCACCCTGGGAACCTAAATTCCATCCTGACGAGCTAGTATGGGTCTCGATAGCACAACCTCGCCAATCCCATCCAGAAGTCTACAAGGGGACATTTCAAGGGTTGGAGCAGTATCCTAACACCTATTCCGTCCTGTTGTCCTCCCATCATCATCCACCACAATTGGTTGACTCGATCTACCATTTGCCCAGTTTCATTGTAGCGAACCCAATTATTGCTCCCTCTTGTTTTTTTTCTCCCTATGGGTCCGGTGGTGAAGAAGTGGCAAATCTATAGCTGCTTGATCGTGAGATCCACCAAACATCAAACCACAGCACATCTGAATCAAGGCAGAAATGGCCGCTTGCTTGTATGTTGTGAGCAGGGTGACCACCCTATTCCTGCTGTTCCCAACAGGTTTTCTGGTGAATGGAACTGACTTCATAATCTCTAATTCAGTTTTGTCCCTTTTATCACTCTGGGTGAACGTTACAGGAGATAGTGAAAAGTCAGGACTCACCGAATGTTTACGCCTGCCCCGCTCTGTTAATGACACAGTGTTAACCCCTTTTGTAAATCCTTTCAATGCTACTAAATGGTTTAAAGCCCGAGATGCTGCTCAGATTCCCAATATTACGATAACCCAACATTCTTTTACCTATTCCCAGCACCAACACACTGTTTATTACTGGAATTCTTGGCCTCATAATTTAACCCTAGGTAAAATGAACCGCTCTGTTCGCCTAATCGGAGGCTACGTTTCCACCTGCCCCCATCCAGCTCTTCTATATCATTGCGTGTTCAGCGATATTGTGGGGAATTAACCCCAAAGGAATAAACTGGTCCAGGGACGATAACCTGTTAGCCTGGGATCCTATAGCCATTACGCCAACATGGTACCTAGCCCTTCCACCAGGCCCAAATAAAAGGAAAATACAAAATAATTCTGGCCTCATTCCACCTGTTTTCTGACAGCCTTGATCACTAGTCTCTTGGAACAAGTTGCTAGCCATTAATATATCAGATGCTCAAGACGGGCACTCATTCTTTTACCCCATTTTAATTGCAGCTAGACTTAGTCAGTGGTGCCATGGCTATGATGCACCTACCAGTACAGTTGATCTCCCTAGGGAGGTAGCCTTACTTAGATGGAAAAGTCAGACCTGTGCACTAATTAGTACAACAGCCCCTTTAGGGATGTTATGGGCTTGTTTGGAAGGACAACTTCATACTAACCTCCCAGCTACCCTAACAGGTATCCAATGTTTTTTGAATACAGTAATGCTCTGCCCTCCTTTAAGTGTTAGCACAGCTCACCCAAACAGCCCGGCTGTGCTTCATCGCCATAAGCGACACATTACAGTGTGGAGTAAGTTAACACAGGGTGAACGAATCCGCCAAAAATTTGTGTGGGCACTTGAAGGTTATTTGGCATGGGGAATAGGAATAGGCAAAGCAAGAGTCACCATCGCTGAGTTAGCTGAACAAGTTGAAGTTCTATCCAATAGTACCCGGATATCCCTGCGACTGTTAAATCAACAAGTACAAGCTACCTCACATATGACTATGCAAAACCGCTTGACACTAGACGCTATGTTGTTACACCTAGGAGGTGTTTGTCAATACCTTAATTTGTCTAAAGAATATTGTTGCATTAGTATGCCTAATGTCACGGTCCCATTAGAAGAACAACTCAACCACATATAGCCGGTGGCCGAAGATGCCAACAAGCTCACCGGAATCAGAAAGGGATGGTTAGCTGATATTTTTGGTTGGATGGGTGGGATGCATCGTCGTGGCTTATAAACTTGTTGACCCTTGTGTTGTTACCGTTTATAGTAATTGTACTAGTTGTTTGTATGGGATGTTGTGTTTTCCAGTTAATCAAAAACCAGTTGATAAAGTTATCTGCTTATGTATATACTCGTTTGCCACCTGAACCTTTTGAAGATGACGAGCGCATGTATGAAAACTACCTCTAATCTAGGTGCTTGTCTATTGTGTCATGGCCAAGGGGGCATGTCATAACCAAATCAAATAAGTGTCCCTGACACAACAGACCGCCCCTCCAAATGACTGGCATTGTTCTAAATTTGGTGTGTTCCGCTTGATTAAGTATTCCTACTTGGCAGTTTGTAACTGGCTATTCTAAAGGTATAAAAGTTTGCATTGTTTCCGCCCAAGTTGGCGAGTTCAGAACACGTGGTATGGTACAAAGGACCTTGCCATGTGGCAGAGAAAAGCTGGCGGACTGATCACCCACCAACATCTCCCCGCCTGTTCCCGATGTATTCCTAGCCCTGCATGCTTGTTGCGCTTTCAGGTTCATCTTGCAAAATTGTTGCGTTATCTTCATCCTGTAACTATGCAAGCAATTTTACCACCTGTGACACGGCCACCAGCAACGTAAATAAAGCTAAAGTAAAAGGGTTTTTTTTTTTTTTTTTCAACCAATACACTGTGTCCTGCCTCTCCGTTCACCAGCCCACCTGATGTCTGCTTAATTAACTGGCATTTCCCTCAGTCGGCCCTGACCGGTCGGCCAGCCGAGACACACAGCACATCTTTCTTAGCAAGGTCCTCCTCTCCTACCATTTCAGCAAGGCTGATTTCATTGCTAAACTAATGATGCCTACAAATGCTTAGGAATTCTTTTGGGAAGGTGTTCTGGCTCATGGTGCTTAGCACCATGTCTTAGAGTGCCACTGAATCCAACAGATGCTCATTTTTGGGGTTGGGTGTGGATAGTGCCTGTCTGCACCAGACCTGGCCAGCAGGCAGGGACACTCCAGCAGTCTCCCAGGAAGCTGCTGGATTGCCCCTTTCGCCAGTCCCACCCCACTGTCCCAGCTCCAGACACAGCAAAAACAAGCTGGCAGCTATATGCTGGCCTCTGTCAAGAGGCTTGGCTGGCTGGAGTACTGAAAGGAAGCTAGGCTGGACCCAAGAGGTAGCAGGGGTCCCCTTCCTCCACCTCCCATCCAAGCCTCTTGATAGCAGCAGCACACAGATGCTGGCTGGGCTTTGCTGTGGCTGGACCTGGGGGTGGGGGCCAGGGGAAAGCAGGAGAAAGAAGCCCCCTTACTTCACAGGTCTGGGCCATCCTCCACAAGACCTCAAAGGGCTATCTTCCTCTCCCACCCTCCTGCTGCACAGGGATGATATTGTCTCCTCTCTATGACAGCCCTGGGGGACAAGTAGGGCAAGAGAACCAACCTTGCCCTACAAAAGCACATGGGATGCTAGCAGAATCACCTACAATTAACCCTCACAGGGAACAGAAGTTTCCTATTTTAAAATAGATTGCCAGGGTCCCATTCAACTTACTCCTGCTTATGCCTCTGAGGCATTCTCTCTCACCACAGGGGCCTTAATGTAGCCCCCACTCCCTAACTCCCACACAGACTGACCTGCTGGGCTGGGGCACATGCGTGCATTCACACCGGCACTCCTCACCCCCACTCCAGCCTTGGATGGACTCCAAGAGGCTCTGAGATCTACTGCAAGTGGCTCCAAAATCTTCCAGTGGATCAAGATCCACTGGTTGGTGACCACTGGTATAGCACCTTACACTTGCTTGCATTCTGCTCCCTCTAGCTCAGATCTCTAATCTACCAACATCATTTTGAATTTGACTTATCCAAACTGTTCCCTTTCTTCCTTGTTTTCTGTTTTACATGCATTTTTCAGGTCAATGTTGTGATTATAGACATAACAATCAAACTGTACATCTGTTTCAGGCCAGAGTGGTCTACACTAAAGGATGTGTTACACAGACTATGCTGCACAGAGCCATGCACAGAATGATGACATTAGTCAGGCAAGGATGTCCTTTACCGTATCAGCTAGAGATCAAATGATACATCACACTGGTCTAATAAAGTCGTGGTCATTTGTTTGTAAGATCATCATCTTTATCTCCATCTGCTATGTGCAATATTCCTTCTTGAACACCTCATAGATGAAGCACATGCAACCTCTGAAATTCAAAGCTATGGTTCTACTGTCACACTGATATCAATGACTTTATTGAAATTCCTTTCAGTTTACCCCAGTGTGCATGAATGACAGAATCAGGACTAGCATGTGTGTGCTTCCCAGAAAGGTAGAACATCCACAGAACACTGTTCTACGTGTTGCAACAGAGAACAGGCAGCAAAGCAATTACTTACTTTAAAAAGGATTTACTCTGGGTTAGTTTAGACCTGTTTTGACAAAAAAGGGCGATGGTTTGACATGAAGTATTTTCTTTTTCACTGCACATGTGTGAACTCTTAAATTACTGAGAAATATCAGGCATTTGGTTCAAACAATATAACTTTGCCAGCAACTGAATGAAAAGTAAATGTTTGCAATTATTCGATTATATCTGGCCTGATGAAATTCAACGAGGAAAACTGAATTTTTTTTCTTAATGTGATGCAAAATTGTCAAAAAAAAAAAAACTATAAAAAAAGTGCTTCTCTGTTTTCATTCCTTTTAAGGGAAAAAAGTTTCAGAAGCGTTCCTTAGATGTATAAGGAAAGCTAAGAACATATTTCATTTTTTTATGTAAGCCATAAGTGCAAGAGTTTCAAAGAATCTCAAGAGGAAGAAATTAAAGCTCATGTCTCTGCTAATATTTCAAAGCAATAAAAATTAATAAAGTAGTAACTATATCTTAATAATATACAAGTTGCACAAAATTAACAGAAGTGAGTATTTTCAGAGGAACAGGTGAGCATTAATATTAAAATCAAGGAAACAACTATTACAATTAAACTGATAAATACCTAGATCTTAACTTTATATATGGATATCCTATTTGCATTCTCTTTGAGCTATGCACTGGTGTAAGAAGTGTGATGCTACCATTTTTTGTCATGTATTGCTTATTTCAATAGTTGATGTTAAGGGTAAGGGTCTTATCTGTGCTAACAATAGAAATCTTTACTTTTCAGGCAATATTTTTGAAAATGAAGTGGAAAGCTAGCAATGGACTATCTCCAAAGTGCATCTATATTATGATACTATGAAATCTAGTTATTTACTGCTGTGTAAGAATTTAATCAATATTTTTTTTAAAAGAAAATAATGGCTATTTTATTCAAATTAAATGATTTTCCTCAGTTGTCATTTTCTAATATCATAAAATGCAACATGTGGTTTTCAAAGTGGAACCACAGAATAGGCTCTCAATGATCTATGCTACATATAAGCTGACGAATTAAAATCTGTCCTGATCTACTTGTAGTGTATAATTTCCAACAAAAACATCATACAAGTAAATAGAGCCAAGAATTTTTTTTTGTGCTTCCCTGTTTGGCAAAATTTCCAAGTAGGAATAAAAACAGTTTTCAAAATGTTTACATTCCCATGCCAGTTCCAAGATAATAAAACTTACTGCTTTTTAAATCAACTCTAGTTTGGGCTGTGGCTTTGTAAACTGAATACAACTTGGTGCTTTATTAATGAAAATCCACAAAAGAGATGGTTCAGAACTAATAGCTGAGGTCATTCAGGTTTACTTAAAATTTAATCTTCTATTAAAGCATTGTCAATTTAGATCAATGTACTACTATATGCTTGTTATTATGTAAATCAGACAAAATAAACACAATATTATACTATACTTAATTAGCATACAGAAAATGTTAAGGCAAGACAGAAGTGCTTTGTTAAACAGAAGTATGAAAATCAGTATACAAAAGTTAACTATTCATTTAAAAAGCTAAATGCAAGCCATCAATTCTATGAATATTTACAAATGGCATCTGGAGAAATAGCATTTTATTTGGAGAATGAGAAGTACATGCACACTAAAGAATCACTACAGTGAGCTAGATACTAATTTCATTTATGCCAGTTTTCTGCCAGACTAAAAACACTGATGTAGTCACTCTCTATGTCCATGGCTGTATGTGAAATCAGTATTGGGATCAGGTGTTTATAAACATTCTAGAGAGAAATAAGGAGGTTAATTGTTTAGAAACTTGCTGCTTATGAAATTCTTGCAGCCTTCAATGGATCCATGGCAATTAATACCACCTGAGCATCTGTCCCTTGGAATTTTAGAAGTCAGACATTTTTCTGATTGTATAAAATGGTCTTATTGGAATGGATTCTTTCCATTTTTCCCCCAATCACTAGTATTTGTTGTTTCCCCCCAGAATTCTCTCTTGATTTTGCGTTTGCAAGACCTCCACACGCAAAAATCCTGGCCGCTACAACTGGAAATAGGAAGTACACTTTGGGACTTGGTGCTTAAATCTTAGATTTTTAAAGACACTGAAAGATGTCAGACATCTATGTGCCATCAGATTGTAGTGGAACACGGGCATTGCAACCAATTTACACTTCTAACTTCATTAAGCCTCTTTGAAAATCCCAGCCTCAAAAGCTTCCCCAAGAGCCCTGACAGTTGTGGGGCTTTTGGTTCTGGCTGTGCACGAGACAAAGCCTGGACCAGGAGCTTTATCAGTTATGGGGCTCTTCATTCCAGCTGCACACGAGGTGCAGCCTACAACGGGAGACCCGTCAGCTGCGAAGCTCTCGGTCCTAGCTTCGTGTGAGGTGCAGCCAGGGCCGAGATCCCCAACAATTGCAGGGCCTCTGTCCCCACTGCAAGGGAGGAGCCAGACCAAGAGCCCCTTGTGGGCTGGGGTTTTCACCTCCCCTCCCACCCACTTGGGTACCACTGCCGCTGCAGTCCCCAAGGCTCAGGGTTTTCATCCTGGACAAGGTGTACCCTTACGTCTGGAAGCCCTGTCAGTTGATAGGGCTCCCGACAGCACAGGAGATCCTCTTACATCTGCAAATTAAAATTCAATAGCAGCCAGCTATAACGTTAGCACACATTTTTGAGGTAAAGCATTATGGCTGGTTGCAGATTTTCATTGTGTGATAGCTACTTTGTGCGTGTAGCTGGTTTTAACTGAGCGATTAACTAGTTAATTGTGCAATACCTGTAACATGCAGAGGGGGCTTGGTGTTGACGAAACCGGAGATGAATGTGGTGTTTTTTCTTTAATGGAAGCCTGTTTGCTATGCGGCGGTATGGCAAGTCAGTATCAGCAGTGCCTCACTCTTAGAACGAATGACGGGAATCTAAAACGTCCATTTGTCATACTTCATTCACTACAAACCAGATAGATAAAAGGCTTGGGGCCAGTCATTTGTACGCAAGACAGAATTTGTTTTTCCATCACAGTGTGTGTATTTTAAAATTCTGAGTCTGCAGCTGTGGGACACTAAAGTTTAGGGGTGGTGGTGGTGTGCTAGTGAAACGTAGCGGTGGGGGAAGAGGGCTTTGTTCTGGATGAAGTTTCAGAGGCAAAGGTAAGAAGAGGGTTTCCTCCACCCTTCAGGTATATCAGAAAAGGCAACAAAATGTACCATGAAATTAAAAGATATCACATCGAGTTAGAGTTTCACTGGAAGACTATTCCAAAGGCAAAAAGGAAGCAACTGGGAACAACTGGGAACTAGAACAGGCCTGCATTTATTGTTTGATAATGCCTATCCATGCCATATGACTGAAATATCCCAAGGTTGACTCAGTGCTCAGTAGAAATGAAAAGGGATTGTGGCAGGTATGGCATCTGAGGGCTGCCATGATGCCCTGTAGTGGTCACCTTAGTCCTGCCAAGCCCTTGCTCCTGCCTCCCAGAGCCTCAACCTTGTTCGCTCCCTCTCTCAGTATGTGCTCTTTTCAGCTCTACATGCCTTAAGAGCCACATTTGTGGCCTCCTTCTGCCCTGACAACTATGCATGCCCCTTGCAGGTGTTGCTCAGTCCTCATTTCTGGCCTCTTATAGAGGTCTCAGCCCTCTTTGCGTTAGCCCCCCTTTCCTTTGGATTCAAGCTTCCAGTCTAGGCTCAATGATTTGGATCCAGATGATCTGGCTTTGCATACAGAAAAACAAATTCTGTCTTTGCATACTAATGACTGGCCCCAATGATCTGGCTCAGCCTCAACCCTCTTTATACCTCCGGTCTCTAGGTTCTTCAGCCCTGCCTTGCACCTTGTCCTAGCCCCACTGCCATCTCTGATCCAGAGTAAGGTTGCTCTCAGTATCTCCAATCTCTGGGTCCCTTGGCCTTGCGTTGCACTTTTTTCCAGCCCCTATGGCACCCCTGACCCAGGGCAAGACCATTCTTTGTGCCAGACAAGACCCTTTCCTGGCATCCCTAACCCACGGAAAGGCTTCTCTTGGTGCAGCTCAGCCCCGCTGGCGTCTCTGTCCCAGAGCAAAGGCTGCCCTCAGTTCTGCGCAAGGCCACTCCCCGCTTCTCTGGTATTTGAACTTCTGCCCCACATTTTACATCTTGCCCCTGGTAGGGCTCTAACCTTGGTATGCCCCTAAGGTACCCGCTGTGGTCTCCACCTTGCCCCTTATAGCCACAGCTAGTATAAGGCTTAAATTACACCATAAATACAAGCCACCACTTACCAACAAAACGCTTACCCAGCTCTGGGTTGCTGTCTTACTACATACAGACCATCAGCTCTCTGTAGCTCCCCCTGGCCAGTTCCAGGGCCTTTCAGCCCACCTGCTGCAGGCATCCCACTCAAGGGCTCCTCTCCCTTCAGAAGAAGACTGCCCATTCTGGCTCAAACCCTGGTATTATATATCTGGAAGCCATGCCCACTTTATCCCATGATAATCAAGGGCCATACAGCTGCCTGCAGATGTGGCCCCACAAAATCAGCTGAGCCTACTGCATCCTGTTAAAGGAGCAGGAGCTCCCCCGGCTCCCTTTTCCAGTCCCCTCTCCTCCCCTTCCTTTCTACCCAAGTAACAGGGATTTTGAAATAACTAGTAAGGGTGGGGGGAGAGAATAATACGTCTGCACCATCTATGGTTTCATTAGAAGAAGAGAAATCATTTAGTACTATACCACTGAAAGCAAGAGCTTAGCAGAGACTGAAGATCTGTGATTATAACAACTGGATCACATCTTCAAACAAAACATTTATCATAAACTGAATGTTAGCTTTAAATGGATTAGAAAATAATGAGTATGAGTTAATACACTTCAGCTGAATTTTGAAAATAATGCTTATTCAACTTCAAATATATTTACTGGCAATAAGAAAGATATTCCTTCCAGTAGCGTGTGCAGATATGGTGTCAATGCTTTATGTAATTTCTCTTGAATAATCTCTGCTGCAGCGCCAGATAATGATTCTAGGATGAAATTTTAGCTATCTTGACACACTTGATTGTTTTATTTCATTGTTTAAGGAGGAATAAAGCAACATGAAGGTCATACAAGCTATTAAATCATTTCTGGATAGCAGTTTTATGTATTTTAAAACCAGAGGACATGGATGTTTTAGATAATGATCCAACTGCCTTTTTTGGCTTAAATGTCACAACATAGGCAACTGGTGCCTCCTGAGTCAGGGGGGCACTTGCCCCTCCGGTGGTCACTCAGCAACTGTAGGTCACTCAGCAACAATGGCCGAATGCACGGGGGGGGGGTTCTGGCATTTAAGGGTGCACCACTGGCACTTCTGGATTGGTATGATTGGCCATCGGGGAACCCTCACACCCACCTGGGCAGTGCCATTGGCTGTGGGGGAACTGTGGGGATTGCTTTTCCTAGTGCCCCCACTGCCCAGCTAGCACTCACAGGGGGATCACCAGAGATCTCGCCTCCCCCCGCCCATCGGCTAAACAGGGAATTCTGGCTGTCAGGGGGTGCCCCCTATGTACACATTGCCATTGGGTCACAATTAGGGAACGGCCCATTTTATGTTAACAACAGGAAATCTATAATGCAGCTTAAGTTTTCAATTTTCAAAATTAAGGTTAATAATGAAGTTGTAGCATTAATCAAGTTTATTAAAATTGTATTGGAAACAGATGACTTGATCACAAACTTTCAATGCTAGCATAAAAGCCATATCTTTGCTCTTTTTATACCCAGATAATTGAGGAAAACACAAATAACCACCAACCAAATAACTGACTCTGTTTTTACTTTGATCATATTTTATTATTTTTTGTACCAATTGTTTTTGCCCATTTAGCAGGGGTCCTATTCCTCCATGGGCCTTCCTTTTACGCCCCATACATCTTAAAAACAATTTTTTGTTATCCTTTACTTGGGATGACATCCCCAACTCCATGTTAGCTTTGGCCCATCTAACTGCCTCCCTACAAGTGCGAGCAGAGGAGGTATATTCCTCTTTGGTGATCTCTCCCTGTTTCCACTTTTTATGGGCTCCCCTTTTGGCCCGTAGGCTGCCCTGGATTTCTCTGGTCAGCCAAGGAAGTCTCCTGGCCCCTTTCCCCTCTTTTTCCTTGCATCGGGATCATCTTGCTTTGTGCCTGAAGGATCATTTCCTTAAGGCACAGCCACCCTTCATGGGCTCCCATCACTTCAAAACTCCTGCTCTGCAGTGTGTCCTTGACTAATCACCCGAGTTCATTGAAATCAGCTTTCCTAAAGTCTAGCACTTTCACCCTACGAGATGCCTTACCCACCCGACGTCTTATGAAGAATTCTATTAGATGACTCTTCTGGAGAAGAATTCCTCAGATGCCAAGGAGCTGGGAGAATGGCTGGACTTTGTCAGCCCCTCAGCTGCTAAGAAGAGAGGATAGTAGACTGCAGTCCAAGTCCTAGTCCTATTCAGTAGCTCCCACAACCAGATTATTATGGTAATAAAAAGTATGCTTTCCATGTTTATCCATCTAAACTTACCACATTATTTTCTAAAATGATTTGAGTTATAAAAATAAAACAGACTGTCATGATTTTGACAACATCATGGTTAAGTGGTGATAGCTCCTGCCCACTTTCAATTTTATGCGATGACCTGCTACGTAAATTCAACAGCTACGGAAAATACTCATCAACTCACAGGTCCAAGTCCTAGATGAACTATCTATATGTTCAGATAAATGTATAAAAGCAAAAAAAAAAAAAAAAAAAAAAATCAATATACAAGTAATAGGAGAAAAAAGGAACTAAATAGAAAATTACGGGCATGTACAATTAGTTTCACTATTATTTTAACCTTGAAAGAAATTTGAATTTCCAAAAAAACTATGGACAAACATTTTCACACACACTCTGGAATGGGAGGAGGCACTTTAATTAGAGTGGCTCCAACTAAAATGCCTGGAACAGTTCGTGTATCAGTGTCCCCATGCTTCAAAATGGTAGTGGGGCGCTTGCTCATTCGATGACCTTTAGAGAAAGCGCCCCACTACCATTTTGAAGCATGGGGAGGCTGATACGTGAGACACGGAGGCTGGCTGGAATGTGGTAATTCCTGCACTCCAGAAGACTCAATTAATCAAATCTGATACAACATGCTGTCATTACAGTGTATCAGAGCAGTCTCCCAGCTTGTGTACAGACACTCTAATGGTTTGGGTTACATGGTGAAATTCACATAATATTAACCTCAGCATTTCTGAAGTTTGTGCCCAGCCATTCCCAGGAAAGATAGACAATGGCACGAATGCCCTGTACTATGTAGAGGCTGCCGGGGCACAGCAAGCTTTTGCAGGTGGTGGCACTGTCAGTGGTGGGAGTGTGGCAGCGGTGAGTGGTAACCTCCTGCAGGCAGCTGTGGTGCTACTGGCAGTAGAGGTGGAGATAAGGTGGCAAGAACCAACTGGCAGTCGGTGACCACCCGCAGAAACCACTGGCAATGTTGGTGGTGGCCAGCGGTGATGGGGGACCACCTGCAGATGCTGTTGGCAGTGTTCGTGGTAAGTGGGGGAAGGTGGCAAGTGAAGGCCACCCACAGGTGCCACCAACAGTGTTAATGGCACCTTTCTGCAGAGGGTGCACCGCCAAGCTCAGGGGGTGCATGTGCACCCGCATGCACCCCTTACACATCGCCAGTGGAAAACGGTGTCCACTCCTTATGTTTTGTGCTAATTCAACATAGTTTTTTTGCAACCTAGGGAAATATAAAGCCTGTTGGTAAATAGTCTTATAGTTGGCTGGATCATTATCCATTTCTTCTCAAAGGGAAAGAGAGAATCAAACAAAATATTCATAGATGCTAGGCTCAGATGGGACCTCAACAGATCATCGAGTCCAACTCCCTGCCTAGGCAGGAATGAGTGCTGGGGTCAGATGACCCCAGCCAGATGCCAATCCAGCCTTCTCTTAAAGATCCCCAAGGTAGGGGGAGTCTTTAAAATCTTAGTCACTTTTTTTTTTTTAAATAAACTAAATACATTACAGTGGACTGAACAAAAAGGAGCACTGAAATCACTACAAACTAACTTACTGCAGTTATTATGTTGATACTGCAATATATCATTTGTACAATGGCAAATGCAGTTGGGTAAATATATAATATTTGCTCTTTAAGTCTGTCTACTTTAGCCAAAGAATGCCAGTACTCAGCATCAACATTTCAAACAGTGATAAGACTTGCCATAGCTCATTCTCCATATACACGCTCATCTAGTCCTTATTTGATTTCCTGTCTTTCTGGTCCCACAGCTAAAGCCAATCTATAACCGGTGTATAAATACCTAGGGTCTTCATCTGGTTCCATAGTAAGTAAGTGCCAAACTGACATATTAAACAACCTAAACAAAATTCAGTCTAAACCTAGTCCTCAACCTTGGCTATTGCTATGATTTCCCCACCTGTAAATATGGAAGTTATTACTACATTTCCCTTACTTTTTGTCTCTCATCTACTTAAATTGTACATACTGCATGGCACGCTCTTACTATGAAACTGCCTAGCAATATGGTTACTTAGTCTTATTTGGGGCCCCTTGTTAATAAGAATATTGTAATTTTAATGCCTGGTATCTCAGGGCTAGATGCAATTGCAATTTACAAAATAGGAAAGTCCTGTTCTTGGATAGTTCAGCATCTGATTCTCCTTTTTTTGCAAGCATTTCCTAAATTCATACATGCTGAATTGATGACCTTTTCTACTCTACCCTTATATAGTGGGTCCAGTATAACAGCTGATAACCAATGCAATCCAATAGTATAAAGTTCTTGTTTCTAAGGTTTGCAAAGCAACGTGCCTTATGGCTTTACCAGCACAAGAATACATATCCTGTACACCTGTGGGCCCACTGGTGAAGTAGTGGTTGTTTAAAACTGTTTTTAAAGTTTGGAAGGTTAGTGTCACTCTTGAAGACTAGATTAATGACCTGATTGCAGGTGGGATGAGAAAAGATGCAGGATAAATTCAATTTATCACATGGCTCTGCAATTCATCACTGGGATATCACTACATAAATCTGTCATATATATCACTATAATTCTAAATAGACATGTAAAATTCAAGAGCCTCTCTTAGCTGTTTATACATATGATTTCAGTTGTCTCTGGGAGCTCCCAGTGCTTGAACATATTATACTTAAGAGAGTCAGTGCTGAGATTTGTGTAATGTTGCTCTCCTGTCTTAGACAGAAATGGTCTGTATAAATGGAATAACTCTTCTGCATTTTATCTCTTCAGAAGTACTTTGAAGTTCTATAGTCTTATAAAACATCACCTGAGGCCTTAAAAGTACACTGTAGCAGGAGACAGTTATATATAAAAATAATCCACAATCCCTTAACAAGTATTTAATTATAATTAATCCTAATAGAGATGTATTAAGCAGAATTAACCAGCTATGGATAATGTAAAGCAATTGTTACTGGCTCTAAGATCCTCCTCTACATAGGAAGCATAGAAACAAGCACCAAAGTCAGATGAGCTGCTTGAGAATCATTCAAAGAATTATATTAACAGGTAGTATCATGGCAAAAATGACTGATTAACTGCTCAGTAGGTATAATAGAAATTTGACTCCCTAATTATAACATCAAATGTTTAGAACATTTATTTTGGCATTGTACTGGTTATGGATCCATATACAGAATCACTGAAAAAGGCAAACAGAGGTAATATGTTCAACAAAGAAAACCAAAGCAACACATTCAAGGAATTTAGGAAACTAAGTCCTGTTTTTAGAGTTGATTTATAATCTTCAGACTGGATCTGTAAAGGTGCCGCGCAGCCTTGAATGGAAGGTGCACAGTAGCATCAAGCCCTAAAAGCTCTTAGGAATACATACATATATTTCTGCCCTATCAGAAGCAGAAATCCATCTGTCACTGATTTATTTTCAAACAGCAAGTCCTACATATTATTCAAGAATATCTGTATTACACCTGACATCCCAAATCAAAAGTCCTTAAAAACAGATTTATAGAGTGAATGCCTGAATCCAATATAAGTGAGTAAATTAAAAAAACCTGGCTCTACAGAGCCAAACCATAGATTATAGTGGGCTTTTGATTCTGCGCGATTCAGCTTTTTCTCTTATTTTCTTTTCCTAAAGCACTACATACCAAAATTTTCTTGCTATTTGCCCTGACCTGAATACATTAGCCAGGATAGTGTGAGGTGTTATTACAATATTTATATATTCCAGAATAGATAGAAAAGACATGCTAAGTCAGCACTGTGGCATAAAACAGAACAATATATTAAGCACGGACTTCATTCTGACATTTTTTTCTGTCAGTAGCGTAGAGTAGCAGCATGCAGTAGTAGAATAGGGTGAACTGAGTTGCATAGATTTCTCTGTACTTTCAGTTCAAATCATTTAGGATTGATCCAAATATAGAGTTTCTGAACTTATGGCCTGGAGATATAACTACATTATATCATATTCCAAACAATCTACGTTCATTTACTAAAGCTGATAGGCACTCTGCACTATTAAATAAATCCTACTGACTCAAGTACCTCACAGTTATCATAAGGGATCCTGATTTATTCTGTTTAACAATTACAAAACCCCCGATTAAAACCCCCCAAATCCACATTTTCCCATGATTAAAATGAAATGCCACCAATATATAGAGGTATCAGTTGAACATCATGTTTTATTGACATATTTACAATTTTAAAGCAAATTGGAAGTGCACGAGTGCCTCAATCACTATAACAACATAAATTCTAAATACCTATACATTTTGGCGTTTGATTTTGGGTTTTTTTATCATGGAAAATCAGAGTTCCTCCTGCCCCCCTTGATTACCAGGACACGGGTCCAGCAGCTGCTGTTCCCCGCCACTGCTTCGTGGTGCTGACCAGCCCCGATATGCCAGTGCTATGCCCCCCTCCCACAGCACATGAGCCCTGGCTGCTCCTCAGAGGCAGAAGCTGCTGTGACTGGAGCAGTGTGGAGCTGAGCTCCCTCTTACCCATGGGTGGCATGATTGGAGCACAGCAGGGGTCACATGTGGGTTGGCTGCTATGAGCTCAGGACTCCCAACCCTGGTGCCTTCCCCACTGCCCAGTGGGAAGGACCTGGCAAATCCAGGTAGGGAGACTGCCAGGAGCTCCACGCCACCATAGCAAGGTGCCCCCTGTGCACTTGGCAGCAGCAGGTGAAGTTATGCCTGCTGCATGGCAGTGTAGGGTTTGAACCTCCCTGCCCCGCTCTCCCCTGCCATACTGGCTCCTACTGGCTGGGTTGCAGAGGCCCTTGGGGGGAGATCCTCAAGCCTGCAGTAGGCAGCCCACACCCACCCAGCATACAGATCTGGGGGTCCCATTCCACCCGGGAGTATGCGCAGCTATGGGGAACAAGCCTCCAGCCTACGGCTCCATCCTGCTCCCTGGGTGGGCCCTGCAGTGGCACATCCCAGCCTCAGGTCCCAAGACCCCCCGCTAGGCAGCACCCCCAGCTCTAGGCCCAGCCATGCTCCCTCCCTTCCTCACTTAGCTGCAGGGAGCTGTTCTCATGCTGCCTGGCTGCTATGTGCATGCACACACACACATGCACATGGCACCCCTTGCCTGATCGCCCTCCTTCCACTCCCCCCAGCTTCTTGGCAGGCTGCAACTCTGCCAGCCTGCAAAAGGAAATACGCTGTTTCCTGTGTTTTTCTCCTTAAAATGAGAAAATCTACAATTACCGCATTTTTATGTGGTGAACAGAAGACCTGGATCCCTGCTTAACATTCTGCTTTCAGAAGCCTGTATTTACTTTGGCCCCCTGAAATACTTTCCTTTCTGCAGTTATGGACAGTTTGGACAATGATGCACTGTGCTGTGCAAGTGAAGGCCTGTTGGCTATGGTGTTAACCTATAACTTTCAGACCCCAGCCACATGGAAACGGTTTGCAAACGTGCCTGCACCAGCTGTCTGAGGATAGACAAGCTGGATGAATTTAGCACAATGCGAATCTTCTCTTCCTCCACTCCTACCTGATGCATCAAAATTATTTTAAATTCAAAGGTGTGGTCACAACTTTAAAATGTTCATTTAATGACTCAGTGAGACAATTCTTTGCCTTTTTCTCCACCAAATTTTTCCATGAAGAGCTGACTTCACCTAGATGCTAAGAGAAGGATTTGTGCCTGGACGAGCAAAATCTTTGCTTAGGCACTCACATTTTACTATTCAGTAAGGACAAGTTAAAAAATACTACATTTTAGAAGGACAATCAAATGTACACAATCAAATTCAATAACCATCTAGGCTGCAGTACTATTGAAATGGACCTAAATGTTACAGTGGATCACAGGAGAATTAAGTGAGAAACATTATGTTGTTGCAAAAAAGTGAATAGTATGATGGGATGTATTAGCAGGGTAATGTTGTGTATACAAGTCAAAGGAAATACATTTTCCAGTCTCTTCAGCATTGGTGAAACCTCACTTAAATTACCGTAGCCATTCTTAGGCACCACACTTTAAGGAGGACATGGGCTAACTGGAAGAAATGGAGAGGAGAGTAATAAAAATGATTTGAGGTCTAGAAAAGATGATACATGAGGAAAAGTTGGAGGGATTGGAATGATTCAGTTTAGAATAAAGAAGACTGGGGGTGGAATTCAATAACTTCTAAAACACAAGTGTTGCTATAAAGAAGATGGTGATCAATTGTTCTCTGTCTACAGGGGACAGAGCAAAAAAAACAAAAAACCACCCAGCTTAAATCATTGTAAGGGAAATTCAGGTAACATATTAGGACAGAATCTTTCAACTGTGAGGGCAGAAAGTACTGGAACAGATTTCCTAGAGCAGGAGTTGGCAAACTTTTGCCATTATGGGTCTTTGCTTGCAACCCAACTGCCACACATCCTGCCTTGCACCCTGGTGACCAGCAGATACAGTGGAGGGAGGGGATAGATGGAAAAAGGAAGTCGGTAGGACCTTGGGGATGCTTCCTCTCCTGCAGTGGTGGAAATACGCTGAAGGGGACAGGCAATGGGATCCTGGGGTCACCCCCTCTACTTCCCCAGATGGAGCGTGCTGCCGATTCCCCGAGCTACTGCAGGCCTGCTCTGATCTCTTCAAAGACCAGAGCCAGCCTGCAGCTGGAGGCTGCTGATCCTTGACCTAGAGACTTTTTTGGAAGCTCCATCACTGAAGGTTTTACTTCTTGAAGTTAGATGAACATACATCTGAGATGTTCCACTTGAAATGAACAGAGGGTTAAACTAGAAAACTTCTCAAAACTGTCACATTGCCGTTGTCATAGAAATATATGCTTAAAACGAGTTATTTCAGAATTCAGCAAAGTGGCATGACTAAATATGGACTACCTTAAAACAAAGTGATTCAGTAACCAAGTTATATTCATTCATACACGTAAGGAAAAAAAAGAAAAAAAAAATCAAGTTCTCTCATGCACACAGCAACCTGGAAGCTCTACCCGTGCATTTTGGGATCCTATAATTTTTTATTTCCCAAGCTTGAAGTGCTTTAAAACAACTTTAGTTTGTTTACTTATTCATTAAAATTAAAGCATGAAAACACTAAAATAATCAGCACTCGCAATAATCACAAACCTAAAGAATCAACCGAGTGAATCAAATACTATCACTGCCTTGTTTAACATTTATTTTGAACAATTCAAAATTGTATTGCTTCAAATCCTCATCATTTTATGGTGTGCCCACACCCTATGCGACTAGTTTTAACTATTTAATTTGTCTCAATTTCTTTAGCCTGTAAATTTAGTGTATACTTATATAGAGATTCCTCAACTTTCTCTTAGTACAGATCTTATTGTGTAGAGTATACATTTATTAAGGAGGAACTGATCAGCCTGTCTGGTAAATTGGTTCTACCCCTCAAGGACTGTTATGTATTGGAAAAAATGATCACTATATAAGTTAACTCTCAAAACTGACAACGCTCCAGTTCTAGAATAAGTTATGGGGCAAGATTAGGGGAATTCTAGGGGCAATCATCAGACATACCATGAAGTTGCCTCTTATTTACTCTGGGAGCTCAATTTTGGAATCATGGGGCACCTATACACAAATTACAGCATGTAATTACAACGTGTGAGAGCAGACACACAGTTATTTGAGTCTGCTGGAGCGTGTATCAGCATCCTTGTACTTACAAATGGTGGTGGGGGTGCTTTATCCACAGCTTGGTGAAAGAACTTTATCTAAAGTGCACCTGCCACCATTTTGAAGTGCAGAGACACTGATACACGAGATGTGCCAAGTGCTTTAATTAGAGCAGCTCTCAGAGCCACTCTAATATGAGTGCAACCTCCCCCTCCCAGAGCATGTGTATATGTGCTCCTGGTATCTGGGGAGATGTAACAGGTCAGGACTTGGGCCCACCCTCCATGTAGCCCATGCACCTGTCCTTGGGCAACCGCCCACCTCGTCTCGCCTGCCACACCTTTGATGTCAATTAATTAATTGATGTTAATTAATGAGAGGCTGCCCTTCTACTTGTACTACCCCCCTCCACCAGGGGGCGCTATCTACAGCTCCTTCCTCCCCAATACTGCAGCCTAAGCCTCACGGATGTCACATGGATCTTGCCTATTGCAGCCCCTCTTTATCTTCTCTGGGCCATCACCCGTGTTGTCCCATTCCTGGACTCTACACACCCACACTGGGGCGTCTCAATACAGTGCTTCCCACTCTGGGCTCACCACGTCCCCACCGGGCTTCTCAACATGCTGCCCTCTGCCAAGGGCCTCAGTAGTGCCCCCTCCTGGGGCTGCTGCGCCCAACTTGGGCTTCCAAAGAAATATGGTCCCCCTTCTGGGCTTTCCATGCCCATACCTGGGCCTCTCCGTGTGGCCTCTCAGTGTTCACTGTGTTGCTCCTCTCAGGCCTCTCAGTGTTGCCCCCTCGTGGGGCCTGCTTTGCCCAACTTGGGCCTTCTACCCAGTGCCCCCTCTCCGGGGCTGGGGTCTATGCACCCCCATGCTGCTGTGCCTTCCCTGGTGCCAGGATCCCCACACTACTGTGGGTCTCCCCTGAGGATAACACACCCTTTCTGGTACCTATAAGAACACTGCACCCCCATGGGCACCAGGATCTCCACACTGCTGGGGTCCCTTCATGAGGCCTCCTCCTTCCCCTACAGCCTTGCCCAAACCACCAGGTATTCATAACAACAACAAAGCAAATTCAAGCTTCCTGGCTACAACTGAAGACATAAGCCATCTGGCTGCAACAACAAACCCAAACCTTTTGGCTATAATGAAACAGAAGCCCCTTAGCCCAAACAACATTCAGTCCTGCCATGGCCCTTCACCTCACAGCTGCAGCCCCTACCTCAGGCTTCCTCTCCCTGTCTCTCTCAGGGCAGAGAGCACTCCTCTCACTCTGGTAGCCAACAGGAAACTACCAGCCTGGCCCTGGCTCTGGGCTTTATAAGAGACAGGCCCTGCCCCCTAGGGTCAGCTGACTTCATGGGTTGCCTTGGTAACCTGCAGCTGTGCTGCCTAATCACTGTTAGGGCTCCCCCTCTGACAGTTCTTTTCCTATGCAGGTACAGGGCACCAGGGTGCTGTGACAGGAGGAAACATTTAAACCATGTAGATGTAATATGTCATTAGCTAAGCTAAGCAAGTAGGCACAAGTATTAAACACATATATACAAATCAATTAAAAGGAGCTAAGATAATATCAATCAAATTAATCTAACCAACACATTGATTAAATTATTCCCCCCCACAACAATTCTTTACAAACTCTATACAATAATTTGGAAAGGCAGCAGATTTATTTTAATGTATGCCTCCAAATTAAGAGGCAACCGATTGATATATCAGTGCCAATTGATCTAGTTAGATACCTATTATAGATCACTCTCCAACTGGAAATGTTAAGACCTGAGATGTAGGCCAGATACAGACTTTACATTTCTATCAATATAAATAATCAGAAACCGGTCTATGCCCATAACAGAACAGAAGCTTGGCACACAAAACTTGTCTACAACTTCAACACAATGGGAGTTCAGCACACAGACTGGGTATAAAAATAATATAACCCGGTCTAAGAGTTGACCCTCCTCACCCCCCAGGTGAATGTGTGTTCTCTTCGCTACCAATTTAAACTATGCTACTTACAGAAAACTGTGTAACTTAGCTCAATTCTGCCTCAAGGTTTTTAAATGTTGTACCTAGCCCTAGTATTTACTAAGTCATCCTGCCTAAATATTTATGGGTAGGTGTCACAGAGCACTAAGGTGCACTGTGCCTTAAAGGGGGAAAACTGCTAGGGAAGAAGCAGCACAGCTGTGGGTTGCCAGGGCGATTGAGGAGCGTCAGCTGACCCTAAGGGGCAGGGCCTGGCTCTTATAAAGCCCAGAGCTAGGGGCTAGAAGCTAGAGAGGCAGGAGTTCTGGGAGCAATGAAAACTGAAGGATGGTGGCTCTGGGTCCTGGGAATGATGTTGTTGTAGCTGGGAGGCTTTGAATTAAGTTATGGCCAGGAGGCTTGTGTTTGTGTTCTGTTGTTATATGTAACTGGTGGTTTGGGTCAGGCTATAAGGGGAAGGAGGAGACCTCATATGGGACCCCAGTAGTGTGGGGATCCTGGTGCCTGTGGGGGTGCAGTGTGTGTATAGGTGTTCTTATAGCGCCAGAGAAGGTGCAGTGGTGCGCCAGTGTGGGTGCATAGATGGGGTGTGTAGACCCCAGCCTGGGAAGGGGCATTTGGAGAAGCCCAGGGAGGGCAGTGCAAGCCCCAGAAAGGGGGCAGCAGTGAGAAGTCCAATTTGGGCACAGTAAGCCCCAGAGAAAGGGGGCAGGTTTGAGAAGCCCAGAGTGGGCATGCATAGCACCAAGGAAGGGGTCATTTTATTGAGAAGCCCAAGTTTGGGCATGGGGAGCCCCTGATAAGGGGGCCACATGCATTTGTAGGCCCAAGTTGGGCACCAGGAGCACCTCCCAGAAAGGGGGCCACTTTAAGGAGAAGCCCAAGTCTGGGCACTGGGGGGGGCCACACTTGTTAAGGAGTCCAAGTTGGGCAGTCAGCCCCAGAAAGGTGGCAGCATTTGGAAGCCCAAGTTGGGCACGGTCAGCCCCAGGAGGGGGCAACACTGAGGCCCTCAACAGAGGGCAACATATTGAGAAGCCCAGTGTAGGCGTGGCGAGCCCCAGATAAGCCTGTGGGGGGCAAAGATCGAGAAGTCCGAGAGGGTCCACACTGGAAGCCCAGGTTGGGCCCAGCCAGCCCCAGGAAGGGGGTCATTTTATTAAGGAGCCCAAGGTTGGGTTCCCAACAGGGGGCTGCAGTTATTAGGGAACCCAAGTTGGGCACAGTCAGCCCCAGGAAGGGGGCAACATTGAGAAGCCCCAGAGGGGGTGTGACAAGCACCCGAAGGAGGAGTGCCAAATATTGAGAGTGGGGGCACAGCAAACCCCAGAGAGGGGGCAGGAGATATAAGGAGTCCAAGTTGGACACAGGGAACCCCAGGGGGAAGCACTTGAGAAGGCCCAGAGAGAATAGGAAGGGGCCAAGATAGGAAAGACCGAGTTGGTCTCTGCGAGGCTTGGGCTGCGGTATTGGGGAGGAAGGAAGCCGCAGACAGCGCCCCCTAGTGAAGGGGGCAGTACAAGTAGAAGGGCAGCCTCCTGCTAAGGAACCAATTAATATCAAAGACATGGCAGGCGAGTAGGCGGGCGGTTGCCCAGAGACAGGTGCGGGGGCCATACTGAGGGCAGCCCTGAGCACCGCCCTGTCACAGTAGATGATGGTAAATTCTTTTCTCAACAAACTTAGGATTGCAATAAAACACTACAGAGCAATTCAGTATATTTAATATTCTGACTTTGTTTAAACTTTATATAAACATTAAATGGTGAAAGTGCAAAGATGTGTGGGCCTCCCAGAGGCTAAGCATGAAACACTTTTTAGCAACAAAAAAACTATATCACTAGAGACTGAAGCACCCTCCCTCATGCCCCTCTCGGGGTTTCAAATGAAGGACAAGCTGTCCATTTTCCATGCTGCAGAGGGCCCCTTTGATGGCCCAGCACAACACACACTGGTCCATATTTTGTTGAAAATTTTCATGTCACATGACCCTAGACCAGGAAGTGGAAGAGTTAGAGGGCATCACTGAAGCTGTCCTGTTTCTGCAGCCTTGCAAAGTTGCCATCTTGGCTTGGCCCAGCAGATCACAATCTCCTTGACTGCTCAGTATGGGAAAGAGAAGATATACACAGTCTCAGCTAAGTCAAAATCCAGCTTTCTAAAGAGAATACTGAGGACAGCAAAGAGTGACTGCAGCCAGGGGCAGTCCAGGAAAGTATGGAAGGGTCTCATCTACCTCCTCCTCACAGAAACCACAGGCCACTGACACCACTGGGTCCAAGTGGAGGACCAAAGTGGCCACAGCTAGGGTCCCATACAGCTACCATCACTGGAGATTTCTGGTTCTCCTGTTGATGGGTAGCTTGTACAGGGTGTGTCAGACTGGGTAGGCTTGCTCCTGTGTTGCTGCCACTAGGTGCCACCTCCAAGTCATTGTAGGGGTGGCAGGGAGAATGTGGGCATGATGCAATTTGATTATCCATGTGTACAGTGCCTTCTCAGACAGGATCTCAAGGCACAATTCCCTGCTGTTCTCACTGAATACAAGGAGGGACAGCAGAGTGCCAGGCCTGCCATTTCCATTGCTGTCCACAGCTGGAGAAACAGGCAGCGATATAGGGTACATGTCTAGCAAGTTGCCATGGGAGAGGATGAGTTGTATACTCAGATGGTCTTCTAAGTCATCCATGAGGAGGGAAATTTTCACTTCAGCCAAGACGCAGGAAAAAAAAACAGACAGTGCAGACCCAGATGGTCAGTCAGGTCTTTGGTCAAGAGCTGTGTGGGCCAAAGAGGTGGGCCAGTTTGATAGGATACCATGGACCCAGGAAGTAATGAGGCTTTCAGAGGTGGGGCTCAGTGCTGCCTGCTGCAAGGCCAAGGTATGGATCAGGGACTTTAGCAGCGGTTCTGGAAATCACAATGGCCTGCCCTAGGGTATCAGTAGCAAGTAAGTCCACTAGGCCTAGGTGAGGCAGTGGTAGAAAGGTTGAAAGGTGTCCTAGCTGAGGTGATCAGGAACAACAGGAAAAGTTCTCAGTCAAGGTTGGGATTCCTCACCTCATTAAAGAAAACAAAAACTAGGTGTTGCCAAGACAGGCATTCCCCAGCAAAGAGGAAGCACTAAAGGGCTTGCTGGTAGAAGAAGGCTACCCTGCTCACCAGATCAATTAGGCCCTGGCCTCCCTCAATGGTGGGCTAGTACTGGCGGGCCCACTGGAGCCAGAGGTGCCCACTCCACAAGGAACTTCTGGAGCCTTTCAAGCAGGGTCACTGGAAGGACTGGATGGCACACCAGTGCAGCAAAGTAAAAACTATCAAGTTGTTGATGACCAGGACCTGTCTATAGTAGGCGAGGCTTGGCAGGTATCAGCAGCACTGCTGTAGTCATGCTTCCACCTTCTCACCAAGGGCTTTGAAGCCACTGTGGCACCAAGGCAGGCAGGTCTGAGGGCTGAACATCAGAACTGATGCCCTGCATAAGTGCATCATTCTGCACAAACATTTGATATTTTAAACTCGGTTAGTTGGGGGGTGGAGATGCAGAGGACAAAGGGAACCCGGGATCAGTGAGCCATGAGCCATGCACTGGATTAGCCCAAATAAGTATTAAGGACCTGATAGGCATCAGGACAGGGGGTAACAAGGGCACCCACTGGGGGCCTTAAATGTCTCTACACTAATGCTACGAGCAAGGGGAACAAGCAGGAGGAACTTGCAATCCTGCTTGCAAGCAATAACTTTGACCTGGTTGGGCTTACTGAAACCTGGTAGGACCCTCCTCATGACTAGGCAGTAAATACTGAGGGTTGTCAGCTGTGACAGAGTGGGGAGCAAAGGTGGGTGTTGCTCTCTATGTTAAGGAGCAATACACATATAATCAAAATAGGATCAGAGGAGGGCCAAATTGAGGTACTGTGGGTTAGAATACAAGAGGTTGGGGGGAAAGGGAAGGGACATTAGTAGTGGGGATCTACTAATGACTGCCACACCAGGAGGATGAGCTGGACTTGGAATGCTCAAGGTCGCTCTCAGGCTGTACAGTCAAGGGACATAGTTGCCATGAGTGACTCAAAGTACCTTGACATCTGCTGGGAGGAGCAATCAGCCAGATCTAACTGCTCACGTAGGTTCTTAACCTGCATACAGGATCTCCACCTAACACAGGAGGTATATGGTCCCACTAGGATTAACACCTTGCTGGACTTGGCGCTAGCTACAGGGGATCATCTGGTGGAGGGTCTGCAGGTACAGGTAACCTCGGGGATAGTGACCATCGATTGATTGAATTCACTACCCGGCATAAGGTGGGAAAAGTAACCAGCAGAGCAGAAGTGCTAGACTTTAGAAGGGCTAACTTTAACGTGCTCAGAAAATTAGTTAGTGAGGCATTGCAAATCAAGAGCATTGATGAGATGGGAGTCCAGGAAGGGTGATCATTGCTCAAGGGAGCAATCCTTCAGGTGCGGAAGGAGACAATCCCATTGTGCACAAAAGGGGGCAAAGGGGCCAAGAAACCCTAGCACTGACCTAGTAAAGGGAAATTTGGTGGGGCTGAATGTGTCAGCAGGCCTGGATGATCTTCACCCAAGGACGCTGGAGGAACCAGCCAGTGTAATAGTAGATCCACTGGCATGGCTGTTTGAGCACTCTTAGTGCTCAGGTCAGGACCCAGAGGACTAGAAAAGAGCCAATGTGGTTCCTATTTTCAAGAAGGGAAGGAAGGAGAATCTGGGTAATTATAGGCTGGTTAGTCTTACCTCTACCCCTGGGAAAACTTTTGAAAGAATTATTAAGGATCACGTCGGTGGCAGCTCAGCAGGAAAAATAATACTGAAGGGCAACCAGCATGGATTTATAGCAGGTAGATCCTGCCTGACAAACTGTGTCTCTTTTTATAGCCAAGTCACAAAATGCTTAGATGCAGGAGTCAGGATAGATGTCATCTACTTGGATTTTAAGAAGGCCTTCGATATGGTATCTCATCCTAGCCTCATAAGACTGAGAGGATGTGACATAGATGATTACATGGTCAGCAAACTGAATTAAGGGTTGCACCCAGAGAGTGGTGGTGGATGGGTCAGTATCGACCGGGAAAAATGTGGGCAGTGGAGTCCCACAAGGCTCTGTCCTTAGACCTGTGCTATTCAATGTCTTCATCAGCGATTTAGATGAAGGCATGGAGAGCACGCCGTCCAAATTCGCAGGTGACACAAAATAATGGGGTACAGTAAACACACTAGTGGGAAGGGATCAAATATAGGTGGACCTGGACAGCTTGGAAAAGTGGGCAGAAAAGAATAGGATGCAGTTCAACAAAGACAAGTGCAAAGTGCTGCATCTAGAGAGAAGGAATCACTAGCACACCTATAGGCTAAGGGATGACCTTTTCTGCAGCACAGCAGCAGAAAGGGATCTCAGAGTCATAGCTGACTCCAAGATGAATATGAGCCAGTGATGTGGCTAAGTAATCAATAAAGCTAACTGCATTCTATCTTGCATTAGCAGCTGCATCATGAACAGGCCCAGGGATGTGATACTTCCCCTCTATGTGGCATTGATCAGGATGCAGTTGTAGTCCTGTGTCCAGTTCTGGACACCACATTTCAAGAGCGATGTGGATAACCTTGAGAGGGTCCAGAGGAGGGCCACACCTATAGCTAGGGGCTTGCAGGTAAGGCCCTGTGAGGAGAGAATAAGGAATTTAGATCTCTTCAGCCTCCTCAAGAGAAGGCTGAGAGGTGATCTTGTAGCCATTTACAAATTCATCTGGAGGGGGCAGCAAGAAAGAGGAGATGCGTTGTCTACCAGGGCACCCCTTGGAATAAATAACCAGGATCAATGGACACAGACTGACAGAGAGTAGATTTAGGTTGGACACCAGGAAGAACTTCTTTACACCAAGGTTTGCCAGAATCTGGAATGGGCTTCCAAGGGAGGTGGTGCTCTACCCCACCTTGGGGATGTTTAAAAGGAGACTGGACAAGCACTTGGCTGAGGTCATCTGACCCCAACACTCTTTCCTGCCCAGGGCAGAGGGTCGGACTTGATGATCTATTGAGGTCCCTTCTGACCCTAATATGAAACTGAGGGCACTGACACTCAGAGACTGGACATCAACCTCACTGCTCGCAAAAACAGTCGTGTTATCAGTATACGCTGTCACCGTAACCGGAAGACCAGCAGATGGGGCTACAGGTGATGGGTGGGCCAGGCACCTCAGGTGCTGCTGCAATGCATGGAGCAATGGCACGCGGTTAGAGTACATAGCATTTCAGAGAGAAGGAAGCTCTGCCAGGTGCCCCGTATGTGGGCAACAGGGCACATAGCTCTCTGTTTACCTTTAGGAAGCTAGAAACGTCTTAGTACAGGATCCAGATCACTGATGTGAAGACAGGTGCAAAACCAAAGGCTTCCAGGACATTTAATATTTCTGCATATTGAGGTGTATTTAACATGCAAATAACAAATTTAGATTAAAATAACAGATTTCTCACCTTAACGTGCTTAAAGTTACAGCTTAAAACACTAAAATAATCAGTGCTTGGAATAATCATGTTTAATAATCTTAAGCATACCATATAACTCCTAACTCATTAAATATACGTTCATGTTATCTGTCAGACTACAAGGTTGTTTAACATAGGGCTGTTTTAGGTATATGAGGACTTTTCTGAAGATGCCATCCTATTATAAATTGAAACTAGGTTCATAGCTACATGCACACATTCTTCACTGCCTCCTTCCCTCCCTCGCTGTTCCTTCTTTTCTTCCCTTTTCTCCCTCTTCCCTGCCATCCCCTCTGCCCGCCTTCACACACAGGTCTCTGCTGCACATAAGAAAGCTGAGATAGAGGCATCCAAATTATGAACACTGAAAAACAAGAGAAAACCAATAATATATTGCTATGTACCTAAAACCACAAAAATGGTCATCATTCTGCATGAGTGCTTGGTGTCACACACACACACACACACACACACACACACACACACACACACACACACACACTCAGAATGACGATCATTTTTGAGAGTCTAAGTACATGTCTAGAAGGACTGCCTGGTGAAATGAATGACTCTCATATTAACATTGCTTGTCTCGCTGGATAAAGGTTACATGCCTGTAGATGGCAAATTTAAATATTGCGTATTCCTGGTGCCGTGTCACTGCGTGACCAAGATGCAAGAATGGATAAAGAACAGCCATGGTCACATGGCTGCACTGTACTGCCAGAGGCCAGCAAACAGTGGTTACAGTAACAGCAGCCATACCTGTCAATCATGCCAAAAACAAACTGGTCCTATCATTCAGATTTTGAATGAAGATTCTGGCCTGCTTTTTTCTTTCCTCTTGCAATGCCTCCTAGGAGCAGGTCCGTGGGAATTTCGAGATATGCGAGATTACGGGTCAGTTCACAGGCATCATTTCAACTGTCATAAAATTGATGCTGTATTTTGGCATTCTACTGCTCAACTTGGAACAGCATTGTTAGGCACAAAAGGATTAGGGGAAACTAAATAAAAAAGAATAGGTTAATGTATAGGAAAGTTGCTAAGGTGTGACATCAGAATGGTACTTCCTATGAAGCTTAGGTCCTGCATGTTCCAAGACTTATAGAAACTATAACGATACTTACCTAACTCTAATCTAACTTTACTTTACAAAGTGTTGTATGAAAGAGGTATCGATCACTATTCCTTTTTTGCAGATAAAGGATGCTGAACCCTAGGGAAAGGAATGGAGTTATTTAAGGTCACCCAACAGGCGTGTGTCTTAGTTAGGAAAAAAAATCCGATGTGCTCAAGTTTCAATCCAGTGCACTCTTTCTCAGATCAAACACCAGCAGATCAACATACTCAGCTTAAAAGTATGCAAGACCAAAGTAGCGCTAAAGCAGTAAAACCTATTTTGTAAGTAATTTCCTAATTTCTGCTCTATGGAATAATCAGCTCTTACCCTTTATTTTTCTTGCAGAATCGAAAAGCAGCCTCAAAATGCAAAGTTCAGTTTCTGCTTTTACAGACTTTAATAGTTTTTGATTGCTGATGCATATGCATTGCTCATCACAAATTAAATAAGGCAGTCAGATTTCTACCTGAAGAGACATGTCTGTCAAGTGTGGCGTTAGCATGGTGTTTTCCATAAGACTCTGCTATGGATGGATAACATGCTGATTAATAGATTTTAATGACGAGTTTGCAGTTTTGAAGGAAAAATACTCTTTCCAATTTAACAGCAACTAAAAATTGTGAAGATTTTTTTTCCTAACGTATGCATATTTATTTAGGGTGCGTATATTAATAAATGACAACAGCTACAGAATGTAGTCTAGCATTAAATTAAATACATTTCATGATTCATTCACTCAAAATGCATTGTCTTTTAATATATTATGCATGCAAACATAACATCATGTTGCTACCTAAGACACAATCTAAAAATGCTGTGTACAATGCAAATCTGTTTCTGGAGTTAAAAATGCTTCTGTATAAAATTGTTTATTTAAAAAAAAATCACTTTTGGTAGCATTAACAAAATGTCTAATTATTTAGTGACCTAAAAGGGTTAGCGAAACTCAGGGAATGCCATCAAGGAAAGAAAATATTAAGCTGGTTTTGTACAAAATGTAGGCACAATGCTGCTATTCTAACACAAGTAAAACTCCCATTTTGGTTTTCTGAGTAAGACTTGTAAGAACAGTCCCATGTCTGTGAGCCTTATACAATAAACTGGTTGATGCCCATTTTGTTAGTCAATGATGACTCTATCATCATTAATTATACAGGCATGGAGAATAAATCTGGTATTTATTTTTCATCGATCAAATCCTGAATATCATTCCCCCCCCATGTTTGCATTTTTGTGTAAGCTCATTATACTTTATACTGATAACAATATAAAAGATATCATAATAATTTTTGTATTAATTTTCAGTGAGGGTACGATCCAAAGTCCAATGAAATCAAGGATTCCCACTGAGTCAGGGAACACTGGGTCGAGCCTCAAAGCTGACATTTCAAGATGAGCAGATGGCATGAAGAATTTCCATTGGAAGGAAGGAATCACAAGAGTCCATCCTTGTGACAGGAGTTGTCAAGGGGAGAGCAGGGGATAAGAGTTAAAAGAAAAGGTCTGTAAAGGAAAGACTAGACAGGAGTTCATTAAACAAACTACCGTATAGGATACTTTTTTTTTTTTTTACATTTGCATCAAAATATGGCTTAGGGTCCTCAGCTGGAAGCTTGACCCTCTGAAGACACCGGCCTTGAGAATGCCACTCTGAAAAGGTAATGCATTGCCTAGCTCTAGAGTTAAGAAGAAAACAGCTGGTTTGTATTAACCAGTTAATGAGGAAATCACCTCCCTGTGTCACAAGGATTGGGCTCTTGTGAGTCCTTCCTTCCAATGGAAATTCTTCATGCCGTCTGCTCATCTTGAAATGTCTGCTTTCCCCGACTCAGCGGGAATCCTTGATTTCATCGGACTTTGGATCATATCCTCAATAAAAACTAATACAAAAATGATTATGAAATCTTTTAATTACCTCTCTGTGTTAAGGGACTCTGGTAGATCCAGTTAAGTTTTAAGGGTAATGATAAACTTTTAAAACCTGTTTGAAATAGAAATGTTTTATCTAAAATAAAAATGTCAAAGCCGATTCTTAAAAAAAAGATTAATAATCAGCGTGGAGTCTGCAAGCCAAATTTTTCAGTATTGTGTTTGTGCATGTGAGGAAAAAAATCATAAAAATAAAGCAGTTAATTTACTACCCAGACTGAAAAATATGTAAAGAGGAACACTTTTTTAACTGATTTTTTTTAATATTCCTAAGTGTTATTTGAGGACATTTTTTAAGGCAAGTTATTATATGATATAGCTCCTGCAAAAAATTGGGGAAATATTTTTTGGGTAATCTGAAAATTATGCAGTCTTAATTGGGGCAAACAAGAATGTGATAGTAAAACTATAATTGAATTAATTGAACTTTATTTTCTTAAGTGAGTATGTGTTTTCTTTTCCTTTTTTTCCCCAAAGGAGAAAAGGAGATTTTTGGCTATGCAGAAAGAAAAAAAAAAGTTCATAAACTATATCTCAGTTTTGACGTTTCCCTAGGAGATACTGTCCAGTAAAACTGCATCTGAGAGTCTAAATTAACTGAAGTTATTAGATCATTTTGACAGGAGGTTAGAATACACCGTATCTAAAGTAACTATACATTTGCTCATACAGGAAGTCAACTTTATTGAGCTGGCCTGAACCCATAATTCACAGCATGTAAAATAAAAGTCACTTAATGCCTTCTAAGGAGTTTAATAACAGTGAGTGCAAAGGATAGGGGCAAGATAAATGATCAGTTAATGCTCTAAGGCCACACCAATATATCTTCAATGTATATAATGTGTGGCGGACAAAACTAATAAAATAATATCCTAAGGTAAATCAATCATGGTACACATTTTCAAATTAAAAAAGAAAGCCAGAAGCTGAATGATAGTCCTTAAGCCTAGTTCAATACAAACAGACCATTTCAATGCTTAAAACCCAACACTTCATAATGAAGTGACAGGAACCTTTGTTAACGGTATGTAAACTAATGTTATAATATAACATGTAGAAGCAGCATAGGAATAGAACTTGCTATGGACATACCTCTCTGTGCATCATACATATACATATTCTACATTCTTATGGCTACAAACAGACACCTCGTTTTTCCTGGGAGGAAGGAAGTCTTTTGTCCTGGGATCACGTAGAGATAAGCATCCACGGTCCAGTTCAAGTCCCTCTGAAATACACTGGACAAAACAAGCTAATACTCTTCCTGGAACGCCTTGTTATATTTCTGACATGCCTGCCTCTCCTGCCCACATCCCGCTGCCTCGGCTAGGGGCACAGCCAGACTTGGGCAGATGTGGGCTTGCTGCTCCAGGATCATGGCTCCACAACTCTACGGTGCTAACATCCCTGATGGGTCCAGCGAATACAATGCCTCTTCTAGCTTCTTACTCGGAGCATGCCAAATTTAAAGCGCAATTTTTTTTTTTTACTGTCTGCAAGCCGCCTATCTTACTTTTATATATATATAGGGCAGCACGCATAATGTAACAATATAATTTCTGGTAAAATAGTTATATGCATATCAGAATTATGTATATCCCATGGAATTATGTCCCCGGAGATTCAGAATCAGTAAAGTGGATTAAAAGTACAAGTTAATGCACACTGATGAGTGCTGAGGAAGATGAAATACAGTAGGTAAAATTTGGCCTGTGGGCCATATCTGGTAGACTGCACCTGCACCACATTGCCCAGGCAAGCATGCACTTCCTGCATGCACCCCCTGCCTTCTCCTCCCTCCCTTCATCCCCAGAAGGCTCCCAGGACCTAGCACACAGGCAGCCCCACACACATGTGCACACCCACACTGACATCTTCCACATGCCCACTCCACCACATACATCCCCCTCCGCACACACACAATATACAAGAGTAAGGCTTTATTTTGGGTTATTATACAATCACCTCTTTATGTACTACTCCAAAAAAAAAACAAAAAACCCAAACAAATCAGGACAAAAATTATTTTTTAAAATAAAATTAAAATACATTGTAGTAGATGTTTGATTTTTAGTATATGATTTGTTTTTAATCTATTTTTTTTTCAAAATGATATCTTCTCAGAAATGTCACGTTCGCAGCCCCCAACAGTTCACAAAAACTCATTAAGTGCCATCCCAGCCAAAAAATAGTCTACCCCTGAATTAAAGATGCAAGTTAGAAACTATATTTTGAGCTCTGTTATACCAGTTATGGAGATAACAACCTAAGTAGGATACTGTAAACTTTTCAGAACTTTAGATGCCACTCTACTGGTTTCAAATGATGCAAAACCATTTTTTCATTCAAAAAAAAAAAATCAGACATTTTTTAATGGGACAATTTTCAAAACATCACAATCCAAAATTTGAATGGGAAAATTGTCATATGATTCAAAAAAGGTAAATGATGACAACAACAGCAAAAAACGCTGGCCATCTCGAGAAAGATTTTTGTCTGAAATCCACAGTGAAGAACAAATGTAAATGGTCTGCAGAAACCAAGGGAGAGGAAGTCCTGAAGGTACTAGAGAAACCTTGCTTTATGACAGTGCTAAGAACCTGAGTACCTAGAAGATAAAGGAGACTAGCAATCGTTTCTGAGGGGTTAGGAGTGTGATAGAGTCAGATAAGATTTGTACGTGTCTCAGGTCCGACTACTATATTTGTCTCATAGAGGGACCTTGTCTGGATACAGTGAATATGTTGCTTTTCACAGGTAGAGGAGGAACAAATAAAGGCTAAAACAAATCAAACCCATACTCTGACTGATAGCTTTGCAAGCAAGAAAAAAAACAACCCTTTAAACAGGTGTAGTTCTGTAGCTTTTTAAAAGTTATAGCATAATTACATGGAGCAGGATAAACGGATGTTTACCTATAGTCCATATGTTTTTCCGAATGAAGACATATACAGTTTTAGCATCAGACTTATCTTCATTATGATGATTTACACACCAGGCTTTGGAAGCAAGTAAAAATTAGGATGCATAGGTTTTCTAAAAAAAAAAAAATATGCATCTGGGGACAACAAATCCCTAGTCGGTATAAATCAGCTGAGTTTGTGGGTTTTTCCCAGTTTACACCAGCTGAGGCTTTGGAGTTCATATTTAATGACTCACTCCTTGGAGTTTGAGGAATCAAGTTTTGGGTTCTCTATAATGTTTCAAAAACATATGGTTCCAGTAACCATCTGTTTAGATATGTAAGGCTTTGACAAGTTTGGGGGAAATGGGCATAAAGCATACAGTTTTTAACCAGGGTAGAATTGGAGCCCTAAATGCAGTACTTGCTACCTGCAAAAACACATAAAAAAGAGTGGTGCAAGGATGAAATAAACAGCAATTGTATGTGGAAATTAAACATAACAGTTGGGAGCTACAGGTAGGAAGGAGCACATTTTTCAAATTGTATATGCAGTTGAGTTTAGATAAGCACCACTAATTTTACTGGCTTCAAAAGGAAGTAAGATGACCGTAGTACCTCTTGAGCCGGTAGAAGAATCAACACGCTGTATTTGCATGGCATTCTACTAATGCATAGGTTTTCGGTGCCATAGAGTTAAGGAGAAAACAAAAGAATGACTCCTGAAATCACAAAAGTTATCTGGTTGACTGTATTACTAAAATGCTGTGAGGAAGTGAATGCCGGTTTCCCCGTGTTGCTTATTCTCAACTGATTCCCTGAATCAATGTGGAGGGTGGCTATGGTTGTAGCACCCAAACCAAATGTCTCTCCCTAGATACTGAGGAAGAAGAGAAGATACCAAATCTCTGGAAGTGGAAGAGTCATCTTTAGGCAGTCAGAACAGGCAGAAAAGGCAGTCAGGCTCCTTTAAAATGTGCTGAGTATTTCTGGCTGTACATTTGCCCTAAGTTACAATATCAGAATACAAGAGAACGAAGAAAATGAGATTTCCCACAAAGGTCTACAGGTGTCATTTTATTCAGTGTACCAGCTAATGGCTTTAAAATCTTGAACGATGCTTGAACAATGGGGTTTGCTTTTATGGGCTTTGTGTCTCTTTGTTCCAAACCAATTTTGTTGGATGTAAGATTAAATATAGTTTGTTTTCTCTTTGGAAAAATTCCAAATATTCAGAAGCAGCTTCTAAATTTGTATATTTTCCAAATTTTGAACCAAGTTGATAATTAGCTAAGAGCCAATACACCAGATGTTGGATTTATGAAAACCAAATTTCTATTTTTCAAAATGAAAACGTGGCCAAATATTTCCAACAGGTAAAATATGTGCCGCACATCTGCGCTACTGCAATTTTAAGGACTTCTAGAGAGTTATACCTATCAATAATTGAGGCCAAAGTAATAGAAATGCCATTTGACTAAATATTACAAAACAAATGCAAGTGAATGGGCCTGGCAGTAAAAGACGATGCTGGCACCATTACAACTAGTGCTGTACAAACAAGAGCAACAACACACATTGGAGCTCTTTCTTTTGGAAATATTTGTTCATTGGCAAGCCAAGGATGATTCAGCCCTGTTAAAGTCAGTTATCCCAACGAATTCGATCACATCTCTGTCTTCGTCTCGCTCTCTTCCCCCCTCACCTCTAATGCCAGTTCTAAGGTCAAAACTTTCTTCTTGTTGTCTTGACTTCTTGTCTCTTAGAAATCTTACTATTTTTCTAGTTATTATCTGTCATTTGCAGTAGCACCTAGAGGCCCAAATCAGGTACTAGGCTTTTGTACTAGTCACTATCTACATACACAATTTAAAAGGAAAATGTCTGCTCCAAAGACCCTACAATCTATACTTGAATGATTAACACATTTCTTTTACGTACTTCAATATATTAATGCAAAACAGAAGCAACATTTACTTGGGGAGAAGGGTGAAGGGAGGGAGTTAAAAAAAATCCCAGTAAAATAGTCAATCAGAACAACAGATATCTCTCTTTAGAAGAGCAGTGCATGAACGGTAGTGAAATCTGGGCTGCCCACCTAGCAGAAGATGATCTGCTCTGTCCACAGCCAAGAGGAAAGCTGCGCCGTGCGCACCGCCCATACACCAGGAGGGAGCGGGATTGCTTACACTGTTCACACAGTGGGGAGACTTCAGGAGGAGCCCCCCACATTGGATGTGGCTCTGGGGTCAACAGCCTGTGGGGCATGTATCCTAAGTGGTCTACATCCTGCATGGCATGCAGCTTCCCCTCCCACCATCCAGAAGTTGAACGTCTCTGGACTAATGAATGGTAGGTAATGCTGAGCTCTACCACGTAGACACAGCAGCCCACTGATGATAAACCTTGGGGATAATGTTCTCCATAGGTTATATCTATTGCCATTGTAGGAACATATTTATACTCCAGGGACTTGGGGAAAATAAAATAAAAAACCAAACCGAACCAAACACCCTTAATTTTAGTTGTAGGTATAAGAAACGGGGGTGAGGGAGAACTTCCCATTTATAAAGTCTTTCTATGAGAGTACTATTATGAAACAGAGCCCTCCACTTTTTAATTCAATTTTACCCATGGTTATACAGATTTTGACCCACACAATTTCCCATCTATTCTTTTCTTTAGCATAAAAGCAAGACACCCACTGACAACATAAAGTCATGTATTCAGCAAAAAAACACCATTTTACATTTCTGCTAGTGTGTGATTTAAGCTTTGAGAAAGCATATTGTGCTTTCTAATTCATGCAGGGTTTATTTTTTAAACATCAAAATGAATGTAATGCTATTGAAAACTGCTGATTTGGGCTAGAGTTCTCAATTGCTTAGGATCCAGGGAGACATTAATTCAATTGTGAAATGCAATCTGATAAATTTTATCCCTGATTCCAAAAATCATTCATTCCACCATGCCAGACCTGTATGATAAGATGGTGATTTTTGGGATCTGGGATAAAATTCTTCAGATTCCATTGCACATCTGTCAGTATGGAGGTGTGTGTGTGGGGGGGGGGGGGGGGGGGTGGATAAATTACGTAATTCCTGATATCTGACTTTCCTTGCCCCGGGAGTTTAAAATACTTTGCATTGGAAAAACAGGTACCCCGTCCTGGGCAACAAC
>JAGPOW010003395.1:19330521-19343587 GCA_030014935.1 Caiman crocodilus
TTTGAAGTCAGGCAGAAGGTAAGCCTGGGTAGCACTTTGGAGATTAACTGATTCAAAGAGACGTGAGTTTTTCTAGGCTACAATTTAGCATCTAGTGAAGCAAATTGTTGCCTATGAAAGATCTTCTCTCTCTGAACCAGCTAACTTCTTACAGTGCTACCATGCTTTGCCTTCTACAGATTGAGGCTGAATTCTCCTTACTCTCCCACTGTTATAAAGACTAAACACATTGTCCAGGATTCTGCTACCAAGAAAAGAGCTGCTCCACAATTGCCACTGAACTGACAAACCAGTCTTAAGAAACAATCCCAAAGTTCATCTGCAGGAAAAGCTGAAGTAGCAACCACAACTCCTATCCATTCATTACATTCAATGGGCTTTGGGGCTTTCACCCATGCCTTCTGGCTTACATCCACGTCCGTCCCTTGCACTACCTTGTTCAGGACAAGCCCTGAGGCCTTTCCCTGTCTTCCAGCTGCTTTTAGGGACACAGAAGTCTCTTGTAGGGCCTCATTACTTTTTTCCATTATGGCCACATTTTGCTACAGAGAGGCCCCCTTTACACATCACAGGTATCACACAATTAACTGGCTAATTGTGCAATTATCTTAAGAACAGCTACACATGCAAAGTAGCTATGACACGAAACAAAGCTCCAACCAGCTGTAAAGTTAGACCTTGAAAATGTGGATTAAATTTATAGCTAGTTGCTACTGAGCTTTAATTTGCACATGTGGTAGGGTCTCCCCTGTGGCTCAGAGCCTCGCCAGCTGACAGGGCTCCCAGCTGCAGGGGTGAACCATGCCTAGCATGAAATCCCTGAATCCTGGGGACTCGGGCTGCTGTGATCTCCAAAGGGCATGCAACCTTCAGCCCACATGGGGCTCTTAGCCTTACCTGCACCTCACAAGCAGCTAGGATGGAAAGACCATGCAGTTGATGGGGCATTCAGCCCCAGCTGTGCTTCACAGGCAGCTGGGACCAAGAGTCCCACAATTGATGGGGCTCTTGGCCCTGACTGCATGTGAACCACAGCTAGAGCTAAGAGCCCCAGGAGTTGTGATGTCTCTTAGTCCTGGCTCCTCAGAAAAGGGGGCTCCCACAAGGCACAATTGGATGTCATATGAGATCCCACAGTCATGTACATCTGGCATGGCAGGAGGCATGATTGTGTGGGTCACACATTAGATCCCATTGCACCTTTCCAGGTGCCTGACTCATACCAAAAAACATCTCATTATACAACGCACAGAGTAGAATAAGTAAGGGTGGGAGAATCTAGCTCTTACCATTTATTTTGCAACTATGTTTATGAACTTTAAAAGCAGTATTGGAAAATAATGGGCGTGCTAATAGAAATAGGCGCTGGGATGTTAAGACAAAAAGGACCACTTTTAGTTTTAAGACCTCATTCTCTGTCAGGTATCTTTGCTGATATCTGGAAAATTATAATGGAATATTTATTAAAGTTTTGCTTTATATTTGACTTCTATTGAATTCAAGATAACTCTCTTTCCTGGTGGTGGTAAGTGATAAAAATATAGGGTAAAGGAGATGCTTGATTTTCTTTTCTTGCTATTTCTTCCTGTTTATTCTTTAGTTGATTACAGACAGGAGGAGGAATAGTGGAAAATAAAGCATATACTTTTTTTAACTGAGACTATTTTGATTCATAAAGACAATTTCAGTACTAAAGAATGAATCTTTTAAATATTTGTACGTTTCAGTTCACCCTTCATCCTCATACCTATTATTTACATCATTCTAATCTGTAATATAATATCAGTCATTGTAAAAACCTAGTGCTGTTAAAACTATCTTTTCCTCTAAAGAGATCATGGCACCTCTAGCATATCCTATTAGAAATGCACTGTATAGAGCAATAAAGTTGATCAACTTTTACAAATTAAAATGTTTACTTTAGGTTTTAGTGTCCTGCATAATTTTGACATTGGTTTTTAAAACAGCTGGCTTACTTTTTAGTCTATACAGTCTTTACTTTTGCCTTTCCTGTTCTATATTCACTGCTAAAAAAGTAATAGATCTTCTGCTTCAAAATTCCTGCTGTTTCATGAGCTATGTTACAATTCGATATAATCTATTTCCCACTGATGTTGGAAAACATAATAAGGTCACAGCAGGGAAGCTTTAGCTTCATTAAAGAACATTATGATAAAAAAGTAAAATGATCTCGGGTAAATTGTTTTTGTCCTTGTAGTACAGTTTGCGCAGATCCACATTAATCTGAGCATATAAAGCAGCAATAAATTTGTTAGCCCAATCACATTACAAATGAGCCTCCTTATCATTCATTTCACCATGGGAACCTCTAGTGGCAGATGGAGATGTCAATAGCTAGCATTCCAGGGGATTTCTCCCTTTGTTGAATACAAAGGTTTTAAATTTCCCTGCAAGGGCCAAAAGGCTGTCAATAAAACTGTTTATTTCCATCTTTAAATTGTCTCGGAGACTTTTCTTGTGTCCAGCAAATGTACTCGCCAGTATTATTTAAAAGAAGTAAGTGAATACAAAAATTAATTGAAATTTTGACCCACTCAGGCTTCCATTTATCATGGGAGTCCATAATAGAGGGACTGCACAGAAGGATTTAAGATAGAGAATCAGTGATTGCTCTATTAATCTAGTTTACCTGATACTAAAATCTGACAGAGCGAATTACAAGTTGCAGGCAGTAAGGCTTATCAATTTATTACTACTTTCAAGGCTCTTCCTTCTCTCTTTCCCTTTGCCTTCAGCTTCTGGCAGAGGATAGGCTTTTACAGTTCAATTTTTCAGTTTATTTTTGACTGCTTTTAATTAAATTTGATGGCCTGCTTCTGCACTAGTGAAGTTATTGGAGTTGCAAAGCACTTTGCTGTTATAATGATGGCTCCCTTGATGTCTGTTCATTATTAACTGCTTTTCAAAAGTGCTGCTCTCAACCCTCATTTTATAAATATTTAAACAACTGTGAATTTCTATAACATAAATATCTGGGCACTGGAGATAGGGATTCTATTGCCTGTTAAATAGGTTTTACATAGTAATATGATTTTTTAAATAAAGTTATACATTATAATATTAATTGGGAAAGTGTTGTCCCTAAATCATGTTACTCATAAGTGTCAGCACAAATTGTAGCAATATTTCAAAGTAGCAGTAATCAATGAATTAGTCAGTAGTTTATGACTTATTGCTTCTCTGAGTATATTTTTCACACATCTTAATTAATCAGAACACCAGACATATAAGTAAATAAAACAAAACATATTAGATCTTTGCAATGAGATGTTGAAACAATATTACTCAAAGTAAATTCAGCACCTTTGGGAGCAAAGTTTCATTTTTTAAACAGAAATAAAGTGAGCAAGAGGCATTTTCATATGTTGGAAAACCTACCTAATTATGAATTATTTTGGTAATATATGACAGAAGCAGAAAGGTAATTGAGGGGAAAAAAAGCGAGCAATCATAAGATCAAATATCAACCAAGCTTTTAGCTTCAAAACAGATGATTTCTCCTTGTTGCTTAAAGCGTGAGCTTCTTGCCCTAGTATTTGTGGGCACGGGCAAAGGGAAAGGGTGGTAATGCAATATTCAGAGTTCTCTAAATATGAAAAACCCAGTTCTTGGGCTGGATTATTAGTGTCAAGGAGTACCTTACTCTGCAAAGTCTTAATGACTTTGGTAGAAGTACTCTCAGAGGAAGGAGATGTCAGCATGAATAATAACGGTGGAAACTTGCATTGAGTTATTCAGAAACCTGGGAAAATTTTCCCATCATTTTAAGAAAGCAGCAGATTAGGTGAGTGTGCAACCACCCAGTTCTCAAAGGCATTTACTTTAACTTGAAACGTGGCAATTTCCTGGCCACACAGGTAATTTCCTCCTATTATTTTTTGCACTGCTTAGAATGCATTGGTTGCCAGTCATAGATTAGATCGTGACTTAAATTACACATCTTAAAGAGCTGGTTGACCTTCCCTTAAAAGTGAACAAACTTCCAGGACCTTGTGGTCACCTACTCACTTCCCGTTCCTCTTCAGGTGTGCACTCCGCTTATTTGGTTGAGGTCTTTAGCAATGGCAGGGCTTGTTCCTAAAACAGGCTGTCTTTAGAAGGCACTCAGCAACGTAATCAGCTACTCACAGAACCAGGCCTCTATTACTCACATCAGAAAATAACTCGTGCTGTCAATGATGGTCAACCCCACCTCCCTTCCCACCAAACCTCACAAATAATGATGAAATGACATACCAGTACCTGAAAGGTGTGAATTTATTCACTGAATTGAATTAGGGCACGCTAAGGCCACTTGATTACATCATACGTTAGTATATCTGTAATAGCTTTTATCTAGCTATTAAAAGTATCAACAGCAGTGAAGACATAACCATGTGGCCAATGTGTAGATGCATAGGGGTTCCTAAATTGAAGTGGTTGGTTTTAAAAAACACCACTTCAATTTAGCACTGATTAAACACCAGTGTTGTACATAGACCCCACTGACTTACCTGCCTCTCTGGCAGGGAGGGGGGGGCAAGCTGCCAGTGGGTGACGCGGTCCTTCGTCTCGGGGGGTGGGGGAGGTTGATGCCTCTCTCTCTAAGCCGCAGGCACCCGACTCAGGCAGTCCCGGGGGGGCACTGCAGCTGTGGAGGAAAACACCGGGCCTGCATGCAGCCCAGGCAGGCATGTAGGCTCTGAGGGGGTGGGAGAGGGATAGGTTCAGGCTCACTGCTGTTCTTGGGCAGAGCCTGCTTTCCCAGGCTGTTGCCAGGCTTCCTGCAGAGCCAGGGACCTGCATGGAGCCTGGTGCATTGCTCTGCGGCGGTAGGGGCAGAAAACTAAAACTCTTTGAAGGAGTTTTCGTTTACTGTGCCCCAAATCATTCAAGGCACATTATGTCACCAAATTCCCTACAGTGGCTCGAATTAACGCACAATATGCTGCCAAGGCATGCAAACACCAACATCATTAAAGCAGTGCAAAAGCATTTAGGCCACTTTAAAGTATTGTGCACACACACCTCTTGTTTCATCTACATGTGGCTATGGACTTCAGTGGTAACCCAGGTAAGTAGTCAAGGTGCCTCATGGGCTTGACCCACAGAATTACGAAAGAAACGTTCAAACCAAACCTCTCAAGTGTATTTTAACAAACTACTTCCTCTCCTTGCAGTGGCAGGACTCTGACAGCGCTCTTGTTCCTCTCTACTTGGGACAAGCTAGTTTGTTCCAGACATTTCTAGGTATTGTCCTGGTAGTTGTAGATATAGGTTGCCTGTGCAGTTTTAAGATTAGGCTAGATAAATACTTCTGTAGGACTTCTTAAATACTCACGATCCTGCCTTTACGAGTAGGTTAGCGTAGGCGACCTCCTAAGACCATCCATTAAAATTACATACTTTTCTATAATTATATCATACTTTCTTCTTCCTTCACTTTTTTTCTTCTGTACATGTCTCTTTTCCCTGGCTTCTTTTTGAGACAAGGAATTTTGTTTCTGTTGCTGTACCTTTACAATATCTTTATATTTAATAATTCCATACTTTCAATACTACTGATCCATAACCAAATTGCTCAACAGATGGTATCCCATCTGTCACATTTAAATTCTCTAGAAATTTCATATTTCTTCAGGAATTTGTCCACCAGGGTCTAGTTGCCTTCTAGTGCAGGAAAATAATCTTTTTTTTTTTTTATATTATGTTTGAATCTGCCACTTTCTACCAGCAGTGAAATTAAATGCATACTTGTGAAATTCCCTTGCCCTCCTTTTGCCGTCTGGGAGAATGACTACACTAAAACAAGGATTATTTGACATCCAAAGGGCTGTTTCAAAAGGAGAGAGAAAATCCCCTAGTAGCCTAGAAAGGTAGTACATGAGCAGTTCAGAATAGATATACTCTCTCACACATATATTTAGAGAGGGTGTGTGCAGAAAACAGCTATAATGGTGGAATAATGCAGAAATGAAACAGTACATGACGTTACTATACTACCACACAACACTTCAGAAAAGTCTGAAAGCAGAATATGCACTGACATATGGGAAGCATGTATGTAGGGAATCATTACAGATGACAATATGCTACTTTTTTTCCTTCTATGCTTAGTTTTTAATGCAGCAAGCTAGTTTAGAAATAAAACAGTAAGTGCCTTTTTCACAAAACTCAAGATGCCTTAGTATGAATGGTTTACTTTGTTCTAAAATTATTTCTTGTGGTCCTACTCCCTTCAGAGAAATTCCTTCAAGTTCTCCTATGCAATAAAGCACCCAATGTATATAGCCTTCAAAATGCTGTTTTGTTGTGTGCATGTCTGTGCAAGTGCACTTATGTTTTTGGACTCCAGAAAAGCTTTAAGTGATATCCTGAATGGAAATGTTTCCTTGAATCTGTGCATACATGTATACATATGTCTGAATCCATCAGGGTTGTACCATGTTTGACCAGTTTTTGCTATAAATAAAAATGCTAGACCAAGATCTCTAGAAAATTTATTAAGCTTTGCAAACCTTTCAGTGAATCAGGTTTGAGATTTCAGTGAATCAAACTTGAGTTGACTTAATGTTTCAGGATACAAACTGAAATTAAGTGGTTCCTGGCTGGAAGTTCATTTAAGGATATGTGTGGATGTTACTTTTAGATCAAACTAACTAGGATTAAGTTTATCTAAGTGCCAATCTGTGTAGATGTTCTGGGAGGTTAGATCAGGTAAAAAATGGCCAGTCCATTTGTTTACATGAGGATGTATGAATTAGATCAAGAACCGATCAGCCCAATCTAATGAAAATCTGTATGCATTCAGAGTGCAGCTGTGGGGCTAGGAAAGCCAACATGTTCACCCCAACCCCAGTCCCAGCCCCACCTCCAGGGCTGAGCTTTTTCTATCCGTCTCCCACATGCAGATAGACAACTTGCCCTGTGGACCAACCAACCCCTTGCTGCTGGTGGTGTAGGTCCACAACAGGTGCTAAATCATCTGTAGGTGTTGCCAGAGCACTGTGGCATCCATAGTGTCCTGAGTGACCTTGTTCTTTTGGGCCAGTTGGAAGTCAGTGGCTCAGGCCAGGAGGCTTGGCAGGGTGAGGGTGCAGTAGCTCGCCCCAAGCATGATGGCTGGTTGCTGGCTACGGGGTAGGAAGCAGCATCCTATGGTGACCAGCTCCTGGATCCTGTCCATATGATTATGCCTGATGTCATGCAGCCTCCAACAAGAGTTGTGAAGGGTGATAAACAGCACATGTTGCAACTCATGGGTCTACAGGCTTAGGCATGAGTAGTGGGGTGTCATGGTGGGGTGTGGACAGGCTGGGACACGTGCAATTACCAAGGAAGGGCACTCTTCCTAGGGCTTTTCTGGAAGCATCTGGGTGGAGCATGGGGGAGAGTCCACAGCGAAGTGTGGAGGAGTTAAGGCACGGTAGCTCACACCTGCCAAGTGCAACCAATCAGCAGTGGCTGGAGTGTTTGGCTGCACTTGGCAGTCTCCAGCAGCTCAGGGAGCCCGTGGGGCATGCAGGGAGGCATGCAGGGGCTCCCCCCATGTTGGCCTCAACCAATGCAGCCTGCCTGCATGACCCCTGCCCCCCCATCCTGTCCCTTGCCCCACAAGGATAAATGTATATTGCTCACTCCCAATCTCAACTAGATTGGTTAGAAAAAAAAATAACTTGGATAAATTCCTCCCCTGGCTTTTTGAATGTCTGTTTATAGCCTAAATGTCTGTGTTACTTGAAAACAGAATTCAAAGAGAAACTTGCAAGGCACAAATCCAATCAAAATAAACACAGAAACAAGTTTGCATTTGCCCCTTTGTTACCTCTTTGCATTATTACTAAAGTTTTCACAACTCTAGTAAATGTGCTAGGGCCAGAGGGGATCAGGTGTTATGTTTACTGCTGATATCCTTTGAAGCAGTGAATGTTTAAACACATAATTTGTACCTCTGTAAGGAAACATTTATGTGCATACAGGCTGACTGCCAACCGTATTGACATTAGTTGAATGCTAATGACTCATTAGACTATAGTAAGATTATATTTAAGAGTTCTTAAAAATAAACAAAACAATTATGTATAATAGACTGGAAGGCTTGGGAATTGGTCTAAGATAATATCTAATTAGGGTCTTTTGGCTTTAAAATGCTTCACAGGATCTCGTATCCAAAACATTAAGTTATTTAATCAAGGGCTAATAATATCTTTCCTATGAAGACAAAACATACCTACCCTCCCCCCAAAATAGAAAGAAAACTTTCTAAGCATTATATCAGGCATATACGAGGCATAATGTGGGCAGCAGAATTGTTTGTACTTCATAATAAAAGTAGCAGGAGAAGGAAAGAAAAAAGCAACATAGTATCTACCAACTAAATCAGCCTAGAGTAAATTACACAAATTACATATGAACTTCACACTCAATGCTTTGATAGTATTTTAGTTTTAAGATAAAATAAAATTATGAGATATGGGAAACGGAGTGCTGTTTTTTATTTTAAGCCATTTGAGTGGTTCTGATGCAAAAATAATCATATTTTTTATTTCAGTCCACTTTTATAGAAATGATAATGTGACGTTGGCTTAAAGAAATAAAAAGACAAAGGGATGAATTAGCTTTCTGAGTAAACATATGTGCCAGGAGTTGAATTTAAAATAAGTACAAGAAATTTAGATAAAGAAAACATATCTACGTTGTAGGGCTGTGGCCGAATCTCTGAATCCAAATTGAATCCGAAATGACTCAGGGGACCAATTAAAAAGTTTGAATAGATTCTAAGCTCTCCGAATCTATTCAGAAAAGATTCAGAGAGCTTCAGTGATTTGAGCAGACCCTGTTGGCTACAGTAGGGCCCTGGAGCGGGACTCTGTGCTGCTGAGTAGGGGATGGGGGAAAGCTGGAGGAGGGGGGAGGGGACCATGGGGGCCCCCTGCCAGGCCCCATCCCCCAGCCTCCCCAAACACCCTCTGACCCCCTCCCGCTCTCCCAGCCCCACCAAGGCCAGGAGCTGTGGCAGGTGGGGCAGCTACGGGGGGGCTGGGAGAGTGGGCAGGGTTCAAGGGACTCATTACAGAGCCCCCATATAGCATGGGGCAGTGGGGGGCAGCAGGGGTTGCCCTGAATCAAATCACAGTCCCCCAAATCGGCTGAGTCTGAATCCAGAATGGATACTAGTTGCTTCACACAAACCTAATGTGGTGCTAGCCCTTGTGCCTGTTGACAGTTACTTCTTGTTCATTTTGGCTTTGCATTGTCAGAACTAGTCAATTAAGTTCTTTAGCAAGAAAAATATATCATTTTACAGATGCTGAGTTGTGGCATGGAGATTAAGGTTGAGTTTCTATAATTTCCACCACAGCTGGGAAGCACTCAGCAATTCTGTAAATTAGGCACCAGAGTCTCAAACGAAACCTCCAGAAAATGAACACCACACAAATTAGCACCTGTCCCTGAAAAGCTTGGTTTAAATGACATGGTCAGCTTCCCAAAGGAACTCTGGGGCAGGGACTAGAAGAGAATTAAGTTCTCCTAGAGAGTATTTAACTGCCTGAACCATGAGACCGTTTTTCTTTTTCTTTTTTTGGCTTTGCAGTCTTTTACACCTAACTTCTGCAAAAAATGAGGCAGGAGCCTTCATAATAATAGTGTTTCATTGTCAGTGCAGGTTCATCTTACACTTGAAGCAAGGCATGGGTCCAAAGGAAAAAAAATATTCTGAAGACAGTATCATAATGAATATTAACAAGGCCAAATTAAAGCAGCACCTGCAAACTTAGACCTGACATTGCCTACCTTCTGTGTGCATGACTCCTGATCATCTTCTTTTACCACAGGACCTTTTGCATGCAATTTCTTAGATTTTTCTTTAATTTTTGTTAAAAAAACCACAAATAGACCCCCCGCAATAATTCCACTATGTAGCATCACTTTTCATTAGCAGGGTTGGAAACTAGAGCTGAGATATCTATCTCCTGAGGGTATGGAGTAGCTGACAACAATAGTACTATCAGACTCAACTAAAATATATCCATGACCATAATTGTAGCCACAACCTGTTTACATAAACATATATACATTACCATAAACACATACGCACATTTGCACATAAACACCAACACCGTTAACAGCTTAAATGCAAAGTCATCTTGGATTTGGGTAAATACAGTATTTTTAAGACACCCCTCCTAAAATCATAAATTTGTTATAATTTTCCATGTATAGAATCTGATTATCAAAAATGCTTCTTAAAGTCCACTGCAACAACACAGAAAGCAGCAGCAGGGGTGCAAGTGCCCTGCTTGCCCCTGTCACCCATTTGTCCCCTACCCCTCCCACCATCTGTCCCCCTGACACCTGCTTTGCTCCCTCCTCCCACAGCACCTGTACCACCAGCTGCCTCCCTCTGGTGTCTGCTGGCAGCCTGGCCATGCAGAAGCAGTGGCAGAGGCAGCAGCTTCAGCTTCCCAGGGCTGGAGATGTCACCGCTGCCTGCTGAGTGGCTGGACTGGGGCCACATGCTCCATGCCCTGGGAGGGAATGGGAGCAGATGCATGTCTGACAGCAAGCAGGTGGTGGGGAAGGGAAGGAAGACAGAGGCTGCATGGGAGCCAGGCTGGGGAGAAGAGGGGGCAGGTGACTGCTATGGTTCTGACTCTGGCCCCAAACCAGACTCACAGCAGCCACCTCCCCCCGCATATCCTTGCCTTGTACTCAAACCCAAGAAAAGGGGTCTTTTTTCATGCTGAATAGGGGAAAAGTACCTTGTTTTGGATTCGAGTAAATATGAGAATACCCATGGCTATACGCATCAAACTTCTTATGTGTTATTTTTACACGTTAGAACGTCAATAACTCCTGCCCCGATCCCCACCAACTTCTGATCTCCTTATAAAAATTTTCAACTGGAATATTTCATTTTGCCAGTGCTAACAACAGGAATTCTGACAAAGTGATCAACAACTGAAAACAGACACCGTTCTACTGCTGCACCTCTGAAATTTAAATTAGGCAAGTCAAACTATTAACACTTCGTATTATTAGTATCCAACCCTTTTTAAGGAAGGATGGCTTAGTGATGAGGCTACCAGCCTGGGACTTGGAAGACACCAGTCCACATCCCTGCCCTACCAGAAATGGACTGCATGACCTTGGGCAAATTATTACTATGGCTATGTACAGTAATGTTCTATTACTGGAAGCTTTTTACTGCTAGAAATGTTTCTGGGAAAAGAAGCCTACAGCTGTCCCCTCTCCCCTGTTCTGTGTAACTTCCTCACACCTTGGAGAGCCTCACCTGGAGGAAGCATGGGAAGGAGCAGCTGCTCCAGTCCTCCCATTTCCAGGAGGATGGGAGCTGCAGGGCAATCCCTTCACCTGAGTCTCCAGTCTGAGGAGCTGGTGGAGGGGGTGTAGGGCTGCTCGCTCTGCTTGGCTCCCAGTGCCCTATCTGAGGAGCAGGCAGGGAAGCAGGGAGCGGAGAAGCATCTCAACAACCCTCCTTTCCCACTCCTCAGAATGAGGACTCTAGTCCCGAGAGTGAGCAAGGAGAAGAGGAGGGCTGCTCCTTCACTTGACTCTCAGTGCCCCTGTGTGATAACCTTGTAACCACAAACTGGGAAGTGGGAGACAGCAAGGGAAAGCCAGCTAAGGCTGGGAAGTCTCCTCCAGCCTGATTCCCTGTCCCCAGGCTTTGCAAACCCTGCCCTGAGTGCCAAGCTAGGCAGCAGAGGAAGCATTTAAAGCCTGGGGTCCGGACAGGGATAGCTTCCTCAGCTGTGATTCCTAGTCCCTGAGCTTTGCAACACTCCTCCCCATGAGTAGCCAGGGAAGCAAGAGGAAGCTAGAGGAAACAGCAAAGTCTACCACCTCTTCCCCAAACTATGCAATTCCTGATTTAGGGAAGAGTCAGGGAGTAGCAGTTGCTGCTTCCCTCCCCTTGTGGACCGGACTCGGAGAGGAGCATGCAACCAGGTACTCTTGAGAAAGAAATTCTCTGGCAGAGCAGATTTTCCAGTCTGAGATCTGGAAGGAGCATATTTGCCCCAGGAGAAATGTAGTAAATGCCTGTATTCTTCCAATAGAAACGTAACACTTTTAACACTTGCCCTAATCTCAGTGTACCTCAGTTCCTCACCTAAAGCAGGATAAGAGTTCTTCCCTACTTCACAGGCCATTGTAAAGCGGAAAAGAAAAAAACCCAAAACAAACAAGCAAACAAAACCCCCCTGGAAGAGATCATTAGGTACCTGGCTACTATAGTAATTAGGCGCAATACATTCCTAAGATAGATTCATGTGTTTAAATGTACCCTTAGAAGAGACAAATATATTTACACTCCATTATCATTTGCTCTTATGTCAGGCAGCCTTATTTAGGCTGTCGTTTGCATGTCTGGCACATTTACATTAGAGATACCAAAAACCACTAAAGGGATCTGCAAGTTATAAATATGCAAAGCCACTTAGCATCTATCTCTATAGATGTTTTGAATTCAAATCCTTTTAAAAAATAAATGCTCTGTTCCATACATGTTTTATTATTCAGAAGGCTCTGAATATATAACATTACATAAACTGCTGTCAAGCTTCAAATACATATCTTAAGGATTGAGGCTAGTGGGTTCATCTAACTTACTAGGGCACTATTTGCCTGTTTATATATTATTTTAAATAATTTTTTTCTTGACATGCATCAGCTAATAGAGAAAGAACAGGTTGCCCAATAAATATTGCCACAAAAATTGTTATGTTTAAAACCCTGATCAACTTCACCGAAATGTCTGTCAATACTCGTCTAAAGTTAATACAAGAGAGAAATAAAGTATATTCTTTTTGGGGGTGCCGCTGCTTACCACTGAAAGTAATCAGAACGCAAGTCATCAGTGACCATTTTTTTTTCAGCATTTAAGCAAACCATCACCCAATCCTCACAGTAAGGCATGAAGCATCATGGGGGAATCATGAAGCATCATGGGGGACCTGAACTTCCCAGACATCTGCTGGGAAGAGCAGTCAGCCAAGTCTGATCGCTCACGTCAGTTCTTAGCCAAGGTACAGGACCTCCA
>JAGPOW010003395.1:19343687-19359468 GCA_030014935.1 Caiman crocodilus
TGACCCCGGTGCTCTTTCCTGCCAAGGCAGGGGGTCGGACTAGATGATCTGCCCAGGTCCCTTCTGACTCTAGACACTATGAAACTATGAAACTATGAAGCAACTGCATGACACTAACAGATTAAGTGATGTCCCTTAATAAATCTCGTCGTGTCAGGCTTTGTCTGAACATGAGTATCCAGTCAAACTGTCAAGAATTTTCATCCATATCTTTATAGGATTTATTAAGATTAAAAATAAACAGGTTGAATGTAATAATCATGGACTCTCACCCATGACAAAGTAGTATAAATATATATTCACCAGTCAAGGCTCTATTGGGAGCCAGGAGCTTACAAAATATGACATTAAAGCTACCCAGACCATAATCTTATCCTTCAGAGTTGCATCGTTGGATTAGGACTCAGGATATGCAGTTCAGTTTCTGGTTTAGAGAAGGCTTCCTATGCCACAGCACGTTTTCTTTTGTCTATTTATCTATTTATATTGTGAGCTCTATGGAGCAGAAACTGTCTATTATTACATGCTAAAACAGTGACAAACACAGCAGAGCCTTGTTCTCAGGGCACCTAGCATTGTTGGAGAGCACATAATAAATAATAACCCTTCTTCAGTTTTGCTGAATTGACCTTTTCAAAACATACATTTATTCAGTATAACTATCATTGCAGAAGTATGCTGGGGTGGTAAATGTTATCCAGGATTTGTCATGGTCCTCATTCCTGGCATTTTGTTCACTGAAGGATATTTTACTAAGGAACATGGCAAGACTATAAAGAATTTACTTCTTTCTTTCAGGCATAATTTCAGTGGGGTCCTTATTATAGATTTGTTATGAGGGGCCATATTCTGTAGCAGCCCACCCAACCTGCTGCCTTGCAAAACTTACACAACAAACATTTAGAGTGTTTTAAGAGCACTCTGAGAGTCTAACCATTGGTAATCTCTTGATTCACGGATGATCTCTACCACATCTCATTGATGGGTCTGGAGGTGATTTAAGAGTCCAATCCTTGAGCCACAGACCTGCCCACAGAAGTTGCAGGTATTTCCACAGGAAAAAGTAGGTTTCAGGCTGAGATTCCTCTCTTTTTATTTCCTTAGTTTATCTTCTCTGCTTTACCTTAATGGTGCTTTATTACAAAATGTGCTGCCACTTGTTTGAGGTTGCAGTACCATTGGTCTGCAATGGTAGTCAGGTCAATTGGCAGCCAGCTCCTTCCAGCTCTTGATGTCAGCATCCATCTTTTGGATGTCTTCAATCTGTCCTTGCACTACAACCTCTGGTCACCTAAAGATCTCAGGGTATTACTAAGCTGGAAGAAGAGAATTTGTTTTGGGAGTCAAGATTTTGGCATTTGCACACAATGTCCAGTCCAGCAAAGTTGGTGCTTGAAGATCACCAACTCAACGCTGGGCATATTAACTACAGCAAGGATGCTGGCACTGGTGTGCCAATCATCCTAATTGATGTGAAGGATTTTCCAGAGATAGTTGACAATATCTCACCAGGCTTTTGACTTGACAATGGTAGGTCACCACTAGGTGGTGGCATTTACCACAGTGGACTCACAGTACAGAAGTACCTAAAAGTACTCTTTCCATTTATTTTGGATAGATTCATTGTCATTGAGGAGCGCTGAGCCATCCTGCAATCTCAGGAAAATAGGACTTGGGGAAGTTGGGTCATAAATGGCTTTCAGTAACTAGAAAGAGCACATCATGTTTATCAGCATAGAGATAGATGGCTTTATCTTGCCACCATTGATTTTTGATTTCCCAGATCCTCCTTTAAGGTTCATCTTTAAGATCTGATGCGTCTCCTTTTTCTGCTGAGTTGAGGTGTCATCTTGCCAAACAGAATGAGTCCTTCTCTTCTGATAGAGGATGACTTGGATCTCAGTGTCACTCTCATCAAGGAAGTTATGGTGTTGATGGGTGGTAGAGCCAAAGGATTCAGCACAGGCCCTATGACAGGGGTTTTAAACCCCTTCCAGAATTCCTCAATGTTGCCTTCATTTGTGGACAGAGCAGACAGCTTTCCATTGAGTCAGCATTGGAGATCCTTACAGACCTTCAGGTCTTGAAAAGATTTGGTATTGAGAGCCCTTTGCATTGCTTTTGACTGTTATTGGTGTTTCAGAGCAAGCCAGATGTTCATAATGGATCTACCAAGATGGTAACCTGTCCAACAGTCATCAGTTCCTCATAAGATGCATGTGATAAAGACATCCATTCAACCACAGTATCTAACAATAATGTAGTCAAGAGGTACCAGTGCTTAGAATGAGACTATCTCCAGGGGGTCTTATATTTGTCACTGTGTCTGATGATGGTGTTCATCATGACAAGACAATGCTCTGGGCACTTTCTCAGGAGAAGGATGCAACTAGAGTTAGTTTACCTACTCCTTCCTTCCCAACGGTGCTACTCCAGAGTTCCAGGTCATGTCCAACTGGCACTGAAGTCACTGAGGAAATGATCTTGTCTTCCTCAAGAGTATTAGTCAGAACATGGTCAGGATTGGAGTAGAACTGTTCTTTGACATCATCATCAGGATCAAGCCACTCAGTGGGCATGTCTACATGAGACACTTAATGCACAGTAGCCTAATAACACTGTGTAGTAGTGTGCTGGATAAAAACCATGCTAATATATTACTGCGCAGCACAGTACTATTAGGCTACTGCACAGTAAGAATCACTAAAAAACCATGCATGGACACTACTGCACAGTAACTAGTCACTGTGCATTTAGTTAGTACTTCATTAAGCAAGTACTAAATTAAATGTGTAGTAACTACTGTGCATTAATGAACATGTAGATGTGCCCAGTGAGTAGCAATACAGAGGAGCATCTGGCTGCCACTTGCTTCAGTATGGCAATAGGTACAATGTCTATGTCAAATCTAGTTTCAAGGTCCTTCAGATTCCAAACTAGTGTCTCAGCTTTTTGTTATTTTTTTTATTATTATTATTTTCCCCCAGGTCTTCCTAAATTGAAATTGGACTTCTCTTCAGGAAGTTCTGGCAATCACTCAGTGTAAAATGGGGTCAGTATTTTCCATTGTGTAAGCAACTTTGAATAATTTACCATTCTTTTTCCTGACATCTAGTGGCAGTGGAGCTTTGAAGTACTACATACTTCTTTTGAACTGGGACTGCCTGAGAGGGTATTCAGGAAGTGCATTTCTTGGATAAATGTTGTGTATGCGTCAGTGCATGGGTGGTCTCTTAGACTGGAAAGTTGAACATTGAGACTTCTGAGTTCTAATTCCAAAATTTTCCATTAACACTATGTGTAGAGTACAGTAATGTATTGGTGCCTCAGTTTACCTATCTGTAAATGGATATACCGCTATTTGCTTATCTTAATGGGCTGCTGTAGGCCTATATAATTTTTATTAATTATTTTAAAATCCTAAAATGAAAGAGACTAGCAGAGAGTAGCTCTTCTAGGCATGGATGCATCCTTCAAACTCTATATAAAAAGTTGAAACTGTACACCACAATTATAACATATCAACCCTGGAAACTGGACAATACCACTGTGAGTTTTGAAGTATGTAACTGTTTGATACTCCACAGGTACCTTGGATGAAGGTCCATTTCCTAATTAATTGCAAGTCACAGAAACTTAAGCCATCTAAACAATTTTAAAAAATGCTTACTTGTCTATGATCTCTGGTACAAAGATTCCTTTCTCCCCTTGATGCTATTAGTCTATCCCTTCAGTTTGGCAGATTGCACAACATCAGGTCTGTAGACCTAAAACCTGACCTCATGGGGCTTTAAATACCAGTTCTATCTTTGATACCTAACACGAGTTTGTAGACCCTATAATTCTAAAATAATGATGAAAGCAAAACAGATAAAATATACTTAAATCATGATGATACACTGATACAAGAACCTGAAGTTAATTCATAATGCAGTTGATTCAACAGAATTATTCCATCTCATCTGTGTATCACTTCCAACTAAAACCTTCATGTGTATCAGACATAATCTCTTTGTAATAATTTAAACAGTCCTCATTTGTAAAATTTTGATGTTCAAGTTATTAACTGATGGCTGTAAAATTATCAGTGTACGCCTTCTATTCAGCAATTTCAGAAACAAATGTCTTGTTTCAATTATCTAGGGACTCCCTCTGAAAAATGTAAATGATACTAGATCAAGCTCCTACCCAGAAACTTGGATGAACTAACAGTGTGCTTATACCACAAAATGAAGTGCCATATAGAGGTTCTTGAGTTAGCATAGGTAAGAATGCGGTATAACCTATCCATCTTCCAAAAATGGCCTCCTTTTGAGAATCCTTAATAGGCAACAATTTTCTATTCAAGTACTGAGTCCAAGAACTAAAAAAAAAATAAAGAAAATTTCCAATGAGGAAGGGAATGGAGGACACAAGAAACTTGGTAAAGCCAACAACCAATACTATATATATACAATTCCATCAGCGACTTTTCAATAGGCTGCATAGACACATTCAAGTGATCTGGGAGAATTCTTCCAGGTTTGTTCTCCTGGTAAAGAAACCTACCTAGAGCCACGTGTACAAACATTCAACTACTAATGCACTAAAGAGTGGAGATCTTGTAGTCCTGGCAGCATATAGCCAAGAGAAGACCCTGTGCACATATCTCAACCTGTTCTGCAGGATTGCTAAGTTTGCCTGATGACATATGGTAGCCCTAATTTGCTGACCTGGATTGGCCATGGTCGGCCTGTGTTTCCCTGCAGCACAATGTGGGGGTTGTGTAGGGGGCATGTTCTATTCCCTACCGGAGCAGCAGATAACAGAGGGACACACTATCTCCCTCTGTTGGAGAGAGAGGAGGGGGAACTATGTTCTCTTTTGAGAGAAGGCACACATGTACAAACATCTGCTCTCCCAGAAGAAACTCTAGAGAGTTTCAGTGGCCATTTTTGCTCTGAGAGAAAGAGCACTGACTCCCCCAGGAAAAACTGAATGCCTGTATAAGGCTTTAACTTAAATTGTCCTCTCCAAATGGATAATGATATATGGCATTTATGGGTGTGCTCTGGGAGTGGGGCAGGGGGGGTAACATGCCCAGAGTGTGACAAGTATCAGCATCCGCATGCTAAAAAATTGAGGTGGGGGTGCTTTAACTAAAGCTGATCAAAAAATCTGTAGTTAAAGCACCCCTGCCATCATTGTTCAGTGTGAAGACACAAATACATGTGACACTGGAGTCTGCTGGAGTACAGTAATTACAATGCCCCACCAGACCTGGTTAATTGAGTCTGCTCCAATAAGCTGTAATTACAGCACATCAAAGCATCCTTGTTGCAGATTTATAGGTGCCCATAATGTTGTAGCATCCATTCTTATCTTGCATTGGGCTCCTCTTAACGGTTGTTATCCACTGTTACCAGAGTCAAAATTTGGGCACATCCAACTCTAGATCCTAAGGGCTGGTCCAAGGGCTTGTATATCACACAAGAAGTGACCTCCCTCAAAGCTTCCTCAGCTTTGTCTAACATACACTATCTGTCTCAAAGATTAGCACTCTTGCTGCCATAGGAATGTGTCTAGTAGAAGATGTGAATCTCTTTTCTCTCTCTAGCTTTGTCTTGATTTCCATACCTAAAGATGCCAAATTAAGCTTTTGGTCAGAGTGACACCCTCAACCCCAGGAAATTATACACTTATCATGTATTTTTGTAACTAGATAGGTATAATAAAACATTATTTTTCCCATACTCAACTCTTAACTGTATTTTAACCAAAATATTCCCAATTAACAATAACCAAAACGCAAGTAAGACTTGTCCCATTCAGTTGTATGTCATTGTTCAGCATTAGCAGAGAATAGGTCCCCCAGGAGAACTGTATTGATTTGGTATTTTCATCTCTATTTACCAACAGGAATTAGTAACACACTTCTTGTTCTGTAGGTTTTCAAGCCAGAGGGTTTATCATGCCATATCTCATCTTTTGTAGCCTATTAAAGAATTGGGCTATATGAAATCAAAATCATAGGCAGAAGGATTTTATTGATGCATCTATAGACACTAGAGCAGGAGGGCTACTTTGCAATTCAGATGTTGTCAAATATTCAGAGAAAATCATTACGCTTAACATGTAGTATAACTTAAAAAAAGTTGAAGGGGAGGAAGGACAGGGAGAAGGAAGAATTCCCATATCAACCTTACCCTCCATATGAGTCAAGAAAAAAATGAATTGAGTTTCTTTTTTCCCTGTGCACTGTCAGATAAGAAATTTAAGAGTAGAAAAAGCACATTTCCCTTCACATATTTGAAATACTCTGAAGAAATATTTTTTTTTTCTTTTTGATATACATAGAAAATTTACATAATTATTAGTTAAAGTTAGTTTCCCTTGGCCAGGCATGTAGCAAGAATGCAGCACACAAATTCAGCTTCATCCTGCTAAATAATCAAATGAAACAGAACTAGCTTGTAGGTAAGTAAGCAAAAAGGTAAGCAACTGCTCCCCCCAAAAACGACAGCAAAAGTAGAAGGGGCTGAATTCAACTCCCTCTACTACCCTGATAGCACTCTGAGAAACAATCTTTTCAAGGGCCTCCAACTGGTAAAGAATTATAATAAGACTTCGGAGCTTTGAGCATGTTCCAGTGTATATCACTTTGGTCTCTTCAGTGCAGTTATACAGTTCCCTACTTTATGGGCTCTCATGCTTCACTATATTATCTGCACACTTTTGCTTTTCTCTCCCCTTTTTAAAAAGTGTTGAATAGTTTATCCATCAGTACTCTACCTTCTTATTAACAGGTGCCTTTAGAACGTTTTTACTCTATTTTACTGAGGAATTGACTGACGAAGTAAAGGAGCTAGCCACCAACGTATTTATTTCTCTATAAAATCCAACTAGAAACAAACTAATTGTCTTTGAGCATTTGGCAGGATATTAGGAATAACATCTATTTAAGGTAGACTACGAGTTCTAAGGAGTTTGTGGTAAAATTTAAAAACTAGGACTCCACTGGAAGGCAGATGTGATGAATTCACCAGAAGTTTAAAAATATCAAGACAAGCTTTATTTTTAGGGGGAGGGCAGTCCTCCTCTCCTTTATTCTAACTTTAACTTGGAAGCTTTCATTTTATTTTTTTCCCCAGAAACCAGGTCTGCTCTGTACAGCAATATTTTCATTATGCTTTGTGTCTATGTATAAAATCTTTCCTACATTACCTTCCTTCCCAGTTCTTTTCTTTCAAAGCACTAACATTACCGACTAATACTAGCTACTATGTGCCTATTTCTCAGGCGTCTAATTTTTGGAGCTTTCATGGCAGACTCAGTCTCCCAAAGCCTCCATGTAATAAGGCTACAAATGACTTCCATTTCTATTCTGTATATCTAAGTTTGTTTTTTGCACAAATACATTTAGGTAATTTTATGACATACTGGCACCAATAGCTAATATGCATCATCCATAAATGGTTGTTTTCAAATGGTTTTAGACTTCACTTTTAAAATAATTTGACCTTGTTTCAGATCTTTGTGTTGATCAATCAGAAGATGATATTATTCATTTTCTGAAAAAAAAATATTGGGAAAATAATGAAATTATATTTTGAAATAAAAAAAAAATAGTCGCATGCAGTTTAAACCAGAACCTTTGGATTCATAAAAGCTAATAAAAGACATTTTTCATCATTGCATTATGAAACATTACAAACTGCATTTTGAATTTTGCTTTGTTCTTAGAAGTCAGCAAACTTTGCAAATAAAGTTCTAGATGAACCTCCAAACTCATAAAAGCTTCACCTACCTGGAGTTGAGGCTGATTAGTTCTTCCAGTGCTGGTGCCAACATTCTGTCATTCAAGTGCTTAACTAGATTGTGAAGGGCCAGGAGAGTGGTTGCCTTTTATTCCCACCTGGAGCAAAATATTGTGTCAGTCACTTTTTTCATGGTCCTCCAAGCATAATAAGACATTCATTTTGTTATCTTTTCCTGTCACATTAGGCGTTCATCAGAAAACTCACACAAAAGATTGAGGCATAAACTATTCAAGTCTGTGATTTACTCCTGAATATTTAATATAGCATCCTGCATCAGAGAATGGGGCCATCTACATTTTATTTTATTAAATTAAATTAGTATCAATTTTAAATACAATACCTGTTTACAATGATTTGATTTAAATATGGGTATGTCAATTTCAGATATAATTTTCTAAAGAACACCAAATCTGAGCAGGAAACTGGAAAATAAGGGCGTTTTAGACCATTCGACATTAAACCTAATTCTGTTCCAAAAAGAAAATGTAGCAACCCCCCCAATTTTTTCTTTCTTTTTTTTTTAAATTTATTTTAAAATGCACTTCCCTCCCCTTCCCCAACCATTTCTGACCTTTTCTCTCCTTCTCTATTCCCTATAGATAAGTATAAGTGAGCTTAGACTTAGGATAAGCTTTAAACACTTTTATTCTGATAGCAGGTTTTTGGTTTTGGATATCCACTGGTTTATATTGTATTATTATTAGGTTTGTATTGATTCTTACTGTTGTATATTATATTATCATCATTTTCATATTGATTTTTATTGTTTCACATGGATATTGTATGGTTTAGGCTTGCGTTCGTAAGTGAACCAAAGTCATGTCAAGTTTCTTTTTTATATGTCAAGCCTCCATCTTCTGTCCTCTGCCTGGGCATCCTATATTCAACAATATGATTCATTGTACCCCCCTCCCATGTAAATTGGTTCCCGGATGAATAAGAATGATTGGGAATGATTGAAAAACAATGGTAGCAGGCCTCTACTGAATGGCCTGGAATGACTGGGCCATCACCTCGCACTGAATCACTCAGGAGCCATGGACCTCACCCAGGAACAGAGACAAGACCAGCATTTGAAAGACAAAAGACCCTGCAGAACCAGTAACTCTCACCATTACAGACACCCAAAACTGCACATCCCTGCATGGAGCACAAATGCTCAGTAAGCCAGGGGCTAACCCTTGCCTGGGCATGCCTCCTGTCACTATGATCACACAAGGTCTGCCCCTATAAAAAGGGAAGTGAAGACAGACCCAGTCTTATACTTCACAATACCTAACTTAGGAACTCACTTGTGTGTATGTGTAGGTGGGTGGTATGTGCGTAAATTAGTGAATATACATCTATATATACATATATAGATATAATTGTGTGTGTGTGGTATATGAATTAGTAGTCCGTGTGTGTATTGGATGTACAGGTGTTGGTTACTGGTAACTGATTCTGTCTAAATTTAGTGTGTGTAGAGTATATGGGCTTAAATTGGTGATAGGTGAACCTAGACTGGTTATTTTGAACATGTACATATCTGAGTTGCTAGCGTGTGTGTGTGTGTGTGTGTGTATGGCATTATAAGCATGATATCTGAATTAGTGATCTGTGTCTAACTTTTGGCGTGTATAGTGTATGTGCTTGAATCGGTGATAAGTATGCACGTGCCTAGGCTGATTTGGAGATGTATGTACCTGAGCTGGTACTGTATGTGTATGTGTATGCACCTAATTGATTTGTGTGCGTTTTGTATATGCGCAATTGTACACTATACCCTCCTGTCTAACAGCACAATTTTTAGATCCTGAGCATTGGCCTGACCCCTCAGGGTGTTGAGAATGACCTTGAGCCATTCTCCTAAAGGCATGATAAATGGCCTTGAGCCATCCTCCCGAGACAGGATAAAAGACGAGACTAGGAGACTGTTTTGTGAATTATGTCCATCTGCAGTGATAAGGGGGAGATAGCTGTACCAGGCAAGGGACCTCGAAGACAAACAGCAAAATACACTGGGAAATAGGTGAAAGGGCTCATTATAATACTAAAAAACACTCCCGCAGGTGGAGAGAAAGTATGCTAATGAAACATTCATGTATTGAAATGAAGTACATGATAAAGAGACATGCTCAATAGAGGACTTTTTGCATCATTTATCTGTAACCAATCACTGAACAGTATGCTTGAAAATTTTAGTATAAAGGCTGCTTAGAAATAGTGTTTGGTGTGCTTGCTACCTTGCACCTTTATTGCTGGCAATAAAAAATCTTTTTCTTTCAAACTTCCACCACCTGGTATTTGTATTGGCTCTTGCATACCAGGCGCGAATCCAGACTTGGGCTGGAGCACAACAAGGGCAACAAAAACTAAGTTTAAATGTATATTTTCATTAGATCATATACTACTGATCTCTCTGCCCATTATTCACCCTAGCTTCAGATTAGTACAAAATGTTCAATAGTCTTTCAAATAATTTTAAAAGGTAAAGGTTCTAATTTTTTATTGCATTTGTTTATTAGTTAATGTAAAAATCTCACAGATGCCATTGTGTACAATACATGTTTCCAAATAAATGCTATAATTGAAGGTGAAATGTAAAATAACCCAGGATTTTATTATTAATTTTTAAAAAAATCTTTTGATTAAATAACTACAGACAGCTTATCATAACACACTCTGAATACATGCTAATGGAACAATGTGTAGCAATTTCAGTACATTTATTCTAGAATGGGATCTCTCTCAAGCTAAACAACCCCTTCGCCCAAAAATTCAAGCCCCCACCTCATAAATAAGTAACAGAAATACAGCCAAACACCCCACAAAACAAAAAAACCCCCAACCACAACTATTTTATCATAAATCTAATCCCCAAATCTAGTAAAATACATAGTAAATATTTTTGTGCAAAGGAGACTATCCTACAAATGTACTGCCTTCAGAGAATAATTTTATAATAAGACTGCAAACTATGTTAGTTACTAGGGCTGCGTGAAGCTTTGGGTGCTGATCTGATCTGGAGGAGATTCAGTCCAATTCAGCGGCTGAATCTCTGAATCCAAATTGAATCAGGAAATTAATAAAAAGGTCTGAATTGACCAGAAGCCTCTGAATCAATTCAGAAGAGATTTGGAGAGTTTTGGAGAGATTTAGAGATTTGGGCTATCCCTACTCACAGCTGCAGGGAACTGGACTTAGACCAGCCAGTAAGTAGGGGCGAGGGCTGGTGGTGGGGTGGGAAGAGACATGGGGGGACCTTCACCAGGCCCCATCCCCTGCCTGTTCCCCCAGGTCCCCTGAGCACCCCCCAACCCCTGCCCACTATCCCAGCCTCATCAAAGGCTAGTAAATATTTTGTGATTCTACAAAAATCCAAATGTAATTTTGTTTCTAAGCTAAAGTTAAATTTTAAATCACTCCAAACGATACAGAATGGAACTGTGTAGCTAGGGATGCCAAAGAACCTTCATACTCCTTCATAGTGACACCATGCAATAGGGTTTTAAATTAGAATATGTTAAGGTTTGTTATTTCAGATTAGAAGCAGCTTTTAATAGCACATTACATTATGGTATTGTTATACAAGAATTCTGGGTGGTTCCTGGAGCTCTTAATCCCTAAACTGGCCACACAACACCTGAAACTAGTTTTAAGCACTTATTACTAGGCGTGTGTGAAGTGGGCTCTATTCAAGTCAGATTTGGATTTGGCCTGAATCAAGGACAATGATTCGATTTGGCTGAATCCCAATCTAAATATTTGATGCTAATTTTTCTACATACATCAAGGTACCAGTGTGGCTTGTGAATGCTGCAATACTGGGGCACATGAAGCATCTCACAGAAGTGTAGAGGGGCCCTCCGCATGCTCAGCAGTGAATCCAGAAGTGGAATAAAAGTACTTCTGGTCCAATTCCAGGACAGCCAGGAAGAGCACTGCCACCCCTCTACCCGGCATCCCCTGGCTTAGCGATCAGCCATGGGGGGATGGCAGGTGCCCCCCACCCCCAGACCCAAGAGGTACCAGCTGCTGAGCCAGGGGGACATGAGGGGAGGGGCACATGCTGCCCGGTGGACCCAGAAGTGGACCAGAACTGCATTTGGTCTACTTCTGGGTCTGCTGCTGAGTGCATTGAGGAGCCCCCTGTTCTTCTCTGGAACACTCCATGTGCATCACCATTACAGCATTTGTGAGCCACCTGATACACAGAGGTATGTAGAAAAAAACATGTAAAGCTTGGTCTATGTCTGAATTGCCAAATCTTTCCAAATCTCTCAGAATCAATTCAGAGGGTTTTGATTAGATTTGGAGTTATTAAAGGGTCCTCTGATTCAAGTTGGATTTGGAGATTCGGCCACTGAATAGGGCTGAAACTCCACCGAATCAAATCAGGGACCAAAGCTTTGCACACCCCTACTCATTACATGGATCAAAATTACACCACTCCGGGGCAGAAAAATCTGTATTCAAGACTACCTCTTAGTGTAAACTCCCGCTGTCATGTCCCCTTCCTGTGCTGACCCAGATCAGGCCCACTCCCCCCCACCGCACTTTTTCTGGCACACCAGGTCCCTGCTTACTGTCCCATTCCTTCTGCTTACTTGTGGCTGCCCACACTCTGTCCCTGGGGAGTGACAGTGGGCCCAGACATGCAGGTCAACCCTTCCCTGCCTGCTCCCCTGGGACAGAAAGCATGGGAAGCCACAAGTAAGTGTGAACTTTCAGTCTTCCAGGTCCCTGCTGTCCTGAAGTGCGACTGCTCCAAACTCAAGCTAACACTAGCACCGATCAACAGCTTTTGAGGCTCACAATATGAGATGTAACAAGATGCTTAGATCCCACAAACACTGCACTGCAGTGCATTCTCAGCAAATTAATTCCACATTCAGAGTAAGTGTTTCAGGTACACACAAACTATTTTTTTTGCATAAAGAAAAAAAGGATGAATACCTTTTATACTTAGATTTACTATGGAGTTATTTTGGGACTCTTACAAAATTAATGAGCATTATTGATGGGAAACAGAAATGTACTAGTTAATAAATTAGCATTAATATCATACCTTGGAAGAAAAGTATCCAAAGATTAGCGTAAGTGGGCCTTTAGTTTAATCTTTCTGGGAAGATCTAATGTTTGTACTACGTTATAACATATACTTCTGAGTCCAGTTTTTAGAACTTAAGCTAAAATTTCACCATGAATGAATAAAAGCTAAATGTGATGGAAGGAACTAGAGAATGTCTTCAAAGCAATGAAACTTCCACCAAGGGGAACATGAAATACCTTATTTTAATGATGGCAGCCATATATCCTCCTGGATCATGATGTATGAATGAAGGCCACCCAGACCTTTTGGTGAATATGCCTGGGCAGCAATTTTTTTGCGGACTGGAGGCTGCCCAGATCTTTCTTCCTCCCTTCAGGCCACTGATACAGAATCCAAAGACCAGACTGAGTCCAGATGTTTGGTGCCTCCATGGCTGTAGTTGTGTAAGTGTCTGGGAATTGAACCCGGGTTTCTGTGTGTTAGACAAGCATTCTCCCACTGAACCACAGGGAACTATAATTTTAACGATGGCACCAATCAGAAGTGTGGAATAAAAATACAGTGGACTATTTTAGTGTTCCTTGTTTGGAGCCTGAAGGACCAAGAGATGTTACTACCTGTGGCAGGTGAAGCTGGTGAAAAATGGCTATATCTATCCTGTAACACTTAATCAAGCTCCATTCTCCTACAAATCCTTTTTTCTCCTTTGGTTCTGACTTTATTTGTTTTGGGTTTTTTCCTCTCTTTTACTACTTCCATTACTATGTCCTTTCTTCTCTTCTCTCCTTACCTCACATTCCCTAACATTCAGCCTCACTCGTTCTCCTTCACTCATTCCTTGCTTGTTCTCACCTTCAGCAAAGCCGTGAAGATTCCCATCTCCCTGGCAGTCAGTTCAGTTTGTTTTCTCTTGTTCTGACAGGGTTACAGTGTGCATAAAGATACTCTCATCTTTGCACTTATCAGGGTAGAACAGAAGGACACTTTACTTCTATTTTCCCCAAGTGAAAGCAGCAGATAAGCATGATGCCTGTTACTAATGTTGACCAGCACAGAAGTGCAAGCAACACCATAGACACAGTATTTTATTCTGCATCCTAAAATGTCTCTGTTAGGTAAGTTAACCTCATTTTCCTTCTTTCTTAAAATTAATAGCACCAGCTTATACTATACACTTGTTTAAGATTGAGCAGATATGTTGACATTTCCACAATGTGGTTGTATACTTTCAATTGACTCTCATGAACTTTTTCATACAGAGACAGGAACTAGATGCAGAAACAGCAACAGAGATTTTAACATTACATTTTAGCTGATACTGCAGTTTAACTTGTAAATTATTTTTTGTCAGTTAAATAATCTCAAATCCTTCTTCTTTCATTAATGAAACAATACATCAGTGACCATTCTCTTCTAATGAATTTTAACATGACACTGATATGACTTTGAGGAGGGATGTTTTTCCCAAGATCTTATTAGCAGCAGAATTGAAAGGAAAAATGAGTTAAAAATGGCAGACAACATCATCAGCTACTACAAACTGGGCACATCTACACAAGATGCTAACTGCGCAGTAGCCAAAAAATACTGCACAATAATGTGCTAATACTCTACTGCCCACTAGGTCTGTCCAAAATGTTGCTGGCTGTTTCATTTCAATGCTGTTTCAACTCGTTTCAAGCTTGAAACAGCAAAATCAAAATGAAACACAAGACTTCAAAACAGCCTTGAAACGAAACAAGGGCAGTTGAAACATATTGAAAGTTTTGAAACATTTTGATTTTAAAAGCTGAAGTTGGGCTTGCCTGCAGGGAAATAAGATGTGAGGAGAGGGAGAGGGAAGATGTGGGAAGGACTGCTCTGATATTGACTGTCACTGTTTGGCTGCCTGAGATGCGGCTGGTGCTACTGTGCTGCTTAATAAGTTATCACTTGTTGTCATTTCAAGTGGTGGACTGGCCTGAGGATGTAGGGGAGGAGGAGACCTCATTGGGGCACACTACCGTGTCATGTAGAGGCTCCAGAGCTGGTAAGGGAAAGCCTTAACACACACACACACATCCCCTCACAAGTTTTGCTTGTCAGTAGTTTGAGGTGCAGTTTCCCAGAAACCCCTTTATCTATCTCCTTGAACCTTGGGAGGTTTCATGCCCTCAGAAAGGGCTACCATCCCAGTTGTTTTCACCCAAATGTGCTAAAAAATGGCAAAGTTATAAGCAGTCTTGTGCTTCCCCGTTATAGCCTATGGGCAAAACATTGAAACAATGTTGAAACAGCAAACCAGTTCTGATGAAACAAAATGGACCAGTGCTTTTGAAATTAAATGGAATCTGAACCACAACACTCTTCCATCAAAATGGCAAAATGGAAGCTGAAATGAAATGGTGCTGTTTTTCACAGCCCTACTGCCCACTATTATTAGTGGGCTACTGCTCATCACCTAAAAGATGTTCACTTCTGCTACTGCACAGTAACTCCAGTTACCGCACATTTATTTAGTACTTGCTAAGTACTAAATAAATGCATCGTAATGACTGCACAGTAGCATGTAGACATGCCCATTCACATGGTAATGTTGACTTCAGTAGAATTATACTGACTGATTTAAACTGCGATTTTGGTCAGATATGATTTTTAAATGAAATCCTCTCCATAATATCGTTTTTTTAGTATACCTGGGCAAAGACCAGAATATCTTGAAAGATGTTAAATGAACAAATGTCAAGATTGTCAACAACCAATAACAACTGCTCCTTGATGAATTTCACGCCCACAATTGTAGCTCTTAGGACCTGCCTACCTTAGAACTTGTAACTGAGTTTGTGATCTGGAACACGGTCAGCTTTGGACATGATCTCTGTCCATTCACATTCTATACGTATCCATCATAGAGTTAATATGCAGTGTAATATCCAGTGTAATATCCACATAGAGTTAATATGCAGTG
>JAGPOW010003395.1:19368961-19387273 GCA_030014935.1 Caiman crocodilus
GATGTGGGACTTGAGAATTTTCTCAAAGATCTTCCCCAGAACCGAGGTGAGACTGACAGGCCTGTAGTTCTCCGGGTCCTCCTTCCTCCCCTTCTTAAACATAGGGACTGCACTGGCTACCTTCCAGTCCTCTGGCACTTGTCCAGAGCTCCAAGAGCACTCGTATAACTGAGCCAAGGGCTAAGCAATCACCCCCGCCAGCTCCCTCAACACCCTTGGGTGTAGGTCATCCGAGCCCGCCAATTTAAAGACATCCAGCCCTTCCAGAAGCCTTCCACCAGGTCAACTCTCACCCCCGGCCTAGCAGTGATTCCCGAGCGGGAATACAGGCTTCCAATGGGAGGGTAAGTTTGTAAGCAATGAAGCCTGTCATGGATATAGTATCTGAGACAACCACGAAGACAGCAGATCCTTATAAAGTGAAAAGAAAACAAAATAGGAAAGGAGAGAAATATAGCTGTATGTACAGTTTCAGCAGCAGTGGCAACATCACATTTTTAAATCATAGTAGGTGCATCTACATGAGATGTTTACTGCATAGTTGACTAATTAACTGCACAGAAGACATCCCAGTGTTTATGTGTGTGTCCCTATTAGGTGCATTAAACTCATTAACTCTGTAGTAAGGTAGTTCTTGTACAATACAAGTACTACCCTGCCACGTAGTTATTTTGTGCACAGCAGCACACATGGGCATTGCCTTGGCTGCCTGGGGCACAGGGTGCTTCATTGCAGGGCTAACTGTCAGGCAGCCTCCATGCTGGAGCACACTGCACCCTAGGAAGCCTCCCCACAGCTCATGAAGCCTGGTCAGAGCAACCCTAGGTTGGCAGGTTGATCTCCTGGGTTGCCTGTTAGCCCAGTTTGCCCTAACTGTGCTTCAAGTGCTGCACGTGAATAAACTCTGGATCAATATGCTCCGGAGTTTACCTGTCCGTATTCTTTGCATGTGTAGACTACCAAATATGTATTATAATATAGAGTTCTTGATTATTTTTACATAGTAGTCATTATATGCCAATAAAACAGAATAGATTAGCATTTCTTTGTGAAGAGACAGAAGAATGGCTGTCTATCTTCAAGGACTGGTTAAACACTCTTAAACTGACTTCTCATGATACCCTGTGAATTATTACTAAATCATGTAAATGAAGCAGAACTGAACAGGATATTTTTGTGTGATAAAATATGATTTTTGTTAGAAAATGATGATTTCTCAAAGCCAAACTGATGTGTAAAAACATCTTATTTCAGTGAAGTTCCAGCAGAACTTTCCTGGTTGCCTGTCATCTCAACTTCAAGGGTCCAGGCTCCCAAGGAGAATCCCGACTGCAGAATCCCACAGAAACTGGGACATTAGGCCTTCTAAACTGTTAGCTTTGGAAGCCCTGGGAACCGGAGTTATTCCAAAGGTGAGGGGGTATGATGGTGCAGCTGCACCCCCCCACTTGCAGACTTTGTCAAAGGATTCACAGCTGGGCAAGTTTTTTTAAATCCCAAAAAGCAGTCAGAATCTCCTCAATGCTCAATGGCAGGCAAGGATCTTTGAGTAGATGTGATATCTTTTATTAGATCAACTGAATAGTTGAGAAAAAGTTCTTAGCAATCTCTTGGGTGCAATCACACTTCTTCAGGCACAGGAAATCTCTGCTGTTCTCAGCTCAGTGCTCAGTGGCACATTCCTTCTCCTCCCATTCCCTTCTTTCCAAATCATTGTTACTGCAGGGACAGGGGGAGTTCCAGAGCTGCTCCTGCCCCACTCCAGTTGGGCTGCATGGGAAGGAAAGCCAGGCTAAGCTGGAGTCAGCAGCAGCAGCAGTTTCTCCCCAGTGTCCAGGTTCCAGGAGTCCATGGGCAGGGAAACCCACCTGCTGCTACTGTCCCCAATAAGCTTAGTTCCCCACACAAGTGGGTTAGCATGAGACACAAGCAACCCTGGAACTCCTCCATCTCCAGATAAGCCAAGGAGAGTGAGGACAGTGGCAGTGACACTGTTCCCACTGGGGAGGTGGGGGGAAAAGGAAGGGAGGGGGAGTGTCACTGAGTGCTGAGAGGATGGGAGGGAGTGCTGAAAATCGGGGTGGGGGGAAAGGATTCTTAACTGATTCAGAAACTTTAAAAAGTCCCTGATAGGGATGATAAGAAAGCATGTAGCCATTCTTTAGGGCTGTGAGAAGCTTCAGCACTAATTCAATTCAGTGGAGATTCGGCCTGATTTGGTGATTGAATCTCCAAATGTGAATTGACTTAGGAAAACTCTCTGAATCGAACTGGAACTCTCTGAATCAATTTGGAGAGATTCGATGATTCAGACATAGACACAGCTTTATATGTTTTTCCTACATACCTCAAGGTACCAGGCAGCTTCTGAATGCTGAGGTGGATGGAGTGTCCCACAGGAGCATGGGGGTTCCCAGCACACCCAGTGGAAGACCTAGAAGTGGACCAGAAGCACTTCCATTCCACTTCTGGGTCTCCTGTGAAGCATGCAGGGGACCCCCTAAATCCCCCCAGCTCAGCAACTGGTGCCTCCTCAGTCTGGGTGGCCACCCAGGGTCCCCCCACAGCCAATCACTGAGCCAGGGGGCATGGCAAGGGTTCCCCATATGCTCAGTGGTGGACCCAGAAGTGGACTGACAGTACTCCCAGATCTACTGCTGAGTATGCAGGGAGACCTCCTGTGCTCCTGTAGGACATTTCATCTACCCCACCATCTCAGCATTCATGAGTCTGGTACCTTGAAGTATGTAGAACAAATATTTAAAGCTGTGTCTATGGCCAAATCACTGATTCTCCAAATCAGTATCGTATTTTCAGATTCAGCTGAATCAAATAGGGACAGTAATCTGAATCAACAAATTGAATCACTGCCCCCAATTCGGGCCAAATCCAAATCAAATATGGCCCATTTTGCATGCCCCTACCATTCTCCAAAGCCAGTCAATGCTCCTACACCCTCCTTTACAAAATCCTGGGATCTACCCATCTGGGAAACAGAGTTCTAGCTGTGGTTCTCAGGCCTTCTATACAGATGGGAATCTAGCAACTTGGGAAGCTGAATCAAGAAACTAAGTATTTGAGGGCTTAGGCACAACTTCATTTCAAAATTTTCAAAACAAGATGCTTAATTCTGTGAAAAGAACTATATTTCTAGATTTTCTTTTCCACTGCCAATTGCTTCCTTCTGTTCCAAAACAGTATACATTTTCCCTGAATTGCCCATCCAGGAGAAATGCCATCTGGGAAGTACTTGCAGGAATACTATGAATATGTTATGATAATTTATGAGTCAGTATAAGGAGTTGTCTTGTAGAATATCTTGTAATTCTGGGATATGTTCTAGCAGTTTAAAGAGTCACTGGAGGTATGTCACTTTTGGAGTCTGTGTTGAATGCACAGTCTATGACGGTTTTAGCCTTGCATCAAGGGAAGACAGAAAGTAGGCCCACTTGGAAACAATTACTGTTAAAAAGTTTTTACTTTTAGAAAGAAATGAGACACCTGGAAAGAAGGACTCCATTTCCTGAAACTCAACTGACCCTGCAAATGACAACAGAGGAAATACTGACCCTACCCTCTTGGGTCACTTTTGAAGTCCCAACAACTAAAAAATGCTCCTGAAATGTAGCTAGGGATTTTTCTTCACTGGGGATACCTGGAGAAAACCAATCTTTTCTTACCTATGGCTTTAATAATCTTAAGAGAATATTCTCTTTGGGTCTCTTGTGAATGAGAGGAGACAGTAGGCGTTTACATAACATCAGTCAATACTGAAACAGTCTAATTAACTGTCTTATGAACAACAGCAAAAGGTTCATTGTGGAACTGGAACCAAATGAGGGAAACAATGATGATATGTCCTTAGTCAATGAAACAAGCATAAGCTTTAGTATGAAACCATTTTGAGGCATAAATACTACAGCAACAACACATAGTCCTTTCTGAAACCATAGCACAGGATAAGGTACACAGTCCTCATGACTTTGAGCAACATTGAACACCTGGAGCTCTTACTGTGTTTACTTATTTGGCCCTCAACTAAAGGTTATTGCAGACTAGAGGGAGTGGGGATTATTATTTTTGTTTTGTTTTGTTTTGAATTCTCTGAGAGTCAGCTCCTCTAAGAGAAATAGATGAGCATCACAGTTGTACTTGTCACACACAGATGTTTGCTTAACCTTATCCTATCCTATTTATGCAAACACCAAAGGTACATAGGGTCACCTTGTCTTTACAGTGCCTTCTGAATATTATGATTCTCCCATAATCACTTTTTTAATGGAATAAAATATTTTAGAAATATCAAATATAAAACAATTCATTTTAGTTCAGGATGAAATAAGCAATTTTTTTCAGTCTGACTTCAGGGCTAGGTACAGACATTACACATAAACCAGTTTAAGCAATCAGAAACTGGTTTAAACTTGTAACAGAACAAATGTTCAGTGCACATAAACCAGTTTGAAAAATGGCTGAAACTGGTTTGAGATAAACCTGGTTGAATGTAGTATCAGGCTCAATTGATTTGGGTCAAACCGGTTTATGCAATTTCTGTCCCAGACCCCTTAAGTTAAATCAGATTCCCCCAGCATCCTGGCCTGCTCCTTGGGCTGTGTGTGGCTCTCTGCTCTACAGCAGAGATGGCCCCTCCCCTCTACTCCAACGCTGCACTCCAGCAGAGACTTGCAGGCACAGCAGGGTCTGCTGGCTTCCCCGTGCCCCACTCCCCCACTTCTCACCACTTACTGCTTAAGCAAATAACCCTTCCTCCTCTCTTCCACAGCACAGACCATAGCTAGCATGTGGTAGGCTAGCTAATACTGTGTAAGGCAGATAGGACAGTGTCTGCTTAGGGCTTTTTGGAGCTAATCAACAGCTTAGCTTGTAATGTCCCTGAATTCCTTCCTTTGGAAAAAGCTATTTAAGAAGAGCTTGAACTATGAGTAAGGCTTTGTTTTTTGATGAGGGTGCTAAATGCTGATAACAGAACTGATAAATGTTTTGTTATCAAGGAACTGGGTGGGGGGGCATGACCCCTGCATACTCATAACATCCTGCTGGAGCCTGGCCATGCCCCCCTCAGCTCAGCCCTGTGAAAGGGAAGGGAGAGCTGCTCTAGCATCCCCCAGCTGCTAGCCTGAGCCATTACAGGCATGGGCTGGCATTGTTTTAACTGCAGAGGGGATGTCTGTGCAGTTACAAAGCAATTGAATTTAGCCAGGTTAGATTAACCAGCAAAACTTGAATCAATTCAAGCTCAGGCTTTTTGACTGTCTATCCCTAATCCAGAAGTGTGTTTAAGTAAGGCATAAAACAGCTAAATAGCCTAGTTGGCTCACCAGGGATAGGAAAGGCCTGGATTTAAAACATCTCTACCTGTGATGCACAGCAGAGATTTGGGCCAAGATTTCCCACATCTCAGGGCATCGACCAGACTATAGTTTATGTAGTATCACTGTCTGGAATGGTCCTAGTTGATTGCTTTACTCTGGGCTATAGGGTTATTTTCAATTTCTCTTTGCTGTCCAATATAAAGCTTCAGTGGAAAAGAAAAGAGACATTCATGCTATAATATTTTATAGTGTAGTAGTTAAGGAAATTTAGTGAGTGGAAATATAATTAAAATCCCTCACTGATGCAGGTGCATGGGTGGATAATTTGAACCCAGGTCTCCACTATCCCCAGCAAGTTTCAGAATATTTTGTCTGTAAGACCTGGGGGACATTTTATTTTGTACTGCTGGAGAAACTAAGCACTCTGGGAGCATAAATACACACATAGCTACAAAATTACTGTAAAAGCACACTCTCCATCAAGGGGGCAATTCAGGGGTTACTCTTTTGCTTTCCCCCCTCTCAAGGGAGCTAATCAGTGATCAGTGGATAGCTGCTGCTTGTTGATAACTGACAGCTTGCCTAGTTCACTTTCACAGGCAAGATTATCTTTGACAGCTGCTGTTCCATGACCAATCTTGGCCCCATTCTGGAGCAGCATTTGTCAAGCTCCTCTCCTTGTCCTTTGCCATACCTGTGGGCAATGGGAAAAATGTATTTGGCAGCTGCTAGTGCTTCTACTTCCAACACCACCACAGCAGTGGCCACCCTCTTAGCTGCCATGGTGGGGTCACTGGTTGGCTTTTCCCCACAGAGGCAGTCCTCTGTGACAGTGGTGGCATCAGTAACACAGAGGACAGCCCCTGTGGGATGGGGAAAGGGGGTAGCCCCAACAGCTAATACTGCCACAGCTTTGCATAATGGTGATGACATCAGATATTTGTTCTGCCCCCTGAAGATGCAGCAGCATCACTGTGACTGCTGATTTAGAGAGAAGAACTGCTGCTCTGTTCTCCATGGGATGCTCGGAAGGTAGCTTCTCTCCCTCCTTCCCTCTTGGATGCAGGTATCAGGGGGTGCATATATGTAACTATCCATACCTCCCATGTGGCACAACAAAAGGCAGTGCTACAAAGAAGGAACTATTTTTGTAGTGCATATGCTATTTTTATAGTGCTATAGACAGCATGAAAATATTGTGTCCGGACTGGACATTGGAATCTTGCTTTTTGTAGTACTATACATAGCGCTAAAAAGATACTTTTTGTCCAGGGCCTTAAATATAAAGAGCAAAACAGCACCACATCTGCTTAAGAATTTAGCTATTCAGTTCAAGGTTCCTTTGCTTTTATTTTTAAAAATATCTAAAATGTAAGTTATTCTAGACTGAATGAAACATTTTCATTAATATTCTGAACATTTCAAAACAATTTCAGTTTCACGTGGACCTGGAATAAAAGTGTGTTTCTAAAAATTATTACTGCTATTTGTTTAGATTTTCTACTATTCAGCCATACAATGAAAAACAATAGTTGAGTAATAATTTTCTTTGACAGATAAATCATATCTGATCATCTCATAGGATGAAGAGCCAGAAAACACTGCTATTAAAAATAAGTACCGTGATCTGAGAAAAACAGAACTATGTATATTGTGCCATGCATAGACATAGATTTTGGGGGCACATTCACACATACAGGTACACGTGGTTGCAGTAGATCAAATAGCAGCGGCACAAATTTGTGTCAGAGATTTGTGCCCCAGTGCATGTGCCTGAACATATACGTTGGTATGGGGCAAATTTTGCCCCTTGGGGCAGACTGACCCTGCCCAACTCCTCCCAGTTCTGCAGCCAGGGAGAACAAGAGGCTGGGGACAGCACATATGATGGCCCCAGAAGTATAAAGAACTGCCCTGGAGAGCAGATCCAGGCTACTTGCCCTCAGAAGTGTCTGAGACCCAGCCAGCTGGTATCAGGGGACATTAGCCCCTTGTGCCAGATGGACTGCTGAAGCAGCCCTAACCTAGAGTAGTGCCCCTGCACCCTCTACACACTACAGTAGCTTGGCAGTGGGGGCTGCTGCCTGGTTATGACCTGCTGCCACCTGTGACAGCATCCATCCCCTTGAACCAGAGGCAACATGGCTGCATGCCTGCCAGACCTAGATGGGGACCTCATGGCCAACTGGGCTGTGGTACGGGAATGGTAGTAGAGCCTCCTGCACTTCTGGGACAGCTCCTAGTGGGGCATGGCTGCACAGCTGGGCTTTGTGTGGCACTGCTGTCATGTGTTCTGGTGCCCCACTCTGCCATCTGGGCAGCTATCACCCAGAAGATATGCTCATTGTGATGGCCTACTTTGAATTGTCAAAGTGTGTCATGTTGGCCCCAAATGGCCAGGTCAACCACCTTGTGTGCCCTCCAGCTGGGTCCCCGGTATTTGTCCTGGGCAGGCTCCTCTGACCAGGTCACGCCACTTGCCTCACTAGCAGAGATCCTGGTGTTCCCTGTTTAAAAATTGCAAATTCTCTGATAAAAAGTCACAATTCTCTCACTAAAATACCCCAAGTCCATGTACTTTTGCAATTAAAATGAAACACTATTACATATAAAGAGAGCAGTTGGGCAAAATATGTTATTGATATATTTACAATTTTAAACAATTCAGAAGCTTAACAGTGTCTCTATCATCATAACGTGAATTCTAAATATCTATACACTTGACTTTTGGTTTTTTATCATAAAAAAAAAATCAGAGCTGCTTCTGCCTCCTTCACTCACCAGGATGTGGGGCACTGAGAAACACCGATGTGCTGATGCCCTGTGTCTTCCCTCGCCCCTCACTCCCAATCCACAGTCCCCCCAAGGCCTCTCACACATGACCCACAACCCCTGCCTGCCTCCACTAGTTCTATTCTGGCAGCAGCTCCATCCCAGGACCAGGACATGAGACTGGCCTGCAGCTGTTCAACCTGCTGCTTTGAGGCTCTGAGCACTTCCAACACTTGCTCATGCCCTAGTGATCCCCATCCTGTTCCTTGGAGGCCCTTGACTGGGGCTCAGGGACTGGGCAGGCCCCTTCCCTTCCAGGCTGGCCTCCCCCCAGCACAGGCTGCTCTAGGGGGAGCAGGAGGGCTCTAAGCCTGGCTCTATTGGCCTCTCCTGCCTAAACCACTCCCTGAACCCCAGCCTCCATCTCTCTCACACACACCCCTGCTGCAACCTCCACCCCTCCCCCAGCTCATCACACACCCAAATGGTTCCTGGGACCAGGAGCTTCCCCAGGCTGGGGCTGCATGTCCCAGCACTAGTGTAGACATGGGACAGGGCTGCAATGTGGCAGATGCCCCTGCAGCCATGGCTCCTGCCAACAAGTCCCATCCCATCCCATCTGGCAGCTGGGCATATAGGATATGAGATTTGCAGGGAGGGATGTGGGAGGTTTGTGGGGGTGAGGTATCAGGTTTTTGCCAGGGTTTGGGGTGGTAGAGGGTTTGTGGGAGTAGGGTTTCTGGATGGATTGTGGGAGAGTTTGTGGGTGTGGAGGGACCATGTGGGTGGGAGTGGACTGCTCAGGAAGGGCAAGTCCTGCCCATCCCTCACATAGTGCACAGCCCCCCCACAGCTGGAGCAGCAGTGGTCTCGAGGCACTCAGGGTCCACTACTGGCAGAGCCCGCCCACAGCATGGCACAGCCCTAGCTACCTGGCAACCAGTGCCACCTGTGTCACATGGGCAAAGGTCTCATTTGGGCAGGACTAGGCTGCTCTTGCTCTCACCCAGGGTCCTGACATCACACACAGGGGCCACACATCATGCTGAAGCAGCAGGGAAAGGAGGTAGGCATAGAGATACTCTGGCGCCCAGCCAGAGTACGTCTCTGGAGGACCCAGGCTCTGGTTGCCTCAGAGCACACTCCAGAAGCTTGCCCTGTACCACTTTTTTCTGCATTATTATTCGTTTTTTAATACTGGGATTTCCCAGTATCAAATTTAGAGTCTGCACTGCAAATATCCAGTGTGGGAAATATTTTTTCATTATCAGCATGCCTCGTAGCATCTCAAACTGCTTTGAGACGCCACAACAGGCACATGCTTGTTCATCTGGATGCACCCTGGGTGTCCAACCTGAAATGCTGAAAGACATCCTGCCTTTTAGCAACTCATCTAAGATCGGAGGCATAGCTAAGAATTCTGGCACTCTGGGGAAGGGGTACTAAGAGCCAGGGACAGGGTGAGGAGATGTGGGGGGAGGCGGGAATGGGAGGAGAGCACTCCCTAGTGCCAAACAGCCTTCCCTCTACACACAGACTACAGCCACTGCCAGCGGGATGTCAGCTGCTGGTGCAAGGGCTGCTGCTGTTGTGGCTTGGGCTCCCTGCAAGCCACCATTCTGGAGGCTCCTGTGAATCGGCAGTCAGGGCTGGTGCCAGTTGCAATGATAACAGCAGACTGAGCAATAAGTACTATATTGCTCATAGTGAACTCCATTTTTATTGTTGTTGCCTCCCTTGTAAATAAGATTAAATACTTAAAAAAAAAAAAGAAAGTTTATCTGTAAAGAATACACAACTGGGAGCAGGTTGGTAAGACACTAGCTAAAAGGCAAACCCACTTTTGGTTATATTGATGGTTACATATTTGTAGACAGAAGAAATGTAAACTTTAGTAAAAGATAACTCTCCTTACAGAAAAGCTAGCCTGCTGAGATGAATGACGTGGAAGTAATAGTTAAGAGAAGATTGGAGTGCTTTATTCTTGCATCGGAATTACTTATCCTCTATGCAAGCATTCCACACAGTTTTCATTTTGCTAGTTTTCCTGAAAACATTAGCAAAATAATAAGATTTTTAAAAGGTCTCTGTTCTGGCTAACCCTGCTTTGTATTTCAATTGTACAGCTCTGAAGGTGCATAGTGGGGATCTTACAACACTTTGATAATGGGGAAAGAAGAAAATTGCACACTAATCCTGATTTACAATAAAAATTTGGGCAAATCCTTTATTTGTTCAGTATAAAGTGTTTAGAGTTCAGAGCCCTAAGGACTATTTGATTCTTTGGTTTTATGTAGTGAAGCAGTTTTGAGCAGTACTTAACACGCAGAATTGCATTTAAAATGCTTTAGGAAAAATCAGTTTTGATCTCTTTATTACTTATAATTTAATGTGTGCAGAAGTGAAACATTTCAAGAACATAATGTTCAACACAGAAGGCTAAGTTTTCTATTGTATAAGCACAGGATTTATACATTGTGTTTAAGCCCGGAGGCAAGTGAGCATTCAAAGATCTGATTTACTGTAACACAGTACAGACTGCTCCGCTGGAAATTCAAATGCAGTCATAACACTGTATTTACTTTTTGTTTTTGATTAGGCAAGCAGAAAGAATCTGCAATATACAGGCACCACTTATGACTATTTGTAGCATTGCTACCTACATATTTTTGGGCTTTACCTGATCCTCTATACCTAGCAGACCAATAAACAGATTTATGATAAGGCTATCTATTTGCTCTTTGATGATCAAAAAGAGCCTTCAGATCATGTTGAGTGAGCCTCCAACTCCAACATGCAACTTTCTGTTAATTAAAATGCTATAGATAAAATGAACAAGGGAAAATGACAGCTATTGAGAGTTTCTGTTGTAACGGCTAAAATTGTTAGTGTCTGCATAGTTTGTCACCAGTTCGAATGCAGTCAAAATAAACTCCCAGGTCCAGAATTCAGATAGTGTGTAAGATCATGAAGTCTTGGGGAAACTGATAAGTAGCTCCATCATGGTAAAGAATGCTTAACATTTATGTTTGATGCAAAACCAAGTGAATTTGAATACATGCAGAAAGAGTATATGAAAAACTGAGTGATCACATACTCCTCAAGTCTCAAACAAAATGTTCTTTGAACAAAAATGTCCAGTTATAGACTAGATACCATCCAGCTCGTGCCTGCACGCCATGCCTGTCCTTGCAGCAAGGAAAAAAAAAAAGTTTGTAGTTGAAATTCTTCCTCATGTGTCAATCAAACTTCTGTCAATCAAGTCTGGATTTTCCCCGTCTCCTACATATTTGTGGAAGGAAAGTACCAGACTCCCAGGTAACCAAGCTTTGGTAGAAGAAAGGATTTTGCAACTGCATGTTATATGGCATTTAAGAAACACATACATACCCACTACAAATCTGCAAGCCATAGTTCATTAAAAGTCCAGGTGCCGAATCTTGCAAATAAAGCTAAGCAAACGGCTTGGTTTCTGTGTCTGCATTCTGCACATGTTATGCTTAGGCAATGATGCCAAGGGAGCATTAAAGAAGAAACAGTATCTAGAACAAACATACCCTAGTACATTTTAAAAAAAAAATCGGTTTTTAGCATTTAGCAGGGATAGAGATACTGTGAAATCTCCTGTTCTAATGTTAGGAAGATGCCCACTTTACTTTGCAAGTACACAACGGTATGCAACTGTGCAACTGGCAAGGCTGTGCAACCGGCCACCCGCAGGTCATATACAGCCCAGAAGTGGTTAAATTGTGCTCAGGTGGGCTTGTGTGTGCAGCTGCTAGCGCCACTTAGTTGGCATGTCTCCGGAATCCAGAGGGTAAATACCGATGCTCTTTCACAATCACATCCCATTTTTTGCTACTGTATACACAATTATCTGCCCAAGTATAAAATCAGGAACTTTTTCATTTCAAGGGAACGGAACTGATGGTGAAGAACATCAGCACTTCTGTTCCTCCACTTTTTGGGGTAGATTTCCAGATGCATAAATAGAAGGCATCAGGTTATAGAGCATGGAAGTAATAGTCTCCCCTCAATATGACAATACTTGAAGGTCGCAGTTTGGGTTTGACTACCATAATTAAAACGAAAAGAAACCCCAAACAAAAAAAAAATCCACAAAATCAGAGAAACAGAAAAATATACAAACGTGATCAGGAGTTGTGAACAATAGAAACAATTCTAGGACTACGTTAATGTTATTGAAGCATCATACACGCTTTTTTAATTGCTAAATTTCTATCTCACAATATCATGCTGAACATCGCTATGTGCATTGCAATAATATCCTATTAGATGGTGTTTGTCATGATGTTAGTTGTCCTTTTAAAAAAAAAAAAAAGTTATGATAATGGAAAGCATGAAAGAGCAGAGTAGTTGGGCAATGGGCTAACAACTACTTTTTAATCCACTGCATTCAGCACTTCCAGGGTCTATGGATATTTATCAAATTCCTGGACTCTCTTTTTAGCATCGTAACAGGCTTTGTCTATCCTGCATAAATGGTTTAAGTTACTGTAGATTGGTTTATTTCCATATTATTGTGCAATATGGGCACTTAAAGCAGTCCATTACACCCAATGTATTAGGGAAACCATCATGATAAGATGACTCTCCCATGTCCTACATAAAAAGCATATTTTCCTCTTGAACATAGAAAGGAAAGATAATGAAGAGATGAATACAGCTGCTATTGAATCCAAGGGCATTGCAACACACAACACAAAATCCTGTAATCCTCAATTAGCCTTGGTTATGTGGCATTGTTTTTCACTGTAAGCATAAACCACAGGCTAATTTTGGAGTACACAAAAAGAATGCTTTTCTTCTAGGGTTTTTTTTGGGATCCCCAAAGATGGCCGTATTACTCCTAGGACCTCTCGACTGTGCCAATTAGGCCCGATGGGCACCCTCTATTCTCACCCGCCACATATTGATGTAATTATAAAAAATAGGGAGGTTGCCTTCAAGTCTACTTGGACATGGTTCTGATAGACCCACTGAACCCCATGGGTTCCTGGACCCCTTGTGCCTCCTGTTTCCCAAGGGATGTCTCCGGACGCCCTAGCCTTATGGGATATATGCCTGGCTCCAAACCGCCCCTTTACCACGCCCCAAGCCTCGCAGATGGTATTGACACAGCATCCTTCAGAGGCCTTGGTTTCGCTCAGGCCTTGGGTCGTCAAGGGGTTCTCCACAACCCTCTCTCTCTCTGTGCACGCCCAAATACTATGCCCACACTGGCACCAGGGCCTATGCACCCCCAAATACCATGCCCACACTGATGCCAGGGTCCCCGCACTGTAGTGGGCCCCAGTGAAGGCTCCTCCTTCCCCAATAGCCTCACCCTAACCACTGGTATTATAAGCAAAAGTAAAAAATGCAAGCCCCTAAGCTATACCATAGCTCAAGCTGCACAAGGTGTCCTCTGCCCCTTAACATTACCAGGAGCAGAACCTACAGTCAGGCCTCCTCCCATCACTTCCTCTAGGAGGGCTCCTTCCCCCTTGGCATCTGGCAGAGAATTGCTTTCCCTAGTTCCAGCCTTGGGCTTATATGGGCCCAGAGCCCCGTCTCTTCTGGTCAACTGACCAGGTGCAGGTGCAGGATAATTTGCTCACTAGCCTGTTGCCCTAGTAACCTGTACCTGGACTTCTGTCTGTCCCTTTGGGCTCTCGCCAGGCAGTTTCTGGCCACCTTAGGAGCAGGCAACTCAGTGCCCTGTGACATACCCCTGTATAAGAACTAACTACACTAAAAACCTGGGTAACACATATAAGAAATTAAATTCATACCTGTCACCTGTAACATCTATCATAATATTGAATTTAATCCTAACACCTTATTAGGAAGCTTTAATAACTGGGAACATATTGGTTTAATACATTTTGGATAATTAGTCAAAGAAATTATATTTAGATCATTCCAAGACAGACGACATAACACAGGAGACACTGAAATCACATTTTTCCAGTATCTGCCATTGCAACACTTTTTAACATTTTCCTAAAGGTAAGCCTTACTAGAAATGTGAGAGAATTTGAGAAAATATTGGTCACAGGCCTATAATTTATGTTATATAAAACAATTTTAGATAGCCATGTAGAAAAAAACAAACATTTTTCATGGAAAAGTGGGCTAATGACACTGAATCAGAAATGAGTCTTAATTATCTGGAATAATTAATCTGGAATAATCTCTGGGAGATTATCTGGAATAATGGTATTCACATAACCATCTGGATAATACTGATGGCCTCTCACCCCAATTCATATGTAGTTACGGTACAGGAACAGGCAAATGTTGGAGGGAATGCAGTCATTTAGGAGGATTCTACTACATACGATGAACATACCCAGAATTAAATTGTTCTGGAAGAAGGTTGTAGATCTGGTAAGGGAAATACCACAATATCTATTATCAGATTACCAGGTAGGGCTCATCCACACATGCAAGTGTGTGTGCTTGCAGCAGCTCAAATAGAAGTGGTGCAAATTTGAGCTGGGACTTTTTGCCTCAGTGCACATGCTCAGACATGCATTTTGTTCTGGAGCAAATTGTGCCACTTGGGGCAAAATAACCCTGCCTGGATCCTCCTGGATGCAGCCAGGGGGAAATAGAGCCTGGGGCCAGCACCTGTGCTGTCCTCAGCAGTATAAAAAGCTGCCCTGCCATGGCCCAGCTCAAGGCTACTCACTTTCAGGAGCTTCTGGGATCCAGCCAATTGGTACCTAGGAACACTACCCCTTGTGCTGCCTGGACTGCTGAACCAGCCCTGAGAGTTCCCTGCACCCTTTACTCATTGCAGCAGTCTGGAAGTGGGGGCTGCTGCCTGGCTGTGACCTGCTGCACACCTGCCAGACCTGGATGAGGCATCCGCCCCTCTGGGCCAGTTGCTATTGGGCTGAGGCTGCAGAATTGACCTTTGTGTGGCACTACTCTTATGTGTTTCCCCTGCCTGGCCATCTGGGCAGCTATCACCCAGAAGATGGTCCAGGTGTGGTGGCCTGCTTTGAACTGTCAAAGCATGTCTTCCTGGCCTCAGTTGCCCAGGAGGTCAGCCACAGCCAGCTGAGTCCAAGGTGCCAGCTCTGAGCAGGCAGGGTCCTGCCACTGGCCTCCCTAGCAGGAATTCTGGTGTTCCCTATTGGAAAACTGAAAAATTAGACAGAGACAGAAACAGCCAGCAATCAGTTGGGCAATGTTTTATTGATATATCTACAGTGTTGAAGAAATTTGGAAGCCTACCAGTGTCTCTATCTTCATAATACAATTAATTCTAAATGCATGTTTCATGAATTCATGAATATATGTTTTCCTGCCTCCCACAGGGACTACAGCCCCCTACAGGGGATATGCCGTCACACAGGGACCACAGCCTGCCACAGGGACCATACGCCCCCAGGTGCTGCAGCCCTCCCACAGGACCCACATGCCCCACCTCACCCCCACTTGCTCCCCCAGCCCCCCGGATTCCTGCCCTGCCTGACTCCATCCCCTGCTGGCTCCTGCAGCTCCCCTGATGGCTGCCTTACCCAGGTCCATCCCCCACTTGCATCCCCAGCCCCTCACAAGTGCCCCTCCCCAGACTCCAGTACTATAAAAAAACCAAGCCTCTATTCACCCCAGGAGCAGGGGCTCTAGGGGCTCTGGGGCCTCATGACAGAGCCCCATTGGGCAACACAGGACAGCAGGGGGCAACAGAGACTGGGCTGGGGCCACTGGGGCTGTCACCTGGCCCTGCACTGTGAGGTGGGGAGGTCCAATGACCCAGATAGCAGCAAGAACTGCCAGTAAGTGCTGGTGGGTGGGTTTTTTATTTTGGTTTCTTTCCCCCAGGATGCTGCAGTGGGGGGGCAGGGATCAGGGGGGCTGGAGGAATGGGCAGGGCTGGCAGAGGTCACCCCCCAAGGTCCCTTCCCTGCTCCTCCAGCCTCTTGACCCCTTACTTACCAGCAGTGGAGCCTGGGTCCAGCTCCCTGCTGCTGGCACACTGCCTGCCCTGCATGGGCACTTCAGCACCAGAGCAAGGGCAGCAGACCATCTCTGTGGAGGACCCAGCCTCTGGTTGCCTCAGGACAACCATTTTTTTTTTCCTCCGAGGGTTTTTTTGACATTTTCTCTTTCCTGCACATGCCTCTCGCAGCATCTCAAAGGGGTTTGAGATGCTGCAAGAGGCATGTGTGTGCTCATCTGGACATACCCATAGTGCCCTTATTGAACCATTCTGAGAGCTCTGCAACATACAAGTGTCATGATAAATTGGTCATTTCTCTTCTAGTGAGTGCAGGAACTGCAACTGCAAAAGCCTAGAAGAGAAATGTGATGCCTCTAGAATCACCAAATGGTTCAAAAAAAAATTGGGAAGCTTTAGGAATAGGAAACTTGTCCTATCAAGTCAGTGTTCTGCAGGAAAAAAAGAATGAAAGATGCTTACTTGGAAATTTAGTGGAGATATTTGGAATTTGTTAAAAAGGGGAAAGTTCTCCTGCCTCCAAACTAGAAAATCTGAGAACCTTTTCGATTACTGGAAGAAAGTGAAGACTCTATGAATTAACACTTAAGAATAAATTTTGAATAAATTAAAAAAAGCAGAAATGAGAAGACAGAGAGTTTGTATTATGCAGATTTCTAAGGAAAAAGAGGGGTTGAATGATTATATAGAGATGAAGAAATACAAAAGTTTAACATTGACTACAGCATAAAGGAACTGTAGAGACTGAAAGGAGGAGAGGAAAAGAACACAAGGCTCCTGTGGACATTGCCTTGGGCTAAGGGAACACTATTGATGGAAGATATATTTCTTCATGTATATTTTAGAAGATTGGCTGTATCTTTATAATGTAAATTTGTCATTTGATAAATTGGATTTGTTAATAGATAAAGTTTAAAAAAGGAATACTTTTTCTCTGCAAAGAATATGGCACCAAGATAAGCTGATATAAGGTGGACCTCTTGCTCAGTGACAAAAGTTGAGTTCATGAGCTATGAGAAACTGGATGTTCTGGGTTTTCAGTCATACAAGTACATTCACTCCTTTCACTTGCAATTTGCTCTACTTTTGACCACAAAATTCATGGGGATTTCTGACTTGGATAAACCCTAAAGTTAAAATTAAAATGTGCCTGCAATAGACAAGAACACTTTTATTGAGATACAAGTTAGATCAAAATGTTTGCAAAGCCCTGCAAATCTTCCAGCAAACTGCGATAGAAATTTGAGCTTATAATGCCAAAGCAGGACTTATAATAAAGGTTTTCCAGACTTGGCTGATTTTGCTGTCCATCAGTCATACTTTGTTCATGCTTTCAAAACCTATACATCCAACTTACTCTTCTCTTCATTACGCAGAGTATGCTCATGAAAAATGCTTGTCAAATCAGGTCAGATATATCAGGCATATCCTAACTTTCTATTGATTTGAAGACATTCCATTAAGCCTGGTGCTGAGGAAGAAGTTGGTTTGTCAGCAATGAAAGATGTGATGAGTGATAACTCTTGATTTGGTTTCAGAAAACTTTAACTGTGAATAATAAGTAAGCCTTGGTTAAAGAATGACTGAGTTATTAAAACAAAGATTTGAAGCCTCTCATAAAAAATGGCACGTATCAGATATTAGAAAAAAAATCTTATCCGTGGTTCTAATTTTTAAAACTCATTTTCTACACAAATTTGCTTAAGCTCCAGCAGCAGTACATACAGCTAAATGGAAGATATACATTCGAGGTGTTTGAAGTAGATTTCACCACTCTTTCTACTCAGATAGACTTATTCCAGAAGGAGGAGGATGGCTGGAAAGTTTATAATGATGTCAAATAATGTCTGTTTTATGTACGCAGTATGCTTTAACCCAATCTAGTGTGGTCAGACCACAGCACTGCCCTTCTGATGTCTGATATTGGGGATGAATCTTGGAAGTCTAAAGGGCAAACAATAACAAGCATACCCACCATGAAAATGACTTCTACTTCATGCCAGAAATCAACGTGGTATCTGCTTGTTTCCAGATTGCTGGGGAGGCAAAGCGTGCTGTTCTTACTATACATATATACAAGCTACCTCAAGAAGGACTCAATTAATCCAGATTGAACTAAATTTATTTTCAAGTTAATTTTATTTACAGAACACAAGCTTCTCCTTTTTATTCTGTCCGCTCTTTTCTCTTCTGTTTTAAAGCATTCAAAGAAGCAAGGGGGGGGGGGGGGGG
>JAGPOW010003395.1:19388696-19419779 GCA_030014935.1 Caiman crocodilus
AAAAAAAAAAACTTTAAAAAACTGAAATTAAAAGTAATTTAACATGAATATCTGAAACCTTTTATTTAGAAAATATGGAAATGACCTGTTTTATAGCACTGTTTTAGCATCGTTAGAACTGTTTTCAGACAAGAAAAAGTTACATTGTTCTGTAAGGGCTGGAGTGATGTAACTGTGATGATCCAGTAAATATGTGAGGGGCAAGGATTTTTTTTTTAATTATATCTTGTATTGGGCCAATTGCATGGCTGGGATAACATTTTTGAATGCAAAGGATTCTTCATCAGGTCACCTGATGAAGTGACCACAAGATGAAGAATACCTTACAACAGAAGTCTGCAACAGAAAATTGTTCCTTCGAAGTTCTGTCCCCGGCATTCATTATGGCATTTTTTGGTTAATTAACTAAATGATTGCAAAACCTTAAAAATACCATAAAAATTTGCGTATATATGTTTTTCTTTCTATTCTGGTGTGTTTTTAGTTGTAGGAAATTGAAAAAAATCCAGACACAGAATATTAATTTGTTAAGGATATATATATTTTTAATTTCAAATAGCTCAGCACCATAACAACATCTTTTCCTAAAAACCATATTGGAATCATGTTTACAAGTAAATTGTTAAGACCAGTGCTGGAGCACTTTTTGTACAAACAATTTTTGAATAAAACAATTTTTGTAACCAAATATTTAATGTTAAACCTGGAAATTAAAAACCAAACAAAACCTGCCCTGAAACAACTCCTTAAAGTAAAGCTTAAGCACACCCTAGTAGCAATAGCATCTGTAATTAAGTAGCTCCCAACTGAATTCAGGAGCACATTGTGTTAGACACTGATAAATATATTACATTCCCTCTGCTGAAGATCTTACAATCTAATTAGAGGACAAAAAGGGGGGTGGGGGCTGGAGGGGAAACATAGGCACAAAGAAATAAAGTGAATTGCCCAAGGTCACAGAGCAAATCAATGGCAAGAACAAAACTATAATTTTTATCTCTTGAGTACCAGTCCAATTCCCAACACACTTAACCGCACCTGCAGATTCTCGACTTTATCTGGGATTTTATGGTGTTCTGTCATTGGTCAGTTAGAAAGACAGACTTTGCTGACTAAGAGCTAGATTGGCAGCAGAGAACATCAAGGATATTAATTTTTTGAAGCTAGGATAGACTCTAAATGAAATATGAAGTATGTAGACAAAAAGCCAACTCATTGTATGTTTGTTGTTTAATTTTATTGGAAGTTATTTTCCAACTCGTCTCAGGGGAATCAAGGGGGCAGATGGTGTCTGCAGGAGGGATTGTGGTCAGGCATTTTTAGATTGATCTAGTCTTTTGGGAAATTTGTTTGCACTTAGATGGATCTAACTAGGGATCTAAATGCAAGGCTCATACCTGGATGAACTACGTTAGAACCTCCCCTCGCCTCTCCATGTATAGGTATGCATCCCTGAACAATAACTACAGAATGTACCAAACAAGTTTTTTGTTCTTTTTTAAAGGAACAGTTCTTAATAATCACACCAGAATATGCCTCCCCCCCATATGGAAAAATTACAGCTGAGTCATTATATGCAATTGCTCATAAGAACTTTATTATCTGGCTTTCCTTGGACTATTCATTAGTGAAGACGGATTTTCCAACGTTAAATACTATGCGTGGCACTCTCTCTTTGAGACATATACTTTTATTTACAGGTATCTTAGTTCATGTAGTAATTTTTAGTAGGATTAGGCCCTGAAGGGAGTGTATTTTGTTGACTTGAATGTCTGGGTAATGGCTGAAGTATGATGCGTATAGAAATGGCAAGGGTTAAATACGAAGATGAGGCAAAAGAGTTAAAGGGAATTTTTCCCAGACTTCCTTTTTGTAAAATGCACCTCTACAAACACCATTACTCACTTCTTAAATGTGCTGATACAAGAATTCATCCTTGATATTTCCCCTAATCTTCCAAAGACTCACAGACAGGTTTAATTTATAAACAAGTGATTATAAAAGAGTTTGTGTTAGAAAGCTGCTTCTCTTTTAGGCTTTGTTTGTTCTAAAGTCGTCTCCAATGTCAGCATAACTATGGTTTTAAAAAGCTTTTTTCTGGGTCTCTCCAGCACCACATTAAACTTTTATTGATATTAGAAAGTCACAATCAGGAGATTTTAGAACACTTATAGCTTTGTTTTTTTTAATTAAAAAAATTAAAGTTTAATGAGATGTGGTAATGGAAAAATGCTACTTTAAGCTATGGTGACTTTGACATCAGACGTCTGGGGACAGACTTCAAGAACTGAGATCTTACAGCTAAGCTTCTGGTTTTTAATGAAAATACTTTACTTTTAAGGCCTGACTTCATACTATATATTTCAGGTCTAGAATATATTTTAAATTTACCGTGCTTCTGCATTAAGATTAGTATATATGTAACAAATAGGGTGACCAAGCACGCCAGGAATACTTTTTCTAACTACTTTCAGGTTATATTTAACACTACCAGTGTTCATGATTTATCTGACTGCAGTAAAATTAACAACTGCTGTGATAAGCAATGAAGTCTATAGTTTCAGATCTGCTCTAAATTGTGCCGGATACTGGTGCAAGGTGCTGTACTAGTACTAGTCCCTAGAGAATAGTAGTGCATTAGCCGTGCCATGTCGGCTGAAAGCTGTGTGGGGCAGCTCATTGTGTAAGAATGTGGAGCTGCAGAAACCAAAGATCATCCTTCATTCGTGAAGATGGGGCTATGGCCTGCAGGCTTCAGAACAGACCTACTGTTATATCATGCTTAAATAGAAATAATATATTTGTTTATGACTATGTTCTCTGCGCGTTAATAAGAATGCTACCACAGGTTCATCCAATGGACAGCTGCTGCACAGGTTCATCGTCACCCACAGATTTCCCCCTGTACTGGGCACTTCCTCAGAAACCAGTTAAGTTCGCTTTTATGGACATTTTGTTTTGCTGGAGCAGAGCAAAGGCACAATACCAGTTATGAACCTCTAAGCTCACCATTCTGATGTTAAGAGCATTTTGTACTATTATTTTAGAATTTGATATTTTATAATCTATAATATAGCATTCTATAATATAGTATGTTATTTTATGTTGTTATTTTACACCATCACCTTGTACACGTGTAAATGACTACACGGTGCAAGTAGAGAATTAGTTCCACTGTGTGATCGGTATCACTTTAGGAACAACATTTATGGTTTACTTAATCATGGGTAGGCCACAGGTAAACTATGAGTGGAGTCTGAACTACCTTTTCACTCAGAGTAGTGGTTCCTTGGTTCAGTGGCTGCGGTATTTCAGTGGTAGCACAGGGAAACTTATAACATCACTGCCTGTGAAATACAGTATTTGCTGCATGGACAATTAGAAGATTTCAGTCTCAAGGGTTGTCAATAAAACACTTTCCACAAGCAGTAAAATCACTGGAAAAAGTAACTGCAACAAATTGCTTTTGCAGCTTTCAGCCTCAAGAAGACCCATGTCCCTCTTGGGATCTATAACTACAATACTTAAACCTAAATATTTGTGACTAGGGGAGACTGTAACAGTTTCTAGGTTGTACACAAAGTCTGCTGATGGGGGAAGGAGATGTTCCCTGGCTATTGATTTGAGGTGGTTCTTTTCAGAGGTAAATCTGGTAGCCAAGTCAAAGCCCCGAAAAAACCCAGACATGAAAACCTGAAAAATTAATATTGCATTAAAATAATCTGGGTGCTTCAGGAATGATGACAGAAGTCTGCCATCTGCATCACTATGAGGTAATGATTTTATTCCTGCCCCTTTCATTTAACGACTATGGGTACCTATATGCTGTGGCTGCAGAGAGCTGAGTCTTGCTGCTAAGAAAACAGGACTTACCTGCCCACTTGTACTCCACCTACATCAACCACAGGTGGCGAGTGTGCCCCGTCAAGTTGCCTTGGCGCCTCATTGAAGAGTGGTAGGTTCTGACACCTTCAGGACATCCTCACAGCCTCGTTTCTGGGATGGATGCATGTGGAGTGGGAGCATGTTTGTGGGACTTAGTACCTCAAAGGCAAGATGAGCTATGATCTGGTGTGATATAGATATACCATATGAGTTCAAAGTCTCTTCCTCACTGACTTCTTTCCCACTGTATAAAGGCAGGGAATTCATTTGTAAGAACTCTTCTCGGTAATCTCTGCCTTTACACAGGCCACTTCTGGAGATGTGTCCTCTGAATGTCTCCCTAGCTGATTAATTAAGCCAGTTCATCTTCTTCATTCCTAGGGTGGGTATTTGTAGAAAGATATGAACCATGTTTAAGTGTCGCTCGCTAGTATTTCCCAGAACTTGTCTTCACTACGGGTGCCTGTAGGTATGTGGGGATGCTGCTCTGACAGACTGTAATTACACTGCCTTGGAGCAGACTCAATTAATCAAGTCTGGTGGAGAGTGCTAGTTAGCGTACTCCAACAGCCTCTGCATGTCATGTATTCAGCATCACCATGCTTCAAAGTGGCAGCAGAGGTGCTGTAACTAAAGCTCGTTGAACAAGCTTTAGTTAACATGCCCCCTCTGCCATTTTGAAGTGCAGGATGCTGAATATACAAGACACTGTGGGAACTTTAATTAAAGCCTTTCTAATTAAAGCACCTCCCCAACTATTCCAGAGCATATGTAAGGATGCCCTCTATGGCTACCGACCTCCAACATGATTTTTAACAGGAGAGTGAGAAAGAGTAGGGAATCTACATAAATACTATATCACTGCCTAGGTACCCCTCTATGATATCTGCAGCTGTAGAGATTAGGCAAGTCTAACCAGTCCTAACTGGATTAGATTCAGCTTTGTAGGCATACCTGGGTCTGAGATTTGTTGTTAGAAAATTCGGAGAAGTTACATCGATGATACTGCTTTCACCCAGACAGGCGAATCTCAGCTACTCAGGAATGTAGTACTGTTACCGTTTGGAACATGGCCCGGAGGGAGCAGTTTGGGGGGGTTTTGTGTGTGGGTTTGTTTTTTTTTAACAGACTCGTTTAAAAGGGTGAAAATGGATTCTAAAGTATTTTACAAATTGAAAAAAAACTAATCAAGCAGAGAGTTTTATTGGCTATTTAGTTAACTTTCAGACCTCAAAAAAAGCTGGGGATTAGCACATATTTGCACGTGAATCCAATTTATTATAAAATCAGACGAAGCGGATTTGAATCACTAACTAATGTACTAATTCAAACCAAAAAATGCAATTAATATACAGTAGCAATACATTTCCATTGATTACAGCAACTCTCCGTGAAGATGAAACATTCAGTACAACTGACAAATAAGCATGCTCTTACTGCCGACTCTTTGCTCCTATCCTTAACTGAAATCGTTTTAGATCTAGACTCAGTTAAAAGAAGAATGGGGAGGACAAAGGCACCCTGAACTTTTGTTCGATTCAAATCTAGGTTTGAGGGGATACTTTAGATAAAACTTAGAAATGTACCAGAGCAAATCCGCAAATGTTTTATGGAAATTCAGATCTATTTGCACTGGCTTTGATAGAGTGAACTAAAATCCTCAATTTCTGATGGAATTCATAGCTAGAATCTCATTTCACAGCACAGACCCAGATGACCTGGAAATGAGAGTACCCACAGTATTTACCGAGTAGTAAGTATGAGATTGCTTCATCAAAGCCCATCGCCTAGGAAGGTATTCTAAAGTATTTGATAGAGAAACTGCAGGGGATCGTTCAACCGTAAGTAGCTGAAGTAAGGCCTCAATAAGGCCAGGAGAAAGAATGGTAGAAGGAGACATGCACGCACAGCCCAGGCTGTGAAGAGGGCCCACAGGCAAAATAACGTAAGAGGTGGTCCAGGGAATTCAATCTACATTGCTTGAAGGAATGTCGCTGATTTGGTAGGGAGGGTGAAGGTTATCCTACGGTATGGGCCTATTGACACAAGTTACATTATTTCAGGCATGCGGAGATTTGGAATCTCCATAAATAATTTTTAAAAAATTAAATAAAAATGTAATTAATTTAATGCATTGTAATTAATTCAAAAAGGTGACGTATCCATATTACAGATGAGAAAATGGAGGGCACAGAAAGGATGTTATTTACCTCAGGTCGCACAGTGGCAGAGATAGTAAAATAGTTAAGTTTGCCTTACTCCCTTTTCCCTTTTTTACCCATTAAACATAGTAATTGTATATATCATAACCATATGTAGACTCTGTTGATGGCATCAGTAAGGCATGTGATTAGATAACATAGCTCGGGTAAAGGTTATGAGAGGAGAAAAACAGCGGGACAGGAAGAGAAACTTGATAGACTCTTATAGAAAGTAGGATGATCTATTAAGCCTGACAAAGGAATGACCAGAACCGTAGGAAGAAGACAGAGAACGGAATAGCAAAAGCCCCCGAAAGGCAAGATGTTGAAGGAGAAAAAAGCTTCAAAGAGATGAATGAGATGGCACTTGCATATCGGAAATAAAATGTGCCCACTTCATTCTTCATGGGCAGTGTGTGTGCGAGAGTGTGTGTGTGTAAGTAATTGGTTTACATTGTTAATTTAAGAGTAAATTAAAACAAAAAGGCTAGTTTTTATTTTTAAAACGATGAAGTTGAGTATTTTGACAATTTTCCACCCAATGTTATGCAAAGTAAGAGTTTGTGGAACTAGTTTTTTTCTTGTTAACTCTTTTGTTTTTACAAATTGGCATTGTCCAAAGGAGAGAAAAAAAAAATCACTAAGAGATTCCCAGTTGTTCTAGTTCCAGAATCTACTTTCCTGTTGTGGGTCCTGACTGTCTGGAGAACCAGTAGAGAGAGCCTGACTGGCTCCACCATCCTTCCAATGTACAAGTGCCTGCTCCGGAATATCTAATATACCGTATTTTCTTACATACAACGAGCACTTTCTCCCCCAATATCAGCCCCTTAAAAGTGGGTGCTGATCAAAATGTTTTAAGATGGGAAAGTTGTTTTCTTCACTGGAAGAGAAGCATGCTAGGAGACACTGTTCATGTCATATAGCTGCCAAGATGGTAGCTGCTAGGCTTGTGATGTGGAAAGAACACTTTCCTTCCTGAAAATTATATAAAGAACTACTTACAGTAAAGACCTAATGGTCTTGCTACAGCCCTTGCAAGGGTCTGGGGCCTAACCATGTGTACCAAAGAGTAAGACCATCAGTGGATATAGAGTCTCCAGGAAGTATGACATTCCAGGAGACAGTCTGGGTGATGAAGAAGGCAGCAGCAACTTCTCCCACACCAGGGGGCTATGTAAGAAAATATACAGGAGCTCTTATTGTCAATCAATGCAGCAGTTTAAACATATTCTGATTATTCGATTGGGTTGAAGAATTGTGAGTTTCCTCCTGCAGGAGGAAGAACAAGTGGGAGCATCAGGATCTTAACCTTTCTGGGGAAAAAAAAAACAACTTAATAGTGGTTTGGTTTGGTTTGCAATGTTTTTATAAATGATAATCTAGTAATTTGCCTTGGTTTTGGTCACCTTGCAAGTAGAAAAGCATGAGTATAGTCAAGAAAAAGAAAAGAGACAAAGCACAGAACAGATGAAAAGACATATTTGCATGCATGTTTCCCTTTTCAGCAATGCCCTTGAGAGGCATGTGCTGTATTTCATTGTTCCCTCCAAACACACAGAGTTAACTCACTTTGCTATCTTCTGAGTGGGCTACAATCCAGGCCTGAGCATGTGGGAAAGCATGATTTCTAAGCTTCATGCAAGTCAGGGAGTCTTGCCAAAGCTCAGAGCTTGATAACTGTGGGAGCAGTTCCAACAAATATTTGGCTTCTGATGTGTGATTAGATTCGTGGGGAACTGAGACAAGGAAATTTTCTTAAGATTCCTAGGCCCAAGTCACTGAATAAATAAGTCTAAATAATGTCCTCACTCAAATACCACGATGTAAGATATGGCAGATGGAGTTTTTTTCAAGGTGAGTACTGCTCTATTGACTTATAAGAGTCCTAAGAAGAGACGGTAGAGTGGGCTCTGGGAAAGCTTGTACGCATGACAAGGTTTTAGTCCTTAGGTTTGCATTCTATGCCCCCTAAATTGAAATGGTGAGTTTTTAATTGGAAATGGTGGGTTTTATTTTTCCTTCACTGTATATATGTTATTGTTCTGGCAGCTGTAGGAGCCTACTGAAGGCAGAAGCAGCACAGGGCCTGATCCTTTATTTTATGGAGCCTGCCCACATCTCCTGTGGCTGGGGGCCATTAATCTGTCATCTAAACCCCTGACCACAAGAAAGGCAGGCAGGCTCTGCAGAAAAATAAGATCAGGACCCTCACCACTTCTGGCTTCTGTGGCCAGCAGGATGCCTGGGGCTGTCTAGAAATGGGCTGGATTGCCCCTGCGGGAGCACAGGGAGGTGGCAGGGGGCACCTGTGTGTGCTGGTGGCTGAAGAAGGTGGCAAGGATGGTGCAAAGGGCCATCTGGCCAGATTACTGGCTTCTCTGACCCCAACTGGGCTTCTAGCACCCCAAGCACCATCCCCACCACCTTCTCCACTTACCAGCACATGCAGCCACCTTCCTGCCACCTCTTTGTGCTGCCCCAGGGACCAGCCAGGCCATACCTGAACAGCCCCAGGCACAAGTTACTGGCGCCTCCTGAATGCAGAACCCACCGATGGCAGTGGCCCTGCCACGGAGGGCACCAGCCCTACCAAGAGAATCAATGTTGGCCATCAGGGGGGCACCGGCCCCATTGGGGGTGTGCGGTGGTACACATGTGCCCCCTACGATACCCCCATGCACCTCCTACTGGTTGCCTGTGGCCCTAGGCATCCTGGCAGCTGCAGGAGCCTAGTGAAGACAGAAGTGGCGAGGGGCCCAGTCCTTTTTTCCTGTGGAGCTTGCCTGCCTTTCCCATGGCTGGGAGGTAAGCTGACTAATGGCTACAATATTCCAAGTTCCAACAATGCAGATGCATTTAAAATTCCCATAATGCATGCATGTATAATGGATGCCATGAAGCCACCCAAAGTGATCTTTTTTGTCACATGTACATCTTGACATCATCATGTGTACAAGCATCCTGGTTTTTATTTTAATAACAATATATAGGGAAATTAAAAAAAAAAAACCCAACTATTTGAATTCTTTATAATGCTTTAGGAAAGGCTTTATTTTCTATTTTACTTTAGCACTTTACCTCAATGTTATAAATATAGACCAGATCCTCATCTATGGATACATAGCTCTATTGTCTAGCTAATAAGATTTTATCATCTTATACACACAGGCATCATTATACTTTCATAGTGACCATATTCAGTGGTCACGTGACTCTTATACAGCCCCCTGATCACAAAGTAACTGCAGATAAAGCATTCAGGAACAAGAGAAAGATAGGTTTTTGCTGCTACCTAATTTATATGTGAATTTTCCCTAGTTTTCAGACAACAATGCTAAATAGTGCCCTTTGAATGCAGACTTGTTAATTATCTTCTTCCCTTTTCTCTATGAGTTTGGACATAAAGAAAAATTACCATGAACTAAACTGATACATGGACACTCCCAGTATGTTAGAATTTAGAACAAGGTAATTTACCTTAATTTCATTGAGAAACAAGTATTTATTGTATTTACTGGTTGGTAAGTGTTATTTTGATTAAATGCAGAAGAATAGTTAATGTTCTGTAAGTTTGCCACCAATTACATGTTCTTCCGCTTAAGTATGCCCTAAGTATATTTTATTATAAAAATGTTTACAAGTCCAAATTTATCTTGTATCAGAAGACTCATTGTTTCATAATTCAGTTTAATTAATCTTTAAGGCATTAGCAGTTTTAAACACCCATAAAATATCTCATTAAAGTGTGCAGTTACTGGCTCCATTTTCAAATCCATTTCAAATGTCCCCCATGTTCCAAATTACTCCTCTGCTGTTGATCCCTGTTCTCTTTGCTTTGAACAGTTCAGGTATGCAACACATCCAGAAATTTAGCTTAACTAGCTTGCTGGAGCCTTTTTTCTGGCACAGGAGGAATTAGAAATGTTTTGGGCAACACGATGCCATCTACCTCCAGCACCAGAACAGAATGTGACTAAATTACTATTGTGTTCTGAAATAGGCTGGTGCAGCTGATTATAACTGGGAGAAGCTCCAGAGCTGTTCTTTTTTACCTTAGGATGTACCAGCTTACAGCTGGGCTAGGAATACCCCTTTAAGTAAGGATGGTATATAACCTCCATTGTTCCTCCATTATTACTCTGCAGTTAGCAGAGCTTATCCTGGTGCAAGGACCCAACCATATCTCTAAATATGCTTATATGAATAGACAAAATGTGGAAGGTAAGAGGCTACTTTTAAAATATGATCCCTTCAGTTATTTGGTAAGAGGACAGTATTTTCTCAATATGCTATTGACCTAGTCATAGTTTAGAAAGTCTTTTTTAAAATTTTGCCTCTTATTATTTGACTTCTATATCAAATTTTATCATAGTTAATATGTCCCCAAATCTGTGTACTTACAGATAAAGTATGAAGTTTAGAGAAAAGTTTTTTTCTATATCTCAAGGTACCAGGTGGCTCATGAATGCTGAAATGGTGGGGTGGATAGTGGATAGTGTCCCACAGGAATGATGGGGGGTAGGAGGGAGGTCCCTAGCGTGGTTGGCAGCAAACCGGGAAGTAGACCAAAAGTTCTACTTCTGCACTTCTAGTCCACTTCTGAGTCTGCCAGGGAGCATGTGAGGGGGGTCTCCCAGCCCCCGCCCAGCTCAGTGACTGGTGCCTCCTGAATCTGGTGGAGCACCCAGGGTCTCCCCATAGCCGATCACTAAGCCAGAGGGGTGCAAAGGGGGGCCCCCCAGCATGCTCGGTGGGGGACCTGGAAGCCGACCAGAACAACTTCTGGTCCACTTCTGGGTTCACTACCAAGCACATGGGCCCCCTCCCTCCACGCTTTTGTGGCCCACTCCATCCACCCCACCATTGCAGCATTCATGAGCTGTGCCTGGTACCTCGAGGTATGTAGAAAAAACATTTAAAGCTGTGTCCTTGGCCAGATCACTCATTCTCCAAATCAGCATCAAATCTTCAGATTCAGCTGGATCGAATCCAAACAGTGATCCAGATCAAAGAATCGAATCAGTGTCCCTGAGTCAGGCTGAAAGCAAATCTGAATCAAATACGCATTTTGCACATCCCTAATTCACAGTTCTCTAATGAAATTATATATCATGAATCCCAGAAGAAATTATGTTAGGATCCAAAGAGATCCTTTCTCCTAATGCATCAAGGCAAGAGGCAACCACTTGCATGCTTCCTCCTTGCATTCCAGGAACAGAAGGGAAGGGGATTATCCCTGATAACTGAAAGAGCAAACTGCAGAAGAGAAGTAAATCATCTACTGTTTTCACAGGGGAAAGATAGAAATGTTTTATTTATTTTTAATTATTATTTGGGGCGAGGGGTTGGCATGGTTCAGACCATGCTTTCAGGAAGATCTTCCAATAGGATTTTAAAATCTAAAAAGGACTCCTTAGTATTTATTAAGCCATTGTAAAAAACAGAGAGAGGGAGAGAAAGATACCTTACTGGGACTTCAGCAGTACTTACTGTTGCTTTTGCAGAATCCATCAGATTGATCGGCCACTGGAAGTTGTCGGTTACAACAAAAAATTGTCTACTACTCCAAAAGGACAATAATGGAAGTCAAAAAAGGAAACTGATTCTTTGTGACAGATCTTAAGATTTTTTTCCTGTTAAAAAACAAAACGAAAAGAAAAAAAAGAAACAAAAAAATCCCCACAGCCATTTCACTTTCTCCAACAAGCACTAATGATACTGGGGCAAATCTTTTTTTGATCATAAGTAGAAAAGAACCATGGGGCATTTTTACATGTGCTCTGGAATGTGGCAGTGTGCACTTTAATTAGCAAGTTGTGCTAATTAAAAGCACCCATGCATCCCCGTGCTGAAAAAATGGTGATGAGGTGCTCCAAACTAAAGCTGAAACAGGTTTTATTTCAAAGCACCATTTAATCCGTGTGGGGAGACATGGAGAGGAGATGCTTATATATGTGATGCAGAAGGCTGCTGGAGCACATCAATTTCCGTGGTACAGCAGACTTGCTTAATCAAGTGCTCCAATGCACTTGATTTCCATTGCATCAGAACAGGTTCCCCATGCATCTGCAGGAACCCGCTGAGGGCAATGTAGGCACCTAACGTATAGTATATAACTTAACGGGTGTGTCTACACGAGATGCTTTACTGCACGGTAGCTTAGTTTACTGGACAGTAAGCATGTGCATCTACACATGTACATGCTCACTGCACAGTAATCCTTGCTAATCATGATAGCAAATGTATTTTTGATTAGTAATGGCTAGGTAACACTTGTGTAGATACCTGAATGGGAGCAACTCTGCTCCCTGTCGGCTGGCAACCGGGGGGCAGACTGCTCCCTGACCCCAGGAGCTTCCTTGTCCCCCAGGGTGGGCTCAACCACCTAAGCTTGGGCAGGAATTATATTCCCTTGCCCCAGCAGCAGGGAGCCCAAGCCCCCCGCTTCAAGATTGCAATCAGGAAGTGGAGGGCTGGGAGACCCTTATTTCCCAGTCTGCTGTCATGGGGCCGGTACTGGGAGATCCTTATCTTCCAGCGCTATCTCTGCAGTCATAGGGCTGACACTGGGAGATCCTTACATCCCACCCCGAGCCCCACAACCATGGAGCTGGTACTAGCAGATAAGGTTCTCCAGCCTGAGTTCCATGACTGTGGATCTTGGGCTGGGAGATAAGGGTCTCCCATCACTAGCCCCATGGTCACGCAGTGGGTGCTGGGAGTTCTCTGTTAGTTGGGGCTGGGTAGCCTGTGCCCTCCCTTGTTCCATGATCACGGAGCTGGATGCAGAACAGGCTGGAGAATCTGTTTCTGCTCAGCTCCGCGAGTGTCAAGCTGAGTGAGAAACCAGCTTCCAGCCTGTTCTGCGCCCAGCTGCACGCTCACAGAGCTGAGTGGGGAACAAGTTCCTGAGCCTCCACCTTACACCTGTGGTGACTGAGGCACAGGACTTGGAAAGAGCTGCAGGGTTGGAGTAGGTCCCAGCTTCCTAACCCATCTGCTGGTAGGGCAACTAGCAGTGAGTTAGCTGCCCCACTGGTGGATTGGGGCAGAGGCCTGGGACCTGCCCCTCCCCTGCAGCTCTTTCCAAGTCCCATGCCTCTGACTGGAGAGAGCCGGGTCCAGGAACTCCCTACTGGTGGGGCAGGGGGACACTGGTCCTGCCCTAGAAGCAGGCAGCCCCCAGGGCAGGGTATAATGACCCAGTACCAGCCAGGAGACAGCTGGCACACAGGGGGAGCCTAGAGTAGGGCCCCAGGAAGTAGAAGGAGTTCGTTGCTCCCACTTTCCTGCAGGTAGAGATGCCTGCCCGGGGTGTTTATTTCATAGATTTCATACACATTAGAGCCTGGAAGGGACCTCATGGTGTAGCAAAACCCCCATTTTTTTTATTGCATTTGCTCCTCTTCCCCAACCATTTCTGACTTTTTCTCTCCCTCTCTATTCCCTATAGATAAGTATAAATAAGCTAAGATGTAGGATAAGCTTTAAACATTTATATTTTGGAAGCAAGTTTTTGGTTTTGGATATCCACTGTTTTATATTGTATTATTATTAGGCTTGTAGTGTTTCTTACTGTTGTATATTGTATTACTATAATTTTCGTATTGATTTTTAGTGTTTCGTGTGGATGTTGCATGGTTTAGGCCTGTGTTTGTAAGTAAAACAAAGTCATGTCAAGTTTCCATTTTATATGTCAAGCCTCCATCTTCTGTCCTCTGCCTGAACATCCCATATTGCAACTGTATGTGTCATGTACCCCTCCCATGTACCCCTCCTGGATGAATGAGAATGATTGGGAATGACTGAAATACAAGGGTAGCAGGCCTCTTCTGAATGGCCTATAACAAATGGCCAGGAGCTCTGCCTCCAGTCTCAGACTCTGTGCTGGCATGCTTCCCTGTGCTGCAGGCTTTGGGCATTGTCTTTTAATCAGTTAAGATCAATTAACCTAAAATTATCCCCAAGCCTCAGTTCTTCAGCCCAGGACCCTGTAGCCTAACAGTGCTAATCCCGGTCCTGGTAACTTAAACTCCCTACACTTCTACTTTCTTACCTTAACCTTTCCCCAGGTTACCCAAGTACACCAAGCACATACATACTTACACATCACAACACCCAACTTAGGAACTCTACCTGTGCGTATGTGTAGGTGGGTGGTATGTATATTAGTGAACACACATATATATACATATATAGATATCATTGTGTGTGTACCATTGTGTGTGGGATATATATATTAGTACTATGTGTGTGTGTGTATTGGATGTGCAGGTGTTGGTAACTGGTAACTGATTCTGTCTAAATGTGGTGTGTGTAGCATGTATGGGCTTAAACTGGTGATAGGTGTGCATGGTGTAGCATGTATGGGCTTAAACTGGTGATAGGTGTGCATGAACCTAGACTGGTTATTTTGAACATGTGTGTATCTGAGTTGCTAGTGTGTGTGTGTGTGTGTATGTGTATGGCATTGTGTGCATGATATATGAATTAGTGATCTGTGTCTAACTTTTGGGGTGTATAGTGAATGTGCTTGAACTGGTGATAGGTATGCATGTGCCTAGGCTGGTTTGAATATGTATGTGCCTGAGCTGGTAGTATATGTGTGTATGCACCTAATTGATTTGTGTATTTGTATATGTGCAATTGTACACCATGCCCTCCTGTCTAGCAGCACAATATTGAGATCAGGAACATTGGCCTGACCCCCCCAGGGCAACAATGTGAACATCGGGTCCAACCCCACTGCTATAGGCAGGAAGTCAGCTGGGATTAAGTGACCCCAGCAAGAAATATATTCACCTGTTTTTTGAAGGAGTCCAGATTAGGTGCTTGTACTACCTCTGAGGGGAGATTTTCCAGACCCTGAACACATACACCATACAGAACTTTTTTCTTATGTCTAGTCTAAATTGGTCTTCCTGGAGTTTATGGCTGTTAGACCTTGTTACCCCTTGGGAAGCTCTGGTGAATAGGTGTTCTCCCAGGCCCTGATGTACTCCTCTTATGTAAAGTAGGCTGCCACCAAGTCCCCCCAAGCCTTCTTTTCTCTATGAAAAGTCCCAAGTTCCTGAGCCTCTCCTCATATGGCCTTCCCTCCAGGCCTTGGATCATATGAGTGGCTCTCGTCTGAACTCTCTCAAGCTTCTCTACATCCTTCCTGTAGTGGTGGTGGTGGGGGGCAATACTGGAGACAGTACTTCAGCTGCAGTCTTGCCTGGGCCGAGTAAAGCAGCAGCATGGCTTCCCTGGTTTTCTTGAGTGCATCGGTAGAAGCACACCAGAGTTTGGTTAGCTTTGCCAGCCACAGCATCACATTGGTGGCTCATACTCATCTTGTGGTCAATCAAGACCCCCAAATCCCTTTCATTCATGGTGCTAGCGAGCGTTGCACTGCTGAGCCGGTAAGTATGCAGGTTCTTTCTATTGAGGCGCACCACCTGACACTCCTCTGCATTGAAGGCCATCAGGTTTTGGTCAGCCCACCTTGAGAGCGTGTCCAAGTCAGCCTGTGTCCCTGTCCTCTCCTGTGATATGACTGCCCTCTTCCATAATTTAGTATCATCCATGAACTTGGCTAGTTCACATCTGACTCCCAAACCAGATCATTGATGAAGATGATAAAGAGTACCGGCTTAAGTACCAAGCCCTGAGGGACTTCACTGGCCATCCTGCACCATGTTGATTTGCTCCTGCCAGCTAGTACTTTTTGGGTCTGACCCCAGTTGCCTAGCCATCAGACTGTATGATGATCAAGGCCACAGCTCCCCAGCTTCACCATGAGGACATCATGGAGAACTAGGTCAAAGGCCTTCTTAAAGTCCAGATATATGACGTCCAGGTCATCTCTCTTGTCCAGGGCAAACGTTTCCTGGTCGTAGAAAGAGATGAGTGTGGTCAGGCAAGACCTGCCAGTCAAAAAGCCATGTTGGCTGGCATTCAGAAGCCTGCCTTCCATTAGTCTGGTGTTGATGGATTCCTTGGCAATTTTATTCAGGATTTTTCCAGGGACAGACATCAGACTGATTGGTCTATAGTTCCCCAGGTCATCCTTCCTCCCTTTCGTAGATAGGGACCATGTTGGCTCTTTTCCAATCATCTGGAAATAAACTGATTCCTGATCAAAAGCATGTGGAGACATGCTTACTGTGTGGATAATGGGCTTGCTGTAAATAAAGCAAAGGTGGTTTCTGGGGATTGTATCTTCTGGAAATAATTATTTATTTTAAATTAGCTATTAGTTCAGTTTGCTCTTGGAAAAAAGGAAAACTCAAGAAGTGTTAAGCCTTGATCTTGGAATGATCTTACCAAGTCCAGCTTCAAGTCTTATTTTGGCGTCCTAATCCTTTGAGATGTTTCACTTCAGCTACCTCTTCCTCAGATGATTCCTTTGCACATGTGATCAGATAGATACACAGAACAAAAAGCTACAGTGGGGAGCAAACACCACTATACTTCATGGGCAACTGGTGTCTCCCAGGTGTGTGTGTGGGGGGGCACAAGCGGTGGGTGGCAGGGAATCCCCCATTCATGAATGGCATGTGCACCCGGCAGCTGAGGGGCCAAGCAGTGTGGCAGTGGTAGTGGGAGTGCAGCAGTGGTACGTGCAGAGCTCCTGCAGATGTTGCCGGTGCTGTCAGCAGTGGAGGGGTGACATGCACTGACCAGGGTTTGGTGACCACCCACAGGTGCCATTGGCAGCATCAGCAGTGGCCAAAAGGTATTGTGGACCACCCATAGATGCCACCAGTGGTATCAGCAGCAGGGTGGAGAGCGGTGACTGCCTGCAGGCACTGCCAACACTGTCGGTGACACTTTTGTAGGGGAAGCACTGCTATGCTCAGGGGGTACACATGCACTTACGTGCACCCCCTATACATTGCCCCTGCCCCCCATAGCCAGCTTGCAAGTGGGGAGGTCCCCTAATGGCCAGCTGGTGACCAGGTTGGGGGGACCCCGCAATGGGTTACCAAGCATGCCAGCAACGTGGCAGTGGCAGAAGTCCCAGCACTTCTATGTGCAGCATGGCACTCGTACTGCCAACGTGTCACTGGCAGATCCAACTTCAGGGGAAGCACTAGTGCTCTCCATGCCCCCTTACCAGCCAGAGTGCTTGCTGTCAGGGGGGCACCAGCACTCTCAGAGGGGGCATGTGCCCCTCCTGTACCCCCTTATGCCACACCTATGCTATACCTCCAAAGAGATCTGCAAGAAAGACAGTAATTGCATGTTCCATTGTGCAGAGATCTTACTGAAGGAGCAGTACTAATAAAAAAAAAAATCTGCCCAACAGAGAACACCAACAGCAACAATGGCAAATATTCCTCTGCTGAAAGACTAAGTTATTATGTATAGCAGTAGGCAGCTCTTGGAAATATTGGGATCATATACTCATCACTGATATTCAGATACTTTGACATGCAGATGTACAGTTACATGAGAAAAATCTTCAAGAGAGAAGAATACAACTTAAACTTCCAACCTAACTACAGAAATGAAAACAGACACTTCTATTTGTACTGCTTTGAGAGAGAGGTAATAAAGAAATGTACCTGTAAGGATTTGTGGAATGTCAAACAAGACTCACCACTGAATTTAATGGATCCTTTAGCTGGTTTGGTGAAACAATATAGCATGATGAGCAGTAGTTCATCAAAGGAAATCAATTTACTGTAGTATTTAGTAACTAAAACCATATAGAAGAATATGTTAATATATGTTAAAATGTGACCTGACTTGGCTTATTTTACAAACATTTAAATTATTACAATGTGTAACATTATAGAAATCCATGTGTACCAATTACGTCCTGCATGTAATGACTATTTGTGAATGGCAAGCACTCAAGATGTTCAACTATGTGCTGAATAAATGAAAAGGAAATGTAAATGATTAATTTTTCTGCATTAAATTAGTTCTGACATTTTTCTGTAATCAAATTAAGTTTTCATACCTAACATAAAACAACATATTGCTCTAATCCAGGGGTGGGCAAAATATAGCCCATAGGCCAAATCCGGCCCACCAGGCAATTCCATCCAGCCCATGGGCATCCACCAATTAACTGTATTCTGCCCAGGCTGCATGCTTCACTCCCACCCTCCTGGGACAGGGCCCCAGCCCCGGTCAGCATGCAAAGCTGCTGGCTGGGGTTGCTGCTTCCACTACTGCAGCTTCTAGGGGACCCGGCCTCCTGTGGCTCCTCCCTGTGTCCGTGCTGCAGCACTTAGTCCAGGCACCGAGTAGGGAAGCTGCAGCTGGGCAGGAACATGGAGCATGGGGCTGGGGCTGGCAGGAGTGCAGAGCCTGGGGCCCATAGCCAGTGAGGCAGTGAGAGTGCAGGCCTTTGAGCGAGCAGGATTTGTGAGGTGTGAGGAAGGGTACTCCCCAAGCCACACAGTCCTTACTGCCAGCAGCACCAACAGTAGACAGTGGGCCCTCAGGGTGCTTGTGGCCCACATAGGCACTACTACCGGGCAGTGCATGACTCCATCCAGTTCTGGTAGGTACAGATGGTGGCAAGGAATGGAGTTAGGCTGGCCCACCTCCGTTGTGTGGGGCTCATGTGGAGCTTCTGGGACTCACACACCACTGCGATAGAGGTAGGCTTGCCTGGTTCCACTCCTTTCCATTACGTGCAGCTCCCAGAACTGGCTGGAGTCACATGCTGCCCGGTAGATGCATCTGCATGGGCCACAAGCACCCTGAGGGCCCACTGCCTGCTGTTGCCTCTGTTGGCAGTGGCAGCTATGCACCATGGGGGGCATATGGGGAGGGATCCCCATACCTTCCACCCTGGCCACATCCCCACAACTTTCCTACATATGCATAAACCCACACCTCTCAACATATCCTAACCCTCCCAAACACAGCCACACCCCATCACAAACCCAATACAGACCCCTACCCACAAATACACCCTACCATAACCACATACTCACCCCCCAACCACACACTCTACATACATTATGCAAGAGTAAGACTTTATTTTTGAGCTATTATGCAATCATCACTGTATACACTACACAAACACACATAAAGCAGGGCAAACGTATTTTTTTTAATAAAATTAAAATATGTTAGAGGAAATGTTTGATTTTAGTATATGATTTGGGTTTTTCTACGATTCCAAATTGGAACCCTCCCCGCCCCCCCTCCTCCAAAGGAGTACTTCTGGGGGCAAGGGGAGGGACTTGTAGGTGGCAAAGTTCAGGTATCACGTGGTGAGACTTCTGGCTCCATGATGGAGACCGGGGGGACAGGGCACCTGTCAGTGGGTGGGACTACCATTGCATCCTTCAACATCTCACCAAAACTCATTAAGCAGCCCTCCAGCCACAGCAATTGCCCACCCCTGCTTTAATGAGACCTCTGGTATGTACACTTAGTACATTTGTGACTTTTGATTCTTTTCCTATCTAAGCCTTTATTTCATTTTTCACACAATGCTTATATAGGTATACTAATGCATGGAATACATCTTATCTTCTACATAAGATCTTTCTTTAATAAACTTATTGCTAACTGACGAAGTGGCCTACCAAAAGTCATTTTTCACATTTTCACAGCAAAAATATTATTTACTGTAATAGGTAATGAAATCCTACAAGGCAGCTCTAGGGTAACATTAAACTGACAGATTTGCAGTAACAGCATTTTCATTATAGGAGTGTCAACACTTATTTCTTACAAGAAATGCCAACAACAAACCGCAACAATCACCTGCTTTCATTACCCATATGCAGAAACCTGAAAGCATCTCTCCTTACACATTGTACATTTACTGTACAGAGCATTCCTGGACATCCACTATAATTAGAGCTTGAATGGTTATTTTATAATTATGTTAGTATTTACAGTAGATTTCCACAAGAAAAACCGACAACTTTTTGAGTCTGCCTATTTAAAACAACATGCAACTGCAGATTTACAGAACGGGTTATAGACCAGAGAGCAGTTCTATGAAATGACTTGAAACTGATCTACCTGAAAAATCTCTTTATTCCAATAAAGTTTAATAACGTTTCCCTTTAATACTGTCAGGAGTGAAGTCTAGGTGAGTATTACTATTATACATTCTACCTCTATAATCTTTATTAAATCAATAAGTTCAAAAATCACTGACCCTGCAAAGATGCAGGTCAAACTGCATTCCTGAAAGCACTTGATAAAAATGTTCAATTATGTTAGAGATAAGGACCTGCATTTTTAGAAGCACATTATAGGGCAATGCTGAACTTATTTTTACAGCTACAGACTGCTGTTGCTGAGTCTTCCAGTAATGCGCATAGAATTGTTTGTTCTCTTGTTTTTGATAGTTTAAACTTTTTCCTAAGAAAGCTGCTCTCTAAATAGAATAATTAGAATTGTGACATTTAATTGCATAGTCAAATACAACATACAAAGCTAAAATATTCCAAGAAACTAACCTTTATTAATTTGGCCTCATCACATCTTTGTGCCTATGGAAATAAGTTGCTGCTATGAATATTATTAAATTTATCTGGTTTCGCACTGTACTTATTTACTCCTTAAGCAGGAAAAGCCACAGGAAAAAGATAAGAAAGTGATGCAATATGGAATTATGTTATGTTTATGTCATATGAATTGTTCCTATACATGGTATAAAGCATTCTACCCAGGATTCACTTCACCCAGCACTGAAATGCAGCTACCCCTAGGGTGAAGCATATAAGTCATCTAATAATGCAGAACAATATTGCACAGTATCTCAAGGAGGGCAATAACAGAAATTGCACTGGAAGCCCGTAGATAGATAATGTGCAATTGGTAAGTTGAAATCTGAGACAAATGTTTCGACTAGTTCCCCCCCCTCCACCCCCAAATTCAAAACAGCTTTTCCTCAGGCGCCCTGAGTTTGTAAAGAGATCCTTCCCACTCAGATAATGAACATGTCTACTTTTCCTAGCTCTGTTTTGTGGGGTGAGATGCGGGGGAGTCAGTTTATTTAATGTTGTGAGAATAATCCTTGTTGTACCAGTTTTGCTTTTCACAATACTCAATTCTAAACTTAGTTATATCTCACCCTGCCTCCAGAATGCAGTTAAACTGCAGCAACAATATAGTACCTGCTTCCACACAATTTAAGTTAATGGAAACTTTGTTCTCAACTCCCCAAATGGTACAAGGTCAGCCTCAGATAGGATTTATCCTCTTCATCCCAAACCATCAACAAATAAAACCAGCTGAAAATCATTTTATTTTCCTTTCTAAAATAATTCCTCTAAAACATGAAGGGTTTTTAATGATTTCTATACTCTAAGTTACAAGTTTGTAATCTTTAGTTATCAAATAAAAGTGTCCTTTTATCCATAAGACATATGTGTAGATGCCTGAGCGCCACACAGCATGTGTCCTGACCTGCTGGTTGTGCGACAATACTTTATATTGATAAATATTAGTTGCACATGTAAGAGTAGACTTTCAAAGGCACAAACGGGCAATTAGCTGCTAGTTCCACTGAAAAAAAAAAGTCAGAAGAATAACATTTAATTGATATTCAATGGGAGTTTGGTGCCTAACTTGCCTTTGTTCCTTTGAAAATATATCCCTTAATTACTCAAACTTAGATCTCTAAAAGGTGTTTAAGGGAGTTCATTGCCCAGCTCCTGCTGAATTGCCAATGGCCCTTGGGGATATAAGAACCCTTTGAGAATTCCAGTCCTAGCTTCTAGCCAAAAGTCATCGTCTTTGATCACAAAGGGAAGGCTGAAACAATTAAGGATACATGGAACATTTCATGTGTGTTTTCCCCAAAGAGCAGCTATTTTGACCGGTTTAAAGGTACCCAAGTAAGACAAGAATGTGCTTACCCAGTACCAGAATAAGTATCCTAGTTACTAACACTACAAAAAGATTCACAAATGTATGATGAACTCAAAGGAATTCTGATTTACTAAGCATTTGGACCCATGTCTTATTTGTACAGAGATCATAGTGGTACTACCCAAAATGAATACTATGTGTTCATTGGAAAGCTCAACCGAAACTGGAAAATTATTTTATTATAATGAGCAATTTGAAAAAGACAACTAATATATTTTACATTTCATACCATCTTTAAGCAAGTTTAAAACTAAGGTATTGCAAGCTCATCTTAACAGAGACTTTATAAAAAGGTCACTTCCACAATACAGATAAGATTTCAAAACCATTAACTTACGTCCCTAAGGCCTGAGCTAATTAAGACAAAAAAAAAAAGTGTAGACACATTTCCCATTTATCAATAGCCTAGCCACAATACTGTTAGAAGTCAGCCAGCTACATGTCATTATTTGCCTCCTTTGTTAAATTAGGGTGCATTTTTGGATTATATTTATCACTTGCCTTCATTAACTGAAATCACGAAGTGCAATTATGGCACAAATTGGAGAAAGAGTTTGTGGCCCAGCTGTCTAGTTCCTAACTCTAATGGAAACAACTATTAAGAGAAGCTTACATAAATTCTTCAGATATTGGTTTATAAATTCATTTGGGGCTAAAATTTACAACAATCTCATAAATTAAGTATTGTCAATTCTTAGTAACTGCATCACCCAGAATTGCTTAGTAACTCACAGGAGTGAGCCCACAATTAAATCTCTTCACATGCTTTATTACTGGACAGATACTGAAGCCAGCTGCATCAAATTTGGAAAGGTTTTCCGTGTATATGCAAATATACCAGAATAAATAACTGTTTCTTTTGTGAACATTAATATATTCTTTGGCCCTGATACAACATTCACTGATGTCTGTGGTCAAAGATGTGATCACAAAGCGGTCACTGATGTCAGTGGTCAAAGGTAGCATGCCTACAACATACTGCAAATCAAATTAATTGTAAGTGGATTTGCTTTTCTTTCCAGATAGACTTACACCGATTCTGGGAGAAATACTGTTTGAATTATTATTTTAGTTTTTCACTTAGGACTTTTTTTCTTCTTAATTTCACTGTGTGCTACATTTTCTGAATTTTCCTTCAAAAAAACCCCATAAATGCATTTTTTTGTTATAAATATTGAATTTTCTTCACTAATTATAGGTTGTCCAGTGGGGACAGTTAGTTGGATGGAGAGTTCCTAAATTCTGTTAGTAGGGCTGTATTATCTGATTTTTCAATTTGGTAAGTGCATCAAAATATAGCAACTCTGCCAACAGTAACAAAAGGGAGAGTAAATGTTTGTTGTTGTTGTTCTTGCTGAAACAAAAATGCTTGAAAAATAGGGCAAAATAGACATTTTGTTTTCCTTATAACATTTTTTTAATTATTGCTTTCATTTCTGGCATCTAATTGAAATAAAAAAAACCCATAGATCTAGGCAGAATTCACCATACCAGCCAGGAAAACAAGGTGATAGTTTTGTTTCTTTGTTTTCCAGTAGTCTAATGATCATGACACTCATTGAGGAAGGAGGTTCAGATACTCCTCTTCCAATGGGGATTTGAAACCACGTCTCACACTTGTCACAAGAGTACCCCTAGCCCTTTATAGAGTGACTCTCACATGACAGGGTGGTGTGACACGCTTAACCTAACACTAAGTATGGTTAAAATGCAGGCAGAAACATGTTCAAGCCGTTTAGCATGTGATAAGTGCCTTTTCAGTTTTGAAACGTTGTTCCCTTTTAGGTGCGGGTTTCTTTTTACACGTACAAACTTGAACAGAGTTTTTGCTTATAGCTGGGTTGGTCTAAGGACATAGGCAGAAAAGATATCAACTCTACCAAAGCACCTTGCCTGCCTGACTTCAATAGGTCATTGCATTCCAAGGATTTGCAACTCTTGCAAGTGAACGTGACAATCTCTCTGGTTTATTAAACTGTTGAATATAAAGGAGAAGAAAATTAAAAGGAGACAATGTGGGAGACTACCTCAGAATACTCCATGTCAGAGTGATTAAGATGTTCTCCCAGAAAGAGGGAGAAGTGCTTGCAAGTCATTCCTGCCATAAGAGGGAACCTAGGTATCATATATCTTGGGTCGGAGCCCAAGCCAATCGATATTGGTCAAAAAGAAGGGAGTGGCACTGCATTTCCCTCCTTTCTTTTTGTGTATTTAGCTCTTGTCCCTCCATTTATTTTTCTGCTGAAACAATCTGGCAAATTTGACATAATCTCACGAGTATTTACAGGACTAAATATGCCTTTTTCATGTCATGAATAAACTGCGCTAAAATAATTTGCCCAGGCACACTTGCCAGACATGGAAATTCAGTGCTGTGCAGCTCAAAACTGTGGACAACCATAACGTTCTCCTACAATTTTCTTAAGATAACACTTCACCTCTTTATGCCTAATATGTCTAATAAAAGATCTAACAGACATATATGTGGTGTCTATCCATTTAGTATCTCCAAATGATCTTATGAATCTCAGAAAACCTCCCTCTTCCTTGAATTTTCTGTTTGTACCTAATGCAAAAAAACACATAAAGGAAGAGATGAAAGGCAGCAGATAATTTTGGTAGGTTTATGAAGCCATTTGACAGAAAAAGCAAATTATTTGGCTTAGCTGGCTGCTTCCACTCCTTTAACAATGCGGTTTCTTCAGCTCTTAGCTATTTAAGAATTGTTTCTTGTCAGGGTAAAGTTTAGATCTTGTAGAAAAGTAGGTCAACTTTCCTACTCTGTTATTCCTCTGCGATGGTTTCTAGCAACTGCATGAAAGTGCTTTTTTATTAAAAGACTTTCTTTTAAATATTTAACTGAAGTGCTCATAAATTGGCTCAAAACATTAGATGAGTTCATTCTTTCTGATGTAATCTGAAGATCTAGTGATGTTACCTTAAGCAACCTACTTTTTATAATTGCTGTGAAGTGGTTCAACCTTCACATAGCAGACAAGAACAGCATGCTTCTTCATGCTTGTATTGCTTAGTGCTACAACATTAATTTTAAATGCAGAATGTTAAGGAAAAAATAACTATTTGATAAAGTCATATTTATTGTCTGAATATCTGCAGAAAGGAAAATCTTCAGTCATTTTATACAAATTCTTCCAAATTCAATTATTATGAGAAATATGTACATTTTCAAGAAGATGACAGTTTATATAGTAAGCATCAGTAACCATGGTTATTGTGTTGTAATATTTGAAAGATTTTAAACATGACTCATGAAGGTAATGCCTTTAGATTAGTAGAGTCAATGCAGAAATGCAACCAAGAGCTTGCACATTTTCTGAACCTCATGAGTTTTGGGAAATGAGACTGGGAAATTAATGGGAACAAGTCCTAAGACATTTATGCCATTTCTTCCTGCTGGCTACAGAGAATTCTACAAGGACCTTCTTGTTACAGTTTTTTTTTTTAGCTGTTCACCTTCTGGTACTGACAAGTCCTTAGACTTTTAGGTGAACACAATAAACAAAGTCCAACGAGTTTACTAAACTTTTGAAATGTGAAAAGAAACTTTAAGTGCACTTTTACATGAAAATAAAATTCTCATTGCATGTGTGCTGGTTTACTCATGACTACTTCGGGCTGCCAACTTTGGACCTGGACCTAAACATTTCCAAATGTGGTCATCGTTCAGACCTGAGCTTTTGGTTCCTATCTTTGATCAAGAAATATAGCATTTAGTTAAATTATTTTAATACCTGCAATGAAAAAAAAATTATATCATAAATACCCCCCCCCCCCTTTCTGCCATTCAGAACTTTATATGAGAGAGATAACTGGTTGCTAATCACATACAAAATTCAGGCCAGCGGTTTATAAACACAGTTTATAAACACAGTTTATAGCACTTTATGGCAGTTAGCTGTCTGAAAGGTAAAATACGCTGAGGCTTTTTTCATGAAGATATATTGTGTCAAGTCCTGTTACAACATACATTAGAATTGCCTAAACACGCTCTGTGGCATGATGTAATCCAATGAGACTTATCTATAGTCATTTCCCACGCAAAGCATTTAGACCACATTAGGATTTAGGCAATGACCCCATATGGTCAGTATGAGAGCTGGGTGAACAGTGGTGCAAATTATTCATGAACATGCATGTAAATTATAAATTATATTCAGTTTTGGCCTTGATTACTTTCTTTTAGTTTACTATTTTAAGCTTAATTCACACAAGTAATTTATTCACACAAACCCCAGTACTCCCATGAATAAAAGATCCTCTCAGTCCCTGGGATATTGCTTTGCCCAGACAATTTGTACCCTGAAGACTGACTTTTCTTAATAGCAGATTGCCCTGATCAGATGCTAGCAGAAGGGTATGGTTACACGGATGTAATTTCATTATGAGCATATTCATATTGCCCAGTCAGAATCCTGAGGTCTTTACAGAAAATGTTTTTGCTTTTAGAGGAAGCTGTAGGAGACTAGTACCTCTGAAATTCAGGTCACTTATTTAGGTGCTTAATTTTAGTCATTCAGATTGGAAGATTTTGCCCTGATAGGGTCAGAAATTTAGGTCAATGGTGGGAGACCATGATAGGAAGTGGGAAATGTAAATCAATGCACTTGTTAGCCTATGAGATGGGAAACTTCACACATCAGCTACCAAGTAACATTCACGACAGCTGTGACATTACAGCAATTAATCAAAAGGACAAAGGCATGTTTTTTAAACTCAGTTCAGCCTCACTCGCTTCAATAATATAGTCTCCAACCAAATTTAGCTATAATAATCCCAGTGCATTTTGTTAAAATTTCCCTAACTGTAATTTTATAGATATGAATGCTGCAGTTACCCGTACAGATGGGCACGCCAGTTCTTAAACCTTAAGGGCATATGTGCATGACACTTTAAAGCAGGTTAAACATTTTTGCACTGTTTTAATGGTGTTGGTGTTTGCATGCATTGGCAGAGTATTGCGTAGTAATTCCAGCTGCTGTAGCAAACTTGGTGGTTTAATGCACCTTAAATGACTTGGAGCGCAGCAAACTAAAACTCCTCTGATGAGTTTTAGTTTGCTGCTGTACAGCTGCAGAGAGAAGCACCGGGCTCCATGTAGCTTAGCAGCTCTGTAGGAAGCCCGTGCAGGCAGCCTGGCAGCAGCCTGGGAAGGCTGTAATCCAATGAGACTTATCTAAAGTCATCTTTTTTTTTTCTTCCCCTAGAGTCTACCTGAGCTGTGTTGAGGCCTGGTCCACTGCTGCTGCAGAGGGAAGCCCAAGCCCCTACCCTCACAGCTCAGGGACCAAGGCACCCACTGGCAGCTGGCCTCCCTCCCCGGCTGCTGGAGATGCAGGTAAATTTGGGCGTGTATATGACACAGGGTTTTAAAGAGCCCTAAACTGAAGCCGTGTTTTTAAAAACCGACCACTTCAGTTTAGGGACCCCGTTTTGTCTACACATGCCCCAAGTCTCTATAGAAAAATATATCATCTGATTAAATGACCAATCATGCAGCTTGAATATTGAATTTGAATATCAACTGAATTATTACAGTGAACAGTATGACACCCATCACAGACTTACATTTGCTCTCATAATGCAATGAAGCAATTTCTAATAATGAACAAATTCCTGTCTTTAGGTGCATGCAGACAATCAGCTCATCCAGGCTGTGATCATGCAGTTCACTTGAAGCTACTTGATTGTAGATCAGGAGCAACATGTGCAAACATTCACTGGTGCTGAGAGCCAGGCAGGATTGGAGAGGCTGGCATGGTCCACAGGGTGGGGGGCTGGCAGGATTGGAGGGGGTGGTTGTCTGTCCAGGGGTGCAAAGGGGTAAAAATAGCCAAAGGGGGGTTAGAAAGAGTGTAGTCCTGCATTGGAGCAAGCGAATGGGCTTTCTCAGCCTTGGTGCTGCACTCTGAACTTCTGCAGATATTAATTAGATTGGGTCAACTCATTTTCACTCTAACTTAGCTCACTTCCTTGGGTGAACTAATTTAGATCAGGCCTGCCATTCTTTGCCCAATTTAACCTCCTTGAACCTTTGCACAGATTGGTATTTAGATCAATCTAACTCTAGTTAGGTCGATCTGAATGTAACATGTGCACACACCGTTTGTTAGCAATTCATGAATCTAAGAAGTGCCCCGATGCCATTTTGAAATGTGGGGTGCTGAATACATGAGACAGTACAGCATGTTAGAGCATTCTGATAAGAATGCTCCAGCAACCTCAATTAATCGAATCTGCTCGAATGCATTCTAATCAGAGTGCATTGGAGCATGTATAAAAGTGTTGAGATTCGAACTCTCAACTATTTGTTTGATATTTTTCCTTTCCCATTTTTTGAACAGTTGGAAATTTAAAGTACTGTTGTTATTGCTCAACAATCAGATTGTTTGGTCCGCTCATCCATTTGCTCTTTATCTCAGGTAACACCCCTTTCTTCTATCATACACAGTGACATAGAATCTTATCCAAAAGCCACTGAAATAAACAAAAACTCCCATGCATGGGTACAGTACCACTTTCAGTGATACGTGAAAGAAAAAAACAAAATTTGTTATTCTATGGCAGCGTTTATGATGTTTGTGTCCACCTTCAGCACTGTAAATTGTTCAAAGAATTTCATTTCAGGGAAATTTTGTGTCCTTTATTAAATTATCTTAAGCATACATTATAATAAATTACTTTCACAAAATCTTTTAATCTTTTTTTTTTACTCAGCTGTCCTCTGGGACACCAGTTGCTTTCAAAGATACTTGCTCTCCACCATATTCACTCAATGTTAAGACTACATTAGCACTTTAAAAGTAAGTAATTAAAAAAAATGTGTAAAGTGTTTTTCTTTGAAGCACAGCAAAAGAAAAAAATATTTTTTCAGCTTTAATGAGCTTGTGCAAAATTTTGTCAAACTGATGTAGTGTTATTAGCAATCAATAAACTGTTGCAAACCAAACCATTCTTTTTTTATTTGACTGATCAGAACTATTATAGAAGAACTAAGACTCCTCCTTGCAAACATTTATATGACCTAGATATAGGTGGGGCCCTTGCAAAATCGGGGCTTTAGTTAACAATGGGCTGATAGGAATGGGAAGCCTGTATGGATGTTCCAACAACCTTGAAAATGATAATTCTTTTAAGATACCCATGAGAAGTTAAAATTTATGTACTAATGTTATAATACTGGGTATCATATGATTGCTACTAATGTCTAAGTTATTTGAACAAAAGCTCCAAGGTATTCCTTGATAAGCTCAAGGAACTCATTGATAGTCTCATGGCAAGACTCGGAAAATTCCAGCTCTTCAGTTTTGCATGTTATTTTCATTTGGAAAAATAATTCAGCAGTTCTGCTGTTGCAAAAAAACCTCAGAAAAACCAAAAGGGTCAGAATATTTTTAACACTGTGACTTCCTACTTGAATATCTCTGGGTTTAGCCTGTGAATCATATTTGTGAACCTAACAGTGCTTACATTATGTGGCACCCCACAGTACCCTTGAAAGGATCTCAAGGCATCCAGAGTGTTGTGGAACCAACACTGGCTGAAAAAGACTGGTTCAGATACTGCACTTGAACCTGATAATATTATGAAGCGACTTAAGTTCTCTCATGCTTAAAACAATATACAGACATGTCGCATTATATGTGCATTTAATTTGTGCAAATTCAACTATACACGGGTAGGGAGAAGGGGCAGGGCTTGAGTCTGCACATGGTGCTGCCACTTACCTGGAGACCCGGCCACCACCATGCTACCAGCAGTGACTGCCTCTGCCTCCAAAACCTCCTGCCACCACCATGGAGCCATGTGCGGAGCTGTATGACCAGCCACCGGGCATGGTGGTGGCTGGGCGGCATGCGGCCATCCTCACCACCACCCCACACTGTGCCACTGCTGCCAGCTGCACAGATCTAAGTATGGCTCCATGGTGGCAGCAGGAGGTTTTGGAGGCAGAGGCAGTCACTGCTGGCATGATAATATGCAATTTCACTATACGCAATTTTTGCTTTTACGCACTGCCTTTAGAACGTAACCCCCGCATAAGATGTGGGATGCCTGTATATCTATGTATACATTCTCTATATGGGACAAATCAGTCTCTCCTTCCCTCTCTCCCCCCCCCCACCTGGCATATCACTGAGCTGCCCTATTTTGTATTAATAATTTAAGTATTTCAGTATACAGACTTCATAGGACAAATTGGGATATATAAAATTAAACCTACGTTTCCCATATTTTAAACCATTCTACTACTGTCTGCTATAGACCAGCAGACCAGCAGGTTGAGGTAGAACAGGCTTGCTTCAGACAACTAGCAGAAGTTTCCAGATTATAGGCCCTGGTTTTCAAAGGGGACTCCAATTGTTCTAACATCTGTTAGGAGGGCAATATAGCATAGATTCATAGATTCTAGGGTTGGAAGGGACCTCAATATATCATCGAGTCTGAACCCCTACATAGGCAGGAAAGAGTGCTGGGTCTAGATGACCCCAGCTAGATGCCTATCCAACCTCCTATTGAATACTCCCAGGGTAAGGGAAAGCACCACCTCCCTTGGGAGCCCATTCCAGACCTTGGCCACTCAAATTGTGAAGAAGTTCTTCCTAATGTCCAGTCTAAATCTGCTGTCTGTTAGCTTGTGGCCATTATTTCTTGTAATTCCCGGGGGAGCCTTGGTGAATAAAACCTCACCAATTCCCTTCTGTGCCCCCATGATGAACTTATAGGCAGCCACAAGGTCGCTTCTCAACCTTCTCTTGAGGAGACTGAAGAGGTCCAGGTGCCCCAGTCTCTCCTCACAAGATTTGGCCTGCAAGCCCTTAACCATACGAGTGGCCCTTCTCTGAACCCTCTCTAGGTTATCCACATCTCTCTTGAAGTGTGGCGCCCAAAATTGAATGCAGTATTCCAACTGCGGTCTGACCAGCGACCGACAGAGGGGAAGTATCACCTCCTTGGATCTGTTCGTCATGTATCTGCTGATGCACGATAAAGTGCCATTAGCTTTTCTGATGCCTTTGTCACACTGACAACTCATGTTCATCTTGGAGTCCACTAGGACTCCAAGATCCCTTTCCGCTTCCATTCCACCCAGCAGGTCATTCCCTAGGCAGTAGGTGTGCTGGACATT
>JAGPOW010003395.1:19424495-19454540 GCA_030014935.1 Caiman crocodilus
ATGCAAGTGTCTACATGTTAATGCTCATTAACTCATGCTAGTATTCTCTGAGCATCTCAAAGTAACACAACTTCAGGTCGGGGTTAACGCTGACCTGTGTCTCGCTCATGTTAGGATAACTTCACTTGGTTCCATGGAGATAAAACAAGAAATTTGCAGTCCACTAGCGTCCCAGGATGCATAGATCCCAACACCCTTCCCCACACCCAGACCAGGGATAGAGCCCAGGTGTCCTGTCGCTCAGCTATGCCCCTGCTTATCAGCCCTCTACTGGCAAGTCACAACTTTGGAAGCAAGAAATGCTATTAACAATTAACATGCAACTGTTTACAGCACATTTTAACTTTAACACAGGTTAATATTCCATACACGTAGTTTAATCAAAGGGTAATGTGTAACTTCACCATAAGCCTTGGTTCAAGCAACTTCTCTGTCTTTCCAATATTATTACAGTTGAAACTTGAGTCTGCTCAGTCAAAACCTTGATATGGTACAGGAAGCTTAGTTGGCAGATGTAACTGATGCCTCCAAATGCCTCTGAATCTGTACAAAATCTGTTACCAACAGGATGCATGTTGGAATGTACTCTATCTTATAGCAAACTCTGGCTCAGCTCATTTCAATGATAAGATTACTTATATTTATGCAAAGATTAGAGGAATTATATTGTGTTCTCTTAGTGATAACAAGCAGTTTATATAATACAAACACATATAGAGATTTCAGTCTTTTGGGTTCATACAATATACTTGTGTATCTGGGATTCCAGCCAGTTATATTTTGAAGCTGCCAACCAGTGAGAAAACATCAGAATCAAGCATAGATAATTAAGAGAGTGTCCATATTCTTGCAAGAATCACAACGTGCACAGTGCTGCAATCAATGTATAGGTCATGAGTTTCTTTTTTTGAAGGCAGTTGTCTTCAGCTGGATGGGGAAGAGGAGATTTGGTAGGTAATTAGCAACTGGTGTTGCTATTACATTAGAAAGTGCATTAGAGAAAGAGCATTATTTTCATGCCATGAGATAATCTTTACCTTTTTAATGCAATTGGGATACTCGTTCAATGCAGGTCACATTTCTTTCATTAGTTCATACTATGTGGGAGAAGATTAAGCCCCCCAAATTTTTAATTTGATGCAAATAGTTCTGATAAATCCTCCTACAGCAATTAAGGGTATGGGGGGAAAATTTTCTATATCAGTCAGTAGGTGTCTCAAACTATATTCCAAACTTCTTTAAGGCTAGGGACAGACATTCAAATAGCCAGAGCCCGAATTGATTCAATCTTGGCAGGTTAGTCTAACCTGCCTAGATTGAACCAATTTGCAAGTGAACAGACATTCATGAAACATAGGCACATGCCTGCAGTGACTCAGGCCAGGAGCTGGGGGGGAGGGAGGTGGTGCTACAGCAGCCCTTGGCTGCAGGGAAGCTGTGCTGGTGGGGGCGTGGGACCAGCCCCAGCAGTATTTTAGAGTGACCTGGCCAGGGAGGGGGTTTCATAGATTTCATAGACATTATGGCTGGAGGTGACCTTGCAAGATCATCAGGTCGAGCCCTGGCGCCCCACCAGTACGGACTTGGTCCAGGGTTTGCCGGGTCCCCCTCCCTCAGTGCTGCAGCAGTGGAGCTGGGGGACAGCCAGACACTGGCCAGCATGGCCCCTGGGGCAGGAGGGACAGGGAGGGGGGCTATTCCCTCATCTACCCCCACTGTCTCTGAGGGACTGCAGCCAGGGTCTCCCTCCCTCACTGCTGCTGTTGCTCACTCATTGCATGGGGCCAAGCGGTGGGATAAGCCCCCTCTTACACCTTCTGCCACATACCAGAGGGTTGGGGGGATAATCCCTCTCCTTGTGCCCCCCAGCTTAAGCAGCCCTGCAAGGTGGGCTCTGGCTGGACCCTGCCCCTGGAGCAGCAAGGCAGCTGGACCCTGATGGGGCAGCAGCCCCTGCCCTAGTGCCTGGGAAGTGCAGGCCACTTCCTGGGGGGGGGTGGTGAGTTGTGGCCAGAACAGCTACAGACCTGGCGGGGTGGGAGGTGGCACCAGAGCTCCCAGGGCGTCACAGCCCTCCAAACCCCACTACTGTTGTCGCCATTGACTTTGTGCAGTCCACAGCAGCTCTTACCACCCCACAGCATGACCCCCTGGTAAGGAAGAGTCTCGTGCTTCAGGATACCATGACAGGGCCTGTAGCCCCCACCAGGGTCAGTCCCCCCACTCCAGGGGTGAAGACAGGGCCAGAGGCCGACCAGCAGGACCCCCTTAGGCAGCAGAGTAGAGACGGAAGTATTCCCCCCCACTTCCTCCAGCATCTGCCACAGAGGGCAGAAGGGAGCTTATCCCATCACTCACTCCCTGCAGGCAGTGACCAGCAGTCAAGACAAGCAGACCATGTTGGGGAGAGGTGGGAATAACACTCCCCCCTCTCTCCCTATCTCCCACCTCTCCCAGGAAAATGTGACAATGCAGAAAGATTCCTGCCCAGTTCCTTGAAGAACAGCTGATAGCTCTCACAACGGGGCCCAGAAATATGGCCCTCTTCTAATACCCATTATCCAAAAGCAACTTGCTCTCTTTATGCTCATGGAAAAAAAAGGGCCCTCTTTTCCTTTTCTCTGCATATTATTTCCTCCAGATCTCATGAGCATTGAGGAAGAAAGAAAAAGACTATTTTTAAAAGGGCTTTAGGATCTCTTGCTCTGCCCTGTTCTGGACAGAGCCTTCTCTTCTCTAACACCCGGGTGGCAGAAAAGGGCAGTTGTTAACCTGCCTTATTTTCAACAGTGTCCACACTGGAAGACAGACTGGGGTTACAGGCTGACCTGGACACGCTATCAAGGTGGGCGAATCAAAATCTGATGGCCTTCGAAGTAGGAAGTGCAGGGTACTCCCTTCCAGCCCCTAAGGTCTATGAAATAAAGGAAAGATCACAGTCCAAAACTGCTACCAAGCTGCCGAAGTGTCTTGTGTAGTTTATATGTGAACGAGGATATTCTGTATGTCTGGGCATATACTTTAGCTCCTGCAACATTCTGTTCTGAATCCAAGAAAATCTGTCTTATGCACTGCTTTTTTTTAATTGCTTTTAGTTAATAGCTTTTGAATTGCAAAAGTCCTATTTAACAGGATACAATCCACCCTAGGTAAGTGTGATGAAACAATTATCTTGCAACACTCAAATAAGTTATGTAGTACCCAAATAAAATGTGGTTAGTGCCAAAATAGGATGATATATAGAAAATAAGCTAGGGAGACCAGACTTTGCAACAGTCTTTTTGGCCTGCATGTGTGATAATGGATTATTTAATTTTGTTCATTCAAAACTGATGCTCTATTTTCTTAGATCTTTATTCACTGGATTTGATTACTTCATCACGAATTACTGGCTGCACTGAGAAGCTCTCTTGAGTGATTTGAGCACATACAGCAAGCATGTTTAAAAAAACACCCATGCGTAGACTGCATTAATCTTTCCTTAACAGAGTTCAGAGTTTTCAAGTCAAGAGAAGGGATAATTTCTTGGTTTTGATATATATTTCAAAGATGTTACAAGTACTTAAAATCCCAATGATATATTTTCTATTCATTATGGATATAGAATTCCCATAAATTTGTGAATGTTACATGAAGAACACGATGACAATATGTAAAAAAAAAATAGTTTGAACAGGTATGGATTAACACTGTAGAATCTAGATAGATGGAACACTTTCAGTGCAATAGCTAGTGTTTAAAATGATTTCACAACAACACCAAACTGGGTACTCAACAGACTGATAAATATTTCATCGAAGAATCTGACCAAACACCGCTTTAGTATAACAGCAACCATTAGCATTTTTGACAACCTTATCTACAAGTAAAAATGTTTACTACCATCACTAGAAAGGCTCAAACTGAACTCAGTCTATTAAGACCCACAAGTTATTACTGGCTTTGGGTGGGCAAAGAGATCTATTTTTTCAATATCATCTGTTCTCCAATATTGCTTGCTCTTTCAAACAGAGCAGAATGTATCCATACAAACTGTGCTAAGAAGTTCATTTCTAGTAAAATATTTCTAAAATATCCCTTCAAAATGGTTTAAGGCATCATGTAAGACTTATTTTTTTCCTGGAAAACAACATCTACCAACATTCCCTAATTTTTCTGAATAGTTTTCTACAGAAATTTTAGTTACAGATTTCCTATTTTATAGTCCAGAAAGTAAGATGAAAAGCTTTGGTGATAAGAACTAGAGAAACCAACTGGGGCTTCATTAAACTTCATTTAGAAATACTTAAAAGTAAAATATTAATATTTCAATTTACTGAAGTCGCCTTTTCGAGTCCACAATAAAAACAACTAAACATTTTGTTTAGTTATAAAAAATAATACATATAAAATGCTGAAGAATAAAATATTTTTTTCCACATATAGAAGCCCTAGGATAGGATTTTAATACTATGAACTTCAGAAAAAAGTTTGGGTTCCAGACTAAACCAGTCGTTGGCCAGAAATCAATAAAAGAAGCATGGTAAAGAAGTAAAGTAGGTTGTGTATAGTTTATATGTATTTTCATAAACAAATGTGTTGTGCACTATAATTGTAATCCAGTTGGAAAGATATATTCCTTACATTCAAATCTGTTAATAACAGTAGCTAAAAAAAAATGTTGCCTGAAACCCATCTAATAACACATTAGAGGAAACAAAATAGATTAGGTTCTTTTGTTTTGGAAGAGAAGACTGGCTGATCAGCGGCAAAGTTTCAAGCTGTTAGCTTTGATTTCACATCCTGAAGGCAGGAGCTCACATCACCGTAGAGGCATATAATTGTAGAGAATTGCTTGGTTGAGTTGAATACAGTTAACTTGTTCCCCGTTTTCTTGCCCTTGGAAGTGAAAGTAGCTGATTGTTGCATGCAATAAAAGCTGTGGTGAACTTTGCTCTTCCTAGCTTACCTGACTGGAATTATTTTACATATGATAACGGCTTTATTTCAGAAAAAGTGTAATCCTTTAATACACAATACAATGATCACTGACCTCATAAGCAGGAAATCAGAGTGATGCATGTATGCTCAGACTAAGGCCTATATGAAAATATTCTTGATTTAACAACCTAGCAACCCCAGAGCTCCTCAAAACTTTACAGAAAAATCTCTGAGCGTCCTGTTGATGTTTTTTCTGATTGCATGAATACTCAACCTTTAGCAAATATTGGCTATAAAACTGTTTTATATCTCAAGGACTTTATATTTCCTTTCTGGGTCCTTACCCCCACCCCATGCCTTGTTCAAAAGAGAAGAAATACATAAAACAGGGGAGCACAGGAACACAGTCCATTGTATAAGATGCTGCTAGTGCTGCTCCAACCCCTACCCCACCACCACCTTCCCCCCAATTCAGGGCCTGGTCAGGAAAAGATGTTTTAGAAGATCTGGAAATGGTGATGATAGGATGTCTGTGCCAGGTTGTAACTATGCTATGAAGCAGCCTTTAGATTTGGAAGCTCTCTTTTAAAAGAGCACCTGTCACGAGCAGCTTGGAATAACTGCTGTGCTGTGTGGATGTTCAGGTTAAATAATTGTGATCACTTGCCATGCCAAGTACTTTTCCGTAGCGTGGCATTATACTGTTATGCAAGCAAGTGGAGATTTTGGAAGCAACTCAGTAAGTACAGGTACCAAGAGGTAGGATATAGTAGCTTGAGTAAAGTGCCATGATAATATAATTATTCTGCTTGCGGTACACATGGTAGGCTAGCAGAGTTAACTTGTAGGGCTATACAACATTTCAGCAGCTGTTTCATTTAGTTTTGGACTTGGACGTTTCAGTGACTGAAACGCCGAATCGGAAATGAAATGGAAGGCTCCAAAACAGCTCCACAACGAAACAGATCCATCCAAAATGTTCTGGAAATGTTTCAGATGGTTCAGCTTGTTTTGGAAGCGGGCATGCAGGGAAAAAGTAAATAGGATGAGGGAGGGGACCAGAGGGGTGGGGCAGGGAAGGACTGCTGTGATATTGACATCTGTAGTTGGACAGTGACAACAATTTGTCCCTGAGATCCCTTCCAATCTCAGGGCTCTGGGAGAGGGACAGAGAAGCACCATAAAAGGCTATTTGTGCACTGCTCTCTGCCATTTTGCAGCTGTGTCTGTGTAGCAACGGGAGCAGCTGCAGAAAGCAGCATCTGTAAGCTTGCAGCTTGGTAGTGCCTTGGTACCAAGTGGTAGTCAATCCTTTCCTATTTACTCTTGCCTACACTCCCTATTGTTATTCCTTGCAACTCCTTCTTCCTCAAAAATCCTGTCATTTGTTCTTCCCCAAACGAAAAAAAGCGCAGTGCTTTGCCTGGCAGTGTCTCATCACTGGGCACTATAGGAAACACTACACATATATTACACACACACACTCACACAGACACATTTTTTCTAGCATATGAAATATGAAGCATGCTGGAAAGGTAAGTGCATCCTGCTAGGGTAGGGCAGCCTGGGTAGGACTGCCAGTGGTGTGACAGCCCCCAAAATGCCAGGACCACAAATCTCCCTGGTGAAAGCCGGGTAGGAGGCACTTGATAACCTCTAGCCACCGCACAGTCCCGGCTGGGGAAACCACAGACCTGTAAGATCTTTGAGAGGCCTGAGGCTTACTGGTTGCAGTAGAGTTGTGAGGGTGAAAACAGGGGCTACCATCTCTGCAGTTCTTACCCTGCTGTGCCTTACCACACACAGAGTCACATGTCACAAGTTTTGCTTTTAGCAGTTTGAGGTGAGGTTTTCCAGAAACCCCTATACCTACTGCCTTGAAACCTGGAAGACTTCATGGCCTCATAAGGGGCTACCATCCCTGCAATTTTCATCCTGCTCTGCCTACACACACACAAGTGACACAAGTTGTGCTTTGAACAGTTTCAGGTGCAGATTCCCAGAAACCCCTGTGCCTATCTCCTCGAATCTTGGCAGGCATCATGGCCTCCGAAGGGGATAACATTCTTGCAAGTTTCATCTGAATCAGGCAAGAAATGGCAAATTTATAGGTAGTTGTGTGATTCCCCATTATAGCCTATGGCCGAAACATTGGAATAGTGTCAAAATTCCAACACGGTTTCAAAACAGTTTCAGCCAAAATGAAACAGGACAGTGATCTGAAACTCCAAAACAAATCACTGTCCCTCTGAAATGCCAAATCTGAACCGAAACGCAACACAGCCGTTTCACACAGACATACAAAACACAGAAACAAAACACTGTCCCTCCGAAATGCCAAATCTGAACCGAAACGCAACACAGCCGTTTCACACAGACATACAAAACACAGAAACAAATCACTGTCCCTCCGAAATGCCGAATCTGAAACTTAAATGAAACACAGCCATTTCACACAGCCCTATTGTTTACCTCTATATGGCATTGTAGTGTACCCATGCAGCCACAAAAGTTACATACAGATGTTCAAAAAGCCACTGGTGGAAGAGCTCTAACTATTGAGCTTTACTTAAAGCAGGATAAATTAGAGTGTGAGCAAACTGATCAGATATTTGTAGTTCAGGGGGGAAGAGGGAGCCTGCCTGCACTGGCTGCTTGAGGTGCACTCACATACCTCCCAGGAGGCTGCTGGAGCACCTCCTCTCCCCAGCCCTGCACCCCAAACAGCTGATCAGCAGTGGCTGTTGGGGGAGAGAAACCCCTGGTCGGGTACGGGTGAGTTGCTTCTTGGATAGAACTGCTGTAGGGGGGAGGGGGAGTAGAGACCCCCGACCCTTCTCCCTTCTTGGGCTTTGCCATAATGTACACTGGTGACGGCAGCTGTGGGGAAAGAAGGAACCTGAACCCTCTCCCCACAAGGTCCCTGGCCAAGCAGTGGCATACCACTGCCTAGCCTGGGATGCAGCAGGGGGAGAGTTCCCAGAGCCCTTTCCTCACAGTTTCAGTCCGGAGGTGGGCTGCAGCACACTGTGGGGCCCTGGTGGCCGTGGGGCAGAAACTTTCCCTGCCCCTCTCACCCCCCCACTCACAAGGCTGAGCACCAGGCTGGAATCAGAGGCTATCACTGACTAGAGTCAGTGACAGCTAAGGGGATAGAGCTGGACCAGGCTTGGGCAGAGGAAATGAACTCTGTCCAAGGCTAGAGCACAGTTCTGCACAATGCTTCATGGCACAGGCAACTAATGCAGGGTGCACGTGCCCCCCCCAACAGGTAACACTGATGCTGTTGGTAGGGCTGGTGCCCCCCTGACAGGGTCAGCAACTTCTGCAGCTACCCCCCCACACACCCATTTAGAAGGCACCAGTCACTCATGCTGCCAGGAATGGCAAATACTGGCATGACCCTCAACGGGATCTGGCACAGACACTTTGAAAATGCCAGCTCACACTCTAAGGGCATTTGTACATGACACAGGGGTTTAATTCTCCCTAAATTGAACTGGTGTTTTTTTTAAAAAACACCGCTTCAGTTTAGGAAAAAGTAAACACCCGTGTCACGTACACCTGTGTCAGAGTCCAATCCTAGCCTGGCTCTCCAGTGGTGGGGAGGGGAGAGCAAGCTGCTGGTGGGCATAGCTGTCCTGAGCTGCAAGTGGGGAGGGGTGGTACTTCCCTCTGCTGCAGTGGTGCTCTCCCCCAGGTGGATGCTGCAGTGGTGCCCTCCCCCATCATTTTGGATGGATCCGTCCACTGGCACCTGCCTCGGCTGTCCCAGGGGGCACTGCACCGGCAGAGGGAAGCACTGGATCCCCATGCAGCTCAGCAGGCAGGCAGATTCCAGGGAAAAAAAGGAAAAAAGATCAGGCTCACCACTTTTTTTCCCCCTTCTGTGGAGCCTGCCTTCCTAGGCTGCTGCCAGGTTGCCTGCACAGCCCTTGAGCCACACAGAGCCAGATACTTCCTTCCACAGCTGGAGGCTAGGAAACTAAAACTCCTTGGAGATGTTTTACTTTGCAATGCTTCGAAGTCATTTGCTGCATCCCATAGCCATTTAAGGTGCATTATGCCACCAAATGTTCTACAGTGGCTGGAATTAATGCACTACACACTGCCAAATATGCAAAAAAAAGTCATTAAAGTGGTGCAAAAACATTTAACCTGCTTTAAACTCGCTTTAAAGTGTCATCTACTACAAATGTGCTAACTTAACCCTGATGGATGTGTACTAACCTAAAGTGCTTTCTGTTAGAGTGCTTTATCAAGTGCTCTAAGATTTGTGAACATCTGTTCAGTTATGGCTTTAGAGCACTTGGTTAATGCGCAATATGTGTAATGTTTGTACTTAGCCAAAATGAGACTGAATAATGCAAGCCTTTATCTGACTTCTTGGCTCTCACTGATTTATGAACTGTGATACCAGAAGTAAAATGAACTACGAAAGATACAGTGACTGAAAGTGCTATGTATTCATTCAAGTCTACATGGGACAAGTTTTTGAAAGCAGAAACCAAGCAAAACAATTGGTAACTTCCATTACAACAACTGGAAAGCAACAGGACAACTATATAAAAGAATAACAAAACAGAACTCAGTTTTAGTCTTTCTTTCAAGGTGGTGCCAGTAAAAAAAATAAATGACTGATTTTGGTACATACAATTAATTCACACCCGACAATCTCAATTTAGCCAGAGAGATTTAAAATGCCATATCTGCCTTGTGTGTCAATGGTTTGTCTCTGGGGAGTAAAACTAATTTCTTCGTGGTTGTTCTAACATTATTCCTGTCTTGTACAGATTCTGAGATGTCGTAATTCAGTTAAGAATTTTCAATTTCCAAAGCATTAGAGAAATGCTTCAGTTCCCTAACATGCTCATTAGCAAACTAAAGGGTATTCCGAAGAGCACTTCCCTTCCCTTTGTATTCCTCTGCTTCCCCATGGTTTGTAGTGGGGAAAGTATACACTTCAGTAGTAATTTATTTTCAATGCGTGTTTGTGGCACAGATAATTCTATCAGGGTGAAGCCTCTGGATGATTTTAGGATTTCAACATGCAAAACTCCTTCTACCTGACTTAACCATAGAAAACTCTCAGACTTGATTGTCTACTTTTCTGGCAGTTTGGCTCAGCCACCCCTCCCTTCATAATTCAAAACATTTATGACTTACTGTAATTATCATACTAAGCAAAGAAAACAGAAGGTTCAATTTCCACGGATACCACACACATTTATAACTAATCATTGAATTTCTCTTTTATGATGGTGTTTATGGAGCCTGCGCCCTGCTCCGCCTGGTCTGTCGGGGTGTTGCCCTCCCCTCAACTCACCTGCCACGACTTGGATGTAAATATATACCTTAAGAGGGGTCTACAGTGGCAATCTTTATCCTGGGTGGGGCCTCCCAGGATAACAGGATGGTGTTACTCACGGTCATCTGACACAGTGGTCCACAGGGCTCCACCTCCCCTACACCCCGTCCACAAGCCAACCGCTGGGTGATGCATTCAAGATGTTGCCAGGCCTCGTATGATGGCCTCAGACTGATTCTCTGGTTTCTGGTTGTTTTCCCTCCTCCTGGGAGCGATTTCTCCTTTTTCCTCTTTTGCAGGAAATATTCCTCCAAGTTAGGAGGAGCTGCAGGGTGTTTCCCCTGATTACAGCTCCCTTTTGGAGCCTCCGCTGTCTCCCGTCTCCTACCAACAGCAGAGTGCTCCCGTGCCTCCTGAGCATCAGCCACTTCAGGAGACTGAGAGAGTGCCTCGGCTTGCACTCTCTGTCTGCCTTCTGCTCTGCCTCCCATAGAAGGCTTACAGCTCTCTGCTAAGCTGCCTGCTTGAGACCCGCAGGCTGGGTCCCCTCCTCTCCGTGCCTGAGCTCGCAGCACGAGCAGCCCGCCCGTACTCTCTCTCTCCGGCTCCCCCTCTCTCCTTGTTCTGCCGGTGTTTTTAAACTTTCCCGCAGCTGCCGCTAGGATTGGCTCAGCTATTCCCCGCGCTGGGAACAGCTGTTACCACAGCCGGCATAATGGCAGTTCGTGCGGCTGCAGCCGTGAATGCGGCTCCTGCTCCCGCAGCTCTTCAGCAGGTACGTATGCCCCTCTGGGGGCTTGCTCTTGGGGTCCGGGGTCTGCAGGTCCTCCTTTCTGTCCCTTGAGAGCCTGTGGGGGCACGTCACCACCACAGTGTTCATTTATATGAAGCTGACCATATAGTATAAGGTTATATTATTAAATCATAAATAGAATTATTGGAGACCTGGGCATTATTTTCACTCTATCAGTGCCAAACAGCTCCTTTCTTTCCAGTGTCAGTGTTTCACAAGCACTAAGAAACTAGTTCTTTCCATCCTACTTGTTTAGGTAAAACCTAATTCTGCAATTATTCCAGTTACCTCTCAAAACACTTAGGAAATAACAACTGGAGGCAGATATTAATCGGTGTAAGCTATAGCAAAATAAAATTAAATTCTCACCGGACCTCATCCATCAATTTCAGCATAATCTAGGTTAGTCCCTGGAAGTATTGGGGCTTGTCTACAAAGCAGAACTTGGATTGGCTTGATTAAAATAAATTTTACGCACAGTTTACTTCAATAGATTCAAACCTCAGTGGCTAGGTACAGACATTCAAAAAGCCTGAGGAAGAATCAAACTAACTTAGCCAGTTTTCTTTAAATGGTGAAGTTTAGATCAGTAGTGAACACATTTGCCCTTTGGTGGGGGCAGCAAGTATGGTTCTGCCATTTTTAAACCAGTCTGTGTACGCCAAACTTCTGTTGTGTTATGGGTATGGACTGGTTTCTGATCACTTATACTAGTAAAAATGTGATGTCTCTACCTGGCCTATGTGGATGCTTCTAAATAAATTTATATCTGGCTCATTTTGGGGTTCACATTACTTTAACTAAACTAGGAGTTTACACTAGTTTAACTAAATTTAGTCTTCAAGTGGATTGTTTAAAACCACAAAATGAATTTATAGCAAAAATAAAACCAGAACTCGGAAGTATATATTCCCCACTCTCTACAATGTTAGAACTACCATCTGGCTTTTTTTTCCTCTCCCCTAAATGAATTACTTTACAAATGAAAAACTCAGAACTAGCCATTTAAATTTGCCAAGGGAAAACAAAATATTCTCCCACTAAAACAAATTAGCAGGAAGGAACAAACACCACTACTCTTCAATCTTACGTCCAAATGTTTCTAATTTTCGAGGAGAACCAATTGCCCTAGAGGCAACCATCTTGATAAGTAAAAACTTATTTTCAGCTACAACTGCTGTCAAATGATAGAAGAATACTTAAGGAATTAATAGGACAAGGTAGTCTGATCTCAGCCCTGCATTCCCTTTAAAAGCCTAGCACAGGAGCAGGTGGTAGAAAAGGCTAGGCCAAGTAAATAGAAAGCAACATTAAATACAGCTACTTAGGATAAAAGCTAAAGTTGCAAAAACAGTCTTTTATAGGGTTATTTTGCTTGAGCCTGGGTTGTAACACTACTTGATTTTGTTTTATTTTTGGAGTACAAGTGTACTCTCTGGCTCGCCTTTGCTAGGAGCTCTAAATTCTTTAATAGACATCCAGTCAGATAGTAAGCAAATGATGCATTAAAAATGGCATGAATAAAGTATGTTTCTGTTCCACTTCTCTACCCTTTCTCAAGCAAGGAACCGGAATATGCAAGAGATCTGTGCTTGCACCTACTCCGCCTTTGTTTAAACTCCAGCAAATAAATATGCATATTGTAATATCCATTTCTCATGTTTTCAACACTAACTGAACATAAGCACCAAGTGTTTACTATGAGTTAATTTTGGTAAGACTAGTAGATGGAGCAGTGGTTTTAATGATTTCCCCAAATCATTCATCAAGACATGATGAATAACCAAAATATTTTTCCTTTCAGTTGATGGGCCTGTCTGATGCTCTGTCACATGTAAGATGTGACTCAACATCATAAGATGACAAGAAAAAGCAATTAGAACAAAGAATCATTTAATTTATACGTGGACACACAATAAACCTACTAAGGTACCACATGCATTTGATGGCGTAATGGCCAGAAGCCTTATTTTTAGTATTTTATCATTCCTAAACAGTGCCCTAACTCATTTAATTCATTATGGGGCTCAATTAAATGAGTATGCCCTGTGCCTTGCTCATTATACCAGAATTTGTAACTGAGGCAGCATAGGGCTACAATCCACAAACATTTATGAGATTTCAAAAAATCTTTTAAATTCTACCCTAAGAACTTAAGAAATGAATGGACTTGTATCTTGGTATTGTTGCGTTTCAAAGCACCTGACTTTATGAAGCGTGACTTCCTTATTCCAATGTTTTGTGTCTTTATTCTCATTCACAAGCATCCAGTGAAATGTCTTTTAAATGTGCTGGGGACATTTTTAGTTTTTAAAATCAAGAAAAATCACTGGATTATGGTCAGCCTAGGATTAACAGTTTTGGAATCGACTTACATCTTCCCAGAATCAGGGTTTTACCATAGAAATGCAGCCAGACCCTTATTCTCGTTGTGCCGCAACACAGGCAACGAGAGCAAGAGTCGGGATGCGTGGGAGAGGCGAAGCTTTCTGCTCGAGAATGCCCACAAACTATCAGGGCACTTTGTTCAATAATTTACTTTTATGGGTTTCAGTTTCAAATGAATTTTACAGACTTAATGGCTTGGGAAATTATTACGGGAAACGATAATTCAGAGTTGACCTTTTCCAAGCTACCTGTTAGTTGATTGGTTTAGCTAGCAATACCTTTAATTGAATTTGTCAGCAACAAAAATATGTGTGCTAACAGCTGCTGACTTACATTTTATAATTATTGTTATTACCCCAGATAAATATTTAAGCAGTCAAAGAAAGAGTGGGAGTAGAACAAAGTCACCTACAGGAACACAAAGTCAACGTGTCTATACAGAAGTCGTTCACAGTCATATTAATCATTATTGTTTCAGAGAGACAAAAAACAACTGAACAGGACTTCCCACACAGTTTTATCATTTAGGAAAGAAGCACTGAGGAAGGTAAATCTCTTTTCTCTTATATACCATATATTATGAAGTATTGAGTAAACTGTATAGTATTATTTCCCCCTTTCCAGCTCTAGAGCATGAAAGAACATGTAGATAAGGTTTATACATTTAGGCCCTAGTCCTGCAAGCCCCTGCACCTATATTCAGTCAGTTAAATAGTACCTTTGGATGAAAAGTACCTTTCATGCAGAATGTACCACAAGAACAGCGCCCAAGTTACAGCCCTCCCTCTCTCAGCAGGGCTAATTCTCTTGGGTAGGGCATTTAAGCTGCTTCTAGTCCATGAGCTAGCTCTGAATTAGCTACATGGTATTCATTTTGTCCTGCAGAAATATTCCAAAATACACAATGTAAATTGTGCTCCTGCAGCAACTTGTTGTCCCCGCCATACTTTTATAAACTCTGGATAAAGTGGAATTAAACAGCCACCCTGATGAAGAGACAAAAAACAACTAAAAACTTTCCAAGTGAACTCAGTTTTCATCTGCTAAATGTTTTAAGCAAGATGAATCATAGGCCTGCACTCTTAGTGAGTTCACTGCAAATTCCACCTTTGTCATTACCAAGGACAGATACTCTGAATGAAGGAAATTTTAAATAGTAGTCTTTGGAGTCTGATCCTTGTTGCAGATTGTAAGATGCTGTCATATTATTCAAGATAAGTATAATATTAACAGATATTATTACTGTTATTCAGCTATTTTCTTTTTTAGGAATTAATATTGAACCTCTGGCTTGTTAAAACGGAAAGCAACAATGTTCAAAAGGGTAGATTATTAGGTAGATTAGCAATATGGCTATATATGAGAGAAGAATATAATCAGTAGATTTAAGAATCCATCTAATAATTCCTGACAGAAGAGAAAACCTTCAATAATATATATACAAAAAATGCTTCAGAAGTTGATAGCAAACATAAGCTAAAAGGAATATATCAACTTGAAAAGCAAAGTTCCAACTACCAATGTTGTACCCCTTCTTGTTGAAGTACGTAACGTTTAAGATTACCAAATGAAAGATTTATATTATACCTTTTTCAGTTTGCTTTATACATTTCCTAGCACTCTACATATAGTTAAGGTCACTGTTTGCTGGCTGGCAGTTTAACTTCCTGTCTCCTGCAGGAGTAGGACTGGTATATGAAAAGAAACTCTGTCTTCTATCTGGGGGTGAGAAATAAGGTGAAATATAATTTCTAAAGTGGCTATGAAGCTCCTGGGAAATCTCTCTCTCCACCTATTCAGGGAAAATCATAGGGAAGACGAGTACTGGATCCATGGGTCCTCATCTGCTTTGTACATACGTAGCTGATCAGAATATAATAGCCTTTCTACCATTCAAAATATGTTTATTGTAAATAGGGCAACCATATGTCTTGGTTTGGCTGAGGCAGTCCTGGATTTCAAAGGCTAGTTCTGGCTGGTTGGTTAAAATTAAAGTGAGTCCTGGAATCACAGGGATGTGGGGTGTAGTCTGGCAGGGAAGTGGGGTAGCAAGGTGGGTCAGGCCGGCAGGCACCACTGCTGCCTGACTGCCTGGCACACCATGCTGCTCTGCATCCACCTTTGCCTGCAGCAGCACTGCTATATTTGGGCAGGGGGTGGGGAGAGGAGGGCAGTGTCCTGGATTTCCCATGGTCCCATATGGTCATCCTAACTATAAGGCATACCATACATTCATATAACTGTGCAGAATTTAGCTGAAGGCCCAGTTTAGCACTTGAAAGGGCATGTGTCACGACTTGCATTTTATAAATAACAGGCAAAGAACTCCACATATGTAATATAAAACTAGATACCAACAGGCACGTTTGATGTCAGTGCAATGAGTTTACTAAGAGAGTTTATCTATTCTAGGTAAAGATGTTACACTGTGGATGCATCTACATGAGATGCTACATCGCTGTAGTGATGAGCTACATCGCCATAGCTCATTTCTTCAGCAAGGTAGCATTGGCAGGCATGAACTGTGATGCCAATGCTACTGCATAGTAGCAAAGGGCTACTGTGCAGTAGCTCATTGTTACTGTGCAGTAGCATTAAAAATTACCCACGTGGTGCTGGTATTTAAGCAGATATTAAATGAGTGTGCAGAAATAAAAACATCACATGTGTAGATGCTCCTAGTGCCTGGCTTTGTTGCAAGCACCTTATTGTAAGTTAAGCTATAATGGCATAAGTATCATTTTGCATTCCTTAGCTGCCACTTAAATTAAGAGATGCGTTGCCTGAATAACAGCTTCCAGAAGATGGACACAGATGAAAAAGGATATTAAATCTAAACTATGGCTTACTAGGGTTAATTGATAATGCGCTGGGATCACAGGACAAGATTCTCATTACATCAATGACATTACTCTTGTTGGACACCACATGAAAGGAGAACCAGACCCATGTTGTTAAGGTTCATTGTTAAGGTAGCCTGTGTGAGTTCTAGAATTAGCGCACACCGTTTAAAATTGGCCCATTTGCACAGTGTCACATCTAGCATACCTCCATTTGTGTTGTCTTATTTTCCAGCGAACACAACACATACAATTTGTTTTGGGCAATTTGCAGCTCATTTCATACTCCCCCACAGCTCCCTTGATTTCATAGACTTGATAATATTGGAAAATCCATACCCACAACAGATTCTGAGGTAATGAACAGGCCCAACTATATTTCTAAAGACCCACTTAACCAAGACAAGACATTTAGGATATGTATGCATGACAGCATCATGACATAAGGAGATGAATAAATGCTATCTAAGGTACTGAAAGCCATATGTCCATGTTCTAATCTTTTTATTGAAGTGCAAAACATTTAATGTGTGTTTGATCAGTCTTTGCTGACAGAAAAAAAAACTATTTGGAAAAGATCTGTCCAGTTGTATAGTCAAAGCATTGAAAGGTGCTTTAGCTGGTGAGAGCTGGAATAATCCTTTTTTCTTTGTTTTTTTTTACAGGTGAAAGAGTGAATGATCTCCAAACAATGTTGTCTATAAAGCCCAGGCAAACCTCTAAAGTAAGTATTCTTAAGTAGCCTGAATCATATCCATATAAGACCCATAACAATCAGGAAAATTCACACATGCTTTCACATGTGTGTGTGTTTATATATTAGAACAGTTTATCAGAAATCAGTCACATTCACAATGCAGAAGATAATTGTCTGCAAATCCTATCAATACTTAGCTTAATCTATACTTAAGATCCATTTTCCCCAAGATACTTTTTATAGCCGTGATAGCGCAGGGTATATAGGAAAATGTTAACCTACCGTGTACATACTTAAATCTCAGTGATACCTTAGTCTGAACGTGTTTGATAAGGTAAAGTCTCAGTAGGCCACAGCAAATGTGTCCTTAATACAGAGAATCTGTGATGTCATTTGCAAAAGAAGAAGACACCAGTTTCACATTGAGGAAGTATGAAAAAGGCACGGGGAATATTATATTGTAAGTGTCCAAAAAAGAAAAAGGCCAATCTTTTTTAGATGAGCTCAGAAATACCTATAATCAATTTCAGTTTCAGATTACTGGTAGAACAAGCAAGAAATTGCCAGCTACATTGAATGAGTAATAAAATGTGTCTCCAGAGGTTTGCATTAGCAGAGCGTTTTATCTGATCATATTCACTTGAGGCACAGCCAGAAAGCTGTTCCAATGCTCTTACAGAATAATACTCTAGGTAAAAGAGAACGTCTTCCGCAAGCATGTCTCTGGCCCTGGAGATATAGCTGAACCACCCCCTCCCCCAAAATCAATAGGCGTTGTGCCTATGGTTTATTAGAGAGACTGGATTCATAGGACTTCACAACGGTGTCTCAGGGAATGCAAGGAGGAACCTCGTCATTGACATTGTATATTTACAGTTTGGCTGGAGGATGTTCTAGAAAATGAACTGTAGGAATAAACCCAAAAGGGCAGGAAGATTGATGCTTTTCAGTGTACTTGGTGACACCGTATTCTACGTCAAATTTGGCCTGTCTTGCATTTACTTTGATAGTAAACGCTGATAGTAAACAATGATAACCCTGAGAAGCCTACATAAATCGTGTGTGTGTGTGAAGATATACAAAAAATACTTTGAAAAGCAATGTTTTCTTTACTTTAGATTACTTAGTTGGTCCCTGTATAATTACAGTCTATATATGCAAACTTCATAAATTTGTTAGAATTTTCCAGGTATAGGATCTAATTGTTGGATGTCTACCTTGAATTTGTCCCCCTCCTATTGCCGGGGAGGAGGAGGTAGGTCTGTTGCCCTCTGACCCTCCCCCCTAAGTTATTCCTTACCCCTTTTACTGCAGACCCTGTTCTTCTTGAAAAAAAAAAAAATTAGGATCTGCCCCCCTTAATATCTGCATTGATAAGGGCAGTTCAGTTGTTTTAAAAAGAGTGAATTTAGTGCTGGTACTAAAGTGAAAAAAATCTACAGACTGAAGTCTTCTATCTAAACACAAGAAAGATGCTGCAATCAGAAGCAGTTCACATTTTCACAAGCTATGCCATTCCTCTAGAACCAGAGGGACCACTACCAGATAAGTCTCTGTTCAGCCTTCAGGGGCTGTAAATGTTTTGAACCTTCAACTGGGTATTATAAACTGCAGTCATTTTATCAGGTGGTCTGTTGCATCTGGATTAACACATCTCATATAAAATTCATAGTGCTGGAAAGGACCTCCAGGGTCATCTGGTCCAACCCCTACTAAAAACTGTCAAACTGAAATAATTTTCAACTCTCAAACAACCTGAGCTGGCTTCAGACAGATAACCCAGATGCCCTGCTTGCTGATTTGTAGCCCTCCGAGCAAAACAACTTATAATTAGTGCTAGCAATTTGAATGCATTTATCTTGTACTGTTTTCCTCAGACACAAAGTATATTGAACAATTTGATATTTAGGATGCATCAGTATTTTTCTGTTTTATGCCTTTCCATGATATAAAAAATAAAATATTGTAGCTTTTCCCCCCTCCTATGTTTCTATTAATTCTTTTGTTACTAATATAGCACTCAGTTTTCAATAATGACATCACTGAAGGTGCTCTCTGCAGTGCCCTTTCTGTAGATGTGACATAAGTAAGTATTATTCATAACTATGCCAGAATTACCCCATAAAGGTTTATCAGTAAAATCTTGGACCCACTGAAGTCAGTGGGAGTTTTGCCATTGTCTTTGTGATGCCAAAATGTCACCCTTGAGTCGAGTCTCCTTTAAAAGGGAGAGCTCTGGGAACCCCAAGTACATCTACAGGGTTGAAACAGCATTAATAGGAAAAAGAAAAAAATCAACTTTATTTCTATTCAGAATTATCTGCTCTTTTTCTAACTTTGATATTTGGCAAAAATTGAACCCTGCTTACTGCTAATAGATTTTCTCTTAGAAGAATTAGCTTTGACCCCCAGTAAACAACAAGCTAAAATACTATGAAATTTGTTGCTTAACCTACCTCCAAAACTAACTGTATGAAAGTTTGAAAAGATTTGATAGACATCATCCATGTGAAGTAATATAAACCCTATCTAATCTGAGGGTTGGGTAAGCGAGAACCTAGGACCATAACGTATCCATTTTTTCCAGGTTTTTTTAAGGTTTGTGGCCTTTTCAAGCAAGTTTCATCTTAATGATTAGGAGGTCAGATTACAAGCATTTACTCATAATTCAATAGACTAAAGTCAAGTGATGAGATTCAGTGGAAGATATTACTCAGAGCAAAGACATATATAGAACCAAACTCAAGGATCAGATTTATTTTTTTAATGTAAAGACAGCATTCTTGCCTTATATATATTGATTTAAATTACATTAACATCACTGTTCTAAGGTCTGAATCTACGGAAAGTTATAGAATTGCAGTTTTACATATTTTGGTACAGGATCACACATTTGGACCTGGAATCATTCTTATTTATTTTGGGATAAAAATACACCACTGTTTTGAATGAATCAGTGTATTCTTATAATGTGAGCGCCACAAAATAAGGGTCTAATGAGTTATTTAAAATAAAAATTTACAATTGTGTTAGCTAGTATAAATTCAGAGTGATCAAATCACATAATGTAGGTCACACAGTAAGATACAACTCGCTTGAAAGGAACAAGAAGAAATTGTTCCTTCAAGCACATAGTCACAGGACCAGCTGGTATTGGTTTCTCATCTTCCTTTGACATATCAGACACTGAACAAAGGAAGTGACTGTTACTGTTATGCAAAATTAGGTAGATGATACTCATGCTCAAGGAGCTGAGCTTGCATTAGTTAATTAATCTCTATGAGACCCTGGTATGATCGACTTCCTTGGAAAGGAAAATTTAAAAGAACATTCACTGTTTATCTTCTCACTAGGCAAAATGAAAGAGAATTTGTGACACTGGTTGGTTAAGTGACTTGCCCAGAGGCCGGACAGTAAGTAGTACAGAAAGTTGAAAAACCTAAACTTCCTGATCCCCAGAAAAATGATTTATCAATTGGACTACAGCATTTCTTAAAACTGTTCCAACTGGCTAGGACACAAGAATGTCACTTATTTCCCAAATCCAGCAAAAATATTTTTTTAAAAGAAAATGTGATATCTTTGTTTCTATATATACCCTGGAAAAAAACTCTCAGCCAATGTCTGTTATTTTGAGGAAGGGATTTATTAGACCTCTGAAATCTGGAGAACCGCTTCGATATTTTTAAGTCCATTCTTTTCAGGCCTGTAGAAAACAACTGGGCTGCATCCAGGCATGCCTGGACATTTTGTTCCCCAAGGACACTTAGTGGCAACACACCTTGTGCCGCCACTAGTTGTCCCCAGGGAATGCCTGTGCCACACACACTCTGGTGTGTGGCAAGTTACTCCAGATGGGGTAGGAAAGGCGGGGCCAGAGCTGGGTTGGCCCTAGCAGCCTTGCCTGGGGTCCCAATAGCCTCCCAGGGCTGCAGCAGTGGTGTCTTGCCACACAGAGCCTGGACAGCAGCAGAGGGTGGCTCTGGCCAGCCAGGCTCTGTCTTTGGGCAGTCTTTTTTTTTTTTTCCAATGGATTATTTTGATCCCTGGATATCCAAGGGTCAAAAAAACCCTCCACACTGCTCCCTTGCAACATGGGGAACAATGGAAGATGTGGTATAGGGCAGCACATACCGCACGGCTGCACTCATCTGGACATGGCCCTGTTGGCCAAGGACTGACACCGAACCTCTCAGACCTTCCACAAAAAAAAAATGTTGCCACAAAATGCTACTGAATTCCACCGCGGAGGACCGTCACATGTAATACCACGACACGGCATTTAAGCAAAATAAAATAATAAGGAAATTGACAGAGACTTACCAGTTTACCACAGTCTGCACCCACAGCAATCAATGACTGGCTTGAAAGCGTAAGACCCCTCAGGTTTTCCCTGTAAAAATTAAGATACACAAAATGTTTCTTTAACGGTTTTAGACTAACAACAGTAAATCCCGATTCTATGAAAAAAGCAAATAGCAAAAGCAATTTGTTGAAGGTGAAAAAACGCTACAAATTAGTGCCCTGGCATAACAATGTAATAAACAAGAATTTACACAGTAGTTATGGTATAAAATAATATAGTTCATAAAGTATAAAATAAAGGTCATATATATTAAATTATATGATTCAGAAGGTATTTTCTGATTAAAATGTTCATGCTACATCAATTGCATAATTAACTACAATAGCCATTTACAAACTATTTACTGACATGCTATTCCACTAAGAACAATTTTGTTTTGATGCACCATTTTTAATGCAAAATCTGATTTCATAACCATACTTATGTTATTAGTGCTTTAAATACCCAGGAGTTATTACCCATGCCTACAGCGCTTACACAGAGATGTTAATCAGACTGGTAAATTTCCTTAATGGTTTATGAAAACAGAACTGAAGTCCTGCTACTAGTAAATGTAACAGCTCACCTAGACCAAGTCAAAGTCAATCACTGACATCTGCATAAATATTATATCTCAATTATTTAACTTTCTGTACTGCCAGCCAAACCAATGCTTTAGGTGGATGTATAAACTACATACAGGAATATGTATTTGCATTTTCTCTTCATCCCAATCTCATTAAAATTGATGGGATCTAGGGGTACACAAAGGTGGGATTAGATACTACAAAATATGCCTGAAAATTACGGTCTAGAAGGTACAATTAAAAAACACCTCTACATTTCTCTAAGCATATCTTTATAATTTGCTTCTGGATGGGTTTAATTATCTTCTACTTCCATTTCACACAGCACTGATTGCATATTATTTGTGGCTTAGGAAAAAAAAGATAATTGTGTTTTGTGACAATTACATTTATATCACTCAAAAGATATTGCTTTATAACCTAACTACTTTTTTCTTAGGTCCTTTTCCCTTTCTGGAATGCTTTGCATTTCCATTTTCCTTCCTTCCTTCATTTGCTTACATGACATAAGTTGCTCTGATGGCCTTTCTGGTAAGCACTCATTTTCTCCATCTGCCATCAGCCAATGCTAAATTATTTTAATTACATTTAAGTATGCTATATAAATGATGTTCTATCACATATTTACCTGTCTTCAAAAGTGTGTAACTGATTAAAAACAAAAAATGAAAACAAGACAAAACAAACGAACAAAAAACTGTTCCCCTATATCACCTTATTGTTTGACATCCTAATGTAATCTTCCATTTGTTTGCTATTCTTTATTCAAGAGTGTGTATTGTACGCTGCAACATTTGCAGTAGCTGGTTGTATTGAATGCATTCCATAATCTGAAACCTCAATAATTTGTTATTTTCCAGCTCTTCTCCTCCCTTCAGCAGGGCCTAAATTGCAAAATGGAATCCACCAGTGTGAGGAAAGAGGATTTGCAGTTAATGCTTCTAGAAACAGTGCAGCTTCTAAAAGTCCCATTCAACTGATACTCCATATAGCTGCAGCCTGAACCTGTAGATTTCAACCCTTCAGCAACTTAGAGATATTAACATGTTTTTTCTTTCACCTTAGACATCAGAACAGGACCTCTTACCTTTGTCACCATGGGCTTTTATTAATTGCCCCATTCCTCCCTTCCCTTCTCAAGCCCTGCACAAGCAGCTTCTTGCCTCCTCCCTTCTCATAAATGTCTCATTGGGTTCATATGTATCTAAACTTTTCCATAAATCAAACTGGCCTCTGTCTCATACAGTCCTCATTGCTGACTTCATCTTTGTTTCTCTTCATGCCACCTAGGCTAGGTTCAGGAACTGCACATAAGCCAGTAAAAGTGATTGGAAAGTGGTTTAAATCTGTAACAGAACAGAAGTTCAGTGTGCATAGATCAACTGCTTTCAAATCACTGAAATTGGTGTAAGGTAAACTTGGATAGATGTAGTATCAGACTTGACTAATTTAGGTTAAATTGCTTTATTGACCTTCTGCCCCAAATCCCTCCAGATTTAATTCACAGTCCTCCAGCACCCCAGGATGCTTGGCACCTCCCCTGCAACCTTCCTGTCAAGGGTGGGTGAGCTAGCCTTGGCCCAAGCTATCTATTCCAACTGAGCAGGCCGGTATACTCCAGTACCCCCTGGATTCTGGCCTGGGCCACTGCAGGCATGTGGCTGCATCTCCAGAATCAAAATTGTACGTCTGTTTCTTTATTGGGTCAATCTACACAGCTTATACTAACCAGCAATGATTGACTAGATTCAGCCTTGGGCTTTTTGACTGCCCGTACTTTGCCCTAATGTTCCATTTCATGTGTCCTCAATCCTATCCTCCCCTTTCTACCCTGTTTCCTTCCATTTCCCCTCTCCATCTTGATTTCTTGTTACAGCTAAAATACACATATACATAAAACAGCTGCATGGTGCATAAACTCTCAAAGGAGTGATAATGGGATCCAGCATCAGATCCTATCATGCCTTATTGTCGGTACAGGGGAAGCCGAGGATTGCTATCCCAGGCTCTCCTTGAACCAACAAATAGCAAGCTCCTACAGCTGTGAGTCGTGCAGCTAGGATCCTCCATCCCATCAGCTGAAGGGTGCTCCTGGGACAGAGTCCCACAGCGGCAGAGTACTGCCAGGGCTTAGAGACCCCTCAGCTGCTGGATTCCCAGCCCCACCTGTTCACAGTGCACCCTTGCAGCTGGAAGCCCTGTCAGCTGATGGGCTTCCATTCACAGGATGAGACCCTGCTACATCTGCAAATTAAAGCTGGATAGAAGCCAGCTATATAATTATTGCACACTTTCTAGCTCCAACTTTATAGCTGGTTGGACATTGTTATGGCATGATAGCTACTTTGCACATGCAGCCAGTCTAAATTAATTGCATAATTAACCAGTGAATTGTGTAATACACGTAACCTGTAGAGCAGGCCATAGTAATGTAGATGTACAGACAAACTGCTGCCTGCTATATTATTCTGTACAACTACAACAAACTTTGGATATGAAGTATAATTTTCAAGCAAATATGGTATGCAGGTAAAAATACCCGCCTGTGCACTTTTGAAAACTTAACTGCAAATGTGAGAAAATATCCCAAAATGGATTTTGTTACCAAACACATACAGTAAGCATAGTTATTAGTATCAAACGTTTTATATCGTCAGTAGAGGAAAATGGCTGTTCCTCATAATGTTGACACTTCGGTTTATGATTCTTACCCCATGCAATGAGACTGTGACTGAGAACCACCTCTCATCATTTTTGTTTATACTCCATTCCTGCTGTTTGTGATGTCTTTAAGTCACTTATGTGGATTGAATGGCAAAGAAGGTACTGAGGCATTGTGAGCTGTGCCAGTCTGAAGACAATTAAATGGCTAGATTTGCACCTTATATCTAAATTGACTGATCTCTTTCTCTCCCTTTCTAGCAAAGCTTTTATGCGCTACAGCTCATGAAAACTTGTGCTACATCTAAAAAAGACACTGATTAGTGATGTTTTCCCAAGCAGCTGTATTCTCAAAGCACTGTTTCTGTGCTTACTGGGACTGAAAGTATCAATAATGTTGAAACCAATAAAAATTTCATTCAAGGGATTACACGTAGATAGGGATGGAAAATAAGGGATCAGTACTAAGCATGAAGTGAAATAAGGTAGGACCAAGAAGTCATATTTGCAATAAAAGAAAAGATGCTTGTAAGTGGGTATGTGCCATGTTTTACATTTTATGTAAAATAGGATTTAATTTTTAAAAAAATAGTCACCCCCCATTGTCCCTAGGGACTGGAGTTGCACTGTTGAATCAAAGATGTGTTACTTCCTCCAAGTACTCAGGTACTCAAGGAAAAAAATATTTTCTCTCGACTCTTCCAAAAGAGACCCTGTTATGTTTCCAAGAAGAGGAGTTGATTCAACACATGCTCAAACATCCTGCCTGTGGCCCCTCCCCACCTAGGTCTGGAAGAGAAGAAGTTGCATGATTCCATACCTGGAGACCTTGCTCGTACCTGGTGAAAATGTTGTACATAGCAACGAATCCATTCTGAGGCTTCTGACGCACTTTATTACTAGTATATGATATGCACAACATAATGACTATGTTACATTATATTACAGCGCACAATACCGTACATCATGTAAAACATTATCACACATTTATATACATTTCTATTTATATAGCGACAAGTAACAGGAGAAGAGAGACACATGCAAAACACAGGTTATAGCTATGGAACAAAATAGTTTGCTTGTAAATTTGTGTTCTCTCTCTTTCTGATACATAAAAGAGGACTCCAATGAGTATTTTACTGTAACTTTTTTTCAAATCAGCAATGGTATAAAGCACTATTCGGCATCCTAGACACCTGTACCATTCAGTAACTGTTATGAGGGTCATTTTAAACAATTTACATATATATGTATATAATATGTATGTAAAATATTATACAGGTTGCATATATATAATTTATATGAAATATGCACAATGTGTGTGTATTACTTTGTGTGACTAATACGCATATATTTTAAACTATATATTACATTAAAAAATACTGTTGCCTTACAAGTAGATTGTATATTTTTGCCCCTGATAACCTTGACATTTGGAATGCCTCACGTTTCCCAAATCTGAAATAAACATAACAGAAAACTGTACAAAATGACAGCCATTAAACCCTCCCCATTCTACATTGCCCTGAGTATATTCCATATATAAAAGCAATGTTAGACATGTTGGAAACAGAAGACCATTTATTAATTTCCATAGCAAGACCCGGGATTTATTAAAGCTGACAGCATGCATGCATTAATGACAACTGGGCTCCCCAATGCCCATTTACATCACTTCCGCCCTGACATCTGAGACACCTAAATGTTAGCCTGTTGACAACAGGAGCATAGCCTGAGTGCTGCCTATCTCGCTTAATTCATTGATTTGTAAGATTGATAACACCAGATAAAGAAAAACAGACCCATCTTCTTTCTGAGCCTGGCAACCTTTTATCAGCATTTAACCATTACCCGAGAGATAACATAATCACTGTGAAATGCGATCCAACTGTTTGTATCTCAAATTGCAATACAGAAGGAGGCTATCATTTTTCTCATGGTATTGTGGTAAGCACTGTAAACTCTTCCTGCATCAACACTCAATGTGCACAGTCTTTTTTATCTGTCCACAGGTACAATTATAATGAATTAGAATTTATTCCAGAAAACCTGATTAATTTTACCAAGTGACCTTTTGCCTTCCACATAAGATATTTTTGCTCTTTCTATTACAGTTCTCAGAAACTGATTTCTATGACAACTTAAACACACAATGCATGTTTACTTATAACACCTCTCTCAGAAGAGGGTAGAAAATAAACCTGAAGGGCTTCTTTAGCCTTATATAGATCACAACCTGAATATCATTCTCTTCCTCTTATTTTTAAACCTAAAGAGGTACCAGTAACATCTGAACACAAATAAAACATAGCAGTTCAAGATTTTGCATCAGGACTACAGAAATATTCTCTTGCTATTTAAACGAACAAGAAGCCTATATAGCAGAATGCAAATTTTAAACTTAGCAACTAATTTAAAATGCTTAAATACACATTCCCACTAGTGAACTTGTGTTTATTCTACTTGTATTACTCAGAGATAAATAGCACTATTTGCAATGCTACTTAAAGCTGAAAGATAAAACCATGTTCTTTTTTAAAGAAGTCTTTCAATAACTAATTCAATTTATGATTAAATATTATTTTAAATATTTTATTATAAGGCATATAACAGAGTCTTATATTCTGACTACAGATAAGAGACCAAAATACTGACCTATGCCCCAGGTTAGGAACACTCTCAAGCACATACTTAATTGCTGATGATTTCAATGGGTCTTAAGCACATATGTAAATGCTGTCTTGTATAGGAATGCTTCCCAGAATCAGGGCTATAATCAGTGTTCTTGTCCTCTTTTACTGTCTGAAGTAAGCAAAAAAGGGATGAGGTTATTTTCTGACTCTCATTGCATCAGCATCATTTCACGTTACCTAGCAGCAGCCCAACTGAACACAGGTAATAAAGCAAGTCATGAGGTCAGTCTTTTTATCACTGTTTTCACTGGAGCCCTTGTTTATATTAAAATAGAAAAAAAAAACCTCAACACATTGTGTGGGTGATTTTGTTTGAAAGCTATTTAGGGAAGAACATCCATTGCATGACTATATCAAATTAAAATGCTTCTATCATTTACTAATTTTACTATTATACTTTAAGCATATTTATATGTGATAGCATACTTTTTCAATAAAGAAATAAAATAAGTTTGCTTAGAAATCCCATCATCCTAAATAAGCACACCCACTTTACAAAAAAACAACTGGAAATAATCCATACTTACACTACAGAGTTATGTTCTGAAATAATGAATACTTATTGGGCAAAGTCATTAGCAAGTAAGAATAGGTATACATTATATGGCATCAATGAAACTCTGGCAATGAACACCAGTCAATAATATATATATATTTTCTATTGTAGTTACTTGGGTTCAGGTCTAACTATTATGTCTTTTTGGTGGCCTATATGAAATAAATCGGTGACCTCAGGTTTGAATCTCATGGACAAGTCTTACAAAAACAATATGGAAGACTCAATCTACTGGATCACCATCGCTATAACTTCAAGGCTCCCTCTACAAAGTGATGCTTCTAGCTAAACCATAAGTCTATGTTCTCAAGGAGAAGACAAGCTTTGTATCATGATCTGCCTCTCCACAGGTGAAACACTCCACCCATCTCCACTGCCCGTGCAACTATGTCAAGAAGTAAGTGGGAATGGATCTAGCCTAGTGTGTAAAATATTGAAAATCCTGACTAATATGATGGGCTACATACTACATTAAAGGAAATCCAAGATAATGAGCTTGTCTGTGCACGGAGAAAGGCCTTGAACATCTAGGGCTGAAGCAAGATATGAGACGCAGAATCTTAGATTCACCAGTAGCTTCGATTCACCTCTAGCTCTTTCACAATGCTATCAACCAAATGCCAATATTATTTACAGAATGGGCAAGCTATGATTAATGAGGGCGAGTAGGACTTTTCATAAGGTGAACAGATAATGTTCCTTGCTGAGCCACACTAGAGAGTAGACCCTGCTTCTGATATTCCATATGTACATAAACAGATGTTATTTCCAGTAAGAAATGCAAAGATTTTAACTGCTCTTTAGAGCCTTTCACTATACATCACAGTTGGAGAGTCCTGGGAGAGTAGAGAAGAGAGGAAATATTCAGAGGCAAAAGCTTATCAACCTTATGTAAATATAATCAGCAAAAAACCCCCAAACAAACCCCAAAACAACCTAGACTAGTACATTTAAGATTCAGGAACAGCTTTCACAGATCAAATCTCACAGGCTCTGTCTTTTAAATAGGTCTCATGTAGATATGAATGTAATGTGTATAACAGCAGGTGCAGCCACAGGGCAGTCTGCAGAGCTCTGATGTCTGTTAGTTTGGCCAGCAACTCTGAAAAAAACCAGGGACAAAGGAAGAGGAAGCTTGAGACTGGAGCAAGGGAAAGAGAGAGCAACGTGCACGTGGAACCTGGTCAGCTGCACAGAGGAGCGCACGGTGCAGTTCAAGATCTCACCGGCTCTCAGCCAAGACCCTGGACTGAAGGAGCTGGCCTCACACTTGGGGACAGCTGCAGGCTGCTGTTTGAGCATTATAGGGACTAAAGGCTTGTGTGGGGACATCCCTGGAGGTGTGGGGGGAAGAAATTAAGGCGCTGAGTATATGTTACCAGGGTTTTACCTGTCCCCTCCTTTTGGTTTGCTTGTGATCCTAACCTATATGATTCATGACAAACCTTATGAAAAAAAACTAATGGGTCTGGGACTGTTCAGCCTGGGGAAGAGAAGACTGAGGAAGGACTTGATGGGTGTCTGTAAGTATGTAAGGGGGGTTGGACTTGATCTTTCAAGCAACCTTCCAGCTCTTAATGTCTATGATTGTCTATATAAAAATGGGGACTCTCCCTTGGTGCTTGTGCCAGTTCCTGGGGCTGCAGGGTTGTCACACCGAGAACAATACTGAACACACCTCCATGCTTCATGCACTTTACAAGCCTTATGGCAGCTGCAACTAACCAGAGAGTTAATACTGAATGCAGCTGAGTCAGCGCTCTTAATAATTTTGGTTTATGAACTGTATCTACTGTTATATTCCTTTCTGTTTTTCGCTAAGCCAAATGTTTGTATTGAACAAGCCCATCAGAAACTTTAGGATACTGTCATCCTGTATCGCCCCGTATATAACTCACATATGGGCTCCTGTGTATCACCTACTAATCTTCTGGCTACTATTTTTCTAGCCTGATGATTAGATGGTATTTTTCTTTGCAGGTTGTCAATGTCAGTTCTTCAGCAGCTAGAGCAATTTCTAGTGATAAATGGAATAGCCAATAGAGTCGTCTGGAAGCAGCTCATCATATAGAACAGATCTTAATGAAGTTGAGTGCAAGGAACTAGAAAACCAAATCCAGGTCTCCTGCTACTGTCAAGAGGGGAGTTATTCTCTTGCCATTCACTCATTCACTCCATGTAATTTATTTTAGGAAAATTACCCTTTCAAAGAGCTATCATCCCTGTTAGAATTCATTGTTTTCCAATTTTTTTTTTT
>JAGPOW010003395.1:19460657-19494636 GCA_030014935.1 Caiman crocodilus
CTGCCTGGGTTGTCCTTCTGATGTCATGAACCATGTGGTGCTGGTGTCACACACCACATGACTGGGGTCAGGGGCGGAGTTGCTGATATCATGCACCACGTGACTGGGGTCATGGACTGAGTTGCTGATGTCACGGACAGAGTTGCTGATGTCATGCACCACGTGACCAGGGTCATGGGGTGGAGTTGGTGACGTCACATGCCATAAAAGGGGAAAGGGGGTGGTGCGAAGAGGGCGGGACTGGAAGTCCCGCCCACCTGTCACATTTGCATTGAAGGGCAGAGAGCCTATATACTACTAATATAGATTAGTATATTAAGACCATAACACTAAACTTTTTCACACTGAAGCACATTTTAAAAAATAATGCATACACAATACAGGTAATTCCATCTGGGTATTTAATTAGTTCCATTATCCACGTATGGTCGCTAAACTACACTCTACAATTATACTAGTTAGTACTAGCTTCAAATGCCTTGAATGAATAAAACAACAAGACAATGAAGCAAAAACAATCATGTGAAAATTTGGATAATATTATTAAAAAGGTATATAGGACATATTTCAGGCATGTTCTTTTTCTTTTATATGCTAACTTCCTATGTATTCGTCCATGCTTTCAGCCTTTTTTATGTCTTTTTTGGTTAGGCATGATTTACTTATTTGTTTGTCATGGCATTATTAATGAGATCAGCATAGCTGTGCATTGAGAATTGCAGAATAACAGATAATAAAAATTGGAAAACCTACAAGATGTCCTATACCATTTGTGTTCTAGGATAGGCTCTGTGCGGGAGTAGGAACAAATACATATAAATGACTTGCTGAACCCAAACCAGAAAACCTGGAAATGGAAATCTAAAAAATATCCCCCTCCCTAGGAAGAAGGCTCTGTTATAAAGATGTTATTGATATATTCATTAGAAAAAAATAAAATAAACAAGACTCTCACAATTTATGCTACATAAACACACTGGTTCCAGAGAGCATGCTTGTTTTCAAAGCATGTATCACATGTAAGCTGAAGGCTAAAGGGGACCAAAAGCTAGTTTCTAAATACATGTTGTCACAAGATTTAGAGTAAAATACTGATCCAATGATTTCCTTAGGTGACAATAGGCAAGTGAGATTTTCTCTCCACACCTTTAGTCTCCCACATTTAAACTATGGGCTAACAGCTCTTCTTTTCTACAGGTCTGTACATCTCTTGTGTTTTACAAGCTAAGTGAACCTGTGCAGTTGGAAATTCATTTGTAGGATTTGTATGTTATTTGATTACATTGTTACATAATCCAAAAGAGGAAGATAGAAAACTGGAAGGGGCCACAGCTCTGAACTTTGACGGTGCATCGAGACAAGTGCAGCTGTGAGGTATGTGGCACTGAAAACACTTCTGCAGTGCCACATACTGCAGTCAAACATTTTCCATGCTGCATGGGCATGCTGCCCGTGCATGTGCTGCTCCATTTTTGGATTTTTTCCTACTGCCCTCTGAGTAAGCTGCCACATACCAAAGCATGTGTGGCAAGGACGTTCCCTGGGGGCAAGTAGCTGCAGTGCAAGTTGTGCTGCTGTTACTTTAACCCAGGGAACTAAAGGTCCGTGCTTGTCTGGATGCAGCTTGAGTGTGAAACAACCCCTGGAAAGACCTGGAAAAGATGGCACTGGCTTCTGAGCCTAAGCAAGTAAATTTCAGGGTTTCCACTCCTTAAAGGAGTTTGTGTCACCCACTGTGTTTGTCTAAGAAATCCCAAGATAAAAGTCAGCTTAGTAACTGATAAATCTAATACATAAATAAATAAATATGTGTGTACAAAGCTTTGGGGCTAGGAAAACAGCCTAGTGATCCTCCATGAAGGGGATCTCGGTGTGGAGAGACCTGCAGCCATACAGGATACAAAGAAAATTATATTACAGAGCAGTAATGATTTTTATTTAATGTAAAAAGTTTTGTACATGCTTATGTTCATTATATCTGTGCTAAAAGTTTTATATAATTGCAATACCTTAAAACAGGGATAGCCAATCCCTGGCATGTGTGCTACAAGTGGCATGGGCAGCCTCTGTGGGTAGCATGTGGCAGATTAGGGAGTGGAGCTGAAAACAAAATAATAGATCAGACAGCAGAAAGCTATAGACTGCACCCAGAAAAGGGACTGGAATGGCACTTGGGGAAAGTATGGGGCTTACTATGTGGTGTTGGCTACAAATGTCCAACTTGGGATCCTTAAAATTCTTGTTTATTAGGCAGATTGAAACACTGTAATGAAGTTAACTCATAAACCTTGGGGCTGGTCCCCACACACACGCACACACATGCACACATACAGTAGCAAGCTACAAGACTCTGGTATACCTTTCCTAAAGTGCTGGAGTCTGCCATTGATGGCCAGTCGAGGGTTCTTTCAGTGGTGTTATCCTCCAGAAGTGGGTCACTGGCTGGTCCTTCTGGATGAATAGGTATGGTCGAGTTGGAGATCAAGAAGGCACTGTTGAGGGTCACTTTTCACTGCCTTTTATCTGTCCTTGGCAGACTTTGGTGACTCTCCAGTTTTCAGGTTTGCTCAATCAGGGGGTCATTGACCCTCATGGGACTTCCCTCCTCGGTGGCTACTGGATGGCATCTGTCAGGCCTAGGGGTCATCCGCATGTACGTGCAGGTTTGGGAGTCCATTGATGAATTTAGAATAGGGCTCTGGGACTGGTCTATCTGGAGATATTCAGCCCAAAAGTTGGTCCCTGGCATTGATTAACTCAGGCCAGGGCTTCTAGCCCTTGATCAGTGAGGTTTAGCGATTTCCTGGTTGTTACATTGTCTTCTATTGAGTTCTTCCGTTGGTTGATCTGCAGTTTTCTTAGGTGTTAATTGCTGCCCGCTACCGTGTTACACATTCAATCACTGATTCACTCACTCTTCCAGGGACCTGCCTGGTTCAGGGAACGGCAGTTTGATTCCTGCCCTTGTTAACATTGTTACAATGTATAACTTACTTATGAAACTAAACAAATTTAGCTGAAAGTTGAAAGGTGAGGAGTTTAAAATATAAGCTACAAATGCCATGGCACACAAATAGATAAAAATACCAAAATACAATGAGAGATACAAAATGCATACATGCAAATTTTAAAACACAATTCCTCATCTTAAAGTGAAAGAAAGAAGAAGGAAGAAAAGGTAGAAGAGAAAAAAATATTCAAAGAGGGAAGAGCAAATTCAGACAAGAGGAAAAGGGGACTTTCTGCTACAGTGGTATGCCTACCAAAAAGGTTGTCCCTCACTGCCTTAATATATTCTGATTTATGTTGTGTTGATTTAGGAAAGGATAGTGATACACAAAAGCATGCAGGGTTTTAGCAAAAGAAAATGCTTGATAACCCAGAAGTGGCACTGTAGTCAGTCCCAGATATATTGTAACTCTTTTACAATCTAAGTTATTTTCCTTATTTCTGTTTTAAAGTACATTTAAATTATACAAAGGATATTTTCTCTAAAATTTGATGGCAGAAGGACTAGAAGAACTGGAATGGGTCCACTTGCCAGCTAGCTAGAGTTAATGGAGGTATGCCTCTTCATTTGTATTTGGAAGGAGCATTCAGAGGTCAGAGAAGGATTCTGAAATTAAACACACTACGAAATTAAGGGTGCACCAATAGAGATTTTTTGAGCTTATACCAATAGCCAATTTTCTAGATGACATACTTGCCGATACTGATCAATTTCTGATACATAGCCTGGAAGCTTGTAAAGCAGTTGGTAAGTCTGTTGTGGTGGAAGGGCAGGAGGAAGGAAGGGGCATGGAGGGAGACAGATTGAGGTCCGCACGGTGAGGGAGGGAGTGGGGCAGGGACTGGGGCAAGTGCTTAGCTGGGGCAGGACAGGGTGCAGGATGGAGCCACAGCTCATCCAGGGGCCATGAGGGGGGGTGGCTCCCACCACTAAATGTATCCTAGGAGGGCATGAGGGGGTATGTGCCTCTGCATCTGCTCAGGGTCTGGTGGCTGCTGCTGCGGGCTGAGGGCAAAGGTTACACGGGGCTCTTCCTGGCAGGGGCTGGACTGGGCTGCACTCAGTACAGGTGGCATTGCTGAAAGGGGGGTTGGGAGGGCAATGGTGAATTTTGGGGTGGCTGCAGTCCCCTCTCCCCCATAGACGTATCCCAACACCACTGCTGCCCACCCCAAGTGCAACCTGGCCCAGCCCCCACTGGGAAGAGCCCAGAGCAGCCCCAGACCTATCCTGTAGCAGCAGCTGCCCTCGCCTGTGCAGCTCCGGGGGCACATGCCCCACCCCCCTATACCTTCCTGGAGTGCGTGTAGTGGCAGGAACTGCGCTCCTTCCCACACTCCCCAGGTGAGCCTCAGGTCCATCCACACCCCACCCTGGCTGGGCAGCACCTGCCGCAGCCCCATTCCGTCCCTCCCTCCCTCACTGAAGGGGCCTTGATCTGCCCCCCAACACACCCCTTCCCTTCCCCTTCCCCTTCCCCTTCCACCACAACAGACTTACCAGCTGGATGCAGCTGTCTAAGATGTCAGGCTGTAGTCCTAGCCCTGTGCATGCTGTGGCTGTGTGCTTGTATGGGGCATTTATTGGCCACATTACTGACTGCATCAGGCCAGAAAAGTTGATTTCCAATGTAGTCAATTTTCTTTATATCTGTGAGGATGTGATATTGGACCGATGTATTGGTGCACCTCTACACGAAACCCTTAAAAATGAATTTAACAAGCCAGTTGGAACAGGGAAATTGGAAGAGTGGGAATGTGGATGCATCAGAGTTTACAATTTATGGTAATAAGTAACTAAACTTCCCCAAAATGGCTGTTCTTTAATTGAAACAGTATTAGAGTCAGAGCAAAATTTTAGCTTTCTTATCTTCATCTGGAGAGAATATTTAGGTGCTAACAGAGCAAATCAGATGTAGAATTTGTTGGGGGGTTTTGTTAGAATAAAAAAATGATGATTTTCAAGACAGAAAGGAAAAAAATATTTTAATTTGGAACTGAAAGTGCAAGCAAGTTTGGGGTGAATAAAGTTTATAGTGTAGTATTGATATATCACCATTATTAATTAAAAGCAAGTGAACACTTGTCATTTAAAGTTGAATATTTAACCTGGGTAGAGTAAAAGAAAATCAGAATCATTCACGCATGTAGATATCATTATTTCAGAATAAATTAGAGGCAGGAACATTAATACAGATCAAATGGAAGGACCAAATTAACTAATACTACTTCAAGTAATAACAACCAACAAGAGAAAAACAGAACATTTCACAGAGGTTAGAGAAAACTATGAGAACAGTCACTCCCCAAATGGCCAATATTGCAAGGAAAGCTATGGATGGGGTAGAATGCAACTTAGCCAGCTGCCTGTGTGGGGGCCACTAATGAATACTTCCTATTTCTAGAGGAGGTGAAAACATGTCATGAATGAAATACCTAATTTATTACAGTTAGGGCCTTGAAAGAAATTAAGCTTCCTTAAAAGGCTCTTACTGGCCAGGTACAGACATTATACTTATACCGGTATAAGTGTTTAGAAACTGGTCTTTACCTAGAACTGAAGTTCCGTTCATACAGACTGACTGGTTTAAAAATGGCAGAACCCAGTCTAAGACAGACCTGGATCAATGTAGTCTCAGACTTAATCGATTTAGGTTAGATCAGTCTATTGAAATGTTGTACCAATTCAAGTTAGGTCACTGTGCGCCAGCATCCCAGGCTGCTTTATGGCCTCATGCTTGCAGGAAGGCACACTGCAACTCAGCCACTCTGGCAGAGCGCCTAACCAATGCCATTCCCAAGATGTCACAGAGCTGAGATAGCAGTTCTTTTGCTCAGCCTCATTTCCTCCCTACGGCCAGCTGTCAGCAGTAGGCAGGCAAGCAGGGTGGGAGAAAGGGAATGTCTGTGCCTCAGTCTTCTAGGTGCGGAGGGAGGGCAGAAGGAAGGATTGGAGTCCCTCAAAGCTCCAGCAAATGGCAGGGAGTGAAAGCAGGTGCTTGGTATCATTCTTGCAAGTATACTGGGCACTTGTCGTCACTGCTTGCCTTTCATTGGAGCTCTGAGGGGCACAATCCTTCCTTCTATGGAGCAGCCAGGCCATCCCTGATGGGCTGCTAGGCAAACACCCCAACCCACTGCCATCACTGTGGGCCCTCCCCTAAGCCTAGACCAAGACTTCCAGGAGAACCCCAGAGTGAGTCACCATGGCATGCCTCCCTCTCTTCTTCTGCCCCACTATCACTGGTTGAGCTGCTGGACATGCCTTGGTGATGCACTTTGGGCCTCACCTGGAAGCCTAGGGCTGGGCATGGGGAGGGGATGCGGTGATGGCAAGGGTTGAAGGCATGTGCCCAGCAGCCAATCAGGGGTGGCCTGGCTCTTCAGCTGAGCTTGGCTACCCTCAGCAGTCTCCAGAATACTAGGAGACATGCAGCAGTTCCCTAACCTGCTGTCCTCAGTCAGTGCATGCAGCCTGCGTGTTGAAAGCAAAACCTGTTGAAGATCACCTCATCCCACTCCCTCGTCTCAGTTTCTGTTTGCTGCAAGCCTTCCAAATCTCTAAATCTCTCTGAACTGATTTTGTGGCTTCTGATTCAATTTGGACCTTTAACGGGTCTCCCAGTTAGATTCGAATTTGGAGATTCGGTGGCTGAATTGGGCCGAATCTCCTCTGAATTGAATCGGCTACTGAAGCTTTGCACAGCCCTAGTTTCTATTATACCTTATAGCATTCCCAAAACCATGCACCATATTGCTTATTTGCAAAAAGAGAGTCTCCTAGAAATTAGTCTGCAGACTGCTTGCTTCCTCTTCCAGACCAATGTCTTTAGCTGCGTAGGGATAGAAAGAGGAAGTTCATTCAAAAGTTTAAGAAGTCAGGAACAATGAATTCTGAAACTGCTCCTGGTAGAGATTCTTGCTTGAGGCCTGCAGGACACTGGTTAGTTCCAAATATACCACATTATGATGAGCACTAGGAAGTAAGTGGCATGGAGGCTGGCCTCATGCCTGGAAATTCAGGACACCTTAAACCAACATCTGGGGTTAAGGATTCAATTTTATAGATTGTTGTCATATATAGCCTTTAAGACAATTCAAGGTTGTAGTTAATGACAGCAAACCAAGCATTCACTGCACCTGGTCCAGGTGCACATGGCTTGTTTTAACTAGATCAGGAGCTCCCAAGCTGCATGTAGCAGTTCAGTGCTCCCAGAAGTGTTATGCACATGCATTAGCCACTGTAGCACAAAGTACATTTCCCTTCTGGATATCCCCCCTTTGTTTTGCATTTCTTTTTCCTTGTAAGCATTGGCAGAGACCTAGCGGACTCATTGCATGTGTGTGACAAGGCTCAGAGCAAGCCAGAAAGCTGAAGTGCTTTCTGTAGGACAAACCTAGAAACAACATCTACATATCAAGTAAGCTCAGTGTCACTAAGGAAAACAAAAGAACTAAAATATCCACTTCAAAGACTGTAAATATATCCTGGTGTTAACCTAAGTCACTTACTGTCTCCAGTAGCCTTTGATCCTCACTACCTCACATTGCATTTTTAGATATTTCTCATTGTGCATTTTTATATTTCATTTGTCTCATCTTTACCATGGCATTTCGTATTTTATATTTTATACTTTTAAACACTTAAAGAATGTACTCCCTGTAGAATGAAGTTACACCCTGGACCATTGTTAAAACCTGCACTGAAACTGTAATTGTAAAATGATAAAATCTGTTATATTGGGTAGTCCCTTGAATGGATGCAAGTATAAATGACAAACCAAGTACCTCTGGCTATTAATTGACAATAGCTTAGCCAGAGGAACTTACCGTTACAAAACTCTACTCTACAAGCCATTTTAAGCTAATCAAGCCCAGGAACTGATTCCTGGAACTAAGCATCCACTCTATGGACTGTTCCTGTAACCCATGATAATACAGCCAGTAAGTCAGTAAATCAAGGGTGGACTCCCAAAACTTCAGGTTCCAGCAGGCAGACACCCCTGTGACTAACAGCTGTCATGTACTACTCAAAACCCAGGTGGGAAAGTGACCTCTGGATTGGGCAGCCGAGATGATGCTGGGGGATCACACAAGCCTGCCACAAAGGGCTAAAAGGAAGTGAAGCGTGACCCTTAATAGTGCCATCTCATCCAGCACTTGACCTACCGAGACAAGGACGAGCAGGTGACCCCCTTCTGGAGAAGGCATTTCCTTGAAGGAAGCTGACCATCAACAGCAGGTTCCAGGGCCTTGGATAGATAAATATACTAACACTAGTGCTATCACAATCACTACAGCAGCTACTATGCACTTTACTACATGAGTTTGAGCGGCATGGGTTTGCTTGAGTGAATGTGTGTGTGTGTGTGTGCGCGCGTGTTATGGTGGCCAGTACCCCTCATAATTCAAAGTTTGCATTTATGATTTTGTTTGGTAACTTCACACCCCGTCCAATAAACTAGAATTTATGATGATCCTGGGAGTTGGTCCTTTATAGCCAACATTAGGAGCTGTGTGGGGAAAACAAGGTTTTCCAAAATTTGGAGTGGGAGGAGGGATGGGTGGGATCAGATGGTGTGGGTAGGTCTGTGGGGAGTGTTTGGTCAGATTGGTTTTGGGGGGTGGGGATGGGAAGGTCTGTGAGGAGGGGTTTGCCCAGTTGGGAGCCAGAGGAGTCAGGAGGCTAAAAATATCCCAGTCACATTTCAGCTGGGGGCAAAATTAGCACAGCTTCATGGGCGGGGAGAGTGGCTTTGCTTTCCCAGCTTTGGGGCTGTGCTGCAAACATGTGCAGGCATTGATTAGATGAGGTTAATCCTTTCCTAGATTGGGGTAATCTGATCTCAACAAACTAGTGCACCTACTCAGGTGAACTAACTTAGACTGGGCATGCCATTTTTTGCTTGATTTAACCCTGTTGAATGCCTGTTCAGTTGTGCACTTAAATCAACCTAAACCTAGTTAGGTCAATCTAAACGTAATGGCTCTAGGTATCCAAAGCAGCTTTACAGATATCAGCCCAATCCATGCAGACTGTTGATATAGCTAAGGGTCATATAGCTAAGAAGTTCGTTTATATTTAGACTTATGGGGATAGCTTAGTAAGAACTTCTGTCTGAATCTATTCCTTCATAAACTCATTTTCACCAACCGATTGTAGAATAATATCGCTCCCAAGTTATGGCCCAAGCAAGCAACCTTTACAGAAATGATTTTATAGGTCAAGTAAATCAGTGTTTCCAGTGCTCTAGTGATTCTCAGAAGTATTGCTATTTAGGCATCGTGACAAAGAATAATATCAAGGAACGTGGCATTGTCCCTGTGGGAATGTAGTAGCATAGGAAGCAAAAGATTAGTGTTTCAGTATGCTGTTTGCTAGAGATTTAAGCTCTAGTAAACAAGCCCCTGTGGACAAATAAAGGTAAAGTGTGCTTAACCCTGTTTCACTTGGTAGGATGGTTATTTTTTCTTGCAGTTAACCAAGTTTACCTCTTTCTATTCCAATGCTGCAGTAAATCCAGAATATATAGGTGCTCAAGGAACCTCTGCTTTGTAAGAGAATCTATAGATAGATGTAGGTCATGTGGTACCGATCTTTGCATTAGACACTTCTCTAAATGGCATTTTTTAGATCACAGAAACTCTTGAAAGACCTATCACTTTAAAATCTAACTTTTCCATCTTGGCAGTTCCCTTAGTGCGGTAGCAACATGGTGATTTTTAAAGCAAACAAAGGCACAATTTCCAGTGTCACATATTTTAAAGTCAGTTTTAATCTGTATCTTAATCAATGCAATCTTAATCAATATATATATACTGAATTTTCTGCCATGGGAGGCCTAAATCATGAGTCACTCTCACCTGAAGAGAGCAGGTGTAAAATATTACTCTTCTCATGTAGTAACTGCAACAAGAGGGTCTGCTTTTTTAAGTGTCAGAAAACCTAGGGCCAATCAATCCTGTTCAATTATCAGACTCAGGGGGGTGGGGAGAAGAATAAAGGTATTTCTTATAGACTATCTACATGTGCACTTTAATGTGCATTAGACTGTTTTAATGCACATTAAATCATCACCAAAAAAAAGTGCTCCTTAGCTAATGCACATTAAAATAAGCGAATGTGCCTTTTTCTAGTACCTCACAGTGGAGGTACTAAATTTAATGTGCACTACCTAAAGCACATTAATGAATGTGTAGATGTATCCAGAGAACAAGAAGAAAGTGGTTGATTCTTTTGACTGCCCTGAAATGAGAGGGTTGCAAAGTATAAGACTTCTGGAACCTGCACTGGTCAGAAGGAAAGCTGTGACTTCTGTTACTTTAGAGTGGTTGTGTTTGTTCATTTGAACGGATAAGCTATTGATCAGAGCATGTGCATTTAAATCTTTTTTGAACTAGGGCTACAGACCAGCAGCCTTGCTGCGTATCCAGTCCACACTGGCAAAAACAAGTATATGGGAGCCATGCAACTATAAAGTGGGCCTCCAAAGCTCAAAGGCACCAATGCTGTCATTTCAGAAGAAGCAGAAAAGAGAGGAAAAGGTTCTCCTCACTGGGAACAAGTTTCAACTTCACTTAGAAAAGTAATTAAGGAACAAATATAATTTTGTGTGCTTAGCTGGTCCTTGGCAACTCTACCATCCAAGAAAAAATTGGTTGAGTATATCCTCCAGGTTAAAGCAGTACATTTTCAAGTTTACCCTGGGTGGCTAGTGCCTCCTGCGTGTGTGTGTGTGTGGGGGGGGGGGACATGTAACCCCTCCCAGCAACCAGTCAGTGACTGGGGGAGGGAGGATCCCCTGTGGCCGATCTTACCAACCTGGAGGTATAAGCGACGCTCCCAGAAGTGCCAGCAGAGCTTCTCCTGGTGTCCCCGCTCCCCATCTGGTGCTCGCAGGTGGGGCACTAGCGCTCCTGCCTGCCCCCTCTGCCCATCGCCTAAGCAGGGAGTGCTGCCCACCAGGGGGTGCACCAGCACTCTCGGGGGGTGCACATGCACCCCCATGCAACTTCTATGTGTAGCCACTTAAGTTTAGAGTAAAATTCAGCTCAATACTATTATATCTTGCATCAGCTACTACATAAACATACTTTCAGCACATCCCTTCTAATTCATTCATTATTTCTGATATATGTGAAAAATTGTTCGACTAACAAAAGCATGCATTTCTGTTATTCTCATGAAGTAGTCTATTCATCAGCCATTCCAAATTTAAAATGTATAAAATTAATGTCCTTATTTGTTTATGAATTTCAAAACACAGCATACAGGTTTTTGTACTGGCTTGCCATTTACATTGTAAGTTCGTTGGGTTAGGGAGTTATGTTTGCTATGATTTTCCAACAAACATATTGTCTGGTACAATAAAGGCAGTACCACAAAACAATCAATCAGCCAGTAATTATGGGTATATTTATACTGCAGTCCTGGAAGAGTTGAGATACCTGAGCTAGCTTTTAAAGTAGGTAGCTTGGGCACTAGTAGCAGGCTACTGAGAGCAGAAAACTCAGCGTGGGCTAATTCTGCACACACTCATGCCACATCATTTCTAGTTAACACATATTCTTACAGAGAGGGCAAAAATTGCACAAAAGAGCTGTCAAATACAAAAAGAATCAAACGGTTCTTGTTGCTTTCTCCTTCTGTTCTCATTTGCTCATTTATATATTCTACCACAAATAATTAATGCCCTACAGCAAACCAATTAATTCAATTATGAGCACACTACTTTGCCACATACAATTATTTAGCTTTTTCCATAACAATAAGCAAAAATCATCTACTAATTAGTAGCAAACTACATTTTTAAAAGTTGCTATTATGAGAGGGTAAGAACAAGAATAGAAGATTACACAATGATTTCCTCTGCTTGTAAAGGGAAAAAAACAGGCTAGCTGTTACAAAACAGGGACCTGGCAGTGGGGCGGCAGAATATAACTTAGTTTGCGCTACAGTCTCATTCCAATTAGGTAAAGACTATGATTGAAATCTTTCATTTGTGTATAAGAAATTTCAAAATAATTTGAAAACAAGGTTTTCTTAGAAGAATATATTTTTTTTAATTATGTATACGGGACTTTCATAAATTTAAAATGCAATGGAAAATGAACCAAAAAGAGAGCCTATTGCAAGGTTTGAATTCAAATCAACTGAACACTTTCCATTGTACGAGAGTTTTACAAGCTGTCATTTTCTCATTATTTGCAGAAGACCTTTCATGATTGGGGGAGGGAACTTCAATGGTATTAACTGACATAACTGGAAATCTAGATCTGGCCCTGTATGCGATTGCATGGGTATAGTGTAAATGTAAAATAAATAAATGAATAAATAAAAATAAAGTTAAAAAATCTCTTGAGCGCTGAATATGTTTGTCATTAAAGGAACTCTATCACACAAAAGATACTCACCTGCAAAAATGCTGTGTGGGATATATTTCAAGACAGTACCAAGATTAAAAAAATAAAATTCAGTGATAGTACCTTTTTTTGATTTTTGTCTAGCTTGTGCATTTGACAGTGCTTCATATAAGGTCAACTAGACCGTGATCTTGAAACATTTATGCACACACATAAGTATATCTGTATTAAATGATGTATTGTAGTGGAACAAGGTAAATCTGAAAACTAAGCACATTTGTAATCATTTGTTGGGGGTTGTAAGCATTTGTTGGGGGATCGGAGTTGTTGGTGTTTTTTCCCCTTTATGTATATACAGTTTCTTTTCCAATGATAGAGGACTAAAAAACAATACACGTAAAACCATTTTTAAAGACATTTCTTAAAAAACAAATCCAGGGCATACCATCTGAAGCACAAACTAAAGTTCGTGTTCCCATTCCCTGGGGTGGAGGTGAAGAGAGTGATTTGTTTCTTTCCAAATGCTCAAGTTGAAAGAGTTCTTTCACCAGGAAGATATTGTGATCGAATGCAACTAAAACAGATATTTGAAATACAGTCTCCTCTTAGAGACTGCATGATTCTTGTCCAGGAGGCATCATAGGCACATCATGGGAAGTGAGTGGTGTGCCCAGAGATGATGAGTACAATGCAAGGAAATGTATATTACAGAAAACCTAAGTATAAGCTACATAAACTCCAGATCCTTGTAGCCAACAATTTAAGCTAAGCACTGGTTTGCAATACTACAGTGCAAATGCCATAATTGCAACTTCTATGCCTTTTCTTTGCAGTAATCATTATATTAAACTTAGTGTGAAATAACAGTGCAGGGTGTCTAACTTGTGTCTTTTATAGCTGATTGGTGCTTCTTGGCTTGCCCAGCTAGGTCTGCTTCTTGTTCTTCTGACTCATATCTGCAGAGGAGTAACTTCACTAGGCAACTCAGGCATCCCTTGGCAAACCCTTGTTAACACAACTTTCCCTCAGGGTGGTTCCAGATATTCAGCTGTACGTTCTGGGGTGGGTGGAGGCTCACTGCCATCTAGTGGGGAAATTCACTTTTCTGATTCAGTTTTTAAAAACAAATTCAGTGTAAATGTTCTCAGGTTCGGTAATGATATATTTTCAAGGACCAGATCCTTAGCCGCTCTCAGCACCTAACTCCTAATTTATTTTAATGGAGTTAATTGCCTAATATCTTTTTGAATGTGGGGTCACAGAGATTAAAGCAAAGAGTACCTACCATTTAGTGCTGCAGGCCACAAGACGTTATAAGTGGAATCAGTGTCACTGTTTATTATTGATGGTGTTCCCAAATACATTTTTTTTTTAATCCAGGAGTGCTGGGTTTATGATTGGGATGGAGCCAGCCTCATACTCAAATGAGATGGCGCAACCCTCCAGTGACCAGTAGACCTAATTAGGGGAAAATGTGCTTTAAATGTTGCCTTCCTTTATGGACTGTTTAAAATGAAATGCATGTAGAGTTGTTCCTCCTCCTCTTCAGCAAAGTTTTCAAAGAAAGAAATTGGTGAGGAGGAGTAGAGTGAGCCCAGCAGCATGTTTCCCCCTGTCCTACAAGCAGCAAGGATAGTTCTTTCATCTCAACACCCATCCTAGGAAGAGTGTTGGAAGTGATTCCTGCTAAACTTTTTGCACCAAACCTTGGCATGAGGCTGAAAAAAAGCAAAAGGAAGAAAAGTTTGGTTGAGAAAACAGACTTGATAGAAATCCTAGCTGGATTGGGAGTAAGTGGGCAGAATTGATGTGGGGATGGGTGCAATGGGAGAACTATTGCAGGAACTGGAGGGGAAGGGACAGAAATTGCTGCTGGGAAGCAAAAGGGCAGATGACAGCTCCTGCAAGACCAAAGGCTAAAACCACTTTTTAGCCCATTTCAGGGAGTGGGTAAACCAAACGATCCTACACATATATAGCTATCCATGCAGGATGCATAGAGGGAGTTCAAAGCAAAGATGAACAAGAAAGTCTCAATAGAAAGTCACAAGGTGAAGAGGGTGGTGGCAGAGGCATGGAAGAAGCCGCCACAGGCTTTGAATTAATATTGAGCAAAAACTGAATCAGGAAATGAGTAGATTAGGACCAGGACTCTGCTGAGACAGACTCTTTCGCTGGCTGGGTGAGGAGACTGGGAGGTGGTTGGAGTATTGCGAGCTGGCGGGACGCTGTGTTTGGAGTAGGAAGTGGGGTAAAGGGAAACCAAGACGCACTAAAAAGAGGAAACTTAGACCAACGGGGCAAAGGATTTAAAATGAGTAGGTGAGTGACTCATATGGTAATTCCCAAATGAAACTTATGATTGGCATTGCCAACAGACTGAAATAAATATGGAGAAAAGGAACAAGAGTGGGAGGAGATAGTACAGTACTTGTCTCGGGAAAGGATCAGATTGCAGGGGACAGGACAAGAAAGGCTGTGCCTAGTAGAGCATGGTCGCCTAGAACAGAAACAAGAAGTTCTGAATTTCACCTGTCCATTGCTCACACAAATATCTATGCACTGGCAAAGTGTATGCCTCATGTAACAGAGGTATACAAAGTAGATCTGAAGGTCCTAAAATCCTGATGCATATTGGGATCAATACGATTGCATTTACTTTAAATAAAGAAATAAAAAACTAAGTGCATACTTACAACCCCCAATGTTAAAATATGTATATATCCGTATAGATCCATGTATAGATTTTATACATATCCAGAGGTCTCCCAGTTCATCTCAATTGTTTCCTGGTTTTTTGTCATTCACACTGCAATCTGTTTGTTTCAGGGACAAGGAGACCAAGATCTGGGGAAAAGCACAGGCTGGATGGGCTAGGAGATCAGGATTGGAGCTGTGCCTCAAACAGCACAAAACACATTGCTACTGCTTAAAAAGCATGTACATGGACCAGGTCCATTACGAGATTCCATGCATTTCACTTCATTTGTATAAAGTTGAAAGCGGGAGGAAAGTAAGGCAAGTGCTGCTGTCTCCGACATTTCACCCACATGTCAAACAAACCCGAATGTCAGTATTAAATATGTGTATTACAATAGTGTCTTTAGCCCTACTTAAAACCAAGGCTCTTCTTTATACTTGCAGGCAGGCAGTTCTCAACTTAAGACATTTTGAGTTACAACAAACGGCACTTACAACATTTACAAATTGACACCCTGTTTTGACTTTCTAACATCAGTTTCAACTTTACAACGCTTGATCCAATGCCACGCCACACCAGCAAACAAGTTTGCTGTGTCGCCCATCTCCCTGGAGAACATCTGTCAAGCTTCCTTGGACGCTTTCCTTAAAAAAGCAGACAAGACTTCAGAAAAATCTGCAGTCAAGACTCCTGAGAAGACTCCAGCCAAGAACCCGTCAAAAAGTCCAACCAAGTCCAGCAAAGTCACCTCAAAGAAGTCCTTCCAAATCAATATGATTGCTATTTACAATATAAATACATTAATGTAGCTATATTACTCTTCTATAATTGATTGAGTACAAAATCCTGGATTATGTTTGGTGAAAACAGAATATTGGTCCTTGCTTCAGGAACCAATCCCCCATTTATAACATTATTCTTATGGGAAAATTAGTTCCAAGTTACAATGTTTTGACATAAGGTGCAGTTTTCAGGAACCAATTTTGTTGCAAGTCCGAGGACTGCCTGTAACGCTGGGGACAGTCCCTGATCCAGCGATTACGACCTGAACAGGGAGACACCATGAGGGATAATAAAGCCATAGAAATTAGAAGTGATATTCCCAAGCTAATACAGTAGGTCAGCGACAGAGCTGGGAAGATCTCTCAGCTGGATCTATGCTACCTTTCAATACTACTGTGGACATTTTTGGTGGAGGAAAGAAGGGTGGGAATTGACAAACTGGATCCCTAAAGAGGAAAATTATTTCAGTTTTTGAAAAGAATCCTAATACTGATCAGAGTTTGAAATACTGAACTCCTAATTACCTAGAAAACTCTTGAATTTAGAATACTTGATAGGAAAAATAAGGATTAAATGGCCATTAAATAATTCAGTATGTTTACATTTTATAGCACCAGACAGTTGAAAAGCCACTGTGAAATTTCTGTCCATTAGATTTCCAAGTGGAGAGTCCTATTTATTGAATGTAATATTGTGGTGACTGACACACTTTGCAGACAAGACTACTTGTCTGAGTGGGTCTTTCCAGTCTGAATGTGCCTTGTTCATTTTTTTTAGTATCATTAATTTATTGATGCGTAAATGAGGTGTCGTTCCATCTTACATAGTAATATAATGCGTCTTCATTTAGTTGCTTCATCCAATCTATTCTGCAAAGTGCTCAGACTTGTCAGGGGCTCCATATAAATACATTAGCAATAACTAAGATGATTAAACAGCATGACTGTCAGTTAATAAGCCAATGTATGATTTTCTTTAGAGCAATTGTCATATGCAATTTTGGTTTTAGAGCAAAATAAGAAAAAATCTGATCTTTTATTATGAATTAATTTACTGCATGAATATTACATATTAGTAAGCATGTTTTTATAGGGCTCATTTATTTTATTATTTCTAATCCTGACCGAGTATTTCAGAAGAGAGCAATGTTTTATTACACAATTTGTGTGTCTGACACAGGAGCCTGCCCCATCCCTAACATAGCTTTTCTAAAGATGTTTTAATTAATATGTCTCTGAGTTCTTCGTATCATACATGCAGAAGCCACATACTTGATACAGTAGCACAACCACTAGTCTGTGCTGTTGTACAAGAAATACCTATACATATTTATGTATATTGCTATGCAGTAAATGCAACTGTATTCATTTTTATAGGCTTGAGCTGTATTGCAGAATTACACCTAGTAAACATTTTGTGCTGTTTTTACTTTCCGCTTTTTCTCCTAGCAGTTGCTATATCATGACACTTTTGTTTTGAAAAAATGTATGAAACTAAAAAATGTTGTAGCTACACTTTAATTTTTTAGTAAAGACAACACTTGTATTAGGCTAACTGAGGTATTCACTCTCCAAGCTTTCAAGCCCTCCATACCCTTTCCAACAATTACAGTATGCAAAGCAAGAATAAATTCTTCTAATGTAGCATTTAGTATGGACAAGAGAGAGCATGTAACAGCTTCATATAGCTAATGGAACCACTAATTTTGATGGGTATATCATAGACAGACCACACTTAAATAGCTCTCCTAGACTGCATCTTAATGATTATGGATAAAGGATTAAGCTAAAAGTTCAAAAGGGAATTAAAACTGTTTGGACATTATTCTATGCGGTTTTCTTCATAAATTACCTATAAATAACGTGCTTAATATTTTCTTATGGGATCCAAGTTCTTCACTTAGGTAAGAAATCGCCTTGATACTGGTATAATCGGAACAAACTCATTTTTGTCCTTGGGGTCCGATCTGTTTCAGTTACTTGGAACTGATCCCTGTGATGCATTAAACAAGGCTACAATTAAGGCACTGTAATTTACTCACTGCTATAGCATAGGCACTATTTACTTTCCTCCCTCTCAGTGCTGAGATACAGGTCTCAGTTGTATTAGAAGAAAGAGTCATAATAACATCATTGAAATCCAAAATAAAGATCTTGCTCTCCTATTTAACAGCTGCTCTTACTCAAGTCAAAATGGAAAATCTTTGTTCAGGATACCCTTAAGTAGTACCAAATGGTATTTACCAGCACAAGAGCTTCACCTCAATCAGCAGATACAAATATTTCTTCATTGCTGGGATGGGTTTGATGTCTACTAAGCTCATGCTACACTCGCTTCATCCTTGCTCTCTCATCATTTACCCTTTCCTGCCAAGTTTATTGTGGCAAACGAAGCTAAATGGGCTGAGGTCTAGGCTATATTTCTAGCAGGGAACACATCGGTAAGCTCTGTGAGTATGTATTGATAAAATACTCTTGTAAATAGTTCCAGAAGCAGAATACCTGTATGTCCTTTTCACCCCAGAGGAATATGGCAGTCTGGAACTGGCAGCAGACCACAAAGACTGCTCCTTTATTGCTGCCCCATGACATTATAGTTACATTTTATTGAATAGGTGTTAGTCCCTGTTTTCAATACTATAGTTCTGTAACAGTTTCATTGCAATGGGTGGACGACCCTGTCTTAAGAGAAAGAGTGAGGCTCAGATAACCGGAAGGAGGAAAGTAGAGTCCCAGGGAGGACAGAGTGGGATCTAAAGAAGAACAGAAGGAACTGCAATGGCACGAAAAAAGAGTGGAGCTGAGCAGCCTGCTGTGCTCCTGAGGACCTTGGCACTCGGACTCCCTCCTCCCTGCACCGTCTTCGAAAAAGAAAACACACCCCTTTTCTGGGAGTTGACCAAAAAGGAGGAACTTTCCAGGAGCCTGGGTACCACAGGTCTCCAGGGACAGAAAAGAAACAGGGTTTCAAGGCCATGGGGTATAACTAGAAGATGGATACTTTTTGCTTAGGATATTTTATTTGGGAAGATTCCAAAGAAAACCATGTATAATCATTATTACTCTGGTCATTGAAACAAATGTGTGGTGACAAAACCATGATCGAAGGCACGCCAAGTCAGCAGACAATTAGACTTTTCCACCCCATTAATATTTGTATTAATATGTCATAACAATACAATTCAGAGCAAATCTATAATCCTCTGCTATCCGTCTACCCTGTTAAATCTGATACACTATAGAATCCCTGTATTTTTCCAGAGCCACAGCTCTACCTGTCACACAAAACCCTGCCTCAAGCACTTTAATAAACTCAAATTATAGGCATCCGATCTGGAACATTTTGCAGGTAATAAGCAGATCAAATATTCATGAAAATGGGTAATTCAATTTTAAATATCCATGGACAGTTTGTTTCCATGGATGTTTTACTACTCATACATTGCTAGATGTGTTCTGAGCTAGAGAAGTGTTTAATCACTGCGTGCTAGTGATATCATTTTGAGAGTATATCGATGGAAACTCATTCTCCTTATGCTTCAGAATGTGCCAGCTACTTAGCAACCTTACTTGTATTCAACACGCATAGGAAGCACATTTCAATAAAGATTCTAAAATTAAAGGATCCAAAGGCTTTGCAATATTGCTGCTTTGAACACAATTCTATATAAAACAATAACTACAGCTATCTTTCACAGAGTATTTCATATATACATGCTATAAAAAAACCAGTTTCCAGGCTTTAACAATTTGTCTGATAGGGAAAGTCTAATCCAAATTCAGAAGGCAGAAATATTCACCCCAATCTCTTATCCCTGCGTGGATCTTGCAGACAGGCCCTCCCACAATTTCTGTATCATCCATTTCCAATTCAGGACATCAAGGAGAAATTTTAATGTGCAGAGAGATTTAGCTGCATGATTCCCATTAACTTTAATGTGTCACGTTGGAAATCTTTCTCTTTGCTATCCTGGATTCGTACATATATGCTCCTGACACACCAGTGTGGAAGATAACTCCCGAAAGTTCAAATTGTGGGGATAAACATTTATCCCCACAATTTCTATTAGAATTAATTAGATCTGTGAAGCTAAACCCAGAGTACTGGTTTGAAAACAGGCATGTTAGTGCTTGTGACAAACTTAAAGGATATTTTTATCTCAAAAAATGAGTGACAGAATGGCATAGTTGATCAAGCAGATTGACTGCAGAACAAAGACAATTTCTATTTTTATATTTATCTATATTTCAGTCATAAATTATTTGTAATACTAAGTTAGTATTACAATCCCCTTAAAATAGCGTTATGGTATATAGAGGGCTGTGAAAGGATATAAAGGCACCGCTTCAGCCACAGCACGTAAGTGGTTACAAAGAAAACCTACTTTTCTGCTAGCATGCAACTGATCTGAAGTGTGAATATAAAGCAAAAATGAAGCTGCTACCGTTGTGGGTACTTAAGGGGACAGACGAATTCTCTGTCATTATGAGTCTATAAAAGCTGGAAAGGTCCTGGTGCTGACTTTAAGAGCCCTGAATCGCTTTGTGACTTAGACTAGGTTTAGGTCAATTTAAGTGCTGCTCTGAAAAGACATTTGGAGATGTTATATTAGGCAAAAAATGGCCAGTCCAGTCTAATTTAGTTGACCTGAGGAGATGAACTTAGGGCGCTTACACAAGTTACATTGTTTGTACAACTTGGCTCCTGAAACACGTGTGCATGGCTGCAGAGACCTATTAAAATGGCTGATTGTGCAAAAAAGTTAACCCTCATCAATTCACATTTGAGATGAAGGTGCTCTAAAGCAGGGCACCTCAGCGAACTTGCGTTCCCTCAAGGTTTTATTCATCTTGTTTTGTGGGGCTGGCAGCAGGGGCCCAGCTTGGGTCCTCACAATAACCCAGTCAGAGTAGCTGGGGGGGACCCATGGGGCAAGGGTTCTCTGTTGCACCTTGCTTCCTCCCTCCATCTCTGGCTAGGTAAAGCCCAGCCAGCAGCTGCTCCCTCCCCTTCCTGGGGGGCAAGGTAGTGCTGGGGAGAGGGATGGTTTGGCAATCTCCCAGAAGCTGCTGCAGTGCCCTGCCTGCTGGCCAGGGCTGGTGCATGTAGGCTCAAACTCCCCACACCAACAAGCAAATGTCTGTTAGGTTGGGCAGGGCTCTAACTCGTGGTGTTGTGCGTAGACTGCAGAGTGTTAGTGGAGCCCCTGAACATCTGTAGGCACCCTAAGTGAAATCAGGAACATCCTGAAATAGCAAATGTCTGCAGCCCTGGGCTGAGAAAGCCCAGTTGCTCATCCCATCCCCGGGGCTGTGCTTTTCCAGCACCCCTGCAACCGTGACCCAGGGCATTTTTAGTCCCATGACCACCTCCAACCCCAATTTCCAAGAGAAGATAAAATCACACTGTTTGCTGGGCAGCTATGGAGATATGCTATCTTCAGGCTTAATTCTATGAAAGATTCCCATTAAATTGAAGGCACTTATTTTAACAGATCACATCTTCTAAAGATAGGACCAAGACTTCTTAGAAAACTACTGACTTATTTTTTAAGTATGTAATACCTGACCAGGAAACTCATAAGATGGGAAGGTTACAAGGCTTCTAAGGACACAGCTTTTTGAGGCCTGGAACCCCTCGCATTCCTTTGACATAAATGAAAGTTTAAAACTTTCAATTCTGCACTAGACCAGGCCCTAAAGCAACCAATGTGAGTAATGTAACAGACTTAGTATTGATTATATCAATAATACTCTAGCTTTATTTACCTTGACAACTGAACAGCATATGAAAGCATCAAGCTGGAAATAAGTCCAAGTAATGATTTTTTTTTTATTACTATAGCGGTAAAGTATGCAAAAAAGTAGTTAGTTCTTGCATAGTATTTTACGAAGCATTCTGTGTACTGAACTCCTTTGGTTAGTTCAAACATTATTTGCATTTGGTCCTGCTCAAGTAATATACATTTCATGTGCTATACCAAGTTTTCAGGCATATATCTGAAAGAAGAGTTAAAATTTTCCATCAGACTAGCCACAGATACTATCTGTTGTAGCTACTGCATGTGTTGCAGTGAAATAGAGGAAGGGACTTAACAAGCAGTTGATTCTCATAAGCGTATTTTTTGCAGTCTGGCAAGCAGGTTTTCTGACCACTACTCATCATTGAAAAAAAAAATGCGTGACGTAAGTTGGCTAACTTTCTTTAAATGGAGCATGCCAAAGCTGCTGCTACCAAAACACCTGTTAACCATTGATTGTGTTGAACAGCAAGTATCGTTTTTGGAAGGTCATAGCCTGATTTGTAATCAGTCATTACCACCTCACTCTGACCTATAATGCTCTGATTAGGTCATGACTGGCATTAGTAAATAAGCAAAAACACGCTGTCTTATTCTCAAACAGACTGTTGTTTGAGCTTGTGGTCTTTGCACTTATTTTCAATCCGACACTCACCTGGGCTATTTCTCTTCGTAACACATCTCAATCCAAAAATAAATCAATAAATTGCAAATAGTTATATCAAGCTGCAGTATGCCAGGCTTCATACATGTTCATGCTAAACTCCATCTAGACTCCAATTCTCTGCAATACTAGCCTTAATAAACATCTACATCAATCCATAGTTTGCATTATCCCCCTGAAACAGTGTACCAAAAGCAGAAGACAGGAAGAAAACAAGATTTCTGAGCCTATGAAGCAGAAGCGTGAAGATCACCAGGCACTGTCTTTTTGGGAAAGTACTTCCCATATTTCATTTTATTAAAATACTTTTCCTCTTCAATAAGATTTGTTTATGTTACACATAGGCTACTTAATCTTTTAATAGATCCTTTATTTTGGCTACAAGGAGTGTGAAGAAAAAAATCCTAATTTGAATTCATGTCTCCAGGGGAAGGGTATAAAAAAACCCAGTTCTGTAGAACAGCAGATTTATCCAGGTTTTTACAAACAAATAGTGAGACACAATACCTATTCAGTATTTCTTTATAAGAACAGTCATATAATAAGACAGACAAATAGAAGCTAAAGGGAAGAAAGTAGCAATAGACAATGCATAAAAAAAATCTACTCAATGCACTGTGAGCAGCATAGCAGAAATGGAGTGGCACGCTTGTCTCCACTGAAGTTAATGGCATAATTCACACTGAGTTCTTTGAGATCTATAAATTCAAGGTTGAAGTCTTGGTCCCAAAGAAAGACATTACTATAGATACTCAAGATATTCTCATGCTTGAGCTCAGGAAATAGCTACTTAGTTTAAGAGACTGTCTGGGAGCCTGTGAGGACACCAGCCTAGGGTTTACTGTAATAAAATCTGTTTCAATTGTACTTATGTTGTATGCCTGAGTTTACCCATAAAGTTAGTACATGAGCAAGGAATGAGTTACAGTTAGAGAGATGTCTGTGTGCAGGACAAGACAAAAGCATCAACAAAAATATCACAGAATCATAGAAAATTTGGGGTGGGAAGGACCTCAAGAGGTCATCCAGTCCAACTCCCTGCTCAAAAGCAGAACCCTCCACAACTATATTATTGCAGCCAAGGTTTGTCTGGCCTGGTCTTAAAACCTCCACGGATGGAGATCCTACCACCTCTCTGGGTAACTTGTGTTTTACTACCCTCCTCATGAAAACCTTTTTCCTAATATCTAACCTAAACATTTTCTGCTGCAACTTGAGACTATTGCTCCTCATTTTGTTATCTGCCACCACTGAGAATAGTTTAGCTCCATCCTCTTTGGAACCACCCTTCAGGTGGTTGCAGGCTGCTATTAAATCTCCTCTCAGTCTCCTTCTCCAGACTAAAAATGCTCAGAAGCCTCCAAGGCCTGTTTTTTCAGGCTGAAGTTTAGGTGCCCTGCACCCAGCCCGGACTCACGACTTTTCAGTTCAGCACCCATCTCTCCCAGCCACAGAACGGAACAGACTTAAGTAGCTCTGTCGACACAGGGGAGGAGATGTCCTACACCCAGGAGGCTGAAAGGGACCTAAATGAGATATGTGTAACAATGGACAAGGGAATGAGAACAAGGAGGAGAAAGAATTAAGAGTAGCTTTTGGAATCAGGGGCTGGGCAGGTTGGAGAGAAAATGGTGGCAAAATCTTTTGGGGTGCTCTGGGTTGTGTGGGCAGGATTGGAGACTAAGCAATTGTGTAACTCCTTTGAGGGGGGACTGGGTGGCCTTTGGCCCAGTAAATGCATCCTGAAAGAGGAGCAGCCGCTTGGAACTTCAGGCTATGCTGGGTCTCCCCAACAAGAGGCAAAGTCCTTCCCCGAGGAGTTGAACTGGACACTGGTTTCTTGAGTTGGGACCATGGAGAATCAGGAAGGGCAAGAATCTGAAAAGCCAGAATTGTAGAGTGGAAAAGGGCCAGGTCTCCCCTCTGCTCCGGGTCTCCCCACTGCTAAACTGGCTTTGGGAGCACACTTAGAAGCTAGGAAAAGGCTGCAACAGTCCTGAGCAAGCATCCTCCTGCGGGGAACCTGTGCCAGACTGCCTTCTCTAAAGGTGCTGAAATGCAGCCTAGTATACCTGCTATGGTTTCAAGGTTAAATGCAACTACTATGCTGTTTCAGTATTGTTTGTTTATGCAGTTGGTTCAGTGTATTTACATAAATGGATCTAGCTTACGTGAATCTGTGTGGTACACCCAAATGCAGTGCTCTTTCTAACTATGGCTGTACCTGTATAATGAAGCAGATCTTTGCATGGCCCCTTAGAACAGGTGCAAGGCAGCAGGTGCATAGTTGGCAGTAATATTATGCCTATGTCTTGATTTTTATTTCAAGCTTATGCAGTATAATACATTATGCCGATATTACAGTATTACATCTTTGGTATAGAGGAAGAAAATACACCTATATTCTGCTGAAGTTTAATGAAATTTCAACATATAGGGTCGAATCCTTGGCAGGTATAAACTGATGTGATCCCTGACTGGAATTTTTATCTGCTGAAGATATATCCCAAGGAATGTGCAGCTTGTACACACATATAATTTATCCTTTTATCACTTTCATTAGTCTTGTTTTCTGTTAAATCTATGTGCACAGCTATGGATCATATTCACTGCCATGTTACTCTAATTTTTGGAAGACATGGTTGGTTTGTACCATATAGACTAAGTAAATCGGAGCGAGCGAGCGAGCAAGTGTGAGTGTACTTGCACACACTTTATATCCATCTATCCATCTATCTATTTTAAGATTTTCTGAGCTTAAGCTCACTTCATCAGATGCTGTGAAAGGACACGCATAAAGCAACTCTAATTGGGTCACCGTAAGGGTACAATTGGGTGCAACTGAGGAAATACAGTAAAGAAACAGACCTTGAGTGTCCATTTCAAGTACTCAGAGTGGAGTTGCTGTAGTCTCACCAAGCTTCTGACACATGCACATACCAAGGTTTTTCTCCTTCTCTCAGTATACGATGCCGTGGTTCTTGCCCTTTTCTACAGACCTCCCTTCCTGTAGTTCTGTATCACAGCTGGCACCCACATGCATGCCATGGAGTTCTGTTTAATTGATGCAGCACGCGGTTTTTTTTAATCCCCTCCGTATATTAAAACTGTTGTTCTCAACTTTTTTTTTTTTTTAACATAAAAATGAATTTTCTTTCTGTGGCCAAGATTTTGCCAAAAACAATTTCTCATTTATCAGTGTGGAAAAAGAAGGCCAGTTGCATCCTCTAACACTGAAGTGTAATTCGATAGATGAAAACTAAGGCTTTTTTTTTTCCTTAAAACAAACAAACAAATAAAAAAAAAAATCCAACCCCCCACCCCTACTATCGGCTTCAGCCAATGAACTCTTAATTGTCTCAACGTATTGGTTTTAGCCAAGAACTACTTTCCTCTTAGCATGTTACAGATGATGTCACAATTTTCTCTCACTGCAATTTTTCTCTAAAGGGTATATAGCCTCAATCCTTCTAACACTATGTTACGAACATTTTAATCTTTTTCCCTCACTACGTCAGTAACACTACAATCCTTCTTTGCCTATGGCAAATAACACTGTATTGTTCCTTCTACATCAGGAATTTGACAGTCCTCCTCTCCATGTCAAGTTACAGTAATCTTTTCTTGTCCATGTCAGCACATTATATTTTCCTTTCTTATACATCATATATTTTAAATCATCCTTTTCTACTATGTGACACGTATCCCAGAATACTTCTCTAACTCACCTACAATTCTCAAAGAAATGCCACAATAACCACTTAGCCAACACTGTTAATTATGTATGATACCACTAATGATTATTTGCATGGTAATTTGATCTTTGTAAGATGTTGTCGTATACCACCAGATCTAGCGATCACAATCAAAAGCTTCCACTAATATCTTTAGACAAAGTGGTGTGAAAAGGGGAAACTGTCTCATTAAAATATATTACTGCACAAAGCTAAAGCTTCAGTTAAAAAATGCATAAGGGTCCTATTTCAGAGCATAGACTTTAAGGAGGATGGAAAAAAAAAAAAAGATCTGCTAGAGCTGCATTATCATCTATCTTAAATCAGTCCACTGAGAGCAGAAATATAGCCAAACCCTGTCTTTTGCAGAAACCAGATATATTTATGCAAAGAAATCTGAAGCCAAAATCTTTCACTACTTGGAAGCTAGAAGTTTCCCTAGTAAGCAGTACTGCGCCTGTAAGCAGGCTACATTTCAGTGATAGTGCTAGTATTCTATGTATTATCTTGATTTTGATCACTGCAAGATGTAGTTGCCACGGCTATAACTTGGGACACAGACAGAAGTGCACCTCCCCACTATAACTCTAACGTTTTGCAGAAAGCTTTCTGAGTTACAATGATCCCCTGGACCAGACAGAAGTTCACTGTTGGTTCCAGGGGGGAAAGGCATCTAAGCTGTTGGCTGCAGCCTACAGCCAGTTTCTCCTAGCAATGGCTCCCCCTTCCTGCCAGCTCCGTCCCAGCCAGTGCTGTTTTCAGAATGAGAGCGGGGAAAGGGAGCCACGGAAGCTCATTTTCAGGGCTCCCCAGCTGGGGCTGAAGGTGGGATGGGTGATTGTGAGCCCTATCCCCACTGCAGAGGACACTGCAAGACACCTGGCCCACCCTCCAGTGAGGGCTGAAAAAAATATCCAAACCAAATTCTCTCTGGTCCTCTTCCCATTCTGAACACTGATAGGCTGGGAGGCAGCAGAGGCACATTTACAGAAGATGCTATATTTTGAAACGTCTTCATCTGAACCAGCTTTTTTCTGATTGGCCATTTTTGAAGCAGTCTGAAGCTGTGCATTTGCATTTGATCACAGATATAGACCACTTTCTGTGGCTCAATCAGGTGAAAATTGTCACGTCTATCTGTGCCCTTGGAGTGACCCCAGCAAAAAAGAAAAAAATAATCACACCCTGCATTGGAGTAAGGTACATCACTTCACTACAGATATTGGTCGCTCTTCCACTCATAGTAAGCACGATGGAATATGCACAATGCAATGTGACTTTATACCCTATGTAGTCCTCTTACCTTCACTTCCACCTTTAAATCTTGTGTGTTCACATACCCCAGCGAATAGGGTTTTAAATACCATCATAGACTCAAAGGCTGTAAACAGATGTCACCAGCCGATGGGCTTTGTTGGCTGAACCGGACATTGCCTGGGCTACTCCTAGGGCTTTCGGGGCCCGATCCTGCAGCAGAACACTCAAGGCATGCCTCTGCAAATGGAGGAACCCCGGATTGCCTGACTTGCAGATGTATGCCCTAGAAATCTATTAAATGTATCAACGTAGTGCTCAAAAAATGTTCTCAAGTGAGGGTTTAGTGAGGGTGAGCATCAAAAACACTCCAAAGTGATGACATGTGTGAATTAATTCTTATTTATTTTAGGCAAGATCTCTGTGTATCTCAATACTACCAGAGGACAGCCTCATCAACACATTTGTGCTCAGTTAAGTAGAAGGGCTAAGGTAAACATATTACACTGAATATTCGTCTATTGAAAGTGTTTGAAATAAGAGTCAAAGGAAAAGCAATTAATATTTTTAAAAGAAAGTGGTCATTTTAATAACATATGTCCAAATGTGCTATCAGAACTAAAACTGTTCTGGGAAGCATGCGTGAAAATATTTGTTAGCTTTTTACCTGCACTTTGCTTAGGATTTTGGAGTCAACCTGAACATAATATCCTATAGTGAAGGACTATTTTTAGACTGTCTAGTTGTTGTAAAGAGGCAGGTGTATAAAGCTGCAGAAAAAAGAAGACAGGTAGAGAAATGTGATCCCATCAACTAGTTATTGGAAAAAAAAAGATTAGTGATTATGACCTTGATTTTTAACAGTTCCTGACTTCTGAGAGACCCTATGGGGTCATAAAGCTCTGCCCACGCAAATCCCATTTCTGGCAATCAGAAAAGACAGTTGGTGAGACCAATCTTGCGGCTCTCACTCAAGGAAAGCTCTCTTGAAGTTGACTGCAGGATACAACCCCAAGGTTCTGTCTTTTTCTTACCAGTTCGTGATTTTCGCTTGAGACAAAACCAGGACAGTTGAAGTTGTTAAAAATAGCCATGAAGCAGAACTATTTAAAGGTAAAGAAGTGAAAAACGCACACATTTTAAGTCTTAGGAGCTGCAGGGGAAGTGTGCAAGGCTTATTTTGTCATTAAAGGTTTATGACTACAATGTTAAAAAGGCACATTTTTACAAGCAAGTATTCATAAAACATATATTACTTTCCAAATTGGAATAGGACTTGCATAAGTTTTACATTGCAAATATCTTTGCTAAATTGTCAACATGTTACACACTGTTCATAAAGTGATGTGCGGAGTTTCACAGAAGAATAAAACAGTAATTAAGGCCAAATCCCATCACTCTGTGGATCCCTTCTCTTAAGTGTGAAATTTTTGCATATGTCTTTAACTCACAAGGGCAATATTAGCAGTATGGTAAGCTGTTCTTGTCTTTTAGAAGTGTTAAGGCATTTGCTTATGGGTGATGTTCCTATTTTGGCATATTCTGCAGCCCACCATATATATCATAGCTTTAAATCAAGTCTACTCTTCTCCACTATCATGTGGCTTTTATTTTTATTTACTTCATTCTTTCTAGCTTTTATTTTATTTACTTTGTTCTATCCATACAATGAGAGTTTCCTAGTGATTTGCAACAGCACCAGTGCTTGAAATAAAAGGAGAAAAAATAATAGGACTGCTCCATTATCATCCCCTCCAAAAAAAGAATAGATGTTCCAAGTCTCTCAGCTCAGTTTTCCTTGATTCAATTAGTAGATGTAAAAAGACTGTGGTATAATCTGGCAATTTATAATCTGACTAAATTATTAATAGCTCAATTTCAAAAACAAAACCGTGTCATGCTGCCCATACCACTGTAATCTCAATAGCCATCAACACCAACAGAAAAGATAGACACGGAAGAAAAGATTCACAGTTAGGGGGAATAGATAGGAGACCCTGTTTTAATACTCTATCAATCTCATTTGAGGAACTCCAGGATATAGAAATACTGCAGTCAACTCTAAGGACATGAGAACTACAACCCTATCTTCACTCTGGACATTTACTTCATGAACTAGTCAACAGACATGATGTCATACAACTTGCCCATCAGAACCTATGAAAGAATCAAGCTTTCCTTCCGGTTTATTCAACCCAGAAATTTAAGAGGCCTAGTTGTATTATAAATGCTCTAAGGGGCATCACCGCGAAAAGTTTTTCATAGATGCAAACTTCTAATGGGATCTGGCTTCTTTTACTTCTGGCCCAGATATTTTTAAATTCCTTTTATTACTGCCATCCATTTATAGCTGAATATCCTTTGTGCTAGCATTTAAGAGAGTTCTTTTTTTCCCCAGAAATGCTTCCTGTCTAATGACCATACCGGATGCCCTTTTTGGCATGGCATCTAATTAAATGCCTTTTCTTCCAAAAAATCCACCATTGCCTGGCATACCATGGGGTTTTTTAAAATCCTTGTCTGTAACTTGGAATTCATAGTCTCTATGTCAAAACATGGGATATTTGCCGTTGTTACAACCATAACTAATCTAGCTATTGTGAATTAAAGTTCTAGATCCGTATTTAGACACCTTCTGTTGGTAAGTGCCCTGATGTTCACAGCATCACAACTTATGCTGAAGGTAGTCTACAGCAGAGGTTCCCAAACTTTTTCTTATTGCGTACCCCCTTACAAATTTACCAGCTGCCTGCATAACCCTACCAGCATGTTTTATATTTTAACCCCTTAAATACCAAATATTATTATAATGAAAATTAAATCTGCCATTATACAATTTCTACCATGTGCCTCCCAGAGATGTCTTTCATACCCACACATGTATGTGTACCACTGGTCTACAGCATTCTTAGAAATATCACTTGAAACTCAACTAGTCAGTGTCTGTAAAACAATAGTTAATCTACACAACAGCTGTCAGATAAATACTGTTATATCCACTGTACATTTGGACAAACTGGATCATCAGTTGATCAGTTATTCAATATGTTCTGTTCGTTCAACAGGTCACTGAATAACTAGCAATAGAATTCGTATGATCTTTGGCCCTCAACCTATACAAAGTCCAATAGATTATATCACTTCTGTAGTCCCAATACATACATGCACTCTCTTAGCACGGTTGCATGCACATGATCTATAAGCAAAATAAACTGTTTTGTTATTGACAACTCTTCACTTGACTTGCTCTATTAATGTACAAGAAAACACATGCTGTAATCAGTATCAGCACCTACCTTCTTTCTAGTCAAATGGCCTTGTGATATCATAAAGTGAAAGTACAGTGAGTCAAAGGTGGTCAATAAAACCAGCACATATCATCAATTGATTACCCAGGTAGAAGAGCTTCCTGGTGAAGGTGCTTGCTTGCTTGTGGCATTGCTGAAATATGGTTCCCTTTAAGAATCAGTGGCTATTTAAAACTTCCACTCTTCTATTATCTGTATACCAAGTGTTTCATCAACTTGAAAAAACAACAAAGCAGCACGTTTTCTTCTGCAAAGAACTAAATAGATACACACCTGTACCCATTGAAGGACTGCCTATTTCCCCATCCCATATCTCAAGAGAAAGAGAGTGCTGATCAATACATTGCTTAAAAGATCCAGTAGCATTTTCACCAGGGGTAGACATATCTGCTTGATTTCCTAATTTTTTTCCAATAAGTCATCATTATTCAGCACAAAAGAATCATCTTCTGATAGCTTTTGTAACTCAGGTTGCAGCATTCATGAATACTGTTCAACTTGTCTTTCTTTTAGATCACAGAACTCAGCACTCTTACTGTCCTACTTAACCAGCAACCGCACATTTGCACAGTGCTTCCTATTTTTATTCACCCAATACTCAATTGACACCCTGTTAAGATGCACACCTGCAGTGGATTTATCCTTTGAATGCTGCAGTATAACTTTTAACCCTCTGCTATTCTTCATATACATTAAGTCTTTTTGCCTTTTTCTACCCACCTCTGACTCTTTACTTCAATATATATTTTTCTCAGTTTGTCCAGGTTCATGTTATATGCCTGAAGTCAGGTTATTATGCTTACTCATTTGGGACAGGGTTTTTTTTTTCCTTTTCCTCTCATGTGTCTTCATTTGAAATGCAGGCTTTGAAGTGGACAGACATGTGGCATGCCAACACCTCTCTCTTCCTGTTCTTTAAAACATCACTTTCATTTTTCGTTAAACTCTCTGTGTGTCATGATTGCAAAGATAACTTTGAAAGTGTGGCGCATAGCTTGTATGCCAACGTTTTTCTTCATTTACAGAAAGCCCCAAAAGATAGCCCAGGTAATGTAAAGCCTGAAACAATAGCCTTGAAACAATAACTCAGCCATTTTGTTGTGTGTTAATTGAAATGCCTATTATTGCCTATTTTAACATTAACATTATGAGCTCTTTATTTCTTTACTATATTGTTCATGGAAGAAAAGGAAGTATGTGATGAAGAGCCATGCAAGCTATTCTCAGCTGTTCATTTTGGTCATACAAGTGGGCTTGGGAAAGTGCCAGCAAATGTAGAATCAAAACAAAACCTAGGCCTAAGCAGTCCTGAGACTCATACACGATTGTCACTGAACACAAGAGGGAACTAAAGACAACTTTTTTTAGGGGGACAGCATAGGAGTACACCAGGGCTCTCCACTCCCTAATAAACTCCTGCTCTTAGTGAAATATGGAGTCAAAATAGATTACATGACTCTCCCTATTTTTACTAAGATAAATGGGGGGATGGGGAGAGGAATTGACTGCTGTCAATAGGGCTGATTTTCCTTTTGTCTTTCCTCCTGCATAGCCACTATGTCTATGACACAAGACTGACTAGGTCATTATTTAGCACTGAGTAATTTTTTTCCAGTTCCATTCAACTACTAACCAGCAGAGGCCTCTATAATCCATTCAATATAGAGGAAAGAAGCACTCTTCTGAGGCCAGAAGGAATTAGGCTAAGACTGAAATCAGAAACTATATATTAGAAAAAAATCCCAGCAGCCTGGACCCTGACTGGAAAGCCCAAGTACAAAGCAGCCTGGAGGTGGACAGGTAGGCAGAAGGACACTGTATTGTTGCAAGGGGCTAGAAGTACCTGTCCCAGCAAGATATACTTGCAAGCAATAGGGCATTGTGGAACCCCAATTTAGCTTTAAAATATAGGAAGAGGAAAATAGGCTAAGCATGAATATAGTGAAAATTAATGGAATATTAGAGAGAAGGATAAGGGCCAGGAAGAAGAAAAAAAATGTATTAATAATGGCAAGAGGAGCAACCAGCTAAGTTAGTAAAAGAACTGCATCTAAAAAAGGTAAAGAACTGTGTGCGCAAAGTGAAAAATACTGGAAGTGCCTGGGGCTTTGTGAAATTGCTGCAAAAAAGATCACCCTTAATATAATTGGAACTGATGTTTTTACTATCTTTACCAAAAAGTTCACACTGGTCACATCTACACAAGACCCTGAGGGTAGAGTAGCCCAAGACTACTGCATGGTAGTCATGTAGCAGAAACTATGATGCCATGCAACTGCAAAGTAGTCTTGGGCTACTGAGCAGTCAGTTATGCAAGAAAGCACAGTCATTTAGTATGGCAGTGAAAAGCTTCAGTCCCTGATTTGATTCAGTGGATATTTGGCTCGATTCGGTGGCTGAATCTCTGAATCCAAACTGAATCAGGAGATCCTTTCATAGTTTCATCGTTTCATAGTAACTAGGGTCAGAAGGGGCCTAGAGCAGGCCATCTAGTCTGACCCCCTGCCAATGGCAGGAAACAAGTGCTGGGACAGCTTTAATGTTGTGATCCTGGGATGGATGGAGCATTCCACAGCACTGGAGGGGGCTCCCTAGCCTTCTGGTCACTTGTGGGTCCACCAGGGAGCATGTGGGGGGGGGCCCTTCACCCTCCTGGCTCAGCATCTGGTGCCTCCTGGATCTGGGGTGAGCACCTGGGGTCCCCCAGTGGCCAGTCACCAAGCCAGAGGGCACAGGGGGGGTCCCCAGCATGCTCCCTGGTAGACCCAGAAGTACTTCCGGAAGTACTTCCAGCCCACTTCCAGATTTGCCGCCGAGCTCGCAGGGTGCCCTCTGCACTCCTGTGGGGCACTCCATCCATCCCAGCATATCAGTAGTCACAAGCCACACCTGGTATCTCAAGGTATGTAGAAAAAATATTTAAAGCTTTGTCTATCACCAAATTGCCGATTATCCAAATCAGCATTGAACTTTCAGATTTGGATTCAGCTGAATTGAATCAGGGACAGTGATCCAAATCAGCAAACAGAATCACTGTTCCCAATTCAGGCCGAATCTGAATCCGAATCAAACATGGCCCATTTTGCACACCCCTATCATTTAGTAATTGTTTATACAAGTACTTAATGACTGCAACTTTTTGTGACATCTTTTTGTGATGTTTAGTACTTGTTTATTAGGGCTGTGCTGAATCACACCATTCTGTTTTGCCTTGAGTTTTGACGGTTCAACGGAACAGTGTTTCATCTCGAATTTCATGTCAAGTCGAAACAGCAGTTCTGTTCCATTCTGTTGAAATAGAAAGGCTGTTTCAATGCTGTTTCGAGTTTTGCTGGGGATGGGGAGTCAGAGCAGCTAGGCTGA
>JAGPOW010003395.1:19494736-19507340 GCA_030014935.1 Caiman crocodilus
GCCCTGCTGTGCTGCTTCACTGTCCTCCACGCTAGATCGTGCTGGGGGTGGCAGGCAGCCCAGAGGGACTGCTTCCCTGTCCCCCAGACTAGATCACGCCAGGGGTGGGAGGCAGCCTGCTGGGTTGCTTCCCTGTCCTCTATGCTAGATCGTGCTGGGGCAGGAGCCCATGCTAGATCACACCTTTCAAAACATTTCAACGAGCTTCATTTTGTTTTGAGGCTATTTCGAGGTACTTCGTTTTGTTTTGCTTTTGCTATTTCAACCTCAAAATTGGTCGAAATGGTGTTGAAATGAAATGTCCTGTGAAGTTTTTCACAGCCCTATTGTTGCTATAAGTACTAAATGACTGCACAGTCAGCATCTTACGTAAACATGGCTAGGTAGTCACAACTGTATCTAAGGGTGGAACTAGCCCTAGCATCCACATGAAGGTATAAGAATGATTCAGTGAAGAACTCCAGATTAATTACGACCAGTTAGAATCCTTTGTTTTTTCCTAGCGCATGAGTATGCATGGAACCAGGTCTACAGCCCTTCATTTTATGATTTTTTTCCAGTGGAAGTCAGGAGGATTTATACTATGAGAAAGGCCAACAGCAAAGGACTCCGTTTAATGAGAAAATATTCAGTGAGATTAAATGGATTCAAATCTGAATTGAATAGGAACCACTTTGCACACCCCTACTAAATTATTGATACTTTAATTCCTAAACCTTAGCCAAAATAATATGCATGGACAGTAACAACTGTGTATTTGTCTTATGAAGCTGGAATTCTGCAAAGGAAAAACAAGTTTTTTCATGTTTTGTGCTGTTGATAAATATAGATGTATTAAATGCACACCTAAAACATCAAATCTTTAGGGAAAAAGAGGTGAGCTATATCACTATATGTAGAAACTTTTTCTAAGTTGATTAAGACCTAGCTACTCCTAGTGTTCCTCCCTCAGAATTATTCAGTCTTCACTTTAGATCCTTTCTTTTTAGTAGCCACTTCAACCTCCCTTAAATCTAATAGTGATAATAAGCCACACCCTACAGTAAGCAAGCAGAACTCAGTACTGCATTTCTCAGTAGACTACAAAGAAACATGGAATGCAAACACTGTTAGACTGCAAACAAGAGTCTAAAAAGAGTATTATATCCTTAGAAATATTTAACTATCTTTGTTAAGTAAGTTATCTAGGCCACTAGCTCTCAAGCTCTCCATAGTGTGATTCACTCCATAACCAAGTCCCTCCCATACATCATCACCCAGATGTAAGACCTTAGGGTTCTATTGCCTGATTCTCAACATGCTTCATTCCACTAAGTAACAGAAAGGACCTGTCAGACAACTGTTGGTCATTAGGCAAGAAATAGACAACTGTTGGTCAGTAGACAATAGACAAGTATAGAAAAAAATACTAATTTAGATAGATAATAGCATTATCCTCAAAAGCCTTAACTGTAAGGTAGGCAGCTGAAACTACAGGTTAACTAAAGGTCAGTTACTTTTACTGACTAAAAGTTTCACTCCCACAGGACTTGTAAGTTTTCCAGAAATAGAGGTTCAGATTTCAGGTCTAAAGTCCATAGGGTTGAAACTAAATTCTCCAGACTTGATGGACTTCTAGAAAAAAACAGTCCACACATAACTCTCTGACATACACTGAAATATAGGGAACGGGGTCTGGGGGCAGATATAGGATTGGCAGGGGCCATGCACTGATATGCTTGCACCTCCCCACCAGCCTCCCCTGTAATTCCTGTTCCACCCAAAGTTTAAAACCAACTGCCTGGCAGTGGCAGCTGAATTTCTGTTCAGACAGCCGTGATAGTGTCAAATGAATTCATGGCTCATTAAAATCTACAATTTCATTTGAAGTCTTCATTCCACCAGTATTAATGACCCTCTCTCCTTGCTAATGGTCTTGATGTTCCACTAATCAAGCTAGCCTTTCTTCTTCTTTTCTACTGTTTGTTAGCTGCTCCTGGTACCTCTTATTTCTTGAAAATCAGCCCTGCACACTGGTTTTAACTCATTCCAATAAAGTTATATTGTTTTTGATTAATTCTTAAATGGAATAACATAGCCCTGTGACCCTAGCATATTAGTAAAGCTGCTAGTTTCTTTTCATCCCCTTTTACAAACTTCGATACTATTCATGATTGGGTCATATATGTTTTCCAGTGAATGATCTACCAAATCAGTATCTTTTCTAGTACAAAGTTGCAGGTGCTTTTTCTTTAATAGGCATTGTATCTAACTTTTTCTTGGGTTCCATGTGGCAGAATGAGATGGTAAGAGTTTTGGCAAGAATAAATCCACTATACTTTTTCCATATTTCAGTTTGACTAAGGAAAACTTGAATCAAACAACACTTAAAATGATTCCTTTGCTCCATATATTAATTGTATGGTTGGACTCTTGACACATTAAATACAAAGGGCCAAATCTTTTATCTTGTTTAAACTAAACTTCAATTAAGGCCAATGGAAGTTTTGACTAAGAGCAGCAGGTCATAGCCCCGTGTGAATAGAAAAATTCAAAATCAGTGTATCAGCTGTGATGCAGTACTAGGTTTTTCTCATGTTTCTATTGATACATAATCTTTAGAAATACTTTCTAAAATCATATATAACTCATAATGTGTGTAAAGAAGTAGCGGATACTTAAAGATTTATAACTATTGAAAAGTTAGTGTAAATATCATGCTTAAGTAAGTTTATTCTACAGCTTCCTTGGGGATAATGTCATCCAAAAAAGGAGCTGCGTAAGTCAATAAACTTGTGAGAGGGTTGCCTCCTTAAAGAAAACAATATAAATCTTACTTTATTAAATAAAACATTGCCTGAAAATACATTAGAAGAATTAGTGTAGTTCAGCTGAGGTGTCTGATGTGATGTTTATGCCTCCTTATAGATTAAAGAAAGCTTAACCTTCTTCCCAAGAATTTTATGACCCCTTCCCCCATTGTTTAAACTAAGGCAAATTTGGGCAAGAGTTCTTATTGTGGTTAGTACTGCAGTAAATATAGAACTAATGCACAGGAATGTAAAAAGTGAAGGTTATTTATAATGAAAAAGAAATCAGTAATGCTAATTCCCCTTCATCTGAAGAAGTCCATGATTACAAATGCATATTACCGGTAAAAAAAAAAAAAAGGCCTTGAAAATTAGCTTACTGTCATCACAGCAGTCTGCTGCTGTAAGACCCATTATTTTAATTTCTTACTGAAGTTCCTGTTGAGAAATCAAGCTATGCAAACTCTTGTTTTACATAAACCAAACATGATTATAGATATAAAGTGTCTCATAACGTGACAAGAGTGACTAATGTCAGAAACTAGAAATTAGATGGAGCATCTCTGTGGACATTCAACCTATTACAGGTGGCAGAAGTCAGACATTTGCTCTCCTTGGGTTTTTTTGTTTCTTCCTTTTGAGTGTCCTAGTATAAAAGTAAACCAAAATCATTATGTTCCAGTACAGTACATGATTAATTTGGGAGCCTTGATCTGGAAATAGTTATTGCAGCTGGGAAACTAATGGATAAAATAAGATAAAATCTGTTATTCTCTCTCATATTATATATCTGGCATGCCTGGATTATATTTAATTACAGAAAGTATCATCATGTCCTTCCTATATTTGAATCCAATATTTTTCCTATGTATGGATGATGTAAAAACATTACAAATATTAAAAAGAGATAGGGGAAGTAGGAAGCATTGAAAAAACTGGACCCAAACCACCTTTCCATGTTTCCAAATAGTTAAGAAATATTTTACTGGATTTAGTTAAAATTCTGCATCTTTAATAATATCACTACAAAGTCCCAGTGCATTTTCCTAAGTGATATATTAGACTGGAATCTGATTTCACTGGGCATTTATACATGTTCTCTGGGAGTAGGCGTGGGGGGAGAGAGAGGACACTTTAATTAGAGCAGATCCGAGAGCTGCTTTAATGAAAGCGCTCAGAACGTCTTGAGTATCAGCATCCCCATGCTTAAATAATGAAGGCAGGGATGCTTTAACTAAAGTCCATTCAACAATCTTTAGTTAAAGCCCCTCACCACTATTTTTATATGTGGGAACACTGATACGACAAGACGCTGGAGTCTGTTGGAGCGCAGTAATTACCATGCTCCAGCAGACTCGATTAATCAAGCCTGCTCCAACACACTGTAATTACAGTGTCAGAGCAGCCTCACTGTTCATATATAGGTGCCCACTGAGACCAGTGATAACGTTCAGTAATGCTATTGAAGACAAGTTCCACCTAAAAGACATACAAATAAAAGAATATTGAGGTAAAAAATAAGAGTCTCTTTTCTTACATGTTGGCTGACCTCCTACATTGGGCTGTAAACTAAGTATGGTGGGAAACGGGGAGGCAGGAGATGGAGAGAGTCTAGGATCTACAAACTGCAAGACATGCAGCAGTATACTGCAGGTAAGTACGAAAGGGCCCTCTAGGCATTAGAACGGGAGGGCACCAAAGGCACCAGTCAGAGATCTCAAGTGCCTCCATACGAATGCTAGGAGCATGGGAACAAGCAAGAAGAACTCACGCTCCTGCTTGCAAACAATAACTTTGATTTAGTTGGGCTAACATAAACCTGGTGGGATGCTACCCATGACTAGGTGGTACACAGTGAGAGTTATAGGTTGTACAGAAGGGACAGAGTAGGGAGGAAAGGGGGCGAGGTTGTAAAGCAGCATTATACATCTACCCTAATCAAAACAGGATCAAAGGAGGAGAAAATCGAGGCACTGTGGGTTAGGATACATGGAGGTCAAAGGGAAAGGGACTTGGTAGTGGGGGTCTGCTACAGACCGGCACACCCAGAGGAAATGCTAGACTTGAAATTCCTGAGGCAGCTGTCAGAGGCCATACAGTGTAGGGACGTGGTTGTCATGGGGGACCTCAACTACTCTGACATCTGCTGGGAGGAGCAGGCAGCCAAATCCAACTGTTCACGTAGGTTCTTAACCTGTGCAGGACCTTCACCTAACACAGGAGGTATATGGTCCCCCTAGAGGGAATGCCTTACTGGACTTGGTGTTGGCTACGGGCAAGGACCTGGGGACAGTGACCACCAATCAATCAAATTTACCATACAAAGTAGGGTGCGTAAGACAACTAGTAATGTGGAAGTGCTTGACTTTAGGAAGAGTAACTTCAGTGTGCTTAGGAGTCTAGTCAATGACACATTGCAGGAGAAGAGTACTGGCAAGATGGGAGTCCAGGAAGGGTGGTGGTTCCTAAAGGAAGAGATATTTTGGGCACAGAGGGAGATGATCCCAGTACAAGGGAAAAGGGGGAAAGGAGCCAAAAAACTTCCTAGGCTAAACAGAGAAATCCGGGGAGCCTAAGAGCAAAAAAAGAAGGTGGAAGCAGGAGGAAGCTACCAAAGAGAAGTATACCTACTTGGCCTGCACTTCTAGGAAGGTAGTTAGAAAAAATAAAGCAACTACATCAGAAGGACACCAGCCCACTAACTGTCAACCCTGACTTGGTGCAGAGTCACTTGGATGGACTGGATGTGCTCAGGTCAGCAGGCCTGGATGAGCAGTACGAGGGTACTGAAGGAATTGGCCTGTGTCATAGCAGAACCAGTGGCACAGCTGTTTGAGTGCTTGTGGTGCTTGGGGCTTTAAGAGAAAGCTGACTAGGCATCTTGCTGGCAACATCTGACCCTAGCACTCTTTCCTGCCTAGATGGGGGGTTGAGCTCAAACAGGGGGTTGAGATCCCTTCTGACCCTAGCATCTATTAATCTATGAATTTTGAGAGGCACTGCCTCCCTCCTTTCTCCTACTGCCTGTCCTGAAGCTTTTTTTCTTTAAGTACCCTAACTCCCAACTTGAGACACATTCATACACACATACAAAATCTTCCTTCCTGCCATGTGGAATATGTAGCAGACCAGGGTATTTTAGGGAATAAGGGTCTTCCAAATAACAAAAGGCAAAAGACTGGTCATTTGCAAGCTAAGTCAAAGGCAATTTTTTTCATAAAAACAGACACCATCCATAAACATTCTAGTTTTAGTCTCAACTTCAGTAATACACAGTTGAATAAAGGAAGAGTATGGTAAATTTCAGCAAAGAAACACTGGTGTAAAAGAAATTGGCTTCATGCCACTACAATGAAAGCATGGAGTCAGGAACCAGCTGCCTGCTTCTCTCCTTCCATGCATAAGATCTACCCAATTGCTGAGATCCTACACTACCTACCCTTCTCTTGTTTTCACACTGGATTGAGCAAGCTCCCCACCCCACAACTAACAATATCACAGCTTAGCCGAAATTCTCTTTGGTCCCATTTCAGCTTTGCCTTAGGAACTGCTTCACTGACCGTGATCTTATTTGTGGTGGAACGCCAGTGTGGTGCCTGCCACCTTAGGGCTAACACAAGCTCTGGGGGAGCCTTATCGTGGGAGCAGCAGGGAAAAGCCTTCCCTACTAAACATAGTAAGCAGGAAGATGGATGTCCGAGCACCTTAAGTGCTCTGTCACTTTAAGATCTAGATCAGGCAGCAGACATGTATGGCTCAGCCCTGATGACCACCCAGACCCACCACCACCCAGTCCCAGACCACCCAGGCTGGAGGCAGCAGTTTTTCTGCATGGCATCGAGGAAGCAACAATTCCTGGAGGAGCTGCTGCTCTGAGAACAGCTCAGAGGTAAAGGGGAGGCAATGGAGAAGGTGGAGGCCACACCAGCCCTGGGCAAGACCTAAAACTGCACCCTGCCAAGATAGGGAAGCCTGGTAGCCCTGCCTGTAGATCGAGGACCATCCATAAAGCAGGTTGGGGCATCTAAATCCCTGTCCCTACCACCTGGTGGGTTACATGATAATAGCGGACCGAGTAGTGGGGCCAGGGATGTCTATAGGGGATACCCGAGCCCATTGGGGTGCAAGACCCTGAAGGGAAATAGTGAAGGCCAGGTAAACTTTCAACAGGGTGATGCCATCTTCAAGACCTAATGGCCTCAGGGTGGGGAACAGCTCATAGCTCGGGTCCTTGCAGTGATGGAGACAGGACAGATCCACCCCGTTTTTAGGAAAGGAGATTCCATTTCTCCAACATGTAGCCTGAATAGTACCTCACAAACTTCACTTTTTCTCCCTCTTGGTCTGGTCAAAACCCTCTTACAGGGTGTGTGTGTCTACACATGCCCCCACAGCACTATTGTTACCACACTGTCATTTAGTACTTCCTAAAGGAAGTGTCTAATAACATGTCTCATAAGTTCCTAAGGGAAGTACAGCTGTTACTGTGCCATGCCAGTGGCACATGGTTATTTGTAGCCACTACATCGCCAGAGCGACATGCTATAGCAAGGGACTGCATCACTATGGTGACATAGGTATGGCATCGTGGTTTGTGCCCATTGATGCTACGTCACTATAGCGCATTGTTATGGTGGCAGAGCATCTCATGTAGATACACCCACTCTCTGCTCTACTAAAAAAGCAACGAGGGGAATTCTGAGGGTGTATCATCTCAACGATGGCTAACTTGTGCTGTGATTTCAATCAGATGTAGTGTATACAGTGTACTTCATCTCCTACAGCAAAGAATCAGCCATTCTGATTGACTGAAGGAAAAGAAAACTGAGGCGAATAAGGGAAAGTCAACAATAGCATGTTAAAGTTCTGAGTATTAGATATAATTACAGATTTTATTGTGCTGACTTGGCATATGTGATTAATCATTGACCTCGTTAAAGAGTAAAAGCAAAGTAGCTACATAATGAAAGCAAAAACATCAAAAATTCTAGCTTTATTCTCATTTGATACATTAATCAATATCCTTCCTTGGAGTCTAAGCATTCTGCATTTGCTGAATCAGCCTATACATTGTTTTAAACCCTGTGGTATCCTAATAGTATGACTTATGAGTTGAAATGAAAAACTACTTTAATTGGAACAATTACTGTCTCATATGAAACATTTACATTGAGAAAAATATTAAGGTCAAGTTTTTAGCTGACTTCAGCAATGGCTTCCAATTTTGAACTTGCAGAAATAGGTATGAAAGATTTTACAACTGCCAGTACCTGTTCTTAGCTTAGTTTGCACATATCAGTGTATGCTGGCAGGCATAAACACACATCAGTGCATACTTATAAGTGCAAACCTGAAAGTTGTGGCACAAATTGGTCTTCTTGGGTGCATACAAATGTTCACTGCAACAAGTCCACAATCACATGGCTTAATAATAGATAGGGAGTGACATGTACAGGCATTTGCTGGAATTGCACAGAAAACCTGGTGTAAGTAACTTGGTGGGATCAAGGGATATGGCACATTTGGCAGGGCCATGGGGTGGGGGAACCCAAAGTCTAAAAATAGCCAACTCAGGGTTGGGGACCAGGGCTGGAGGCATAGAAGAACACAGCGTTGGGCTGGGGTGAATGGCTGGTCTTTCCTAGCCCTGGGGCTGTGCCTCAAATGTGTGCAGATGTTTACTGGATCAGGGTAACCCAATTCCTGATCTAATTTTAGTTCATCTGAGGAGGCAAACTATTTAGATTGGGCCTGACATTTTTTACTTGATTTAACCCTCCTAACATCTACACAGATCAGCATTTATATCTTCTTAACCCTAGTTAAGTTGATTTAAATGTAACATCTGCATATACCCATTGAAGAAACCTGGCTAGCTGGCTAGCTCGGGGAGAGTATACTGTTACATGAAAAGGGAGGGGGGCAATATCTTTCCTTTTGAGAGCCAGGCACACAAAACATAATCCATAGAGCTATACTGAGGGTTTCTAAGCCTGCCAATGAGCAGGGATCCCATCAGCCGATTGCCCCCGCGCTGTCCTGCCCCACGCATAGACAAGGTGGAAGGACACTGAGGGAAGAACGGCATTATGGACCAGTACCTGCCAACACATTTCCTGCAGTGCTCTTTCGCTATCCAAGTGGGCTCACAGCCCAGCATCAGGAATTCAGTCCCCAGTGCCAGGCTCCTCTCCAGCCTCATTCAACTAGGGTCTGACAACTTTTATCTCAGATCCCAAAAATCACCATGTGGGATAACATTTGTCATATCTCAAATTTCCACGGAAATTAATGTCTACTCGAGGCTATACTTAATAAGGGGGGAGGGAGGACTGGGAAGAGAAGCACCATGGCTGTAGCTTGTGACTTTTTTAAAAAGGTTTAAACACACCAAGCCGTCTCTTTATACTAACATAATGTTTTTTATTCCTGAAGATACTAAATCTGGATGTTTAACTTCATGTTAAAAATCACACACATGACCAAATGCCTGAGTCAATGCAAGACCAATCAAGTGAAAACCTGGATGTTTGTTCACTTCCCAGAACATTTGCAAGAAGGGCTCTTCTAGCAGCTTTAGCTATTAGTACCAAAGAGTTTTGTATTTTGAGCACATGAGTTAAAGGTGTAGTCAAGGGATGAACCTAAATAGTTTAAAAACTGCACGAGCAATAGCTCGGTCACATTCTGATCTCACCACCACTGAAGTAAGTATAGGGCAATGGCAATATAAATCAATAGACTCCTTTGTGGTGGGACTCTTTGGTCAATTTCTCTGCTAATAAAATACTTTAGCATCTGGTCACATGAAAAGAATTTTTGGATCACATGAATGTTTTATGTGGAATCTTTATAAGACCATATAAATAGCACCTGAATATAAATACTCTAAATAGCACCGCAACATAAAATAATAATAATCTATACAGTGATAAAAAGGCATGATTAAATGTAATTGTTTTAAGTTTAAATGAGCTGTACAGGTTCAACATGTTTATATTTTTGTAAGATTTAAACACTTGAACTGCTGTCCTTGAACTTAATAGTGTGTTTTCTTTTATCTAAAAAAAAAAAAAAAAAAAAATCACACCACCCTCCCTTTTTCATTTCTTTCAGTAAAGCTCATTATTTTCTGAAATCCACATTGAATCAAGCTATTTCATCTGAAAATTTGCTATAGATCCTTCAATATATTCTTCAGCCTGGAGTGTTGCATTTGATGAAACTTTCCTCGTGAGTGGAAAACAAAAACAAACGGTAAACAAAATGAGTTTCAGAAAGCTTTTGTACTGGTAGAAGTGTGGGGGGGGTCAATGTATTAAACTTGTAGAGTGCATTAGTAAGAAATAACTCAGAAATTCTATTACCATCACAAGTATTAAATTTGAATTAGAAAAAGGTTATTTTATTGACCCTTTATGGTAGGCTTTGCTGAAACTTCAGTTGAAATAGAATATTTATAAACTCACAAATACAGAAGTTATTGATTTTGATCCCTAATATCAAAGTCAATTGGAAAGTATGGGATATTGCTAAAGCCAACCGGAGAAATAATTTTTGGTGATTAATGTGAAGTGGAAACACTGCAAAAGAAGACTGGAAAAGATCGTCTGGGTCATCTTGCCTGTGATCTCAAGAGACTAGACAACTTTTTCAAAAACTGCTTATACCATCTTTTTGTCTCTGCTGTTTCAATCGCAAGGCTGTTCAATAACCATGTTCCTTTAACAGTTAGAAACATTTTTTCTAATTTTTAGCAACAAAAAAAAAGTGTATCTACTTTTGCACTTGGGCTAACATTCTCCTTTAGCTTAAATAGCTATTCTCCTTCTCGTGTTTACCCCAGAGCCTCACCCCCAATGTATTTATAGTGAACTGTCAGAACCACTCTCTATTCCTTTTATTAATAGGCTCCTTTAGCCTCCTTCTATAAAATAGGATTCCCATTCCTATGGTTATCCTAGTAACCTTGTCTCTGTACCTGTTACAGTTAGAATTCACCTTTATTTTAACATAGAGTGCACTTACTCTAACAAAGTTTTCCTTCCAGAATTTTTCTATTAAAATATTTTTAAAATTAATTTCAAATGGGGTGGATAATAGATTTCCAACAATCCAGACTTTGGAATTGATCAGAAACTAGTTTTCAATAACAATCAAATATTAATGTCAATTCAAGGTCAGAAGGATCTAAGTACATTATATTATGGAAATTTTAGGCTAGGAAAAGTATCCATTTTTTTGTATATTCTATGCTTTATGGATGGTTAAAATTATTATTCTGCATCGTTAGTTTCACAATGGTACTTGAGAATTACATTTTAATGTTGGGTATGGATGGTGTAAATGCCTTCTTGCTAGTAGGTGTGCAGAACATGGATATTATTCGACACATCTAGGTTCTGTTTTATTTATTTATTTTTTAATAGGCCAAGCACTAGGAAATACAAAATGGAAAAATCTACCTACCCACCTCCCAAACACCGTAATCACTGAATTGAACTAATAATGGCTTGACTTTAATAAGAGCAAATTTTAAACACAGCCTGCAAAGTCTTTTTGTCACACAGGATTCCTTTTCATGTTACGCACCATGATGAAACATAATTGAAGAAAATGAAATTGTATGAATTTGCAATAAGATTTAGTCAATGTGAAATGTGTGAGTTTTGCTATACGTGACTCTGCTGTATTCCATATTTTTCTCCTCCATAAACTCTTTGAGATGTTTATTTAAAAAGAGTTCAACAGATGAAAATTTGCAACCAGAAAGATTAGATATTGGCTTGCTAGACATATTTTTCTAAGTTTTAATCTTGTATTAAAATTATATTTACAATAAATGTTTAGTTTATTGTTCTTATATGGCTGTTATTTTTAATCAATGTAAAAGGTACTTGCAATGGAAGACGCTTCTTAGGAGAGCAGACCAGATCATTTTCTATTAAATAACACATCATAAAAGCTCTCTGGTAACTTAGTGGGAGACACTAACTCTCACACTGAAAATCAAATGGTTAAGGCACTAGTCTGATATGGAAAAGACCCGGACCTAAGTCTTTGTTTTGTCTGATTCAGAGGTCATATCTATGCTATAAAAATAGTAAGCAGAATCATAAAATACAATATGTTGCTCCAGTGGGCTACCTCCAAGATGGAAAGCAATGTAGCTGCAACTGTGTGGTGCAGTGGGCAGGAGAAAGAGTAAGGACTAATTAGCATACCCACAATGCCAGAGGATAGCTTGCAGCTGAGGAAGTAGAATATATGAAGTAGTGAGGTGTTTGACAAAACATGAGTTTAAAGTGTAGATGCAGCCTCTTTCCTTTCCCTGTCTTTCAGTAACCAGAGAGACCTGGGCCAAAACCCAACTCAACTGAAAAAAACCCTTGGCATTCAGATAAAAAATGAATATCTTTACACAATTCCTGTCTCCCACAATACTTTAAAATTAGTTTTGTTTCAAAGGACGACTGGAAAAATGTTAAAACTCAGAAGTTACTATGAAACACGTCCATACAGGTCCACTTGCGTATATGAGCAAATATTATAGTCAGGCCCACAAGTGAAAATAAACATTTAAAAATGGAAAATATCCCACGCAGAGCAGCCCTTAATTAGAATACAAATGCCACCTTTTAAAGACATGTAACTGATCAAACCTTTAAAAACAGAGCTGATTATCTTTCCAGCCCTACATTTTAATGATGGCTGTATATAGTTTCATAGTAACTAGGGTCAGAAGGGGCCTAGAGCAGGCCATCTAGTCTGACCCCCTGCCAATGGCAGGAAACAAGTGCCGGGGTCACAGGACC
>JAGPOW010003395.1:19511723-19527893 GCA_030014935.1 Caiman crocodilus
GACTAAGGAGGATAAATAAAGGCAACCTTCCGCAGAACAAATCCAATGAAAGAAGTCCTATACTGAGTGACCAAAGACAGGAAACATAAGCTATTTGTCCAATGTTTATGAATACCATGTAGCAATAAACTCACTAGGATTTAAAAAAAAATGATCCCCCAAAAAGGAATTACCAAACACTTCTAAAGTTACCAGTGTGCAGCATAGTTTAAATATAAAGCCTAAAAGGAAAAAATATTATATAACTAAGTTGAATATTAAAAAATAGGAAGGTAAAGGATAGAAAAAACAAATAATCCAATGGTTATTTATAGAACACACTTGTAAGAAAGAAGATATGGGTTGATAATAATATCTGATAAAAATACAAAAAACTGGGTGGACAGCAGAAGAGGAAGTTAAAACTATCACAACATAAGGTCTAAACTTAGAGCAGGAACATTTTTATGGCTATGAAATTCAATGTGAAGAGATTAAAGACAGGTCTGAAATAAGAAACTTGAATATGAATCTGAGCTTCCAGCAACTACAGGGTGTTTAGATTGGGACTGCAGTTCAGGTCCACTGTATATATGGTTTTAGGCATGATATCCAAAATTTGATACGTGTCAAACTGGATTGTTTTTATTTAATTTTTAAAACTGCTGTTTAAGGGTAAACACTATGAGAGGCCAGATAATTCAGGAGCCCAGTAGCCTAACTAGCATAGACTTATGCTTTATTGTGACTTTTTTCCTCTGTATGGAATAGCAGGGGGGCACTTACTGCCTTCCAAATAGCAGCAGCAATCTCAACCCTCTTACAGCAGTGTTTTTTTACCCAAGAACAAGAATCAGTAATGGCAGAAATGACCTTCATTATTTATTTCCGTTTGAATGTTACAGCTAGGACGGCAAATTGAGGTCTTCGTATTTTTCTCCTACCACAAACAGTCCTCTGCTGAGGTGAAGCTTACATGGTTCAGAAGAGTGGGACAGTTTATACTTCACACACACAACTACAAATGCTTTTTCCCCAAAGAAGAAAGAGAAAAACTAGGTCAGTATTTTTTAGAAAAAGGGATGATTAAAGGAAGATCCCACTCAGCTACGCACAAATCAGAAGGGAAAAGAAAGAACAGATATTTCAAGGCTGCATGACCTAGTATTAAAATACAAACAGGAGGTATGAACTGAAGTTACGGAATACATTAACAAGGGCAGTAATGAGTGCAATTTCTAAGAAAGAAGTGTCTAAAATAGGGTAGTGAGCTATGAGAAAAGGAGAAAAAAATTACATACAACTTAAGGAGTAGTTATATTGAGACAGCTTTTGTGTTCATTTACACAAGAGCAAAATCCATAATCTATAGGCTTCTCATAGTTCATGTCTGAAAATAACATTTTTCTCTAAGCATATCTGCTGACTTCATTGCATGTGTGTTATCCCTATTCTGCTATTCTAAAATCCTACCTAGAAATGTAAATGTTATTGCCTTACGACAAACCTGAAGAAAATCTTTTATTTTCAAATATGCGTTTACCAACATATTTGGGGTTATATTGCCTACTGTACTTACTCTTCCTGAAAAATGAACAGGCCTTAATTAACCTGGAAATGGCTGGAAGAAAGTTGCAATTTTGAAGTAAATTCCTCGGTGCATGGAGTTTCTACCATCTAGTTTCTACAATCGTAGGTGTAAAAAGCCAGAACTAATTAACAATTACCTGGTTCACATGTAATCTCATTAATTTAAAAGATAATATTTAAATGAGCAGTTCTGTTGTAATTTCTCCTTAAATAAGAAGCCAAATACAGTACAAGCCACCTCATATTTCTCATGGTTAGCCATATAGGTATTTTAAACTGTTCACATAGCACCATCCATTTTTCACACCCCATTGATTTCACTACTGAAGGCACTGCTTAATACAATTTAGACCTACCTAATTAATGTCAGAACCTGCTTATGTCATTGTTGCTCAGAGCCTTTCCTCTGTTCAGCTGTTCACACCTCATTAAGGCTTGTTACATTATTACTCAGAATGCCTGACCCTAAATACTACCCTTGAAACTGGCAGGAGCACAAGATCTCTGCTGTAAGGACCACCGCACTCACAGAACTGAGAGAAGCAGAGAGAAGATATAAATAGGCTAATTACCTATGCCGCATTTAGGGAATCAGGACATTTCCCAATGAGGCTTGCTATATACAGTTTACACTGTTTCATCAGACTACTTACATTTTGCCAGTGGCACTTTAGATCTCATCCTAACCTCCCTTTTCTTTCCCTGAAGGATATAAATAACTCTTACTGAAGTTGTTCATATAACATAGCCAAAAATTCTGTTATAATTTCTACCGGAAATATAATCCCGACTGTTTTAATACATGTTATTTTCATACCATATCTTGATGACATGTATTAATTGGTTTCAATAAGCAAGATAATTGGACTGTGGCCTTTTATAGTAACTGGAAATGTTATTGCTTTTAAAATTGCAGTAACTTTTCCCACTTCAAATGAAACACCCAATTTAAAACAAACTACTTACATTGTATAAAATATATTAATACTTCACATAATTTTCTTAGAATGCTTAGTATTCCTTCCTCAGTCTCTAAATGAATTTTCACCTTAAAACCTAATAAATGCTCATTCATGAATACAAAATGAAGGTAAAATCCCAGTGGTGATACACATTTTATCTACACTAATGCCAAATGATTTTATCCAGAAAATAGTAGTACAATAACTACCCACGGAATAATGATTAGCCACTTAATGTAAAGTGTTGTCAACTTTTCATTAAATATTAGTAAATTAAATTATTATTTCTGCAAAATAAAACCTTTTTCTTATTATTACATTTTTAATTAAATCAGAAACATGTAAGCAATGAAGATGCTGATAGGCATTCCTTATATAGGTACTTGGCTTTAACAAGGAGGCAACAAGGTCACTGAAAGTTTCATTCTTATATAGTGTTGGGCCTTTTTGTTCTCTTTCAATTTTATTCGTTTCTATTTCAAATTCAATTCTGTTTCAATTCTATTTCAATTCAATTATATTTCAAATCAAGGATGAAAATGCAATCATGGTACATAATAAAACAGTGGAGCAGCACAAGTTGATATTGGGACATTGACAGTAAATGTTTTGACCAATAAAACAAGGATGTACAGGACTGGTGCTGCCTTCTAAATTATGATTAATATTGCCCAGTAAGCATCTTGGTACTTTCTGAGGCTAGGGACAGAAATTACATATAAACCATTATAAGTGATTGGAAACTACTTTAAACCTGTAACAGAATTAAAGTTCAGTCCATATAAACTGGTTTCAAAATGGCTAAACCTGGTTTAAGACAGACTTGGATGCATGAAGTATCAGACTCAACTGATTTAAGTTAAACGGATTGAAACTGACAGATCCCCTCCCAACCCAAGTTACCTCACAGGTCCAAGCATCCTAGGATACCTTGCGGTCCCCGTAGTAAAGCCCCCCTCACAGGGCAGTCCACTGGAACATAGTTCACATGCTGCTGCTCTAGTCCAGTGTCCAACTTCCCCTGCCCCACAGCTGGCATGGAGGTGAGGTAGCAAAGCCTCTGCCTCTGCTTCCTAGTCCACATCCTGCTTTCACCTGTCAGCCCTGTAGGAAAAGAGCCCCTGCCCCTGCCCTTGCCCCAACCCTGGCTGCTGATCCCTGGTCTGCCCTGCCATGGGGAGCTAATGGGAACTCCCCTCTTCACCCTCACCCATGAAGGTAGATGGCTTGACTCCACCACCACTGGAGCATTCTCCCTGGGTTGAGTGTCTGCTTGTGCAGATGGGCATGGGAGTCCTGGGGAAGCCCTGCTCCTTGGGGGATTTTCCTTGGCCCAGCATGGGGCTGCTTTGCTTTGAGGTAAGCCCCATGACTAGGGAAAACCCCTCTTTCCTTCCCGCATGCAGCCTGTCAGCTTGGCTCTGCCACTGCCACAAGTGGGAAGGAGAAGCATTTCTCCAAGCCACGAGCCTGCCGATGCAGCTGGGCATGGGGGCACAGGGGGAACTCTAGGCCTCAGGGGCCTTCCTTTCACCCAGTACAAGGTCCCCCAGCCCAGGGCTGCTCTGCCCTGAGAAGCCCTGCACTGAGGGGAACCTACCCTCCCCTCTGCTTCTGCCTCCCCCACCCCGACTTCCTCTTCCCTCTCTCCCCCTCCCTCCCTTATATAGCTGGGTAGCTTCTTGGCTGCGACTGGCATGCTCAAGCATTCCCTGCCTTCTGGCTTGGATCAGTGGGGGCTTCTGCTTGTCTCTCTCAAATGATACTTGCCTCTCTCAAATTGAATGTGAGTTCAGTTTATTAGTTCAATCTATGCAGCTTAGGCAAACTTGCAAAGGTTGGATTAATTTTGCCTTGGGCTTTTAAACTCTCTGTACTTAGCCCAGGTTTCCAGAATGCATGGATAGGGTTACAAAATCAAATCTATAATTGCTAAATATTGTTAAAGATGTGAGATGCAATTCATTTCTTCTTCATTAGGGTATCCACATTATGCCAATGGAGGTTTTTACACTCATGGGCTAGCAATCGGTTTTTGCAACTGAATTTGAGACAGAAGGATCCACCGCAGTCACTGAGGTCATAGCTCTTTTTTAGCCAGTACCAAAAAAAAGTGTAAATCCAAGAGTGAACCAAGTTCTTTTTGAACTGATGATAACATCACAAACTGGTCTTATCTGGCAACCTTAGCAATCATATCCTTAGGTCCCATGCTGGATGAATAAGCAAAGGAAATAAACTTTGTATTCAATACTTGGAGGTTTATTTGGATGGTCAGGTTCTAGATACTATGGTGGAATCATGTCAGAATGCCCTCTATCCTTCTGGCCATGCTGCATCTATTCAATAATTAGAGTGTTTTATTCCATGACTCTTTTGTCCTCTCAGCCTTCACAACCACTACATTAATTTACACACAGACACATTCCAAGGGGGAAGTCTTGAGATATGGTGGCTTTGGACCCTGCCCAGCCAGGTAGCAGTGGATGTGGTAGTGGCAACTCTGGCCCCAGCCCCAACCCAGGCTGGAGTCAGAGCTGAGGCCAGAGCTGCCCCCACTACAACTTCTGCTGCCAGGATGAGCTACTATATGCTCTGTGCCCTAGGCGGCAGGGGTCGGAGCCACAGCCAGAGTTGTGACTGAGGGTAAGTGGCAGTGGTTTGGTGGGAAGGGGTGCAAAAGCAGAAGGAGGGGTGATGACAAGGGACAGGTAAAGGGTCAGAGGCACTACAGGGCATAAGCAGTGGGACGGGGGGGAAGGGAAGCAATGGATGTGGCTTTGACCCCTAGCTGCCTGTAACTCTGCCTTCTACTTGAATCCAAGACAAAAGATATTTTTCCTCCTGTTGAATAGGTGAATGGGGGGGTGTGGAAAACTCAACTTGGATTCAGGAAAACATGGCATATCCTCTCAAGGGCTTTATAGATACATAAATTTAAATGGCTAAACACTTGATATACCCTAAAAAAAGTTATCAACACCACAAAGTATGAAAATGCAGGAATACAATTAAACATCTCTTGCAAAGTTTTACAATATGCATGGTTTAATGTTTAAGTGAAACAGAATAAGAAAATTACACTCAGTTCCTAACACTTTATATCAGAGTTTATCATCGTTATTTTATATCATATTTACACCAAAATAGTTTATCATACTAGTAGAACTCTATCACTTGCATTATGAATATATAATGAAAATAACAAAACATTGATATTACATAAATTAACTAGATCGAATAGTATCATAGTATCTAGGGTCAGAAGGGGCCTAAAGCAGGCCATCTAGTCTGACCCCCCGCCAGTGGCAGGAACGAGTGCCAGGGTCACAGGACCCCAACATATGCATTCTGCTTATGTATTTTACACAAGACATACTTTATAACTTATACAGTAATACACAGAAGCCAAGTAAGGCAAGACATACTGATCTTAAAAAAAGAAAGAAAATATATATAGCAAACAATAACCTCCCTGCCACTACCTCTTCTTAATTTAAAAAGCACACTTAAGCATGCTTCACCCTCACAAGGACTTATCGGTATCTTGACCTTCAATCTCCTTTTCCTTCCTTAGAAAAAATAGTGAAGAAATTAGATTTTAGAGCAGGTCCTGAAGTGTAGCAAATCACTACCAAAACCACAATAGCTGAAAGAAAATAACTACTTAGATCTTTGTAACTGGTGTGCTTGTTCTTAAGTAGCAGAATGGGATTCTGGATGAAAGTTTTAGATTACTTTAAATTATGCCATTTTTCCACAGTGTGACATGTCCCCTGGTCTGTGGCATAAGGACAGTTACATTGGCAGTACACGCCCAAGGTTTTCTCTCTGCAGGATTAGCTGGGGTTGCTGGTCTCATGAAAACCTAATACTGGTTTCTAATTGTCTTCTGTAGTTCTGAGCATACTATTTGTTGAGGAGGATGCAGGATTAGAGGGATTGTTTAAGGTATCCAGTGAACATTTTTATTCATTAAGGTGATTAAAATGATAGGAAATGTATTACTAAAGTTGATGAGCCAAAGATTTGGCAGTGAAAACAATTCTTTAGACAATCTAAAAGCAAATTCAGTGTGTCTATTAACAGAATAACAATAGAGCTACATGGATATATTTTTTCAGTTTGCTAGAACTTATGAAAAACTGAAATATTCTAGGTAAATAAAATTATTTTGCAGTTTTCATTTTGATTCTGTTTTTCAGTCTTATAGAAATGAGAAGCAACTTTTCATAACATTTAAAATATTTTTTTACCTCAAAAATGATTTAAAATGCCAAGTAAATTTAAATTTAAATGCTAAACTACTTCTTTTTTGTAAATAACAAGATGAAACATTTTGAGATTTTGGGGCTTTATTTATGGACATGAACGTCTCATAAAAACCAAGACAAAATCAGAGATGCATCATTATCATTGAGTGTGTGTGTGTGTTATCTGGATAAGGAAGGTGACAAGCTGAGGGATGAGATGCCAAGAGAGACAGCCAGAGAGCCTTGGCTGCATTTGAATGAATTCAAGTTAGCAGGGCTTGATGAAATTTATTCCAGGGTCCTGAAGGAACTGGTAGAATTGATCTTAGAGCCCTTGGCAATACTCTTAATGAAGTAATGGGAGATGGATAAGTACCAGAGGCCTGGAAAAGGGCCAACATAGAGCACCTCTTTGAAAAAGGCAAAAAAGGGACAACCCCAGGAACAACAGACCATTTAGCCTCACTTCAATACTGAGGAAGCTACTGGAGCATACCCTAAAGAAGGCTATTTTCAAACATGTGGAGGAAAAGGGGTGATCACAAACAGCCAGCATGGATTTATGAAGCATAAATTGATTTACTAAGAATAAACTGTGCCAAACAAACCTGATCTTCTTTGCCAGAGTACCCACCTGGGTGGATGAAGATGATGCTGTGGCTATAGTATATCAGCACTTCAATAAGACTCCATGACCGTCTCATAAATAAATTGGAGAAATGGGGGCCGGACAAAAATGGTATAAGGTGGACAGACAACTGACTCAGTAGCCACAAGCAAAGGGTCATTGTTAATGGATCCATGTCCAGTGGTTTGAATAGATTCACTATGCACCCCACTCCGCAGCAGTCTTTCCTGGGCTGAGTTCTTTTCAATGTGTTTATTAAAGATTTGGGGTTGGTACAGACATTAGATTTAATGAGCTTTAAGTGCACAGAAAGCACTTTACAGCTTTCATAACAGGTGTTCACAAAACATGAAAACATGAAAACACTTGAAAAATGGCGAATCCTGCTCTACATCAACCCAGGATGGATGTATATTAACCTAAAGCACTTTCTTTTGGCATGCTTTATTGAAGGGCTATGCCAGATCCCATTGAGTGGAGCACCACTGTCTTCCTGGGGCTGCTGAACCCGAAGGGCTCTGGGGTCTCTCCCCACAGCGGCCCAGTCCGGCAGTGGCACACCACTGGTGTGGAGTGTTGCAGAGTAGGATGCAGACCAGCGACTTGAAGTTGCAGCAATGGAGGTTTAGATTCAATATCAGGAACAATGTCTTAACTGTTAGAACAGTGAGGCAGTGGGAAAAAACTGCCTAGGGAAGTTGTAGGCTCACTGGAGGTGTTCAAGAAAAGATCAGGCAGCTACTAGTTGGGGATGATATAGTTAGGGCTGTCCCTGGGGGGTGTGAATTGGGGTGACTGCCCCAGGCTTCATGCTTTGGAGGCCCCCACAGAGCCAGGCAAAGTAGCATCAGCACAGAGCCGGGCAGAGTGGCGGCTCCACACCCAGCCTCACGTTACCACCCTCCCTCCGCCACCAATGTCACTACCGCTGATGGTGGTGGCAGCTTCTCGGGTCGAGAGCCCACGGGATCGGATTGGGGGCAGGGCCCCACATGGACTGATTTGCTACATATGCCAGGTTTGGGGGGGTGGGTCTTGTTTTATTTTTTTTAAGCCTTCCAGAGAGGCACTGAGCATTGGCTGCAGCCAAGTTTGGGAACTGGGTTGTGACAGTGATCCTTTTAGAACAAAGCTGGAGGTTCCTAGCTAGAGCGTCTTGTCCGACCTCCCCAATTGCTATATTTGAGGTCAGGAAGGAATTTTACCCTGGCCAGATTGGTAGGATGTATGGGGATTTTTGCCTTCCGCTGTAGCGAGGGCATGGGCCTCTGTATCTGGGATCTCTCCAGCATATATTAACAACCTTTTACACAAACTGCTGTGGTCCCCCTGCTTTACCTGTGGCAGGTTGGGGTGTTATTTCTTGTGTTGTGCCAGACTTTATAGTAGTTCTACTAAGAGGTTAGACAATGGATTTGTGGAAGGTGGGTTGTATAGGGATGGTCCTGCCTCAGGCAGGGAGTTGGGTTAGATGAGCTCCCTTCCCGCTCTACTTCTTTACAGTTCTATAGGCACATATTCATTTACATACACATATTGCAAAACAACAGTTTTCAACAGAAACCCCCCCCACCCCCGCAATTCTAGAAGAAATCCACAAAACAGGGGAGTGGGGAAAAATACTTTTATAGCCTGAGATTTACAAAGCCAAGATAATTAAGCAAGAACTGGTCACATAACAGGTCTAAAACCCCAAAATTAGTGTTTTCCTACTGACATTGATTTTTCCTGTGTTCTTCTACAGAAATACCTGGCTTCCAAGATTTGGAAGAAATAGAACCATTGATACAGAAGGTCTTGATGCTTACTGACCTAAGTGGGCCTTGTACGTTGGTAAAAAGCTTTTATAAACACAATGAGAAAGAAAAATAAAAGTACATGCATAATTCTGTTTCTTAATCCTGCTGTAGACTGCCTCTTCCTTATGTCTTCTAAAAGTTGCAGTGATTTTTCTGTGCAGCTTCCTAAAACTAATCACTGTGCAGCCTATGTTTGCCTTTCATGGAACCATAACAATTTAAATCCAAGTAATATGCCAAAAGGGTCTGATCTGGAGATAGATATCATAGCAACACAAATTTCAGAAGTCTAAATACAATGCATACAGTATTTTAGTACTTGCTATGTTACCAGATGTGAGCAATATACAGTGACAGAGGAAGAGGATAATTATCCATAGCTGTTTCCTACAAAGATGAGATGACATAAAGTACACCCTGAATACCAGGTAGAAAGCATATATCAGTGACATCTAAGAAACAACTTGTACATATCATGAGATAAGACCTCGTTTAGTAATGGTTTTCTTTTACTTTTACATTATGCAGCAGTTTTCCATAGAATTTAACATTTACAATTTCTTAACTATCTGCATTTAAATAGATGTCAATTGCAAGGGGTTTTGGGGAGGGGGAAGGTGTTATTTATTTTAAAGGGTTTTCCTCATTTTCTGGGAGTGAGGGACTAGTTTCTTTTTATCTCGGCTCTTTCTCTTCGTAGGAAATGAAGGATCAGCTCACTCCTTTTTTCCTTCAAAATAAGAATCCCCCAAACCAGTTTCATTTTCCCAGTAATTCCCTTACTCTGCTTCTTTGATCAGAGAGTGTCTGTGTATGACACCGTTCCCTCTTCCTGCATCCCATGCCACTATTTTCTGTGATTCTTTGAGGAGAGGGAGCAAGACAATTAAAAAAAAAAAATAGATGAACAAATATTCAAGCTAAGAAATACGTGCATTTTTAAGGAAATGAGACAAATCTTGATCAAATAGCATTCAATTGGACACAATACCACAAAAAGCACCTTTCTTTATGTTGTGCTTGGGAGATATTTTTCATTTCATGCATCATTTCAAAAACCAATATCTAAATCATAAAGCAAAGCACAGAGAATAAATTCTGAGTACATGCCAAAGTAGCGGACAGCTTAGAATAGCAATTTTCACTTGAGCTGACCAAGGCCAACTTCTGAGATACTAATACATAAGACAACAACACTCTATAACATTCAACATTAAGCAAATTTTCTTTCATTGATATTGTTCAAAATTGAACTTGTGTAGACAGCACTATCTGTCTGTGGGCTACTGACAAAGTAAACCTGCCATCAGAATGATTAACAACACAATCCAGAAATAAAGAGGACACAACTTACATTCTTTTCCTATGAATCTCACTGGGGATGTTACTATTTCCCTGAGAAAGTTTCTCAAGTCTCATTTTTATTTTCTGCGCTCTGAGATGTTTCAAACCTTACACATATCCTTTGTCAAGCTAAACAAATAGCCAAGCTGTGTATCCTAAATTAATAGGAAATGTGATTTTATTTTTTGATTTATTGCATGAGAACGACTTTCTTAGAGGAGAAAACTATACAGAAGTGGGAAGATGAAACTGCCAAAGGCACTTTGTGTATAAAAGGCTAAAGAAAGCAGAGTAGAGGGGTCTTTTGGACAAGTCTGCCACATTGTTGTTCCATTATAATTGTCTAGGCCTTTTGATGGAAGATTCAGAAAGTCTATCAATGCCTCTGTAACATCCTCAGATAGTATTTGGAAATCCATAGTCTAAAGTCTGGTGATACATGTGACAATTAGGAAAATCTGTCAGAACACAAACTCTGGGGATTCTCTAGACTCCCTTTGGAAAGTGTGGTATGTTTGCTCATTTTGCCAGTATTTTGGGAGTGAACCAGAGTAAGATACTAAGAGAAATTCTTACATGTCACACAGTGATACGAGTAGAAGTTAAAATGTGGTGATCGTGCAAGATCCTTAGATAAGGAGATTACTACTCAGGGAAAGCCGATTTTTCAAGCCTGTGTCGTAAGAGGCATAACCAAGCACCATATAATGGGGTGGAAGCCCTTTGTACAGCCTATAAAGGGGTCTGGACGTTCTAAAAGAAAGCAAAGGAAGCCAGAAAGACTGTCTGGGATGGAAGATCCCATGTGCAAGAGAAAGGAGCAGGTAGGCTTGTTTTTAGCAGAGTGTTCTTGTTTACAATGAAGATAGAATTGTGCTGGGGACAGAAGCAGATGTTTCATCATTTGGTCATTTATGGGGGAGAAAGGATAGACTCCATTTCTTAGAAACTGGCTCAGCATTTGTGCTGAGGAAACGAAGGCACAGGCAACAATATCAGCGTTTTGTTTTTTCACAGTCTGTGAGGGGGGTTTCGGCTACCTAAGCTAACAAGTAATTGTTTTTTGGAACCCTTTACAAGTCTAAGAGACACTCTGTCTCCACTAGTATATATTTTTTAATGTGATTATAAATCTAGAGCACCCAGAAGGGAAGAGTTTGCTTAAGCTATTAGTAATCTTGAGGTCTAGTCGTTGGGGTCTATTGCAGACAATCTACAAAAATTCATTTAAAGAACGGGCAGTTAACAGACAGAAAACCTGTGCCAAGGCACTGTAGGAGAGATGGCAAGGGCAGGGCACCTACTGCATAAGCACATAAGCACCCGTGGGTCTACAGTACCTGCTACTTTGAGGAAGAAACTGCAGCTGATAGAGCCCAGGCAGCTACAGAGGGGAGAGCTGTAAGAGGGAAAGCAGCAAGCTGCCCATTAAGACAAACAGACACATTTGCACGCAATCAAGGAAACACCTGATGGAAGGGGATGGGGCTTAGGGTACGTGTTATTACCAGTAAGCTTAGACAACATAGGCTCTTGGTCCTGAAGAAATTACAATCCAAATAATACAAACAGGAAAACAAGCTGAGACATAGGGCAACGAGCACTAGGTCAAATACTCCAGGACACACCTTTCATCTATTTTGCACTTGGCAATTAGACTTGTCAGATATTTATAGGAAAGATCTGAAGAAGGAAATAGTTTGCTGGGTAGAGGAAACTGAAAAGATACCATGAGAGAAGTACCCAAATCAAGGCTATCTAAGTAATAAAGTAAGGGAAATAGAAGGAACATTAGGAGTAGAAGAAAAGGATGGGGTAAGTATACACTCAGTTGCATGAGTTCATTCAGTGCAGCAGCAGCAAATTGAGCAGAAACGAACTCTTCTTTTTCCAGTGAAGTTTGTACTGGCATTTGCTATTTTTAAAACAATTCTCACCTCATAACTCCCCACAGATTAGCAACAGTATAAAAGTACAATAAAATCATCATAATTGGCACAACACAGTGAGGCAAATGAGCCACCTGAACAGTCACCCTGATTGCCAGAGACACACAGGAATACATTGTGCTGAAAGATGTTTACTTATATTCATGTATTGCTATTAAAAATGGTACATAGACAATTAAAATGTTCAAAAAGCTACATGAAACAACAAATGATTTAGTAACCGGTAGGAAAGAGGATCAAAGCGAAGGGAACTGGGAACCTTACCACGTTAGATTTATGCCACTTACAACAATTTACTTCTGTAAACTAGGTGTACTGTTTAATGGATGAGCAACTGTCATTTATGCACCATTTAGTAGCTGCAAGGTGTAGCGACTAAATCTGTTCTTGGACAGTCACTTCAGTCGAGTAGGAGCAATTACATGGCTTCTATTCTAGCAAAATGTTCTTCTCAGTTAGAGAATCATGACGCACTGCATTAGGTAGGTATCTCTGCTGACCCCAGAGGAATCTGTCTGGAAAATATTTCACTCTTTCTTTCCTCAAGGAGGTATCAGTCTCTTCCCACACCAGAGACCTGCTTCATATTCAGCACTAGAATGTTGTCTTAACATTCACAGAATGACTTGTCTCGTTTCATATTTACAAATGAAAATATCTTCTGGTAATACTGGTAAATCATAGAGAAACCAAGCAATGCAGGGATGAGGTTAAAGGTTTGCACATAAAAGCTTTTTTAACTTGATAGTAGCAGACAATAAATGGCTGAGTCTATCCTTCAAGCTTCCAAGCACCTCAAAACACAGAAATAATCAAACCTATTCAGTATGCATGTACTCACATTTGGTTTTTTTTTGTCAAGACTGCTAGACTATATATCCTTCTGACACAAACCATAAAATGCATATGAAATTAAGTACAGATTCACTGAATGCCTTAGGAATACTGTTTCATGCACACAGACACATAAAACACTTCTCTTCTAAATGCCTCAAAATCTATTTCTTCTATAATGCCTACAAGAAATGGGTCAACTAATGGTGGGGTAAATACAAGCCAGGTGTACTTTCTCTGACTTGAGCTCATTATGGCAGTAAATATTCTGCATCTAAAACGTGTTTTTGTCTCTTGATGCAACATAGCCTGATTATTGCCTTTGTCATTATGTTCCTTATCTGCCCTTTCTTCAGGTCCTAGCTCCTCTTATAGTACACTATACAATTGAGTATATTCTCTGTTTCAACAATCTTCTCTATTTTTTATGAACTGTATATATTACATATTGTTTACTTATTCACGCACTGTAATGCCTGGAGTTTCTTGATGTCACTGTATTTTTCAGTTTTGCAATTCAGAATGTCATTATATAAAACATTATTTCCCTCACACATAATCATAGTTCCTTTCTCTAATCAATGCATACCATTTTTACTGTTGCTCAAAACTCATGCTGAAAAACACAGACCTTATTCATTCTATATTTGGAAATGCGCACAGATTTGGGTTTTACTGAAGGTTAGAAGTCAACAGCACTTTTCAAATGTCTTATAGCTAATTTTCCTGCTATTTCATGAAAAAGAACTTTTATTTGTTAGAAAAGAACTAGATTAGGCAAAGCTTAACTGCTGTGGATCACTTTAAGATAATCCCACCTCACACTAAATTTATGTTTTCATTTGGGAAACATGGTTTCCAAAGCATACTACGTTACTGTCATTCCCCCAGTGAGTTCCTTCATCCTGAATTTTATCTGTCATGAGTCTACTTCTTAGAAGCTTTCCAAACAGATGTCTCATTCTACCTTCACAGAGGAACAGAAAGAGTGAAGTATTCTTCATGGAAACAGCTGTTATGACTTGCCTTAAAGTTTAAAAACAGCTTGAAGAAAGGAAAATTCTCCCTTTTCCATCTGATATGGGAATGGCTTTAGACTCGTATCTGTGTACTGAGGATGTAAATACATTAATTTGCATGTAATCCTTGTAAATGAACGTGTGGCTATTGTACTGCTTTGCTGTTCACTAAGATGTTGAAAGATTAATGCCCTAAATAAACACATAAACCCAAGTGTTTTTCAATTAAGTTTTGTAATATTTTATTACTAACTACAAAATAATCTGAAACCACTAGAATTTATAAATACATTAAACAAACAGACAACAGATGGTATAACCTGTTACAGGGTTGTAGTTCTCTGTGGGACTTACAAAGCTGCTATGATTTTTCTCTTTTTTTTAACAGATGTTTTTCATCCTATTTTCCATTTCTTTAAACTTCTGGAAAAATATTTTAAGTATAAAACTGTTACTGATTTTATAAAATAATGACCCACAAAGGATGCATACATTTTTATGTATGTATAATATATTATATGGAATAAAAAATTAATGATTATAAACTTCTATGCTATTCACTGTTTATAGGTTTTTAATAAAAATTAATAAGAGTCTTCTCAGTACTTTTCTCTGTTGGTTATGCCCTCTTTTTTCTAACTGAGTAGCATACTGCTTAACCACTGCCTCATCATCCTCAGGAGAGGAAATTACCAGTTCTATCTATATGCCATCCTAGGAAGTGAACTACATGTGGAATAAGACTATGCCAGTAAACATGAATGGATGTCAAAGTGCTTTCCAAAGTGTCATATTTTTTTCCTATGCAAAATCCTTCTGCTGTATTTCAGAGAAAATTGTACAGTTGTAATCTCAAAAGAAGGCACAAAATTAAGATTGGGCATGCAGCCTTTAAAACATTTGCAAAAAGATCAAATTCTGATCAATTACTCACAGTGGATGCATCTACACATGCAAATAATGCAAAGGAATAAGCTCTGGCGTGGTTTGAGCCAGAGTATACTGCTTCTGGGAGCAGCATCTACTTATGTTCCTGGGACAGCAGCAATTTGAGCTGGGGTGGAATAGGCCTGGGCTGGCAGCAAGATCAGAGGGATTTGGCGAATGTGATTGCATGTGATAGTCCTAACCACTGACTATCATCATCTTTGAAAACATATGGTGATTAAGAGAAGCCCTGGATGACTGGAAAAGGGCAAATATAGTGCCCATCTTTAAGAAAGAGAAGGAGGAGGTTCCAGCGAACTACAGACCAGTTAGCTTCACCTCAGCTCCTGGAAAAATCATGAAGCAGGTCCTCAAAGAATCCATTTCTAAGCACTTGGAGGAAAAGAAGGTGATTAGGAGCAATCAACATGAATTCACCAAGGTCAAATCATGCCTGACCAACCTAATCGTCTTCTATAGCGAGATGACTGGCTCTGTGGATGTGGGGAGCCCACTGGATGTGACTTTAGCAAGGTGTTTGATACAGTGTCCCACAACATTCTTGTGGGCAAGCTAAGGATATATGGGCTAGATGAATGGATTGTAAGGTGAACAGAAAATTGTCTGGATCATCAGGCTCAGTAGTAGTCAATGGCTCAATGTCGGCTAAGCAACCAGTATCAAATAGAGTTCCCAGGGGGGTCAATTCTGGGGCTGGTTTTGTTCAATATTTTCATCAATGACTTGGAAGATGGCATGCACCCTCAGCACCAATCTGTGGGGAGTAGCAGATATGCTGGAAGGTATAGGGCTAGGGTTTAGAGAGACCTCAGCAAATTGGAGCAGCGGACCAAAATAAATCTCTTAAGCATAAACAGTGGAAGCC
>JAGPOW010003395.1:19528351-19545370 GCA_030014935.1 Caiman crocodilus
GTACATCTACACATGCAGTTAGCACATAGTAATAAACTGTGGTGCAGTTTGCACTAAATTTATTGCTCCCAAGTGCAACATTTACATACCTGGACCACAGCGCATTGAATCATGGTGCAGCAGTCCCAACTGGCAGAAGGCCTGAGGGATGCTGCCGAGGGTTTGTCTGGGGCAAAAGGGTGCTACAGTAAGGGGCTAGTCAGTAGGCAACCCCCATGCTGAAGCACCCTCATGCCTCAGCCCGCCCAGTCACTGTCTAAAAGTGTGCTGTGGTTCATGAAACAGTGGTGCCGCAGAGTACTATTTGCGTTTAGCCAGACTCCCCTATGGTGGCATTTATTAGTCTACTGCAACTTGACAGGGCTGCACATGTAGACAGTAACATTTTACTATGGAGCTAATTAATCAGTAAGCATCTTGCATAGGCATGCCCAGTGAGCACTACTTTACTTCAGGAATATGCAATCTTCAGAAAGGGGATAAAAATTTGGAGGTGAATTCAACATAGGGAAGGCAACAGCCTTGCTGCAAAGAGTATACAGTCTTGTCATTCTGTTCAGTCAGATACTAAAGCTGGATAATCCTAAAGTGTGTGTTACACTACATTTAGTTTGTGATAGAGAGCTGCTGTCTGTTTACTAACAGGAATCTTTCTCTCAGTATCGGTTTGAATATTGATTGGCTGACACATTGACTCATTTTATCTTTGATGGCAGTCGTTCTCTCTTTGTTTTCTATATTTTTTTTTTCATCCAGTCATCAGGTACAATTCATCAACTGCGCATACCTTTGTGTTCTATTTTTTGCTAAATACATCTTCTCTAGAATTTAAATTATGAAGAAAAAGTGGCTGACTAATCTGAATTTCTCAATTTATTCATGTTCAATAAAAAGCTATTCATCAGCTTAAACTCTGCTGTGAGTTCAAATCAAATTTAAGCCACCTGGGAGTAAACAAAATTGCTCTTCTTCCCTAGCACATCAGCTGTGGATAAAAATAACAAACACATTTCCAAAGAGCTTGAGAGTCTGAAACCTCAGTTTTTCACTAATAGATTTTATTAAAATGATTTAGAGGTTGGAAAGAAACACCTCAGTCCCTGATTAGCTAATACAAATTGGAAAGTAAGTATGGTAAATTCCCATTCAGAGGTTGCACATTCGATTCTGTTTTGAAAGATATAGTACTTAGATCAAACATACCTTAGCAGTAAGGTATGGGGCAAGTTGACACACCTACCTATTATTTAGCAACTTCTCCACCTGGTTCTCTCCTACTTCCTGCTCTCACCCACCCACAATCTGCCTACAATTCTAAGAAGAAACAGAGGAGGGAACATTTTCTGTTAAAAGTATTTTCAAGCATACTGTCTTAGAGGCTGGTTGTGGCACTGAAAAACATAGAGAGGTCTTTATGGAAATGAAGCACGTTGAACAACACATCAGCCAGCCAGCTCACCCTTTGTTGCACATAAATTTCCCTAAGTGTGAAAAAGATGTGTTCTGTTTATGTTGGTAAACATAAGCGCACCTATTTATTGATTTATGACTTGTTGCCCCCTACGCTAGTTATTAGGTCATGTTTAACATCGCATTAGTGAGAACACAAAAACTAACATGACATATTTTGCCAGTGCAAGCCAGGCCTGAGTCTCCTAGCAATTCCATAGTCACTATTTTGAACCTTATAACACATTCTACATGTCCCTAATTTTCAGAGTAACAAGTGAGAATCCATTTCTAGAATTCACCTAGATTCCACAGAGATGAACATGCAATAATAGATGATGTCCAAACAGAAGAAAAGAAACCACAGGATGGATCCTGCAAGCGTCAGAGCTTACTATCATTGACTTCAATGAGTTAGGCGTTCATTTGAGAACACTCCACATGCTGGGGAATGCAATGGAGTGAAGAAGTGTGTTGGGAGCCATTTTGAGTTTTCTGACATGCAGGTCCCTGAGCTCCAGTACAACACTTATCTAGGAAAGTCATTTCTGCCACGTACAGAAGAGGAGGAAGAGAGGTTATGGAGGGTTTTGTCCTTCTAAAGGAGCGTGGATGGAGCACTGAAGTTCTGCCTGCTTCCTTGGAATTCAAAGATGTGAAGGTTTGTTTCTCCCTGCCCACCCACATAAGGGTCAATGGAAGTATGGTAGCATGTTGTATTTGTATACAATATTTGGGCTTCAACTACAAACAGATGTCTTTACCCAAATAAATAGGGACATCTCAGATAAATAAGAAAGTACATTTCTTTTTCACTATTTATACTGCTTGCTTATTGCCTTCACATTTTGTTGTTTTTTTAATGTTGGCTATGAAAATTAGTAATGTCACTGTTGAGAATGACCTCGAGCCATTCTCCCAAAGACATGATAAATGGCCTCGAGCCATCCTCCCAAGACAGGATAAAAGGCGAGACTGGGAGACTGTTTTGTGAATAATACCCATCTGCAGCGATAAGGGGGAGATAGCTGTATCAGGCAAGGGGCCTCGAAGAAAAACAGTAAAATACACAGGGAAAGAGGTGAAAGGGCTCATTAGGGGCTCATTATAATACTAAAAAACACACCCCTATGTGGGGAGAAAGTATGCTAATGAAACATACATGTATGGAAATGAAGTTAGTATAAAGGATGCTTAGAAATAGTGTTTGGTGTGCTTGCTACCTTGCACCTTTATTGCTGGCAATAAAAGCTCTTTTCTTTCAAACTTCCACACCTGGTATTCATATTGGCTCTTGCATACCGGGCACGGATCCAGTTTTGGGCTGGAGCACAACATTACTACCCATGTTCAGATTCAAAATCCTGTAGTATTTAGGCTGCTAAAAGTGAAGAGGAATAGTTATTTGTTTCATTAAAATGATCTTCCCTCAAATGTAAAAAATACTACAACTTTGAAAACGTTTCTGTTGTTTTTTAAAAAAACCCTCTAAACTCTACCCTTTTAACTTTTTACAATCTCTAAAATTTATTGAAATGTTCCATTGTGAAAAAAGGAATAGAGCTGATGGATCTTGAGGACGGGGAAGTCATTTACAGCAAGGTATAGTACGCTGCTAAGAATGGTCAAACTGAAGGGTAGCTAGCTTTAGTGAAGAAATGAAAAAGAAATGCAAATTTTTTATCAAACTCTAATCATCTCTCTCACCTACTAGAAAAAGGAACAATTTATTTGCAGCAGTCAACTTTCCCAGTAACAGTAAGCAACAAATGAATTTTTTAAAAAAGAAAAGAAAATGTTATAGAACAATAATTTACTACTTATAATTCTGTTAGATTTAAACCTGTCTCACTAATTTCTTACTAATTTCTCCATACTAATTTCAGGGAAGCAGTTGGTGAGAACATAAGAATACATGAACCTAAGAAGTGTCATATTGGGCCATATCAGTGGTATCCAGTCTCTGACAGTGGTAGAAGTGGATGTGATAGAGGGAGAACACAGAACACAATATCTCTACAATGATCTACCCCTAATTCTAGTGGTTTTCAAGCTTTTTTTTTTATTTATGGACCCCTAAAAAATTTAATAGAGGTGTGAACCCCTTTGGAAATTTTGAATGGAGACATGGCCCCCTTTGAATTTTAAGGGAAGGTATTCGCATACTTTTGATTGATCATAGTCAATCGCTATGATTGATCATAGTGGATCCCTTAGACATAGGCTGTATACCTTCAGGGGTCAATGGACCACAGGTTGAAAACCACTGACCTATTCAATACTCTCCCTGACATCCATCATTTATTGGTTTTGAATCATGAGGGGAAACATATCCATCCACTTTGTTCAATCACCATTAATAGATTTATCATCCATGAATTTGTCCTGTCCCCTTTTTGAACCTGGCTATGCTGTCTGCCTCCACCGATTCCTGTGCTAATGAATTCCGTAAGTTAACTATGTGTTGCACAAAAAAGTACTTTCTCCTTTTAGGTTTAAATTTGTTTCCTACTAATTTCAGCCTCCTAGTTCTAGTATTCTGACTTGGTGAACAACAGATCCCTGTTCACTTGGTCCATACCCTTTATGATTTTATAGACCTCTCTTGTATTCCCCACTCCCTTTAGTTTTCTCCTTTCCAAACTGAAGAGTCTTAGCCTTTTTAGTATCTCCTGGTATAGAGATTGCTCCAGGCCAGCTTAGTTATACTTCTCTGTATGTTTTCGAGCTCTACTACACCCTTTTTGAGATGTGGTGACCAGAACTGCATGAAGTATTAAAGGTGTGGGTGCATCATGAATTTGTATAAGGGCATGACAATGTTCTCCATTTTGTTTTCAGTTATCTTCTTAATGATGACTAACATTTTATTGGCTTCTTTTGTTTGCTGCTCCAGACTGAGCTAGCATTTTTGGAGAACTATCTAAAATGTAATGCCTCTCTGCGTTATAACAGCTAGTTCAGAACCCAGCATTGTATACGTATAATTGAGGCTATTTTTCCCCGGGTGTATTACCTTGTACTTCTTCTAAATGAAGTTCATCTGCAATTTTTTGCCCATTCACTTAGCTTGGCAAGATCTAGCTGCAGTTCTTCTCCTTTGGCTTCGGTCTCGACTATCTGGAATAATTCAGTATGCAGAAAGTTTCCCAACACAACACTTAAAGAAAAAAAAGTAAAATATTCTGGTTTTTGGTCTCACCTTGATCCTATATAAACCATCTATAAAAATATCACTGACTTCAATGAAGCTGGATCCAGCTTCTACTCATTTGTATATTTAATATTACAAATACACAAGGGATGTGGTCATCATGGGTGACCTAAACTACCTGGACATTTGCTGGGATGAGCAGTCAGCCAGGTCTGACTGCTCACATAGGTTCCTAGCCAATATACAGGACCTCCACCTAACCCAGGAGGTGCCACAAGGGGAAATGCCTTGCTGGACCTGGTCTTGGCCACAGGCGATGACCTGGTGAGGGGACTGTGGGTTCTCAACCATCTGGGTGATAGCGATCATTGCCTACTGGAATTCACCATCCAGAGCAGGGTGCCAAAGGCCTGCAGCAAGGCAGCAGCCCTTGACTTCAGGATGGCCAATTTCAGTGAGTTAAGGAGATTAGTTGGGGAGGCACTGAGGTCCCGGAGAATAGGGAAGTTGGGAGTCCAAGACGAGTGGTCATTCCTTAAGGAGATGATCCTCTGAGCCCAAGGGTGACAGTCCCAATGAGAATCAAAGGGGGCAAGAGTGCTCAAAAGCCCCCATAACTCACCAAACGCATTCAGGAACATCTGAGAGCTAAAAAAGGAGGCGTACACTCAGTGGAAGGGAGGGGCCATCACCAAGGAGGATTATACCTCCATTGCTCAGGACTGTAGGGGGGCTGTTAGGAAGGTTTAGGTGAAGACAGAACTAGGACTAGTGACCAGGATCAAAGGTAACAAGAAGTCCTTTTTTAAGTACATAGGGAGTAAAAAGAATGCACCGGGTAATGTGGGGCACATGCAGGGCAAGCTTGGCAATCTGTTGCTTACACCAGATGCTAAAGCTGGCCTGTTTAACAAATTATTTACCTCCATTTTTCTGAGTAGGGACTGGGACCTCCCCCACTTACCAGGATTCTGGATGATCTCAGGAGAGGCACTGCCAGGCATATGGTCAGAGAAGACCTAGTTAGGGAACTTCTGGTGGGGCTGGATGTGTTTAAATCAGCAGGTCTGGATGATCTCCATCCCAGGGTGCTGAGGGAATTGGCAGAGGTCATAGGGAGACCCCTGGCATGGCTTTACGAGCACTCATGGTGCCAGGTCCCAGAGGATTGGAAAAGGGCCAATGTGGTACCCATTTTCAAAAAAGTAAGGAAGGATGAACTTAGAAACTCTAGGCCTGTTAGTTTTACCTCAGTTCTAGGGAAGCTCTTTGAGAAAATTATCCAGGAGCACATCTGCGAGGGACCGGTAGGGGTGATTATGCTTAGGGGCAACCAGCATGGGTTCATTAGGGGCAGGTCCTGTCAAACCAACCTGGTGGCCTTCTATGACTAGGTCACAAAATCTTTGGACACAGGTGTCACAGTGGACGTAACCTTTCTGGACTTTAGGAAGGCCGTTGACACTGTCTCTCACCTCATTCACATTAAAAAATTAGGTGACTGTGGCATCGATGCCTACACAGTCAGATGGGTTGCAAATTGGCTAGAGGGTCGCACCCAGAGAGTGGTGGTGGACGGGTCATTTTCAGCTGGGAGGGATGTGGGCAGTGGGGTCCCCCAGGGCTCGGTTCTCAGGCCCACACTGTTCAACAGTTTCATAAGTGACTTTGATGAGGGGGTGAAAAGCATCTTGTTCAAATTCGTGGATGAAACTAAGATGTGGGGAGAGGTGGACACGATAGAAGGGAGGGACAGGCTACAACTAGATCTGGACAGGTTACAGGCGTGGGCAGATGAAAACAGGATGGGATTCAATACTGACAAGTGCAAGGTACTGCTCCTAGGAAGAAAAAAACAGCAGCAGACCTACAGGTTGAGGAACTCCCTTCTCATCACAACAGAGGCAGAAAAGGATCTTGGAGTCATTATTGATTCCAAGATGAACATGGACCACCAATGTGAGGACGCTAAGGCTAACCGCACCTTGTCATGCATCCACAGATGCATCATGAGCAGGTCCAAGGAGGTGCAGCCTGTGACATTGGTCAGGCTGCAGTTGGAGTACTGTGTCCAGTTCTGGGCACTGCACTTCAGGAGGAAGGCATTGAGAGGGTCCAAAGGAGGGCCACTAGCATAGTCAGGGGGCAACAGGGTAGGCCCTATGAGGGACCTGAAACTGTTCAGCCTCCACAAAAGAAGGCTGAGAGGTGATCTGGTGGCTGCCTATAAACTTGCCAAGGGGGACCAGTGGGGAATGAGAGTGTCCCTGTTCCCCTGAGCACTACCAGGAGTAACTAGGAATAATGTCCACAAGTTAATTGAGAGTAGGTTCAGACTAGACATCAGGAAGCACTACTTCACAGTCAGGGTGGCTAGGATCTGGAACCAACTTTCAAGGGAAGTGGTGTTTGCTCCTACCTTGGGGGTCTTCAAAAGGAGGCTGGATAACCACCTAGCCAAGGTCATTTGACCCCAGCACTCTTTTGTGCTCACGGCAGGGTGTCAGATTTGATGATCTGCTCAGGTCCCTTCCGACCCTACCAACTATGAAACTATGAAAAAGAAAGTTTACCAGACACCAGGTACTATGTGAATATCAATCTCATTTACAATATAAGAGAAGATGGAAGTGAATGTAAAGTTATAGAGTTTTATTTCTCTTTAACTAACTCTAGTTTAGATTCATGTGCTAAAATACTGGACCTTAAGTGGACAGTACAATCTATTCCCTGAAGCACGCGGCGCGGGCAAGCTTTACTGCAAGCAGAGTTTCCAAGGACAGTGTCAAATGCTCAGTTAATGTCCTTCTTTCCCTCTGATCATCAGTGACTCCCATGTGTTTTCAATCACTTGATTCTAAAAAGGGTTTTGCTCCAGTCGAATGGCAATGTCTATTTTGCAGGTAATTTCCTTATGTAGGTCACCTTTAGTTATGCCTCTCCTGCCTATCTATTTTGACAAATAGTAGAGCTATTCATTTTTTTTTTTTGGAGTAACCTGGAACTTTTGGGGCTATATTTGGATATAGCATTCAAGCTGGCAATCATTTTTACTAGACCAAAAGAAGAGAAGAGAAGGTGGGGGTGGGCTGTAAAAACAGCTTCTCTCTGTGCAGGGCAGCATATGTCTGAAATATGTTTTCACCAGTTAAAATTTAAATTAAAAAATCAGAATTTAGATCAAATTTATATTGTCACTATCCCTTTACAGAATAAGAAGGAGTAGGAAAAAAACTGGTTAACTTTAAATTTCCACATCAATAGATATTCAAAAATTTTGCATTCTATTTATTTATCACCATTGGAGATAAAACACTTCAGTGTGTAAAATGTACTCACAAGTAACTCATTAGCATGATATTAATGCATGCATATCATTCACACCATGCACATTTTTGTTCATGAATGGAGAAACGAGCATTATTTTCTCAAATATTTGCTAATTTTATGGCACCATTATTTACCTAGGTGGAAATGTAGATAACAAATTTAATAGGTTCTATTATGTCATTAGGTAGCTGATATTTTGACAATTTCTTCTTTAGCTTATCAAAGATACTGCTATTTAACAGGTTTTTCTGTTAAACAATATTGTGCATGACATCGAATTTTTAGTATTACATCAACAGAATGAAATATAGATGGAATATGATAGGCCTAATGATGTAAATGTATCTAAATACTTAATTTCCTACAGAGAACCTATTGCTGTGACACATGAGAACCTTGTTGTGAAGAGGTCTCATGCTTGGAGATAACATGATTTAGTAAATAGAGCAGTGGATTAAGACAAACTCACATCCACATCCACTTGCACAGATGTAACCTACACCATAAATAATGTGACCTCTCTTTTTGGCTCTCATTGTAGAAATATTGACAGGTTCTTCACTCTACAATGTTGAAAAAATCCCCAAAAAACACATCTGTCTTTCATTAATTCAAATCTATTAATTCATAATTCAGAAGTTTCAAAGATTTTCTCTTGGATCAAAATTTAGCAACTAAAAGAAAACAAAGAGTGTGAAATTGTCAGTTTTATATTCAATAGGAGTCATGGTGATTGTGTCTACTAAACTTCCACCTGAGGAATATTCATTTATATTAAACCTGGACAAAAGTGACTGAAAATCATTACTTCAGTATCACTGCTTTATATAAATGTACTATATTATTGAATGTGAGGGCAAATATTTTCCCCTCAAATTCACTGTGTCTAAGTATACAGTAGTACAGGTGCCAATTATGTTTGAACCCAATAGTTTTGATCATATTGTATCCCAAAATGATCAGCCCTAGATGAACATTGCTCTGGAATACAGATATGGTACATAGCTACTATAAAGGTTGGTATATAAAAATACAGGCTAGGGACAAAATCTCACATAACCCAGTGTAAGTGATCAGAAACCAGTTTAAATCTGTAACGGAACAGAAGTTAAGTGCACATAAAGTTTCAAAATGACTGAACCCAGTTTAAGATAAACTTGGATGAATGCAAGACTTTCTGGGGTCTGCCCTCCCTAACTGGGAAGACCCCTCCCTAACTGGGAAGACCCCCCCCAGCTTGGGAGAGTGAGACCAGGATGAGGAGCTTCATTTCCACACCCCCTGTCCCCCTCCCCTTGTGTATCAGTGACTTACACCAGCCCTGCTATGAAGACCAGGTCTCATCCCCACCCCACAGCTGGGCAGACCAGGTCTCAGAGGATCTTCAGTTTGGGGCTCCCCATATGTGGGCAGGTGACAGGCTCAGAGGCCAGCCCCAGGTGGGGGGACTCTTTTCTCCCCTGTATGTCACTGACCCATGCGGACCCAGCCCTGCAAGGGGGGGAATTACCCTTGTCCAGGGCTGGGGGTATCCTAGGCAAGCTAGGGGTAGTGGTATGGGGCTTCCCCTGCGGCCAGATACCCAGCTTGGGGAGCTAACACTAAGAGTGGGGGCTCTTTCACTCTCACAGGGGTAGGCTGGGAGGTACTGCAATGCCCCTGACTTCTGGCCTGGATCAGTGCAGCCCTCAGCATGCCTTTTCCAATTAAAAACTGATTGTCAGTTCAGGTCATTAATGGTTCAATCGATGCGGTTTAGAGAAACCTGCAAAGATTGAATGGTTTCCACCTCAGGCTTTCTGACTGTCTGCACTTAGCCACCGCGTTCACCAGAAATGCGTATGCAGTCGCATAAAAGACAGATACAGTGCCTACAAATAATTAAATGATTTCATCAGTCCGTGTGCATGCAACATCTAGGATTACAGCAAAAATGTTTGGAGTAATACTGTAGGGCAAGAGATGGTCCAAACAGCTAAGGAGGCTCACTATAACTCTGGGATAAATATCCAAACAGTGCCTTTCAGGAACTGAATTTATGTTTCTTCATGCATTGTTTGCTATCTTTAGTTTGCTATCTTACCCCTTCTATTCTCCAGGTTATCTACAGTCTACTGCTTTATACATATGTTACTGGACCCAACACTATAATGACTGAAAAAGAAAAGGCCTTGAAGCTTTAAAAAAATGTGTTAAGGTAAAGAATTTTAGCAGTGGTACTACATTCACAAAATCAGGAAGCTTGAAATAATATTGGGTTTGAAAATTTACACCGTGAAGTCTGAATTCTGGAGCAGTGATTAAGTTTTGAAAAAAAAGACTGGAGAGATGGGATTTCTTGTCCTGTGGTTTGGCTTTTTAAATGCAGCATGATTTCCCACTGGTTTCTTTTCAGCAGTTTTGAAATGAGCTGTGCACTCTTTTCCAAGTATTGGCAGTTTATTTTATTATGTACACAGGCATAGAAAACTTCTTATTAAGTGCAGTTAGACTTAAAATAAATAAGCATAAAAATCAGATACCAAACAGCATTGCAATAAGTAATTTTGTACCAATAATAGGCATGCTCACTTTTAATAAAATGTCATTATACCTCGACTCAACGTTCTTCCATTACTGCATTCCCCAAATTTGAGAGTGGCTAAACCCCTTAAGCCTCCAGTTATCTATGCATATGACATAGATCAACTAAATGCATCTGTGTGTTTTAGAATAATGTTACTTCCACAATCAGAAGACAAACTTGTTATTATTTAATTATTTTATAAAACCACTCAGATGACGTTATTTCCTAATTTATTACTATATCCCACTCCTGCTGTCCTGTATTTCAAAGTTAAATTTGCAGGGATCATTCACTCTTATCTCTTGGGATACTACCTTCCCTATCCAATACCCATCTACATTTTCAGAGCTCCATCAATAACAAGAAAATGAAAGACAGTACATGTACTCAAGAACTCTGAAGCCTAATTTGTGAATGCAGTGAGTAATCATGACTGGGTAGGGATCTAAATTATAGCAACAACACATATAAATTAAACAAGCATTTCTACATACTTTGTCTCATGCATCCTTAAGCCATGGATTGTTCTTTCAAATCTGAATACACAGTGAAACTAAGGGTGCGTAGATGAAACAGGGGCCCTAAATTGAAGCGGTCGGTTTTAAAAAAAACACTACTTCAATTTAGGGCTCAACCCCAATGTTGAGCACACACCCCATTGACTTACCTGCCTCTCCAACAGGGAGGGGAGGGCGAGCTGCCAGCGGGCAGAGTGGTTCCTGGGCTGCGGAGCGGGGTGCTTCCCTGTGTGGCTGCAGTGCCCACCCCAGGCAGCACCCGTCTGCAGGCACCTGGTTTGAGCAGTCCCAGGGAGCACTGCGGCCATGGAGAGAGGCACCAGGCTCCTGCGCAACTCAGGCAGGCAGACAGGCTCCTGGGCAGGAGGCCGGGAGATAAGTCTTGCCACTTTTCTTGGACGAAGCCTGCTTTCCCAAGCTGCCTGCAGGGCTTCCTGCAGAGCCATGGAGCTGCATTGAGCCTAGTGTTTCACTCCATGGGTGTAGGGGCAGCAAATCAAAACTCCTTGAAGGAGTTTTAGTTTCCTGCACTCCAAGTCATTTAAGGCACATTATGTCGCCTAATTTTCTACAGGGACTGGAACTAACGCTCAATATGCCACCAAGGCTTGCAAACACTGACACCATTAAAGCATTGCAAAAGGATTTAGCCCACTTGAAAGTGTTGTGCACACACGCCTCTCATTTCATCTACACATGGGCGAAGACGTTCCCTACATTACACAATGAGTGCAAGCAAGATTGAAATAAATGTGAAAATGAAAAAGAAAGAAAACATTCTCTACATAGTAATGTAAAACATAAGGGGCATGTTATTTTTAATAGTACTTTACGGTGCCTTTTTATATCGTTGGCTGCAAAATTTGTCAAGAGTACCCATAAAACTAAACTGCAAACTACTTGTTATTGTTCCAACTCTTTCTTGGTAATGAAATTTGTTGCCAGTACTATTTGTAGGGGCCATTTTCCTTTATTTGGTAGGAAATAGCCTTAAGAGCAAAAGAGCTTGCTTGGAAAAAAAACCCAAAACTTTGTGATATTGCATTAAATATGTGTCTCTTTCCATGTAAAATGTTCCTAATTTTCTTTCTCTGAGCATATAGATGCCTCAGTGTGTATTTTTACAGGGGTACAAAGACCCACAGACATATATTTTTGGCCAAGATTTTAGAAAGTGTTAGTGATTTTGGGTGCTCAACTAGAAAACCTTTAAAGGGCATTGATTATCAGTGGATGAATGTTTAGCACTTTCCACATATCATGCCCCTTTTAAATATCATGATCTGGACTGAACCCTTCCCCATACACCCCAAATGGAGGTTTCTAAAATCAGTACTCACTTTTGACATTCTCAGCCTCTCTCAGGACAAATAGTGCATGTGTCTATGTACGTGCGTGCGTGTGTGTGCGTGTGTACATGCACGCATATGCAAGCATGTATAGAGAGGCCTATATAGGTTATTTTAAACAAATACCTTTATATCACAAAAAGGTACCATACATTTATTATTTTTATATAAGTTGTTTATTTTATACCTAATACATTACAGAAAATATTGGCGTTTCATGTGTTTAAAATTGGGATTTGACTACACACCCTTCCATTGTAGAACCATAGACCATTACTAAGCAAAAGGTTGACAAACAACCTTTTAAATTTCTAAAATAATAAAAAATAACTTTGCTACGTAGAACACTATCATAATTTTAAGATCCTAAACTCCATGCTGTAATCCACAGGATAGGATGCGACTACTCGAATCCTCAAGCAAGCTGTGCAATCTTCCTTTTCCACTTGAAATTAAGTCTCAGGCTATGCTTTTTTGGTGACTTACTTAGCACATCCTATTGCATCTAGTAGGATTAGGTTTATGTGCTCCAGTTGAGAATGTATAGAAGATATCAGTTTTAAAACAATGGTATTCAAACTTCTAGAAAATCCATCACTGTAAAAAGACCCCAGGTTGCCCATTCTGGCTCACAGGGTAAGACAGAGAGGTGGGGGGAAGGTGGCTGGTAGCAGTGGGAAGGGGCAGAATGTGATATTTCAGATTAGTTGGAAGAAAATAAGAGATATTACAGGGAACTGGAAATTTAGGTGAACCAAGAAAGACCAGAAACTTCATAATATGGTACTATCTGCAAAGAAAAGATTTAGTAAAGTTCAGCTTGAACAAAGGTTTTATACGGGAACATAAATCACACAAATAATTATCTCTGTGGTGACAGGACGTTAGTCAGTGGACTTCTTAAAGGAATAGTCTCCTGAGGTCTCAAGCTTCAATAATCAGCTGCAATCTCATCTATATAAAAGACAGCTTCCACTATAACATAATATTTAATTCAAGTATTTGGAAACCAAATGCATTACTTATAAATCAAAACAGCAAGAATATAACTCATATAAAAACACTTTGTGCCAGAAGTGTATTATAAAGGGAAGGCATTCTATAGAAAACACCTCAGTTTTTACCCAGGCTAAAACTCTCCCTGGCTTAAACAGAAGTTGTATCCGAGTGAGGTCAAGGATGGCAGTATTTCATAGAAATTAGGGGCTGGAAGAGACCTCATGAGATCATTGAGTCCAGCCCCCACACCATAGGCAGGAAGTCAGCTGGGATCAAGTGACCCCAGCAAAAAAAAATCCACATCTTTTTTGAAAGAGGCCAGAGTATAGTCCTACAAGATTATGCATATAAAATGTCATTACTACTTCAATATTCTGGGCTAAAAAGCACTTGGCTGTACAGGCCAGCTTTCACCCAGAGTATTTCTTTTCCTTTTTAACAGCTGGATCTTCATTTTTCTACAGAATGTCTTTTTTGAGTTTGCCTGACAAATTATTTCTTTCCATGCAACTCAATTGATCTTGACTCTTTTCCTTTCTACCAGCTCTTCCTTTGTTTAATGTATGTTTGTCCTTTTTATAGGCAGAGTGGAAATCTTGTCCTGGGCTGTAGACCCATTTCAGATCAAAGTAATCAGATCTATGGTGAAGGGTACTACACATTAACAAAAAAATTCAATATTTTTCCTTCTGTGGCCTGTCTGCTTTGTCACTTCTCCACGTAAGCAGCATTTACACACTAAAAATGTTCCTGGTTTAATTTCCTTGCTTGTTTTATGACAACTAATTCATTAACATAGATGTGATTTATCACACAATGGCGTATTACGCTATAACTAGTAAAATGCACTAGGAGGCATGCAGAACAATGTTACCCTCCTGCCCTTTCAGTAGTACTTTACTGCCAAGTGGTGTTTTAATACAAGATTTGATATTTTGGTTGGGTTATTTTCCTGGGTCATGCCCAGGGAGGTGGGAATTGTTAGTGGTTTTGCTTGAAAAACACACATCTTTGGGGAGTGGGGGGTTGAGTTCAATAAGCAGTGCTGTCCCCCTCCCCTGTAAGGGGAGCACCCACGTTTATCTGGGTGCTTGTTACATGGGGTGCTACTGGTTGGGGAGGGAAATCTTTTCATGCAAGGGTCCACGAGAGTGAACCTGCCTGTCTCTGCCTCACAAGTCTGGATCGGCACTGGGGGTCTGTATCATAACCCTCCTGAAAGGGCTGCCCCCCTACCCAAGCCTGGTCCCAAACCAGTTCTGCCTCCTGCTTTGTCTGCATGCTTGTTGCACCATGCACAGGGGTATGGGGTGCACATAGGGCTGCGCAAGGGTGCACACAGGGTCTGGCTTCTTCCCCATCCCCCTCGCCTCCCTGTGTTTTGGCATCGGGGTACCATGCATGCAGACTAAAGCCTAAATGGAAACATTACTACAGGAATTTTTATTTAAAACAGACGAATCCTGCGTCTCCTGTTTTTTGTATCCTCGCATCAAAAAGCAGGATTTTTTTTTCCAAAGCTGAGAATCGGCGTGGAGGTGGCCTGGGGCTGTTATCACATATGATTAAGATGCCTTGGGTATCTCCATGCCCAGGACAGCTTTCCCCAACATGGGGTTGGGCGGGGGGGGGGACTCCCTCTCCCCCTCCGCTCATGATCATCACACAGTGGCCAGCATGAGCTAACATCCCCTCCCCTGCATGGCAGGGGCATGGTGTGGGTTGAGGTGAAGAAAGAAACAGCCCGGACTCAATGAGAGGAATTTTATTATCACTTAGTCTATTTGCAGCTCAAGCTCTTAACTGCTGTACTGGCAGATGGTCATTGCCTGCAGTCACATCCTCCCAGCCTACAACCAGATCCCTTCAATACTTGTTCCCCCACCTGTCTGCTCCCCCCACAAGCTTGCTCCTCTTCCCTGGTGTTCCTGTTCCTTCTACACCTGTTTTTGTCCCCAGCATGTCCCTGTCCTCCTTTGACCACCTTCTGTTTGCCATTGCTCTGCCTGACAGTCATATCGCTGCCTCTTCCTGGGAGTGCAGGAAGCTGTGGGTCAGGAGTGATGGGCGCCAGCTGGGCTGAAGGGGCAGGGAGTGAGGGGTACCAGCTGGGCTAGGGGACCAGTGAGGGGAAGTGGCATGGCTGGGGGGTCGGGCGGCCTCAGGTTTAGAGCCAGGGACACAGGCAGGGCTGGGGGGGAGGGAGTGCTGCCCACGCCAGCCGTCAGCCCCCAATTTGCTCGTGCCACAACCCCCAGGCCACTGCCGGGAGAGGAGAGTCACGCACTCTTAGAGAGGCTTGGGTGCTGGGTTGTAATGGCCACGTAAAGCAGGGTATGGTGAGGGCTGCACTAAACTGTTATATATGGCTGTTGCACCCAGCCCTGGGGTCCATCTCAGCCCACCCCGTACACTGTTATATGGAGCTGTTGCACACCAGAGCTGGGTGCATCTTTGCCCTCCCATGCACTGTTATGGGTGGCCATTGCACTCCAGAGCTAGGGCCACCCTGGCAGGAGTGAGGGGGGTGGGGGCTGAGGGGCAGTGGCTTGGTTGTAAAATGTGACCATGTTTCCTGTGGGATTGTTGCATGTTCTGCCTCCTGCAGGACTGGAGAGCGTCATTTCCCGTCCCCCCTCAGACCACTACCGTAAGATTCCTCAACACAACCTATAAAACCAGCAGAGTGACTCTGGTCAAATCTCTACATTTTCACTGACATCCTGCCACACTTTTCCCTTCTTTCATTCCTTGGGGCCTCAGAACAGCAGAGATTCCTCTCACCTGAAGAAGGTTGACCGAGCCTGAAAGCTTGCCAAGACCTTTCTTCCAACTACTCAGTTAGTCTCACAAACAGTATCACATCTACTCAAAGAACCTTGCCTGCCTATGTCCTTAGACCAACACAGCTACAACCAAAAACCTAGACCCCCTTTGAATTGCTTTGTCTGCATTAACAGTACTCCCATGAAGCTGCTTTTTGGCTGGTCCTCTAGATGAGGGCACCAGCAAGACTGGAGGTAAGGGCTGCAGGTTGGGAGTGAAGGGCAGCAGCAGTGCTGGGGGGCAGAGGCTGTGTGTTGGAAGTGAGAGGCACCCCGAAGCATGACAGATCAGTGACCACAATCTTTTCGATTGAGCATTTTTTTTTTTCATAGAGTCAGACATGGTTTTGTCATGCTAGGCCGCAGAGTCCAAGGACCTGGGGTCTGCCCTTTGGGGGGAGGCTTGAAATCTGACAGTTCATTGTCCTATCAGCATTTCACAGTAGCCCTAGTTGCAAATCAGTTCTGGTTTCCCCGCAGCTCGGGTTACAGCTCTCATCAGTCTGTGCCTTGAGGCAGACCTCTGAACCTGGCTTTCCAAGACTTTGAACAGACACCAGCTCAGTTCAACAAACTATATAGTTTCCTCTTCTAGAAGCAGACGTCTGTGATGTGACTGTTCTAGGGCCAGCAATATTATTGTTCTCTTGTCGCTTGCCCCATTAGGAATAGCGGAAGCCATGCCCTAGCAAGCAGTCCACAGAGACAAATCCCCATTCCTGCACTATCCCCCAGTATGCCAAAGGCCTATTCCACGATTCAATGCCCAGAGCTACCTGACCCGCACGTACCACACGCACCCAATGCTACATGTTAGGGCTCTCTTCCA
>JAGPOW010003395.1:19545470-19564341 GCA_030014935.1 Caiman crocodilus
GACCCGCACGTACCACACGCACCCAATGCTACATGTTAGGGCTCTCTTCCAGAATTGGCAAAAGCCTGCTTAGCTGTGACTTGCACTTGGCAAGCCATGAACTCTGTTCATCAGTCACCCCCTTCCCCGACATTTCTGAGGTCCCAGGAACATCTTACTTGCAAAGTTTCTTGCTAGTCCCACCTCTGCCTGCCTGTGGCTGTGGAGGACCCTCTGCTCACAGTGAGTGGCCTGCTTTCACCATCTACTGTTTGGGGACACCCCAGGCCACATGCTAGGGTTTGCTCCCAAAATTTCATAGGCATTAGGGCTGGAAGGGACCTCAGAAGAATACTGGGTCCAGCCCCCTCCCCAGACTGCCTGCCTATCCTGAAGGTCAAGGAACATCTGCACCACACCCCCCACCATACCCCCGCTGCCCGCGATAGTGTGGGGCAGGGAACCCTGCCTGGCAGTGACTGGCCTTCTCACCATCCACTGCTTTAAGGCAGCCAACATCAAGGCTACATGCTATGTTTCATGGGGCTGCAGTTTGCTCCTTTAAGTCACAAGTCCTTATTCCGAGTTCTGGATTCCTTTTCCAAGGAAAGCTAATCTATACCCAACAAAAGCTTCTCATTAATGAATTACAAATTATAAAGTCCTAGCTCTGGGGTGTAATGGCCACATATAACAGTTTGTGGGGAAGGCTGAGATACACCCCAGAGCTGGGAGCAATGGCCACATATAACATTTAATCACAGCCCTCACCATACACTGTTATACGTGGCCATTACACTCCAGAGCTGGGCACACCTGGCTCAGTCCTGGGCCAGCGTAATTGTGTCTGGAGAGATGAGGGGACAGTACAATGGTCTGCTACTATGGTTGGTGTCGGGGGAGGCTGTCTTGGCGATGAGGAAACTGGCTGGGTGACAAGTAGGGTCAACCTAAAACCAGCGTCCCAGCAAAGCTGACAGACAAGGCACAAAGCCCCTGGTGCACACTACCATTGGAAAGCCTAGCGAGCTACATGGTGCCAAAAGGTGGCAAAAAGTGCGGGGGCAGGGCTGGCATGGACAGCTTCCCTGTCACCCAGCAATGTTAGTGACTCCATTAATTCCCAAAGTCTGCTTTTTTCTAGTTTTCTGGGTTTCCTGGAGGAACTGGGCTGGTTTTGGGGCTGGGATTACAGCTGGAAATTCCTCCTGGTCCAGTCCATGTGGTCAGGGGTATCCAAGGGAGTCCCCCAGTGTCACAGAGGCATGGCATGGGGTAGCCCTAGCTCTGGGGTGTAATAGCCACGTATAACAGTGCACGGGAATGGCAGATATGTGGCCAGCTCTGGGGTGTAAGAGTTGCATATAACAGTGTATGGGGAGGCCTGAGATACACACCAGAGCTGGGTGCAACGCAATTTAGTACAGCCCTCACCATACACTGCCAGGGCTCTTCACCTGCAGCCCCCGACCCTCCCAGCCTTGCCAGTTCCCCTCACTCCTGACCTGCCCCCCACCCACCCCTGTGCCCAGCCACTGGCCCCACACTCCTCAACCACACTGCGGCAAAAACCACACCAAGTTTAAAACCCCAGAGGTCTGCCTGGATCCTTACACCAAAGCTGCTACAATCAAAAACCCAGTCCAACAAAAAGTAATTTTAATTAACCTGAGTCTTGAACTGCCTGACCCATAATAATCCAATCTTTGCTATGAATTGCATGCAAACAGAGGGAACGATTTTTTTGAAATCCAAAATTTTGTATTTGTCTTTATTCTGAACCTTGAATTAAATCACCAGTAAACATTTGCAAGATTAGCCCATGTAGCCTTGTTGCAACATTGCAATAAAAATTCATTGGATTTCCATGGATTACTGAGTGAACACAAGCAGCACCTGGTGGTGAAATTTTTGTAAAGCAGGGAAAATCTGATTTTTGGGCGTAAGTCAGATCCACGTTGGAAATTTAAAACAATTTAAAAAATCCTCATGGAAGACATTCAGGAGCTAAAAATAAAATATGTTGGAGGTGTTTTAAATTACCATGGCGGGGCGGGGGCAGGAGGGAAACAAAAAATGATTAAATCAGCTGATAATGTGAATCTGCAGATGCAATTTAGCTATCTTAATGGCAATTTTTGTCACGTACACACAGGGAAAGTGTAATGTGGACAAGCACCCATATTTTCAAGATCAAAATAAGGAAAAAAATATATGGTTGTATGAAGAAATTCATTAGAGCAAATGAAACTGCACAAGCAACATAAAACACTCGGATGTCAGGATGTAAACCAAGCATTTTAATTATATAGTTAGCAAGAAACTTTCTTTACATGTATATTGTTACAGGATATTGTGCCTTCTCTTAGCTTCTCCAGCATTATACTACTGGCCACTGGTTTGGCATTTCTTACGAGGACTAGGCCCGTGATAATCACGTCTATCATGAAACAAGATTAGATTCTCAAAACTCATCATCTCACACACAAATAGCTAGGGCCTAATTCTCATTTGCACATTTATCTCGTTTTATAGTACTCTAACAATATGAAATGCCTTGGTGAAATTGAAGACTATGCCCGGCATGTTTCAAACACAAGAAAAATACCACAGGTTCACCCTGAATTGTAAAAGGGACACAAATACAAATCTAAATCACATGTACCACTTTTCTAGCAATGAAATATTGAAATATGTCCTCTGTTCACAATTAGGGAGGAACAGATGACGTTAAAATATGACGTCCTTTTCAAAACCATTATGTCATCTTTAATTTCGCATTTATAATTTGTTTTAGGAAAAACAAATGATTATAGATGCAGTAATAAAAGTGAACTGCAAACAAACCCAAAATGCATTCAATATACGGGAAAGGTATAAGCAGTAATTAAATGTTCTCAACAAAATAGTCAATATAATCACTTTGCTGTCAGTATTGACAAGATATATTCATAACTGCTAGCTGGTTGGTATGAAGTGATTTAAAGGGTCATCTGGTTCAGCAATAGAAATAAAGAGCCCTTTCCTTAGGAAATTTTCCTCCTTAAGGTTTGCAAGAAGGCAGTATCTATTGTAGAGCTTTAGTCTACATGTCTTTTATGTACTGGCAAAATTATTTCAGTCTGGTTATGGTACACTGCAGTTAACTAGTGTTTCTAGTTCATGCTCGATGTTATTATGTTTCCTACTGTTAATCTTGTTTTCATTGTGATCATGAGTTTATAATATACTTTTGAACTTTATTGGAGCCTCTGTGTATTTATAAGGTATATGAGGCTGGGCTGTAGCTCTATGTATACCCCTGACCACCAAATCCACCCCTAACAGAGATAACACACGAAAGGCCCTGGCTGTCTGAGGAGGCCTAACAACCTTCCACCCCTTTGATTTCTCATAGGTGGTCAGTGTCAGGACACCTGGCAGTGTCCACCTTTCAACCCCAGCCCGGGGGTATGCGAGACGCTGGTATGTGAGGGATGGGGAGATCTCTGGGAGGCACACTACAGCTACCCAATGTCCACAGCTGTGGCACACTGGGTTGTGGCATCTACAGGGTGCTGCCAGGACACAATGTCCATGCTGCTGAGGCTGAGAGTCCCTTGTAGTTGTGGGACCAGCAGGGCAAGGTGCACCACTGCAGCTGGGAGCCTACAGTTAGCAGCCCTGCTACATATGCAAATTAAAGCTCGATAGCAATGAGCTATAAAGTTAGTACACATTTTTGAGGTCTACCTTTATAGCTGGTTGGAACTTGATTAGGTAGCTGATCTCAAGATAATTGTACAATTAACCAGTTAATTGCACAATAGGTGTACATGTAGAGGGGACCAAATATTTGTAAGTTATTTTGCCTTTACAATACAAATCACAAGCCAAAATCTGATGATACTGAACACAATGTAGGGTATCAAGACACAGTTCTGAGTAATTTCTTATTTTCTACCTAAGCTTCAGTTTCCTAACCTGATTGTTTCTTCATATTGTCTTAATAAATTGACAAAATCAACATGTAAGCAAGCCCAGAAAATATTTGATCACATTCCTACAACACCTGTAATTTGGTTTTACAAGAAGTAAATTGTATGATGTATGGAAGGCGCAAGGTCATTACAAAACACATTTATCATCTTATAGTGTTCTCTGTTAAACTGAATTATTACTAAAATAGTTCAAAGATCTTTTCTTGTTCCTTTAGAAACACGGGTTTCCAGTTCATAAATATCTTCAGTCATTCTAAACACTGCCACAAGACACACAAGGTTGACTTGGCAGACCAATCTGATTTCTGGGAAATGTGATTTTCTTTAATACAGGACAAAATTTTAAGAAACATTAATTAATGCAATTAGATAATTATACTACTAGCAATATAAATTTGGAAGTCATATCCATTCCTACTAAAGCTATAAACCCCCTTTTTTTTGAGAGAGAGAAAGAGAGAGAGAGAGAGAGAGAGAGAGAAAGGCAACCAAAACACAAGATCTGACTTCATAAAATATGGAAGAAATTAAAAAAGGCATGCATGAATGCCCCTTTTTCTCTCTTTGTTGAATATGTTCACGTACACTTCTGAGAACTATTTTATTTTGTTTTAATTGTGCAGCACGTCAGAACCTACCGTCAGAGCTGAACGGTTAAGAGATGCCTCGGCACAGCTGTGTTAGGCACATTGCAAGTCCCCGGTGCAAGGATTTCCCCTGTAAGGCAGGAAAAGTCCTTGGGGCAGAATGAGAGCCCGCCAAAAGTTTGCAGTTGCACCATCAAATGCATGCTCATGATTGGCTTAGTGTAAATTATGTACATGTGGCGGTCAGCAATTAGCTCGCTGGCTGTATAAAAGGCTTGGGTGATACCCGCCCAAGTAGGAGAAGAGCTCGAACACGCGTAGGGAAAGATCCCCACGTGTACTTTGGAGCCACGGAGGAGGCCTGATCACCCACCAACGACTCCCCGTCGTGGTCGCCACGACGTACCCCATACCCCGCGTGACTGTGAGAATCAGTGTGCCTGTCTAGTTTTGTTTCGTCTGTCTACGGACTGTGCCTACATTGCATACCTCGTGTATACAGCTTGTAAGTAAAGTTTTTTTGTTTCAACCACTGCTGCCTCTCGTCCAACTAATTCCACTCTATCAGCGGCCCCATTCCGCTGCTGCCTCTCGTCCAACTAATTCCACTCTATCAGCGGCCCCATTCCGCTGGCGATTCTCGGTCCCCACACCTACCACAACTTGTTCTGGTGACATGATGAATCATTCCAAAAATCTCAGGACTTCCTTTCATTTTAATCAATGTGGGCTAACTTGATTGACCAGACTAGAAAACTCCACTTGGATTATGTAGAATGACTGGATCAGCAACTAAGTTTTTTCAAGTGAAGCTGTTTCATGATATCTACTTTGCTTTAGCTCCTCTCTCAGTAACATCTGAGCTTCAACCCACCTCATCCTGCTGGGACAAACTAGCAGGCTGAGGGGGATTAAGCTTTAAGCACCACTTAACTTAAGCTAGGGATGTGTATGGACAGGCATTAGAAGAAGGATGAAAATCAAGTTATAAATCAAGATAGCAATGGAGTGAAGACAAGCATATAGAATAATACATTCTAAAAAACCCGTATAATACCATAGTCATTTGCGAGCAATCACTGAAAAGTAAAATAACTATACTTCCTTGGGTAAATATCTGGCTTTGAAAAGATGCTTTTCAAATTCTTGAAATCTTGTAAATACTTCAGGTTATCTGCATTGTAAGTCTAAAGGAAGAGTAAATACAATTATGTTTATTTCTAGAAAATATTGTTCTAATTTTCAAAAATATGGTACACCCACAACTGCCACTAACTTCAAGAAAAGCTTCCCTCTAGCACAGAAAAAGCTCACACACGTTCACACTTCTTCTTAAGAATGATTTTTTGTTGACAGCTGAAGTAACAGCACAACAGAGTGAAACTCCATCTTATTGTTTGCCTGGATTTCAATACAGAATCCTTAGCGTGAAAAGGAATATTGTATAAGCCAGCTAAATGATTCTTTATTCAACAATGCTAATAGATAACTATAGATCATTTAGATACCATGTGCCTTTCATTTGAAGGTAACACCACGTGTCCCCAAAAACCATCATCATTGGAGCTGGGTCCAGGACAGTCCTTTCTGCATATTCAAGGAATTCAGTAGTTAAGCAAGTTTTCACAGGAGGTAGGATGGGACAATTACTGATGTGTTTAAGTGATCAGAAACTGGTTTAAACCTGTAACAGAACACAATTTCAGTGCTCATAAACCAGTTTCAAAATAGCTGAAAGGTTTACGATAAACCTTGTTGAAAATAGTATCAGACTTAACTGATTTGGGTCAAATCAGTTTATGCAATTTCTGTCCTGGTTTAAGGTAAATCAGAGTCCCCTAGCATCCCAGAATGCTTTTCAGCACTGGGTTTTGTTGGGCTGTGCTGTCTGCTCCAGAGAAAAGGGCTGGCCCTGCCCCTGTCCTCCCTTGCCAGAGCTCTGTCTGTCTAAGAAAGAGGTGGAGACTGCAGGTATGGCATCATCTGCTCGCTGATAAAGTAGGGATCCCAGACAGCATCTGGTCACAGTCATGCCATCTTCATGCTACCTAATGCTGAGAGGTATCTATATGTGTGTCTCCAATTTCACTGGAACACAGGCAGACAGAACAGGGCTCACCAGCTTAGGGCTTTTTAAAGATAATCAACAGGTCAGCTGATAATGTCCCACTGTTCTTCCTTAAAAATGCTTTGCAAAACACTATTTAAGAAGAGCCTGAATTAATGAGAGGCTTTGTTTTCTTGATGGACTAATAAGCTTTGTGTTCTGATAAGCTCCCTCACTGGCTCACTGAGTGGTGTGAGAAATGACCTGGTTTGCAATGAATATAGTGCCTGTCAGTTTGCTGCAGACAGTATGAAGAAGCAGGGAGAGGGAGATTGAAAAGTTCAGTTTGATCAATACATGCATGCAGTCCACACAAGCAGTCCTCCCTCTTGCCCCCCCACCAATCAAAGTGCTAGCTAGGGGCAAGGGTCTGGCAACACACCTATCCCTTGAGCAGTGGGACAGGGGAAGAGAACCTGGAGAGGGCTGCTTCTCTCTCCCCCTTCAGGGACACCCCAACTGGGGACTGTGCAGGGTAGGGTGGGGGTTTAAACCCCTCTTTATGCACACCACCCCTCAGCTCAGAACCATAGAAGGGGAGAGACGGCTTGCTCTAGCACCCCCACCTCTGGCTCCCAGTCTGAGCCACTGCAGGCATGTGCCTGCATTTCCTGGAACAAAAGTGAATGTCCATCCACTTGCACATCAGTTCAATCTCTGCAGGTTAGACTAACTTGCAGAGGTTGAATCAATTTATACTTGGGCTTTTTAAATGTTTGTCCCTAGCCGTGTGCTCATTGCACTACTGGGATCTCCGCCTCCCCAACAGTCCTGCCCAAACCAGAAAAGTAAACTGAAACAAAAGAGAAAGCCCAGAGGCTACAACACAAACTATCCCTGGTCTGGGTTTAAACATAACGCCCCCACCACCTCACCGGCTATATCACAAGGCTTCGCACTATGCAGGCTCTATTCCCCTTTAAGCCCTCAATCTTACTGGTATTTACAGGTAGCTCCTCTATCAGCCAGACACTCCCCTGTGTCCTTCCCTGGTGGGAGTTCTTTACCCTTCCACCTGCAGGGCCTTACTCCCTGCCCCAGCTCCAGCCTTTGGCTTCAAGGCTCCCTAAGCCATGTCCCCTTCTGGTCAGATGACTTCTATGGCCTGAAGATAGATATGTCCCTTTACCTTGCTGGAAAGCTCATTGCCTGGGCAGAAGCATTTCCTTGCTGCCTGTCTTCTCACAGCTGGCCTCTGTTTATCTGCCTGCAGCTACTTACCTCTAGACTCCCCAGATGCCTGTCTTCATGCAGTCTACTGCTGTGCAGCTCTTTCCTGAGAGAACCCCTTCTCCCAGGGATAGCCTTTTTGGAGTGGCTACTATTCTGTTTGTTTGCTGGCAGTCAGCTACCTAATATATAGCTTGCTCCCCAAGCTGCCAGCCACCATGCAGCCAGCTCAGCCTCTAGTTTCCTCTCGAAGTAACAGGAGCCCTCTGGTTCCCTCTTACAGCTGGTTCTATAAAAGGACTCATGCACTTTAATATTTAGTGTTGCAGCTGGGTCATATGTTACCTATTAAGGATTTGATCATGGGCAACTGTTGCCTCCTGAGTCTGAGGGGGTCCCCCAGCAGTCTACCGCTGAGCCAGAGGCAAAACTAGAAGCGCATATTTGCTGGCACTTCCAGTTTTGTGGCTGGTGCTTCCAGGGTGTACACAGCCAATCTCAGGGGGTGCACATCGCCAATGGACTTGATGCAAATCAGATATCTAGAAAGGGGTCCATAAATGTAAGAATACTGGAGCCACTTCAGCTAGATAATTAAAAAAGGGCTTAAGGAGAGGTGTGCATTTAGCTATATCCCTCAAAGACTGTGGGGTTCAAAGAGAAACCTCCCACTACTAAGAATTCAATCATGCCTTCAAACTTGAAGTTAGGTTTCTCATACAGCTCTTCTCCAAAAGATGTGGCAGCAACATTTTTGTGGTTAATATATTCACTTGGCATGTGGGAGCTAGGGCTTGAAACTCTCTTCTTACTGAAGGGATATAAACTCTCATCTCCCAGGAAAGTGACCTAACAACAGGCTGTATGGAATAAGGGGTGGGGAGAACCTCTGTCAATGATTATCTCTTTTAGGGAAGAATAAACAAAGCATTACATAGCCAGTGAAATTGGGTCTGGAATCCAATTTTCCACCTTCTCATCTGCCAATAAGCAGAGGGGCTACAAAGTCATTTCCATACTCTATGGCTCAATTAATATTAAAGTACCTCATGCCAAGTGGAACAGCTTCAATAAGAGGGACTGAGAAAATCCCATCCCTACATTCTCCAATAATCTACGTTAGGTCAATCACCAGGAAGTAGGAGATGTGGTTTAAGTTTCCTTAGAGAGAAAGATAATTTCAACTCAAGTCTCCCACATCCCAGGTGACTGCACTAACAGGAGATCCCTGGGTAAAGTAGTGTCAAGCAGCATCATTGCTACCCATGTCCTAAAATGCAATTCAGTGGGTGTCCTCTGAAAATACCTCCTGGATTAGGCCTCACAAGTGAGCTATGCAAGGGAATCCTTAGTTTGAGAAAATATTTTCTCTTCCATGAAGTTACTTGTTTCATTTAAATTATTGTAAAAGTAGGAGCATATTATACAGCATACATGTGCATAAAATTGTATGCATAATAAAAAAGCTTAGACAGGAGGTAGGTGCTTAGCTCAGCCAGGACACAGACAGCTGTTCAGATACCTAACATCAGACATTTTGATCAGATTTTGAATCTTGCTGGCAAAAGCTAAAGCAGCTGGGGTCCCAAGGTAGCTTCAGGGTTAGCCTACAGATGGTGTAAAGTTTGTGGAATCCAAATGTTGGATTTAGGTACCTAATGAAACAGATATGTGCCTACATTTTGTTGTGATCTAAAGAGATAGTCCAAACCTAATGAGCCACCCTTTCTATCAGTAATTATAATCATTCAGTATTTCCATGGAAAGATCCTGTGCCCATTAAAAGAATGAGTCACAAGACCCCAACATAAATTGTTAGCACCCCCAAAATCAAGTTATATACTGCAGAGCAGATATAAATGCATTTTTCGAATGACTCGGTATATGGTGTATTTCTAGACACCAAGAGGGACTTGACATTTGGACTTCAAGAGACACAAAGTATCTCTATAGAGATATTTCAGTTATACAGCAAATATGACAGGCCACCAACCTGACAGAGGGGGAGAAGGTTTTGTTTTGCATGGTCCTCTGTAATCAAGCTTTATGCCAAGATGCTAGAGAGAGTTGGCAATTTCAAAAATGAGAGGGACTGAGAGTAGAATTGGCCAGAAGCTGTCTAAATCACTCTCATTTTCTTCAGATGTGCTTCTAAACACCTTCTCAAAAAAGGCAACAATTTTGCATCCTTTCAAGAGGATACTAACCATTAAGGTAATTGTACTCTTGCCACCCAGGATTCTCAGCTAATAGCCAATAGATTTATGGTTTTGAGAAAACTATCCCGTTATCTATTGCACTAAAACTTTCTTTGAATATAAAATCTCATGTACTCTGACATATGGGTAATTTCATTTTTTCCCCTCTATAAAGTTCCTTATTTTACTTACGTTCCTATAGAAGTCAAAGTCTTTTATACACCACACATGTGCATATACTCAGCATGAGTAATAAATCACACATTTATTACAGACTCAAATGTTAAATTTGACCTATATATATATATATGTAATATATATGTAAAATCACACATTTATTACAGACTATATATATATGAAACTAGAGACTGCACCTCATGCACTCTATCATGACCAGTTCCAAATTAGCCTCAATTTAATTAGTCTTTTCTCTTTCTCAGTGTTTGAATAATCTTATTAAGAATCGATCAAGATTTGCTTTCAATAAAATACATAATTTAATTATGGTTATAGCTTTGTTTGCTTTTTTAAAAAAGTAGCAGCATCTGATTGACTTTTTTGGTAACTGCTGTATATATAATAATTACTTGTTTGAAGCAATCATTAATACTAATCAATGTCAGCCACTTATTTGCTGCTTGTGAACCGAAGCCTTAATACCAGAGAAGCTTCCCTCTTCAACATAATGGATGTTTTAACCCTGAGGAAGACAGAAATGTGCTGAAATGTTTGCTATATTTTAAAAAAATATTTTACGTGGTCTGCATACTGTTTTTCTAATAAACGTTTTTTACTGTGTACTATAAACTCTTTTTAGGAGCATGATTGTTTTGTAGTGGAGTGTAAAATTCTTCTGTATTGTAGATTGCTGATTTGTTGCTGTGGACCGTTTGTTTGGACTCTCACTCAATAGGGTTGTTTGGTTTCTTTTTTTTAATAATGTAACATTTGATTACATATGGGGGCGTTTCTGAAGCAAATGATGAGAAAAGCTCAGTTCTGTAACAATGTATTTCAGGACAGATACTCAGACCAGTCAAGTGAGAAAGAGAAAATCCTGATTCCAAGTTCTGGAAAAAGGATCTACACAGCCTAACGTAACCCTGAAATGTCAAAAGCGAAATTTGCAAATTATGATGTGGATAATTACTTTAAGTAAATTTTACTCTTTAAACATTTGTATAACTATTTTCCATTTTCTTCAAGAGCCGGTACAATTATCATTCAAATTCAAAAACAGTATAGTGAAGTACAAAAGGCATTACTAAAAACGTTTCCACCTTTTTTTACTTGGGTGTCTTGCTGCTGCGAGGTGCAGAAGAGGCCAGAGTGCACTTTCTTCTGAGAAATCTGTCTTAGGCTTTCCTGTAATCATACAGGACTAGACTAGATGGCCCAGGCGGTCTCTTGCAGTTTGATATTCAACTGATTCTAACTTATTATGACGTTATATATAATACCTCACCATATCATTATTACAGGTATACCACAATGGGCACATCTCCATGGGCCCCTATAGCACTGTCATTTCTGTGCCATCATTTAGTACTTCTGAAAGGAGTTATAAAAGTAACTGTGCGCAGTACACACGATGCCGTACTAAATGGCAGTTCTAAACGATGGTGCGGTAACAGCCCGTACTGCGATGTGCATGCTGCGCACGGTTATTTTTAGCTGCTATATCACCATATCGATGTGCTATGTTGCGGGAGCATGTCACTACAATGACATAGCTGTGGTGTCACCGGTTTTGCCCACAGAGGCTACGTCTCTGTAGCATGTTGCTATGGCGACGTTGTGTCATGTGTAGCCATGCCCAGTGTTAGCGCTGTATGAAAACTTCTGTGCAGACAACCTTTACCTACACAGCCATTTTATTTTGCATACATACAGCTGCAACTTTATAAGAGTGTAAATGTTATCATCACCCTCCTCCTGAAAACAGGTGCTTACACTTTTATTGCTATGTTAATTGGGACCTCTTAAAGTAGCAAGGTTAAAAATGTTCATGGTTTTAGGCCAGCAACTATGCAGAAGTGGCTATTGCAAAGAACTGCCACTTCTAACAGGTCCAGCGGTTTTTAGAAATGCCGCATCACGCACTTTGCTTGCAGTAACTGTTGAAGTGTATAGTTGAGACTACAACACTTAATAAATGGTAAGAAATATGTATACACGGACAATTGTTTGTTAGAACTAATGATCAGAACGAGAAACTCCACTACCTTCATAGACAAAATTCTGCATGAAGTATGTGAATTGCCATAGGGGGAAGATGCATGCCTGCATAAAAGGAGAGGGAAGACACTTCTCTTACTGTTGGAAAAGGATACAATAAGAAGGTTGGCCTTGATGGCAGGAGGAAGGAGCTGGGCCTGTGATTCAGGAAGAGGGAGGAGGCTAAGGGAAGACTGCTCTCTTTGTACCACATTAGTGTACTAAAGCACTAGAGAGAACAAGACTAGTTTTAACTCAATGACATGCAACTGGTGAGCTCTTTTCTCCAAACTCATTGTCCATCAGGAGCTGGCTTTCTAGAACACAGGGAACATTTGATTAGTTTGATCTTGTTCTTATTGTTGTGGCGTAGTTTTCATTTTAAATCATTTTAATGAGTGATTTATGGCTTTCCAGAAAAAAAAAAGTCTATTGTACAATCTCTTGGCATCCCTATTATTGCTAATAGGATTAAGGAAGTTGAAAGCAAAAATGAATCCCCACTTGACTCGCTCACCATACAAATAAACATAGCAACTGGTGAGCAATACAGAACATGGAAATGTTGTTGTTGTTTTTGGGTTTTTTTAAAGATGGTCATTACCCATCATTTTTCTCTTACCAGTAAGAGAGATTATTTCTACTGAAATGTTTTTTTTTAATTGTACAAATCCATCCAACTCTTTTATCTTAATCTAGTCCAAGTACAAATCACTGTAGATCACTTAAAAAGGCATATTTTAAAAAGCCTCTAAAAGCATGCAGTCTTATTTGAAAAGAGGCTTCATAATAAACTACATTCTAAGCATACATTCAATTTAGTAAATCAGCTATGCCACACACGTCACATTTTAGGGTTAGACTGAAAACCTTGGGCCTCTCCCAAAGTAGATACAGGTTTTGGTGATTCCATGATATATATATAAAAAAAAAGGATTACGTCGCATTTTTCCCAGTGCAGAAAGCTCTCATTTTTTTCTGCTTACAGGTTATAGATTATCAAACTTCAAAAGCTGCCACTAATCCAGGACTGATTATAACCTGTCCTAGGCTTCAAATCTGCATAAGCTTAAACAGAAACTCAACTTCTGAGGGGAAATTATTCTTGCTTTTTCAAATGAGTCATATGAAAGTATTCCAGGGTTAGGAATACTGTGTGTAGAAATGAATTTCTGTTGTTCAGGGAAGAAATCGAAAGGTGGATTGTAAACATGCGCTCATTTTAAAATGGGATTTTCTTTGTCAAAAGGTATGTTTTAATGCACTAACACTGTAGTTATCTTTCTTTTATAATATTGAGAGTTTGAGGATTTTTCCTCTTTAAATTGAGCATGTGACTTTGAATATTCTCAGAGGGAGAGGAGCACTTTAACTAAAGCTCTATGACTAAGTTATGAGTCTCAGAAGAGGCACACTGGCTGTTTATGGAAAAAGATGGATATGTGGGCTTTAAGAGTCCTCTTGTTTATTGAAAATACTAAAAGGTAAATGTGGAGAGAAGATTATACACTTTTTTTTCTAGCTTCACCTGCTTTTAGTAGATTTTGATTACAGTTCACAAGGCTTCACTGCCTATTCTTGAATTTATTGCAAAAACTAATAAGATTGCATTGGATCAAAACACACTTATTATGTGTTTTCTTTTATTCAGTATCTAATTAAGTCACAACTCTACTGTTTTAGTTGGCCTTAAAAATTCTGTGGTTTTTCTTCTTCTTGCTGTACTGAACATTGATTAATGTTTATTACATGATTATCTAATCTAGCATTTTAGTCGTACATACTATTTCTGAAAGATACAAAATCTAAATATATAAATCTAAAAGAGTTCTATTTCTAAAACAAACATTAAAAAAGGTATAAATTATAAATGGTGGAAAATGATAAACACTGATCACATATGGCTCTTGGAGTGTGTTTTGCTGCCATTACAGCTCAAAAAATGCTATAAAAAGCAGTTGTTTTCCAAAGGAAGGTCACAGGTTTTGCATCTATAGTGATAGACCAAGTTATGTGCTACAGATAAAAAAGAATAAATAGGTGGTTCTGAATGCCAGTATCTGAGAGGCAGATACAGCTGGAGTAACAAATGAGCACAAGGTAGAAGAATAGGAGCAGCTGAAGATGGAATAAAATAATTGCGGCTAAAAGGAGTAATGTTTCCTGAGAGGTAGATTGAAAAGAATTCACAGAACAATTGGTGACTAATTCCAAGCATTACAAGCAACATGGAAAGACGAGAGTGGCATGATGCTATTAGAGAAATATTAGAGGGAAGGATAAAAGTGGCTGTATATGAGGCAAATGAAATTTAGAGAACTTGACTACCGTGAAAACAACACTTTAAAAACAGAGAAATCTTTCTCATAATAAACAAGTAAACATTTCCTAAAAAACACTAATGGGCCTTTTCTATTTTGTATGGCTAAAGAGCTGCGGTAAGGCTAGTAAAAAATAAGTTAATTATTAGAACTGAGCTGTTTTCTTCCTACTAACGGTCTGCCCACTGGTATAAAATTGGATCAGTCATCTTTAATAACAATATGCAACAGACAGAGACTGGAATCGCAAAAGATCAACTCACTGACTGCAGGGGAAATAATTGTTAATATTCTGCTAATAAATAAGGGTACCACCAAAAAAACTGCCATGACCCCACCAATACTGCCGACGGAAGCTGTCTGCTCCAAATAGTGACAAGGTTGTCTTACCTAAGGCTTCTAGAAATCACCACCTGAAATAATAAATTAGGAAGAAAGCAGTCATTACCAGGTCTATCCTCATCAAAAGGAGCAAGTGAGTTCATGACAACATGATTAGGAGATTCTAGCATCTTTTCTTCCTACGGGGAGGCTGTGACAAAATCTACAGTGGCTCCAGTACCAAACAAGGCTCAGGTCAGAAGCTGGGAGGCAGCTTGAGCCCAAGCTAGCACACCAACCATAGGTGGGGATGAAGAAAATATGATTTTGGGGGGCTGAGTGCATGTGTGCAAATGCGCATGCATGCACACACCCTCCCAGCAAGTATGTCTGTCATGGGGAAGGGGCATGGGGATGAAGATAGAGGCCCCCATGGTGAAGGAGGGAGTGGGGCAGAGATCAGAGCAGAGACTGGGGTAAATGGCGCTCCGAGGCTGGGACTGGGGCCGGAGCAAGTCATGGGAGGCTTGGATCCCAGATGGCTCATTCAGGGGTGTGGGAAGGCATCCACCAGGGCAGGCACAGGAGGAATGTGCCTCCCTAATCTGCATGCAGGGTGGAGGCAGCTGCCACTGCAGGCTGAGCTCTGCACCTTGCTGCCGGTGCTCCAGCAGCTGTGCAATACCACATGCCCACTGCATGCTGGCTGTGCAGCCTACGCACCAGTGGGAAGCACATGCCAGGTCACTGGCACTGGGGTGCAAAGTGCAGCCCACAGTGGCAGCCAATTCTGCCCCACACACAGCACAGATGGTGGGGACACATATTCCCTACACCTGGTCCAGGGGTGCAGGCACTGACAGGAGCCCCTCTGCAACCCTGGATGAGCTGCCTGGGCAGTAGGTGTCCCATGACCAGCCCTGGGGCCCAATCCACCACCGCCTCCCCTTGATCTGCCCTCACCATGCTCCTTCCCATCCACACATTTACCTGCTCGGCTGGGCGCTGCTCTATACATGGCCAGGCCAGGCTGAGTTCCCAGCTGCCTGCAAGCTGTGGCTGCTTGTCTGTGCATGCCCCTCTCCCTCCCCCTGCACTGCCTGGAGCCTGTGGCCAGGCTGCCTGCATTTGATGGGGTTAAGCCCCCTTAGCCCTGGCTTTCTGCTGCCTATGCTGCTCACCCTGAGAAGGTGGGGTTTGCTGGGAAGTTACAAAGCATAGTGAGAAAGTAGGGTACTAGGAGTTGAGTTAACTTGAATCTGGAAGGGATCTGGGACAGAAATCGAATAAATTGATTTAACTTAAATATTAAGTCTGATACTGTATCAGTCCAGGTATATCTGAAATCAGCCCTGGCCATTTTGGAAGTGGCATATGTGCATTGAACTTCTGTTGTGTTACAGATTTGAATTGGCTTCTGAACACTTATACTGCTTTATATCTTGTTTCTAGCCCTAGCTTTAGTGACCTAAACTAAGCTTTAAATGCAAAAGGATTCAGTTTTTTCCCATACCAGCATGGGGTTGTCAAACCTCCCTGTTGGAAAAATTACAAAAAAAGCCTGAATCCAGGCAATCTTCTCCACAAAACAAATTGAAAACTACTCACAGCAAGCACTGTTCAACTCTGTCCTTGAGGGGAAGCAGATTAAGGAAGAAAAAGGAAGCAAAACTTTCCAAACTTGCATGCTCCAACCACAGCACTGCAATCCATGGCAATGCCATCATCTTATCCAATCACATTTCCAGCCCGGCTTAGGTGTTTGTACTATCCTGTGGTCTTTCCTTCTGCCATCCTGCACAAGTCAATAAGATGCAGCTGTATGGAGCTGTCTAAGCTTTTTTTCACCACTTAAGACTGAAAGAAAATTTTGATGAGAAGACAGCATGCAGCCATCAACCTGCCACAGACCAAACCCATCCACAAGACAAGTAGAATGGCTCCAGGACTCCCTCCGAGAGCTCCATTCTGGACCTGTATATAAACTGGTTTTGCTTCCATGCCAACTCTGAGATTAAAAATAAACAGTAATATTTACTTCACAACCACACTGCTGCAGAACAGAGATCCATACTCAGCCTGAAAAACAACGCAGATACTATCAAACAGCAGCAAACTCCTAACAGGAGAGCCCACACAGCACAATACCAGGAGGAAGCAGATAAAGTCTTAAAGAATCTACCTTGGAAAACACAGGAGAGGATTACTGCTTCCATCCCCCCCAGAGCTGAGGCAAGGGAAATTTTTCTTATGTATGATACATCTTGAAGCCCATTTCCTCTGCAGCTACCCTCTCACAAAGTACACTAATGGCAAGATTCACCAGCCTGGAAACCCAGGATGTCCTACTGTCTCTGGCATTGGAGATAGTTTCTGCCTACGTTGGTTCCAGCTTACTATCCAACGCCACTGGAGCAGTCAGCTATTTGCAAGACACCACTGAACTCTTAAAGAAACCAAACTGCTTTGATAACTTCCAGCTAATACCATATTAGTTACCATGGATGTCATCTGTCTGTATACTACATCTCCCATGAGGACGTATTAAACACCATTAAGAACGTTATCCCTAGTGAAGACACTGCTTTTGTTCCCATTACGCTCTCTCACTTTGTCATCACACAACTGTATCAGGTTTCAAGACTTTCAATACCTATAAACAAATGCAATTGCCATGGGTACGTATATGGCCCACAGTGTGCAACGTATTTAGGACGCACCTTGACGTCTGTTTCCTATTCCGCTGCTCTCTCATCCCCCTGATTTAGCTAAGAGACACTGATAACACATGGGAAAGAATTTCTAGAGAAATTTCACCAGGACTTTAACAACTTCCACCCCACCATCAGACTAACTCCAAAATACGTCACCCAGGAAATTAATTTTCTAGATACTACAGTCAAAGTTTGCAATGTGCACATTGCCACTACATTGCCTCAGAAACCAACCAACCACCGCAGCTTTCTTCACATCATCAACTTTCATCCCAATCACACCTTTAGATCCATTCTGTGGAGCTTGGTTGTAGATTATAATCATTTCTGCTCTGAACCCACCAAGCACAATGCACTTCTTTAGCATCTGGAGCAGGGATTCCTACAATTACAATGCAATCTCAACAACTATAGCCACTCAGGGCAACAAAGCTAGACTCAGATCTCACACCACCCTGCAACAGTACCATACCTGGGACAACAACAACCGAAGCCTTCTGTTTGTCGCCATCAGCTCACAGCTTGAACACCTCAGACAGATAATTAATGAGCTCCAGTTCCTCCTGGAAAATGATGACCTTCTCAAAAATAGCCAGGGGCGACAAATCTGTCCCAGAATATAGGATGCTCCCAACCTCAAAAGGCATATCTCAGGTACCAGGTCACTGAACTCCCGTTCTCAGCAAGACCCCAGGTCTTGCAATGGACCCAGCCGCCTGCTGTGCCTCAACATTAATACAGACCTCTTCATCACTGGATTGAATAACACAGATTATTCAGTCCAGAAAACACCACAGAAAAAACATGGTAAAACCCAGATTTTCTCATTTAAGGAGAAAAACCTGGACTTTTCTCCTTTAAAGGAGAAACATGCAGGAAAAGATGGGCTTCCCCTTGCAGGCTGGCAGAGTTTCTTGCCGCTGTGCACACTCCCAGGACAGGCAAGGGGGGCATGTGTCCCCCAGATTTACACATAGGGTAGGTACAGGCTGCCCACTGTGGGCTAACCCTTCCCCGAGGGCCTCCAGGATGCAGCAAGTGGGACCCAGCGTGGCAGAGCAAAGCAGGTTGGAGAAGTTTGGTACCACTGCTGAGAGTCCCACACCACCATGGCAAGGCATCCTGTGCAGAGTTGTGCCACCTGCTCCTGCTGGGTGGGCATGGGGCACCTTGCCATGGCAGCATGGGGCTAGCGGCAGCATGAGACGACGTCCCTGCTGTACCTGTAGGTAAGGAGTAAGGGGCACCAGAAGGGCTGTGGGGCTGTGGCTTGGGAG